>OU343216.1:11818172-11915310 GCA_910596185.1 Chrysanthemum makinoi | reverse complement strand
AAAACTAATAAACTATATCCTAGGTGTCTAATATAAGCTAACTCAAACCCATTACTTTTCCAAGTAAGCAAATTTTATTCTACTGATGAGCTACAAAGAAAGAGAAAAAAAAATAGTGACCTGTGACTGCGTCTCCAAAACAGCCTGAGGTGCCTATTTAGAGCTTATTATTAAGCTACAAGACAGACCTCCAGTGTGGTTAAAAGCTGCAACAACAAGTTAGGCTAGTAGAGAATGATAAAAAGCTAATTGGGGACCAAGAATACTCTTTTTACAGGGTGAAAATAAGCTCCTCTCAGCTGACCTTGGGCTGATACAGAACCAGTGCAAAAAAAAAAACAGCTAGCACTCTCTTTTTTTTTTTACCAACTTTTGCAAGAAACTTATACCATTAGTTCCCCACCTTAACCAACTAAGTTACAAATTGAAAAATAACTTTGACTTCAGAATTCAAATGGGTAGGAAATGTTGTTTTGGGACCCAAGACTACTTAAACCAAACACTCCCTCATAGGAGTTTTTTTTTTTTTAAAACAGAATTTGATCCCTTTAAAAAAAATACACTCAACTTAATTCGACTGAATTGGAGTATCAATAACATCTAACACTGACTTTAACTAATGAAAAGAGAGAAAATGCAGCAAAGATAAAATTTTCATTCATTAAAAACTTGCATTACATAAGAAAGTAGAAAACAACTTTTTTGAAAACTAAGTAAGGGATGCCTCATAACTTGGCTACAATATGTCTATTTATACTAAATCTTCCTCCTTCAAAATGCTTCAAGGTGTGCTTCTTTGGAGAGACAAAATGGGAACTGAGTGGGTTTGTGTTTCTTTTCACATGATCCTGGCCATTGATTATCTTTGGAGAACCAACTTGTAATCACAGCCATCAATCTCACCAAGTTTCTTGAGCTCCAATGGAAAAGCCAAGGATTGCCAACATGTAATGAAGTCATGTGATGTTTCTTTGACTCTTCTTGTGCAAGTTTCTAAGCTTGAGAGTGATGGGAGGGAAAGTGGATGCTGAGTAGGAGGTGAATAGGATTTTGGCGGGCAAAGGGATTTTCTGGGTTTGGGTTTTATCTTGTTTACTGGTTTGGGGAAGAAAGAAGAAGTGGAAGAGGGTAACGTGGGTTTGGGGGTTTTAAAAGGGAAAAAGGGTTAAGTTTATATTTTGTAAAAAAAATGGTTTTAAGTAATTTTTTTTTTATATAACTTAAAAATTGGTTTTAAAAAAATTTGAAAATGGTTTTTAAAGTAAAAATAGGATTTTGGATTAAAAGGTATTTTGGACATTATCGGTATCGGGAAAAAAAATGGTGAAATGGGTTTTATGTGGGTTTGGGATAGATTTTAGGTTGTTTTCCCCCTGATCACTCTCAAAACGTGTCTCGGGCTTCCGAAATGTAGAAAACTGCTTCCCGGCTACGTCTTCACTGCACTTTTTCAGATTCAGCTCGATTTTTCCCGTTTTCGCTCTGTTTTCAATCTTTTTGTACCTGAAAGACATAAAACACACTCCGAGGATATTTTTAACATATTTTGAGCGTATTTGGGTGTTTTTAGTCATTTTTAAGGTCTTAGGCGGGTAAAACCGATGAGTGAATAAGCACTCATCAATATTGCTTCATCTTCTTCACATGGATTTGTGTGGCCCGATGCGCGTGCAAACGATCAATGGCAAACGCTACATCTTAGTAATTGTTGATGACTATTCACGCTGGACTTGGGTCTACTTTCTTCGAAGCAAAGATCAAGCTCCACAGATGATCATCACCTTTCTCACAGAAAACAAGTTCAGCTACGAAACACCCGTTCGACTAATCAGCAGAAAGGAACTGAATTTGTTAATCAAACTCTTCGTGAATTCTATGAGAAAGTGGGAATTCAGCATCAGACATCTATTGCACGTACACCAGAACAAAACGGAGTTGTCGAAAGACGAAACCGAAAGTTAGTGGAAGCTGCAAGAACAATGTTAATCAATGCTAAACTTCCAGATTACTTATGGCAGAAGCTGTATCTACTACATGCTATACTCAAAACCGTTCTATGATTACAAAACGCCACAACAAAACACCTTTCGAGCTCGTCCATAGCAGAAAACCGAATATAAAACACTTTCATGTATTTGGATCTCTTTGCTATCCGAATAATGATCGTGATGACTTTGGAAAGCTCAAAGCCAAAGCTGACATTGGAGTCTTTATCAGATACTGTGATAATTCAAAAGGTTTCCGAATCTGGAATCGTCGTACAAAAAAGGTGATGGAAACGATTCATGCTCATTTCGATGAACTTACCGGAATGGCTTCAGTATAACGCTTAGAACCCAGTCCACAACCGCTTAAACTTCCCCCAAACCCCATCATCAGCTGAACAAAGCCCCCGGCTTACTAGTCAACAAATGGAAAGGTTATTTGCTCCTCTGTTCTGTGACGATATTGATGAACGTGCTCCAGGTGTATCCGCTTTTTCCCGCTGCTCAACGATAATAATCTTATACGATACACCTGCTACAACAACTACGTTGCCGATGCACCTACACCCACCGTGACTCCACCACAACAGTTGAACAAACCGCTTCCAACAATGATGAAGCTGCTGATGATATTCTGAATGTAGTACCCCCACCTGCAGATTTTGATCCAAATGCGTTCTTCAACCCGTTTGCTACGAACTCTGCTGCACTAGATGTCGCGGAATCTTCAACAAACCATTTGAATCCTCAATCGCACAATGTATATCAACATCAACCCTCCACACATAGATGGACGAAAGACCATCCTCTGGAAAACATTATTGGCAATCCGAATCAACCAGTCGTTTACAAGAAACGTCTTCACTCAGATGGTGAACATTGCATTTATGATCTCACCGTCTGCCAATCTGAACCTAAAAACATCAAAGACGCAATGACAAAAGACAACTGGATTGAATCCATGCAAGAAGAACTCAACCAATTCAAACGTCTTGAAGTATGGGAACTGGTTGAAAGACCAACAGGAGTCTACGTCATTGGTCTAAAATGGATTTGGAAAAACAAATTGGATGTTGAAGGAAATGTTATCCGAAATAAGTCACGTCTGGTGGCTAAGGGTTATTGTCAGGAAGAGGTAATTGACTTTGAAGAATCTTTTGCTCCGGTTGCTCGTCTTGAGGCTGTTCGGATATTTCTAGCGTTCGCGGCTCATATTAATATGACGGTCTATCAGATGGATGTCAAAACTGCGTTTCTTAATGGACAACTTAAAGAAACGGGTTATGTCAGCCAACCAATGGATTCGTCATCGAGTTTCCGAATCATGTCTACAAACTAAACAAAGCTCTGTATGGTCTCAAACAAGCTCCTCGGGCATGGTACGATAAGTTATCATCCTTCCTCATTGCTAATAATTTCACCAAAGGTTCGGTTGACCCAACTCTTTTTATACAATATCACGGGGAACATATCTTAATTGTTCAAATTTACGTGGATGACATCATTTTTGGGTCTACACATAAAAAGTTTTCAATCGCTTTTGCAAAACTAATGAAGAAAATTTTTTGAAATGTCCATGATGGGTGAACTCACGTTCTTTCTCGGACTGCAAGTTCATCAATCACCCGTGGTATTTTCTTGAGTCAGTCCAAATATGCCCTTGAATTGTTAAACAAATTTGGAATGAAAACCTGTGACACCTATGCCACACCAATGGCTCATACCAAGAAGCTAGACGCTGATTTACATGGGAAATTGGTGGACCCTACAAAATACCAAAGTATTATTGGGTCTCTCTGTATCTAACGCTAGCAGACCTGATATTGTCTTTGCCGTTTATCTATGCTCCCGTTATCAGTCGCGACCAACTGAAACCCACCTCTCTGAGGTTAAAAGAATTCTCCGATACATAAAGGGAACCATTAACTTGGGGATCTGTATCCAGAAGGATTTCTGTTTTTGAACTAATCGCTTTTCAGACGCTGACCACCCAGGATGCTTAGACTCACGAAAAAGTACTTCAGGAGCTTTACAATTTCTTGGTGATAAATTGGTGTCATGGCAATCAAAGAAGCAGGATTGTACATCGTTGTCCTCAACCTAAGCAGAATATGTAGCCATGTCAGTGTTGTGCTCAAGTCATCTTGATGAGACACAACTCAAAGACTATGGTTACGTATTTGACGAATCCCGATGACTCGACAATCGGAGTGCCATTGCGATCTCGTGCAACTCAGTTCAGAACTCGAAATCAAAGCACATCGATCTTCGATATCATTTCATCAAGGATCACGTGGAACAGGTACTTGTTGAATTATATTTTGTGGGTACAGAATACCAATTGGCAGATCTTCTCACCAAAGCCTTGCCTCCCGCTAGGTTTAATGAGTTGGTCCACCGGATTGGTATGAGGTGTTTGACTCAAGAGGAATTGGATGACCTCCTAAAACAGTCTTAAAAACCTGTCAAACACCAAAATCTCTTTTGTAAATAATTCTTTCAAAAACAAAATACAAAAGTATAAAATCTGATAAAACAACAAAAATATTCTTCCAATCTAATTTTCTTTCTACATGGCAAGTACATTTCTTCCGTCAACACCCTAATCTTTCAAAATTTAATATTTTTCCGATCAAGTGTTGAGGGGGAGAAAATAAATTCTTAACCGTTTCATATCATCTGTGTACTTGCATGTTATCTTATCCCGGTTGTTTCTTTTATCAATGGTGGTAAACTTTTCTGGTTAAATGACACTCCTCGAACTAAAACTAATAACCTTTCAATATTTCTCAAGTCGAGGGGGAGTGTCATCAAGTTTCTTTCCTATAAACTTTGTTTGCTAACCAAAATAGAAGTTAAATGGCTTTGTTTGAAAATGGAAGAGGTGGAGGGACCAAAACTATCAAAACCTTAAAGATATTTTGAATAAAATTATCCTCCACCTAACATTTCACTTCACATTTAATACACTACCAAATACATCTACGCCTAAGAATCACTCGAGTAATCCGTTGACTTGATCATCATTGTGTACCGTGTTAACGATCTATACATGTGTTTTTAAGCTAAGGTTTTGAATATCATACTATCCAACGGCTAAAAGTGTGTTACGAGTGATTATGTGTTCTACGCATAAGCGTATGAACACATAATCATTGTGTGTGTGTTTTTTGGTTATATGGATAGTGTCAAAATGTCTCTTATACATCAAGGATACCAATTTATCCATCAAAATCCACCCAGAAACACGTACTAAGGATTCTTGAAAATTAGGGTTTATGTGAGGTTTTGGGTATTTTCGAATGTGAAGTGTTTTGGTCAAAAAGATTGATGGTTTATGTCCTTGTGATGTTGAATTGATGATATCCCTGCTCAATAACCACCCAGAAACTCTAAATTATTAACACTTTAGAATTAGGGTTTAAAGTTCTAAAGTTTGGGTATTTTTGATTAATCATGAACTAAATGTTAATACTTGGTCTAAAGACTCTTACAACACTCTTGAACTACCAGAAAAAGTTTTGTGCAAATCCTATGGCTAGAAATGATACGTGTAATTCTTAACCCTTAGGGTTTTGACCTACGCGTATGACTTTCTACGCTTAACTGTTTAACAAGTGTTCTTACCATGTTTTGTTGATATAATGAATGTTTGTGTTAATTTTGATGATTTGATGAATTTAATTCAGGCTTTGCTATGCTTAAATATTCAGAATCAAGGTCATTTGCAACTCTACGCATAAGGATTACCCTACGCGTAGTCAAGTTATGCGTAAGGATAATCCTACGCATAACTATTACGCGTAAGGTTCTACAATGGGACTACGCGTATCCTGTGAAGGATATGCGTAAAAAGTGACCTCTACGCATAGGGTCTACTCTTACGAGTAAGCCTTACGCGTAAGGTCTTTATACGCCTACGCGTAAGCTCTAAGCATAAGGTCCCCTTTTCCCACGCTAACATTTCTTCACGCGTAAGTTAGGATCCTACTGGCGTAAGCTTTTCGTCTACCGTATACCATCTCTGTTTACGCTTAACTTGGCCAAAACTACGCTTAAGCCTGGATTGACCTTCATAATGAATTTTTACGTATACAAACTTGTAAATAAACTAATCATAACGTCATGAATCCAATAATGTCACTAATAAACTTAATCGTTTGATATGTTGTGAACAATAAGTGATAAAGCCTGAAATAAATTCATCAAATTGGACTATTGAACTCACGAAAACATTTCAGGCTTTGCTATGATTTGATGAATTTATTTCAGGCTTTGCTACGCTGAAATAACTAACTCACGAAAACATTTCACGACGTCATTGGACTATTGAACAAACAAGTGACTTAGGACTCATAACAATCATTGACACTGTACATTCAATAACTAGACAATAAGACCTTGTTGACTAACACTATGTCTTTCGATATGTTGGTTCTTTTGGCTAATGTTATTTCAATCACGACATGGTGAACAAATGAATGTGGATGCACCTGAGATTCTCACCATTGCTGATATCTTCCCAAACGGTTATCCGAGAAAGATTGGAAAGAACAACCTTAGGGTTGACTTTGATACCCTCACTTTCTTAGAATCTTCCTGCTTGTTGTGTGATATTCTCAGGAATCATCCCTACCAGAACATCCTCTCACACTCTCCACAGTTCCCAGAGGTCTACATTCAACAATTCTGGGATTCTATGCAGAGGATCATTGGTCAAAGTGCAGTGAATGTGACACTTAATCACAAACAAGTCACTATCACTCCTGCTGACTTACGGCTGTTCTCATCATTCCTGACATCGCTCCAACCGACTTCTTTGCTACCCCTACTGAAGAGACAGTCCTGAAATTCTTGATAGATATTGGTTATGATGAAGCTTCAAGAATCATTACTAAGCACTCTCACGTGGAGCTAAGTATATTCCTCAACCATGGAGAACACTCTACATGATCATCACCAAATCGGTCTCTGGTCGTGACAGTGGCTATGAGCATCCCAAGCTCATGGAACTACAAATTTTTTGGTCGTTGATCAACAAGAAGGACATTCAAATCAAAGCACTGATATGGGAGGACATGATGGTATTTCACAAGAAGCTTGGCTCCAAGATTCCCTATGTCAGATACAACAAACTGTTGATCCAGAGAGCACTTGGACTTCATCCTGACATCCCCATGAGGCTTATGACCCCAGATAATCACGACATATTGACTGAACCCATACTATCTGTCAGAATCAAAGAAGCGTCAACAAAGAAACAGGGTTCGGTTTTACCTGATCACCTTCTAACCAACGAAATCAAAAAGCTTGAAACATATAAAAGGTATCGGTTAGCCGTAAAAGAAGGCAAAGTTGGTCATCTTGATGAAAAATCTTCTGGTACACCTACTCGGAGGACCAGAAGAGGCAGTGCTAGAAGTGTTACAAGTACAGATATTTATAGGAAGCTTCCCAAAAGGAATCCTCCTCGTAAAAGGATTGTTCCCGTAAAGGGAGCTGAACCTATTCCCACACCTGAACCGCAAAGAAAGCTTGTGGACGAAAGCTCTGAAGGTACTGACACAGATGAGAGATTACATACTGATCTGCAACCGTAACCCTCCTTTCGCAGCTAAACCTCCAAGTCCACCAGCTGACAAAGGAAAAGGAAAGACTCCTGTACTTGTACCGTATGATGAAAGCTCAGATGAAGAAGAAGAGCAACTGGATATATCATACAGGAAGAAGTTTCATATCGTTAGACACCTTCAAAAACCTAAAGAATTTGCTAAAGACCAAATGGGTGGTCTCGGAGGATCAAGTGGTGCTGCCCACTCTGAACCTTCTCCTGATGCGGTTAATCAACCCGATAAGGGAGCTGGTGCCACCACTCTTATGCAACAACAAAAGCTTGTGGAGGATACTATCGAATATGAGTTTGAGGAACCGGAAACTGAGAAGTCCGAAAAAGATCAAGATGTTGATTATGATACGTTTCTTCTAGATAGTCCTGCGCAATCAAAGGAAGAAACCTCTGAACCTCCGAAGGATCCAGAGTCTCCACATATCTCTTCATCATCAGATTCGTCTTCTCACTCCTCGCCACCACCATCAAAGAAGTCAACCAAATCATCATCCCAATCCGTGAAGAAACCATCTAAATCTTGGATTTCTCAAGCTCATGAACGGATTACCAAAGCTGTCAAACAAGTCAGAAAGAAAAACGTGCTCAACAAAAGCTGAATTTCTTTGCTGATCACATACAGCATCTGTATGACGAGCATGAAAAGATGAAAGAGAAAGGAAGTTTGTTCAGGAATTCATGAAAAATCATCGTCAAGAGGAACTGAACGAAATGATCGAAGGCTACACGAAAAAGTACCTTCTGGAGTACGTTCCTAAAGTCACAAAGGAGTTGTTCACCAAACAACTTTATCCAAATCTTATGCAGATCGCCAAGCAAACTATTCGATCAACGCCCTTAACCGTCACAATCAATCCAACCGATCCGATAGTTTTCTCGGTTAATGAATTGGTGGCCAAGCTTGTTACACAAATGTCTGCACGATCAGGGACATTTACTTTTGATGAAGGAAAGTTGTTTCAAGCATTGCTGGACTACCAACTTCAAGAAGCTTGTAGATTTGAAGCTGAAAAGTCTAAACGTCCTAGAGACGATGAAGACAAGGATAAGGATAAAGACTCTGCACCTAAACGTCAGAAGCAGTCTGGTGAATCTTCTTTGATGAAACCTCCTCCACAACGGGCTCCTGTTCAACAAAAATCTCCTCCTCGTTCTTCTACTGAAAAACTCAGGACGATTCCGAGTTACCACCCCGACCCAGAAAACCGATGATCACTTTGTATACGGGGTGGACGATGAAGAGGCCTTGAGCCCCTACAACAACACCACCTCTCCCCAAACAAGTTCAGAACCAGAATCATCATCTAGGCCTTCGAAAAAAAAAGAAGAAGACGCCTCATACTGACTCGATCATGGCTAGATGACGATAAAAACGAGGAATTTGAATGGTTTGTGCTAGTCTTGTTAACAACACTCCCTACCCCGAAGAAGGTCAGGATTTGGTAGACGGTTCTACATTGGAGCATGCTAAAATTCTACAAGAAAAGTTCCAAGTGAAGAAAATGACAAATCTGAGTTGAGCGAATTAAGAATGAAGCGTTTCAACTTCTAAAAGACAGCTCTGAAAGTGGCCTCGAGGTCGAATATCACCTTGAAAACATTGCTCGAGCTATGTCTAACAACATGGATTGGCTCAACCCGGAAGCAAACATTAACTTCACATAAAGGGACAACCCTCCATACTACACCGATTGGACCAAACCTCTACCAACACTTGGCCAACCAGCTGAACCACGGATTCCTTTCAGATACTTATTCAACAAAGACCTGGATTTTCTTCCACACGGTGACGATGATTCAAGAAAATATGCTACATCGTTGACACTTCCATTCCCAGCAGCTTTCTACTCAAACTGCATAGCCATTGAGGAACGTGCCAATCATTTGTTCTCCAACACATGGAGCTAGGCACCGAGATGCATTGTATGGGATTCATCATGGCCAAACGCCGACGAATCTACTACAGAAGCCTGCCAGTTGAAGTCTCAACATGCTGTAATAGTTCTAAAGATATCGTTGCCATCATACACGTTGTACTTTCGTCTAAGTGGGACTACACATTCCTAAAGAAGATCGTAGTCAAACGACAAGATGAACAGGACTATGCTTTCTCCTTCTGCCGACTTTGAGAATTTGTCTCTCAATGACATCCGAAGACATGTACCTTGCCAAGGTACAGGTCGCATGAGACAATTCTCAACCTGCGATACAACGCGAATTTATCAAGTCACTTCTCATCTTCATAAGACGCATTGTCATCAAGGAACGTGTAGAAGATCTCCAGCGGGCTGTTGAATCTTATCAGACGCGTGTCAACTTCACTCCTCCAAAGCTTGATCTTCCCAATATCAACCAGCTATCTCAATATACACTCATCAGCAAACCTTTCGGCGTTGTTTACAGTGTGAACTTCAAAGAAACTGCTTAATTGCGTGTAGCGAACTCCACAAGTTCAGGGATCATACTTTGAAGCTGGTTAGGGATGGATTGGCATCTGAGTTGAAGGATATACGCAGAAAATTGGGTCTCCTAAGCGCTGGAATTCTCAGGAAAGGAGGGATGTTAGACGGATCATCACAATGATTGATGAACGGTTGTTTCGAAGGGATCAGTTCAGACGATTGGAGAGTTATGTCGGTGGTCGACCTAGGAGAAACATAACCGGATTTCAATGCCCTGTACACACTCCTGGAACATCACCGCACTTCTGGTACCCCCTTGAATTGCTTACGTCATATAATTTTGGATGTTTGATTAATAATGTCAATGGCTTGTGCACACATTACAGTGTACAACCCGTTCTTGTAAATAAAGGACCACGTGAGTAGCGTCATGCCACAATCCTTATAAAAGGGGCGAAAGCTTCTTACTTTTGAGTAAAACCTATCAAACCTTTCATTTTTCAAGGTTTTGCTCAAAAGAACAAGTACTTTCCCTTATGATTTTCTAAACCTAAACCGTTTATATCACTCGTTGAGGGGAGTACTTGAATTAAAACTTTGTTCAAAAATTGTTCACAATGGTCATTCTTCCCGCAACACTCAAAATGGTCATATTTATTCTCAACTTTTCAAAAATAACATCATATATGCCATTTTTGAGGGGAGAAAATGTGTGATAAGAAATATGTTGTGTAAAATGCAAATGAATCTGTGTTCTTCAGACTTAACCACGAATTGTGATGCTTAGCTGTTAGTAACTTCGAAAAGACTTGTCTGGGCGGGTAATAATTTCAAGCTAGTTCGCTAGTGATGTAAACGTGTCTCGCAAAGGACTTGTATGAGTAGAATGTACCATTCGAGAAACTCTTGATAAACATGAACTTTGACGGGTTTGACGACCTTTCGAGGATTGTCTACACCTTCAAGGTAGTTACTAGAACCAGTTGTCACCTAAAATCTGTTTAACTATGCCACGTAACTGTGTCTCGCGGGGGAAATGTCTATCTTGAGTTAATCAATTCAAAAGTCGGCGCTCTTTTCCTCCTTGTGCATTTTAACCGTTAAAACTCTTAAGCACATGTGGAGGGGGAGTATTTATGCAAAATCTTATCTCAGCAGTGGTACTAAAATGTTTTTCATTCATATACACTGTGAGAGATTTTTCATATCAGTGGTTTTATTGCAACATAGGTTAGTCATGGAGTTATAAGGTGACTAAGGTTAGGAATAACCGTCCTATGATCCGCCAGAGCCGGATGGATCTACCCAAGGACACCACAAATAGTTAGTATTTAGAAGTCCTTAGGTATGATTGTAAAAAGGAGAAAATGAGAATCGGAGAAAGAAGGAGTTGAAGAATTAAAAGAAATGCAAAGAAAAGGGTGAAAAGAAATAGCCCTCCAGATTATTCAACTTAGGCGGAACACGGGTTCAATTCATATGCTCTTGGTTGTCACTTAGTGACGCCGGTATTGAAGATTAAAAGTCGTCATGGACCCAGTGAGGCATGCACTAAACCTTCTTATCCACTCAAGTTTCTCTTAACAGAAGCTTGTTTGATACTCACTGGGAACCCTACGTAAACTATCGGCTTTCTCTTAGAGATTCTGGTATTGAAGAAGGAGACCCTCTCCCTAGTCTCCGCTCAGGAAAACCAAAAGCACTATTGAGTCTAGAGCCACGAGATTCATCAAAAGATCTCTTAGGTACACTTGACATTTAATCACTTGATGATCAACAAATAAGGTTATCAGTGGTTCATATCGAGTCCTTCACTGATCTTAGCAATCTGTCGAGAACATTTATGAGAGGTTCACATTTGTGATCCTCAGTGAATGAATGGAAACTCTGCCGGGGTCAACATTAACGACCTGATAGCGGGTCGCTTCGGCAACTCCCGTGGATTGCGGCTTAGTGGTCTCAAATGGTCTACAGTCGTGAGGTGATGCTTCGATGTACTACCTCGACTCATCTGAATCATAGGTGTACCGGTACATCGTGTTATCTCACTAGTGGGACTCCGATCAGGACGGCCCTTGTAAGAATTAGAGTTGTGTTTTCACACTATGCTGTTAACACTCTCGAAGTTCAAACTTGTAAGTGCGGAATCCGCTTATTACTAACCGTTTAAATGTTTTCTTCTTATGGAAGCTCCGGAGCGGAATGATCGTGCAGATTCTTCTCATGCTCACGCCAACATCATCACTAATGGAAGTTCTATCCAAAAGCAACACAACAGTCAGAATGATTCTTCGTCAATCAAGAGAATCTACAAAGTTAAAGACTTAAAGAACTCCATCGATCTTGAATTCCAAACGTCAAAGGAGCGTGTGAGCATGTTGAAGAACGGCGTGGAACACGCATGTGACGAAGCGAACTGAGGCAGACTTGATCACGGAACAACAACATACTATCATTTTCACCACAAAGAACAAAGTTAAAGATGACGTCAAAGCATAACCGTTCAAAGTAAACTATCTCTCTACACTGGGGAGATTGTTCAAATCAAGGAAATACTTCTCGCAAGAAAGAAGAATGTCAGAAGACGTCAAAGCTACTATTACATCAACGCCTTCACCGTTTTTCATCACCAACACTTGAGTGTTTGTTACTCATATGTAATAACACTTGAGGGGGAGATTGTTGGAATCGCTCCTAAACCTTATTCAAGTGTTAGTTACACATATGTAATAGTTAGCTTATTATGGCCTTTATGTTTGTTATTAGCCTTAAGCTTATGTAGAAGGCCCATGAGCTTAGGCCCAAGCCCATAGGAGAAAGGGAAGGAGTAGGAGTGTTGCCCTAGCTCCTTGCCTATAAATACCTTATGTAAACCTTCATTTGAAGGTTGGGGTTGTTCAAGTTATTCTCTCTTTCACTCACTCTACGCCTAACCGTCTAAGTCTATACGTGTGTGTGTGTTTGGATACTTGTTCAATCGCCTCTCTATCTTTCTTATAAGCTTGTGTTGTAAAACTAGTGACCTAACAGTTCCCACGATCCCGCCAAAGCCGGAGGGATCTACCCAGGGACAGTCCACTAGATAGTGTAGAAGTCCTTAGGTATGATGAAAAAAGGAGGAAAGTGAGATATGGGAAGAGTGCGGACTGAGATAGAGCTAGAACTAGAATAAACCCAACAAGGTTCTAGTTATGAAGTCTCGGTAAGCACTGAAGGGGTTGAAGAATGAAAAAAAAATAAATGTGAAAAGGGTGAAAAGAAATAGCCCTCAAATAATTCAACCTTAGGGCAGAAACCGGGTTCAATACATATGCTACTGGTGTTTACTCAGGTAACACTAGTATTGAAGACAAGACGTCATGGACCAAGTGATGCACTGCACTAAACATCCCAAGCTACTGAAGTTCCTCTTAAAAGGACTTGTTTCATTCTCACGGGGAACCGACATAATCTATCGACTTTCTCTTAGAGATAGTTGATATTGAAGAAGGAGACCCTCTCCCTAGTCCCCGGCATAGGAACCAAATGTGCACAATTGAGTCTAGAGCCAAGAGATCATCCACAATATCTCATTAGGACACAAAGTTAATGAAGACTTGCTGTTTCACACAATGTGGAAAGTAAGAATATATTAAGAGTCCTAGGCATTATCCTTGTGGTATTGCCAAAACATCTGAGTGATATGTAAAAGTATTCACAATTAAGATGGAAATCCTTCTAGAGCCAACATCAAACAGGCTCTTGGTGGGTGACATGTGAGATCTTGCAAAAGATCAAGCTTTTGACAACTGGATAGAAACGATGGGGTGATTTACTCGTGAATCAACCTTGGTCCAGGAAATGAATTGACGAATACTTTTGGAAAAACCGGTCGATGTGAAAATATCTTCTGTTCTCTAGCACATCGAATGTGTATTCATTTTCAAAACACAAAAAGCATCTCTGATTGAAAAATACTTTTGGAAAAACCGTTCGATGTGTAAATATCTTCTTTTCTCTAGCACATCGAATGTGTACTCATTTTCTAATACAAAAAGTATTTTGATTTAAATATGATCTTTCTCATAAAACCTTCGTCGTATTGCAAAACTCTTTCCTCAAGCAATACGCGATCATTTTCAAATCAATTATTCATCAATCAGTGAATCTCAATTCGCTGGTTCACTGACGCCGTGTTGTCTTCTTTGAGACATTCCGGTTTGAGAACAACTAGAACAGCTGCGAAACCCTGTCAAGGAGATTTTTCGGAATTATACCTGATCACGGGCAGTACTTGTACTGATCAACGGGGAACCGTGGGCCGTGTACCTCAATTCAACGAAAGTGATCAAAGACACTTTCGTGTGTTTTATTGCGAACTGTTGTTTGCAGGTACATTTGGACGGTTGCAGTTGATCGATATTGAGAAGTCAATTCACAGCCGCATGCTCACAACATCCACACTTAATTGAAGAAATCATGACTAGTGCATATCTACATAACCTGGCTCTGATATTTTTATACTATGCTTCTGCTACGCTGCTGCAAATATCATGAACCAGTAAAGCTTCCGCTACTCTGATGGAATGATGTCATGATCCTGAAAGTGTGAGCATGTTGGTCCAAAAGTCACAACATCACATGATGGCAACACAATAAAGGGAGATCTAGAGATTTACTGTGGCTGATGATCTCGAAGAAAGCACGAAGATCATCAAAGATGTGGATCAGTTAAAGACCTCCACTAAAAGTACAAATCAATGCGGACTTTAAAGAATCGCTACTAAAGCACAAAGATTGTGGAACTTGAAGAATAGAAGTCTACGAGCTCAAAACTTAATACAAAGATAGAATGCTAGGATGCAAAATGTATTTCATGGGGTGACCTCCCTTAGGAGGAGATTGTTAGGAATTGGAAATTCCATGTTAAAGTCTCGGTCACCCCAATTATGGTCTATCATATGTTAGCTCGTAGAATTGTCGTTATTTACGTTATTTTGTAGTTTATTAGTTAGTTTGTAGCGTAGTTTAGTTTAGTGTAACACCGTGGAGGAAGGACGGGTCTTTACCCACTGTATGCCTGATCCAACGTCCGTTAGGAGGACGTATGCTTTGTAACTATAAATACCCCTTCCATCCATGGAAGGGGTGTTGCTTCTTGAATCTAACCTTTCATTTGTTTAGTAACTCTCTTTCAAGAACCTCCTCTCAACTCTCTTCAACTATCTAAAATGGCTTTCTTGTTTAATCACAATCCTAGACCACCTGAATCATCAAACAACATAATATTAACGATCCTTTAGATTTTCAAAAAACACATGAAGACTTTGACATCCTCAACAAGGGGGAGCTTTTCGTCAAAGCAAAAGCAATTGCAAAAACGCTTGCAATACTTTCACTTAGGTTTTCTATATTACTTGACATCCTCCCCAAAAAAGGAGCACTCGGAAAGGGGGAGCATTTCGTCAAAGACGAAACCATTTGTAAACATAATTGCAACACATTCGCTTAGACTTCCTAATTACTTGACGCCCTCAACAAAGGGATGCATCCGTCAAGGGGGGGCTAAGATGAGAAACTTTCTCTCCTCTTACTCTCTATTTTTATTATTGTTACTTCTCACACGTTTTTCTCAAAATAATGTGTTAGTTTCCTTTTGACAAAAAGGGGGAGAAGAGAGTAGAAATTCCAATTCAAATTTTTACGAATTTTATTTTCTTCTTAAAATAATCTTATGTTTTGTCATCAGCAAAAAGGGGGAGCTTGTTAATACAAATAAACCATAAAAATGTTTATTTATATTTTACGATCTTCTAATGTTTTGTCGATAAAAAACGTAAAATCATTTTAACGAAACAAATAAAATACGTAAAAGGTTTGAGCCAATAGTTTACTAACACACTTATACTAAACATATTAAACTATATCAAAACATGTTTGGTAAATAAGTTATATAAAACCAAAGACATTTTCATATAAACACTAAACAAGTAATATTGGTTACATCTTATAGAAATTTATATGTATTACAACTAGTGTTTACATAATATGGAAATGTACATATATACTTTGTACATATTGTAATGGGTAATGTAATGGGTATAAACAAAAGTCCATGACCCATAACCCATGATCCATTTACTAGGTACAATGAATGTTGTTGGGTAAAAACGAAAGTCCATAACCCATACCCATGGAGCATGATCCATAACCCATGACCCATTGCATGAAATCATGCATGAAGTCATATTGGGTATTATCCATGATCCATGACCCAAAGTCCATGACCCATGACCCAAGATCCATAATCTAATGTCTAGATACATTGCATCTTGTTGGGTATCCATAATCCATTACCCATAACCCATGGTTCATAACCCATAACATATAACCCGGTTTGCAACCCGAAATCCGGACTAAACCTACCCAGTAGCCGGATCCAAAGGATTGCACTAGCCGGATCCCTCTGGGGAGGGATCTGTGGGAACCGGGGGATAGTAGACAATTTTTCTATAAATTGTGAGCCATTTTTCTTGCTCACTACCACTTTTACACATACTCTCTCTTAGTATTGTAACATCTCTAACCTCTGATCCAAAGGATCATTCTATGTAGTTTTATGTTTGTGTGATTCTCTAGGTTCCTCTTAAAAGTGAGATCACCACCTCTTGAAGATGTGAAAGCTCAAGGTCATGAGTTGCTAAGCTTCATCATCATCAAGACCACTGAAGTGTATTTTGTTCATAGTTCTTTTCTACCTCCATAGAAGTGTTGTGTTTAAGGCATTAGTGAAAGGTGCAGAAGGGTCGTTTTGAGGCATTAGTGAAAGGTGTCGAAGGGTCATGTCAAAGGAATTAATGAAATGTGCCATGGGAATCGATATGGTGCATTGTTGTACAAGATAGATAGTTTTGGTTAAAGGATATTGATATCCTTCTAAGTGTTGTAACAAGGAGTGGGTCTCCTTTAGGGTAGTTGTGTTGTGGTGTAGTGTTGAGTAGTAGTTCCTCCTTTGTAATGGAACTCGGTATCTAGCCTTGTACCGGATAAAGTGTAGGCGACGTTGTGATAGGTGTGGTTCTACCTCGTGGAAGAACTCAGTGTCTAGCCTAGTACCGAATAAAGAGTAGGCGACGTTGTGAAGGCTTCTCTGCCACATTAAGGAGGTTATGTTGTGTAGTGCTTATGAACTCTCGAGTGGGGTACTCGGGGAGTGGAGTAGGGCAAGGATGGTGTTCTTATAGCTGAACCACTATAAATACTCGTTTCGTGGTTGTGTGTTTCTTTACTCTTTATCTTTGCATTACTTAATTATATGCTTATCTATCATTATCCAACACATACATTAAATAGGTTGACATAATTTGATCTAAATAGTTTAAAACGAAGTTTTAATCGGTAAAACTATTCAACCCCCCCCCCTTTTAGTTTTTCACACTTCTTTCTCCATAAGGTGCACGATTGTAGTTCCCCGGTGGTCCTACACGGTATCCATTTCCATTGCCATTGGCTCCTTGGAAAGGTCTATTAGCTTCTCCATATTTGACCTCTTCTATATTCCCATTTTCATCATTAATAGGGTAGTCTTTGGTAAGGTGGGCTCTTCCACATGTCTCGCACCTAACTTGAATAGCGTACACACTTTCTTTAAGCTTCATAATATCACAGCCAAGAGTATCAAGTTTGTCACAATTCTCAATTTCCGGTCATTTCTCAAATTTGCTATTTCATCGTTTATCGTAAACTAGGTTTACAAGTATCAAATTCGCGTAACCTTAGGGGTTTAGCTGCGAATTCATGAACAATCATCAAGGACATTTCATATAGACTAGGTTTAGTCTATATTTCATTAGCATCATTGTCATCATATTAGTTCATGCATGATTTTGCATTTTACATTAAACACGTAATTTTTATATTAAATAAATGCTATCGCGTAACTAATTATTTTGAACATTTGATCCGATGCTTCCAAAAATTATTCTGATATACTTTTATACTCATATTAAGATTATAAAAATATTATTATTAGTTTACCCAGTGTTTTAAATTTATTTTGTATATAAATTGTTATATTTATATAATTACGACGGGTTTTCGTAAATTCTACACGATAATTATTAATTCACTCAATTTTTGTAAGAAATGTATTTTTATAATTTTTATGACTTCAATATGTTTTATTTTGATCCGTTAAAATTTATTTTTAGTTAACGCTACCCTACAAGCTTAAATATATACACAAGTTATTTGTAATTCTTAACTAACTACACATTTACTCTACATTAATACAATTAATTATTACTTAATGCATCTAGTCTTTTATTCTTTATGGTGGTTCACATATTGGATGACTCAACCAATGTTTGACATAAAAATCTTTTAGTTCATGAACACATATGCATAAGATACTTAATAATATCTAAACAACACATACATACACATTTCAAGGTGTAAAAAAAAATATATATCCTCTCTTCTCTTCTCACCTAAGGACCGGCCACCATAGAAGACCAAGAAGGAGATCATAAATATTTTTCTAGTCAAGCTCATAACAATCTAGACACACTCTTGATTAAGGTTGTGAAATAAAAACCTTGGGTGTTTAGGATTTAACCTTTGTTCTTTTAAACCTCATCAAGTAACTAGTAAGCATTTCATATTCATTTTTCATATTCATTTTATGTTCATTTCATTATATTTGAGAAAAACATACAAGTTATATGATGTCTATACCACTTAAATTCTTTATAAACTATATAAATTCAAATATGTTATCCTATAATTACTCCTTGAAACATATCACTTTTGGTGATGTCTAGGAACCCATGACACCCTAAGAAGGTGTATGGTAGTATTAGAATAGCTTCGGAGTTGTTTTGAATTGGTTAGAATACGTTTTGCGCGTGAAAAACTCATTTCGACAAGTCTAATTAAGGGTCTGATCAAAATTGTGAATTCTGGAATTTTCGACAGTTTATAAAAAATTTTGGGCTAGACATTTGGAAAATACACTTTAAAACGAAAATGTGGCCGCTTGAATGGGTTAAAACGGAGTTATAACGAAGAAGTTATGCTATTTTCAAGTTTGACGACGAAAACTATTAATTTCAGAAATTTCAGCATGTTACTATCACTTTTTACGAGTCAAAAATGAGGCTTAAGCGTTATTAAATGTGTCGACTTATCAAAAATATATTAGTATACTTTAATACGAATCTAAGGATGTAGAAAACGTAGAAAACGGACTTGTAACGATTAAATTACACGCGTTAAACAAAGTTGCCGTAACTTTATTATATAAGCAAATTAATATATTTCTATTAGACACATACTACGGCAACGAAGGACCATGTTGAGGGTCGTTTTTAACATGGATGTAGTACTTTTTATAACGAGATGTCTTCTAGTAAAAGTGAGTTCGCCTAGCCTATTTTCCAAAATGTCCAACCGTTCGTCAAGCGGAGTTGTAACGAATAAAATACGGTCACTTAAACTTTGCCGAAAACCACCCTTAAACAATATTTTGGATACAAGTACCATACTTTACCTATATTTTTCTCCATGATCGAGACCTCTATGATGAAAACTTAAATGCTAAAACTTTGAGATAAGGATACAAGCTTCCCAAAACCGTTGAGTTTGTTTCCGAACACTCGATGTGCGCCATTTTACGACTAGCTTTTCAAGGCCGTTTACTCACTTTCATGAAATTTTCAATGACATTATTTTATGACGAAAAAATATAATTTCTTAATAAATCACTGAAAGATTATCGTAGGATATCATTTCGACGTAAATTATGGTAAAGTATTTTGTAACTTGACAAGAGGTCATAAGCATATATTTCGACGATAAACTTTATTTTCCAAACTGTACAAGTGGTATGGATATCATATGAGTTTGCATGCACGACATTGTTTCATGACTTATATGAGAGCACATCATTCATATTAGGTTGCGGATAGAGATCGCACCTCATTTCAGTGTATCTACTTTTGTCATCATAAACATTGCACCAGGTGAGTTCGTAGCCCCACTTTTACTAGTTTAATTGTTTTACAAACTCTTCGGGGGAGATACATGCTCAACTTCATGCTTTTACTTTACACTTATATGAACTTAAACAATATTGTTTGAACTATCATGAACTTGTACTCTTTTGTTTCACTACTTATTCTAGTAAGTAGATTGAGCCCGAACTAAATTGATCATTATGTTATGAACGCTATTAGTTGAAACACTTTTCTTTGATTTTGAACCCTTCGACATGTATTTTTAAACTCATTAAATTGATTCGGACCCTTTAACATATAAGTGAACACCTTGGACTTGATTTGAACTTTTTGACATATAGTTGAACTCTTTTAACCTGTAAAGGACCCTTTTGATATATTTTAAACTTGTTTGACGTGATTTTGAACGCTTCGACTATCTTGAACCTTTTGATATTATTCGAGCTCTTTGACTGTTCTGAACTTTTGAACTAGACCTAAATCTTTGAACTTAATTACGAACTTTTGAACGGAACCCTTGAACTTAAATACAACTAATCACTTGTTTGAACTTATTGAACCGTAAGTGTTATGACCTTGACCTAAAGTCTCCTATGGTCGGAGCATCACTATAAAGTCTCCTATGGTCGGAGCATCACTATAAAGTCTCCTATGAGTATCAAATTCGCTTAAATTCTACACGATAATTATTAATTCACTCAATTTTTGTAAGAAATGTATTTTTATAATTTTTATGACTTCAATATGTTTTATTTTGATCCGTTAAAATTTATTTTTAGTTAACGCTACCCTACAAGCTTAAATATATACACAAGTTATTTGTAATTCTTAACTAACTACACATTTACTCTACATTAATACAATTAATTATTACTTAATGCATCTAGTCTTTTATTCTTTATGGTGGTCGACATATTGGATGACTCAACCAATGTTTGACATAAAAATCTTCTAGTTCATGAACACATATGCATAAGATACTTAATAATATCTAAACAACACATACATACACATTTCAAGGTGTAAAAAAAAAAGATATCCTCTCTTCTCTTCTCACCTAAGGACCGGCCACCATAGAAGACCAAGAAGGAGATCATAAATATTTTTCTAGTCAAGCTCATAACAATCTAGACACACTCTTGATTAAGGTTGTGAAATAAAAACCTTGGGTGTTTAGGATTTAACCTTTGTTCTTTTAAACCTCATCAAGTAACTAGTAAGCATTTCATATTCATTTTTCATATTCATTTTATGTTCATTTCATTATATTTGAGAAAAACATACAAGTTATATGATGTCTATACCACTTAAATTGTTTATAAACTATATAAATTCATATATGTTATCCTATAATTATTCCTTGAAACATATCACTTTTGGTGATGTCTAGAAACCCATGACACCCTAAGAAGGTGTATGGTAGGATTAGAATAGCTTCGGAGTTGTTTTGAATTGGTTAGAATAGGTTTTGCGCGTGAAAAACTCATTTCGACAAGTCTAATTAAGGGTCTGATCAAAATTGTGAATTCTGGAATTTTCGACAGTTTAAAAAAAATTTTGGGCTAGACATTTGGAAAATACGCTTTAAAACGAAAATGTGGCCGCTTGAATGGGTTAAAACGGAGTTATAACGAAGAAGTTATGCTATTTTCAAGTTTGACGACGAAAACTATTAATTTCAGAAATTTCAGCATGTTACTATCACTTTTTACGAGTCAAAAATGAGGCTTAAGCGTTATTAAATGTGTCGACTTATCAAAAATATATTAGTATACTTTAATACGAATCAAAGGATGTAGAAAACGTGAAAAGCGGACTTGTAACGATTAAATTACACGCGTTAAACAAAGTTGCCGTAACTTTATTATATAAGCAAATTAATATATTTCTGTTAGACACATACTACGCAATGACGACCATGTTGAGGGTCATTTTTAACATGGATGTAGTACTTTTATAACGAGATGTCTTCTAGTAAAAGTGAGTTCGCCTAGCCTATTTTCCAAAATGTCCAACCGTTCGTCAAGCGGAGTTGTAACGAATAAAATACGGTCACTTAAACTTTGCCGAAAACCATCCTTAAACAATATTTTGGATACAAGTACCATACTTTACCTATGTTTTTCTCCATGATCGAGACCTCTATGATGAAAACTTAAATGCTAAAACTTTGAGATAATGATACAAGCTTCCCAAAACCGTTGAGTTTGTTTCCGAACACTCGATGTGCACCATTTTACGACTAGCTTTTCAAGGCCGTTTACTCACTTTCATGAAATTTTCAATGACATTATTTTATGACGAAAAAATATAATTTCTTAATAAATCACTGAAAGATTATCGTAGGATATCATTTCGACGTAAATACTGGTAAAGTATTTTGTAACTTGACAAGAGGTCATAAGCATATATTTCGACGATAAACTTTATTTTCCAAACTGTACAAGTGGTATGGATATCATATGAGTTTGCATGCACGACATTGTTTCATGACTTATATGAGAGCACATCATTCATATTAGGTTGCGGATAGAGATCGCACCTCATTTCAGTGTATCTACTTTTGTCATCATAAACATTGAACCAGGTGAGTTCGTAGCCCCACTTTTACTCGTTTAATTGTTTTACAAACTCTTCGGGGGAGATACATGCTCAACTTCATGCTTTTACTTTACACTTATATGAACTTAAACAATATTGTTTGAACTATCATGAACTTGTACTCTTTTGTTTCACTACTTATTCTAGTAAGTAGATTGTGCCCGAACTAAATTGATCATTATGTTATGAACGCTATTAGTTGACACACTTTTCTTTGATTTTGAACCCTACGACATGTATTTTTGAACTCTTTTAAATTGATTCGGACCCTTTAACATATAAGTGAACACCTTGGACTTGATTTGAACTTTTTGACATATAGTTGAACTCTTTTAACCTGTAAAGGACCCTTTTGATATATTTTAAACTTGTTTGACGTGATTTTGAACGCTTCGACTATCTTGAACACTTTTGATATTATTAGGAGCTCTTTGACTGTTCTGAACTTTTGTACTCGACCTAAATCTTTGAACTTAATTACGAACTTTTGAACGGAACCCTTGAACTTAAATACAAACTAATCACTTGTTTGAACTTATTGAACCGTAAGTGTTATGACCTTGACCTAAAGTCTCCTATGTTCGAGACATCACTATAAAGTCTCCTATGGTGAGACATCACTATAAAGTCTCCTATGGTCGGAGCATCACTATAAAGTCTCCTATGATCGGAGCATCAATATAAAGTCTCTCAACATACATGGAGCAGTCCTCTCGTTCGCATGATAAGTCTCTTTGGATAACACATGCATTGGGTTTCGGAGATGAAGTAAAACTAATGCTATTACTTTCCTTGTGAGCATCATACCCACCTGAGGTTTCTGGAGGTGGAGTGGAGACTCATGGCTAAGTGCATAAGTTTTGATGCACGTTTACGTGATCAATATACTAGTTCCATACTTAAAACATTTATACTTCTAAGTACTATGATACATGCATACATGATTGACGTACTATTTTTAGCAGTGGGTTGTAAACACACAGGTTGCAGGTTTTGTATGGGCGGAGCTTGCAACTGAGTGGATTTACAATGCCTTTGTTGTGTGAACATTCTTTAAAGGCTTACATGTTAAAACAAACTCTATGAACTCACTCAACCATTGTGTTGACACTTTTAGCATGTTTTATCTCAGGTACCTAAGGCATTCACTTCATGGCATGCATGTGGACTTATCATAGAGTCGCGGTGTCGACGCGTCTCACATATATTTTATGCACTTAACTATCGTTTGATTGTAACAAACTCATTTTGGTATATTGGAAATATTTTGGGACCTATGTTTTGTAAACTCTGATTATTTTACTTTATCAAACGATATTTTCAAAACGACACTTTAGGTCGTTCGATGTAACTGTAACTTTAATGCTATGACAGTCATCCCCCAAGAATTCCATTCCGCTGCAAAACAGGTAATTTGGAGGTGTGACAGATTGGTATCAGAGCATCAGTTATAGAGAACTAGGTTGCATCATTGACCCTAGACTATAACTACATCATCATAGCATCTCATCATATCATTATAAGTGCATACTCATTATACATGCGGACTTATGACTCAACACCCAACATCATATGAGTCGATTAGTCCAAGCATTGCATAGTTACTCCTAAATTATACATAGCCTGATCACCTATGTCTAATTCAGGAAGAATCATGCAATGAAGGGAGTAGTAGTCTCATACGTGTAAGCAATTCCGTAATCGAGCCAAATTTTCAAAAGATTTTCTTCAAACCACTTGTTTCCAGTTTGATCCGAGTGACAGTTCTTGTTTGATGAGTTGCAAAGATCAAGCTAGAAACAAGTTGTTACTCAAAACGATTTAGCCTAATCGTATGACAGTTCTTGTTTAATGAGTTGTGGGATTAAGTAAAAATCTGTTACCTAAAAGTCTTTTGAGGGTTTTGCTCGAGAATGGGAAAGCTTGGCTCATCAAACCTAACCATAAGAGAGCATGTCTTTAGAATGGGATATAGTCACGATATATGCATGAGCATTGACATAACCATTTAGACCATATGCGAGCATAAACTTTTAGAACCCTTGTCGAGGTTCGGACCATAGTATCATTAATTGAATCACGAGGACGTGATTCCTCTAACCGGGGAAGAATGTCACAATTCTCAATTTCCGGTCATTTCTCAAATTTGCTATTTCATCGTTTATCGTAAACTAGGTTTACAAGTATCAAATTCGCTTAACCTTAGGGGTTTAGCTGCGAATTCATGAACAATCGTCAAGGACATTTCATATAGACTAGGTTTAGTCTACATTTCATTAGCATCATTGTCATCATATTAGTTCATGCATGATTTTGCATTTTACATTAAACACGTAATTTTTATATTAAATAAATGCTATCGCGTAACTAATTATTTTGAACATTTGATCCGATGCTTCCAAAAATTATTCCGATATACTTTTATACTCATATTAAGATTATAAAAATATTATTATTAGTTTACCCAGTGTTTTAAATTTATTTTGTATATAAATTGTTATATTTATATAATTACGACGGGTTTTCGTAAATTCTACATGATAATTATTAATTCACTCAATTTTTGTAAGAAATGTATTTTTATAATTTTTATAACTTCAATATGTTTTATTTTGATCCGTTAAAATTTATTTTTAGTTAACGCTACCCTACAAGCTTAAATATATACACAAGTTATTTGTAATTCTTAACTAACTACACATTTATTCTACATTAATACAATTAATTATTACTTAATGCATCTAGTCTTTTATTCTTTATGGTGGTCGACATATTGGATGACTCAACCAATGTTTGACATAAAAATCTTCTAGTTCATGAACACATATGCATAAGATACTTAATAATATCTAAACAACACATACATACACATTTCAAGGTATAAAAAAAAAAGATTTCCTCTCTTCTCTTCTCACCTAAGGACCGGCCACCATAGAAGACCAAGAAGGAGATCATAAATATTTTTTTACAACATAATTTAAATATGGGTCAAGCTGTAAAACTCATAACAATCTAGACACACTCTTGATTAAGGTTGTGAAATAAAAACCTTGGGTGTTTAGGATTTAACCTTTGTTCTTTTAAACATCATCAAGTAACTAGTAAGCATTTCATATTCATTTTTCATATTCATTTTATGTTCATTTCATTATATTTGAGAAAAACATACAAGTTATATGATGTCTATATGTAACACCCCCAAATTAGTTTAGCGGAAGTATACGTATTATTGGGAGCGTTACGAAATTGAGTAATGACACAAGTAATAAAGAGCGGAATACATACTCCGTTTGATTTCATAAAATAGTTTTAAAATCTTTGTCTTACAACATAATTTAAATAAATGGGTACATCCCATTAGATTTAGTGGTCCCAATGTAAAAACATCATTTTGTGTAAAAACACTTCTTTAATACTACTACGACCATACATCCGCTTCTTGCCTTGCCTTCATGAACAAATCTTAAACACTGAGAAAAAAATATGCTAAAAGGTCAGCTAAAAGCTGGTGAGTTCATAGGTTTAAATTAAAATAGTAAGCTCGGGCCATAAGCAAAGGCATATAATCATTACAACGAATATAATGATATATGTATGAATGTCTATTACGTTAGCTCTAAGTTCATGCAACCGATACTACGACAGTTTCTGTATGCTAAAGATGTCATACAATATAGGGGCCCATAGCAAGTGTTTTGTCCACACACACTTGGTTCGACATGGTATCGTTTAGCTTAATTAGCATAGCCAACCGAACGGAGGAGTCACCCTCAATAGATCTATTTATAACAATCGCGTTTCCCAATGGGAAT
This sequence comes from Chrysanthemum makinoi, assembly GCA_910596185.1. NCBI lineage: Eukaryota > Viridiplantae > Streptophyta > Magnoliopsida > Asterales > Asteraceae > Chrysanthemum > Chrysanthemum makinoi. The sequence continues at coordinate 11,888,889 of OU343216.1, read as the reverse complement.
TGACGGTTCATGAAAAAGGAGATTCTCTAGGGACATAAGGGCTTAGGCTAAACCACGTAATAGTAATCATGTAATAGTTTTGGCCCATAAATGTTTTGCATTCTCACCCCAAATGTATAAAGCAATTTATCAAGTAAAAGTGGGGCTATGAAACTCACCTTAGCAAATGTGCAAATCCAAATGTGGGATTAGTGATTGTTATGAGACGGCACGACCGCGACCTAGATAAGAAGAACGCGTTTTAGTTCATCGTTTTTAAGTATTGCTTACTTAAAATGGTGCAATTAATATTATTCTTATATAATGGTTTTAAAATCAACCTTTAGTTTGTAAAAATAATTTAAGAGGTTTACTAGTAAGTATATGATTGTATATATACTCTTTTCATATTGACATTAGTATGGTTTTAAAATCCAAAGTTCGATTTAAAACAAATAATTAAAATGTTCCATTAGTAAGTATATAAATGTATATATATACTTATTTAAGTTGACACAAAATGGTGTTGTCAAAATTATAATTTGTTTTCTAATTGCATTTAGGGAAAGGCTCAAGTTAAATTTAAAGTCATCAATTTTTAATGGACTAGAAAATAATATAGTGGTATCTTATTTATTTAACAAACTTGTTCCTTATATATATATAGTTTCGATGGGACGTTCACTTGACATACATTCGTTTACACATTGTCGTTAAATCCGTTATGTAAACCTTATTATATGACTCACATTTTTAGATACTTGATTCATTGTTTGTATGCCTTTACTCTTGTTTTACTTGTCGATATAAGTGTACATAACCAAGGTCGAAATCTCCAAATACGTGACAAATGAGTTTAGCTTTATAATTTATTCGGTATACATGACGTTTTATATACTTACCCAAACATACAAAACCGCATGAGGTGGGTGGCAGCGACATGGGTACCGAATGGGGCTTGGCCCAATAGGAGTTCAAGTAATCCTTGAGGTAAAATGGGTTGTGGCCCATCCGTCTTGATTAGCAGCTCTTGCTACTACTCTTGTCAAAGGGGTACACTTGCAATTGACTTGTGGGATTGATTAGCGGAAGAGAAAAAAAGAAATGTAGTCAAGGTATATTTGAGAGGTAGAGAGTTTGAGTAAAACTGCCATCATCTCGGAGTTACAATCGGGTCACGACTAATGTGCTCGAACACATCTTGACTACCCGTATTGACTATAACATCACGAATGAGGATTAGGCCAACAAAAGGAGGACATAAAACTAGTTTCTCATCAAGATGAACACCTATCTAAACCAAGATATCAAAAATTTTGTGAAACTAAATTTCCTAGTTATTAGCTTACATGCTCGACTGATGGGTGCCATGGGTCACGAAATGGGTTCACTTCGAGCCGACAACTACACCAAGGATAACGGCAAGTATATGACCAATTGTCACAAGATAAACCTGTTACAAGATGCTTGACTTACTAAGCCAAGGGCCACGTTCAAGATCACATTTCAGTTTAAGACCATGTTTACTAGTAGACTTTACAAATGAGTAACTTTCAAAATCTTTGGTTCCGGCTTCTCGACAGAAACAAATTTTCAAACAAGACATCCATACTTTCATTATAGCATTGACAAACTTGATTATACACGGCATAAATTTTACAAGGTGAAGTTAAGACAAAGGCTTACAAGCCGAGTATGATGGTGATAGGGTCGAGACCAATCATGTTAACTTAACGCGATAGAACAAAGAAATGGCAAGACTATACAATGGTTGAGTACTACTCAACCGGTTCCTACTCGATTGATAAACCAAACCCATAATACCAATGACATACTTAGATTCCGGAGTGACATAGTTGTTTTTCAAAACACAAATATTATCACATCGAGAGTACCTAGTTACATAGTCAAATTACCAAGTTTCTATAAGACTTAACTCTCATTTTCTTGGCTTGTTTACCTCGAGAAAATTATTTTCTACAGAAAGTGACCAAATCAAGTTTCAAAGTGACAAGTTTGTACTCATATCGCAAAGTTGTACATTCATAACTTACAAACTCAAATAAACAAGACATCACCATTTACCACTTCATTATCAATGTTTATATTACAACAAAGCTACGAGAAAGAGAAATACCATGAACCTTATCAAGAGTGAGATGTGAAGACGTTGATGAAAGCCAAGTCGAGGACCCACACAAATCAAACCCGTATACCGATTTCGAGCAAACCCAACAACTTCTTGATAACCTTGAGAATATTACTCTTGTGGTGTGTTTGAGTTTTGATTTGTGGGTGTCTTTGGTCTCTCGAGTTGCTTAAGAAGAGGTTAAGAGAAGAGCCTTTGACTACCTCTTTTCATCTTGAAACTTGTTTGAAGCCAAAAATAGCTTACTTCCAAACCCAACGAATCTTGGACATGAGAGATAGATTGGTGAAAGGATTTTGCTTCTCTCTTGTGATTTACTTTGATCCTCCTTGGATTCCTTGAAGGTAGTGGGCATCAATGGAGATTTGGGAAGCAAAGTTTTACATGGATTTGGGTATGAGAGAGATGGATATGTTGGATGAAGGTGTTGATTTATCTCCATTTAGAGAGATTCGGCCTAGGAGGATAGCAAGGCTAGAGAAGGAAGAAGAATATCTTGATATCTTCTCCTTAGTACGTGTTTGGTTTTGTCGTGAGTGAGAGGAGAGAGGACAAGAGTTATCTTCACAATTTTTATTAAGTGTTTTTCTTGTATAGCATTTGTATATGTATTTATGTATTTATTATACACATGGTGTTACTTGTGTAAATGCTTGTATATACATTATACTTTGGCCTCAATTGTATTTGAGTTACATACAAGTTATTGTTTAAGTGATAGTATGTTCATTATTTTTGTGTCCCGCGAAATTGTATTGTGACCAAAGTATCATTGTTTGTCAACTTTTTATCGTGGTATTTTTTTGTTACGTTCTGAAAATATTTTATCTTTGTAATATTCCAAGTCGCGGACATTTGTTAATTGTTTTAGCGAGTCCTTATCATAATGTTGATGCGTGCGTGCGGTGTATCGGTCACCGGAGAAAACGAGATACCCTTTCGTCTTATAATTTAAATCATAAGACAAAATGAAATATTCATAAAATGATTTGAATGAAAAAGTGATGCGATTATCTACCGTATCGAGTTAACTACTCGAATGATCAGGCAAAGCTTGTGTATGCTTAATGACTTAGACTTAGTAGTAATAAATTACTAATCATCAGTTAAATTTTAGTCAAAATTTACCGTGTGTCACATCCTCCCGCCTTGGAAGAAAACCGTCCTCGGTTTTAGTTAGGATACTTGGAAGTAGAGAAAGGTGTGGGTATTTGAGCTTGAATTGGTCTTCACGCTCCCCCGTGTATTCTGGACCTCTTTGAGAGTTCCAACGGACTTTGACGATCGGGATGCGGCTTTGCTTAAGCCGTTTGATTTCTCTATCCATGATTTCAATGGGTTCCTCGACAAAATTCAATATTTCGTCAACCTGAATTTCTTCCAAAGGAATGGCAAGAGTTTCATCGGAAATACATTTCTTTAAGTTGCACACGTGAAACACGTTGTGCGAGAATTTGAGTTCTTGTGGTAATTCAAGGCGGTATGCTACGGTCCGATTCTTGCAAAGAATTTTGAAAGGTCCAATATAACGAGGATTTAACTTTCCACGTTTTCGAAGCGAATTAAGCCGCCCTTCCATGGCAACTTTGAGCATAACTTTATCTCCCACTTGGAACTCAAGTGGTTTCCTCCTTTATCGCGTAACTCTTTTTGGGCGGTCACAGCTGCTTGTAGTCGGCTTTTGATTTGTACAATTTTCTCAGTAGTTTCTTGGATTAACTCGGACCGATAAGTTGACTTTCTCCAACCGGCCCGGCCACAGCGGTGATCTACATTTCCGACCATAGAGTGCTTCATATGGTGCGGCCTTGATACTTGTGTGATAGCATTGTATTGTAAGAAAACTTCGGCTAATGGCAAGTGTTTATCCCGGCCATTTCCAAAGTCTATCACACATGCTCTTAGCATATCCTCTAGTGTTTGGATTGTTCTCTTGCTCTGTCCATCAGTTTGAGGATGGTAAGCGGTGCTCATGTCGAGGTTAGACCCTAAAGCATCTTTAAGTGAATTCGAAGTTTGAGGTGAAACGGCTATCTCTGCGTGAAATGATGGAAATTGGTACACCATGGCGTCGCGATGATTTCCTTGGTATAGTTGTGCAAGTTTTCCATTCCATCACTTTCTTTCATCGGTAGGAAATGTCTTTGACTTGGTGAGACGGTCAACTATTACCCAAATAGTGTCGTAGCCTTTAGAGGTTTTAGGTAGCTTAGTGATAAAGTCCATTGTTATACGTTCCCATTTCTACTCGGGGATTTCGGGGGCATACTAGTAGGCTGAGGGTCTCGATGTTCAGCTTTAACCTTGGAACAAGTTAGAACCTTGTGACATATGTTGCAATGTTGGCTTTCATGTTAGGCCACCAGTACAATTTCTTCAAATCAAGGTACATTTTGTCGGATCCCGGGTGGATGGAGTATTTAGACTTGTGGGATTCATGCATAATAATGTCGCGAATTCCTCCGTAGAGTGGTATCCAACTTGGCTCTTTGAAACACAAAGTTCCATCCGACCTTTTCACGAATCCATTTTCACTTTCTGGCATTCCGTAAAGGTTCTCATTCGGACGATTTTCCTCTTTGAGTGCTTCCAATTGAGCCTCAAGAATCTTGGTTGGGAGGGGTGAACTAATTGTCATACCAAGGATCACTCTAAGAGGTTTTGGTCGCTCTTTCCTCTTGAGAGCATCGGCAACTACATTTGCTTTACCGGATGGTAACGAATCTGCAGTCATAATCACGAGTAATTCCAACCATGTTATTTGTCTCATGTTCAGTTCTTTCGATCCAAAATGTGTTGTAGACTTTTGTGATCGGTGTATCGACACACTTTGTGCCATACAGTAGTGTCTCCAAATACGGAGTCGAACACAACCGATCCTAACTCCAAATCGTGTGTCGTGTAGTTCTTCTCATGAGTCTTCAATTGGCGAGAGGCGTATGCTATTACCTTCTCTCTTTGCATTATCTTGCTCCGAGCCCCATGTGAAGCGTCGCAATAAACAACAAAGTCTTCACTACCTTGGTGGGGCGAAACAGTGCACTACACAACTTTTCTTTAAGGAGTTGAAAAGCTTCTTCTTCTTTTTCTCCCTAGTCAAACTTGGCGTTTTCAGGTTAGCTTGTTAAAGATTTGGCAATCTTTGAGAAACCTTCAATGAACCTTATGTAGTACCAGTGAGTCCTAAGAATTGGCGTATTTCAGTAGGTGTTGTGGGTGTCGCCCAATCCTTTATTGACTCGATCTTAGCGGGATCTACGTGTATGTGTCGATGACATGACCTAAGAATTGCACTGTAGGTATCCAAAACTCACACTTGAGAATTTACATCAGTTCTTCCTTCTTCAACAATTCCAAGATCAATCTAAGATGCTCTTCGTGTTCTTTCACACTCTTGGAATAAATTAGGATATCGTCAATGAATACGATCACAAATTTATCCAAGTAGGGTTTACACACTCAGTTCATGAGGTCCATGAACACGGTAGTGCGTTGGTTAACCCAAAAGGCATGACTTGGAACTTCGTAATGTCCATAACGAGTTACGGCGGTTTTAGGGAATGTCTTCTTCGAACTCTTAGTTGATGGTATCCGGACCTTAAGTCGATTTTGAATAAACACTCGAACCTTGCGGTTGATCGAATAAGTCATCGATTCCGGTAGTGGGTAGCGGTTTTAATGGTTAGTTTATTCAACTCACGATAGTCGATGCACATCACGAAGGTTCCGTCCTTCTTCTTGCGAATAAGGCGGGTGCTCCCGGGTGATGAGCTTGGTCTAATGAACCCTTTTTCCGCAAGTTCGATAACGGTTTGATAACTCACGAAGTTCCGTTGGAGCTAATCGATAAAGGCTCTTGCCACAGTGCGGCACCGGGCACTAAATCGATCGAAATTCAACACTGTCGGATCGGCAGAAGTCTGGCAAGTCTTCGGGAAAGACTTGAGGAAATCTCTTACTATCGGCACGTCCTCCAGGGCGTTTTTCTTCTCCTTTTTTTTCGTCCTTCCGGTGACTTTGCTAGGAAGATATGACATCCTTCTCGGTACATCTTAACACCTTGGTACGAGAAATGACATGCAGTCTTGAAGCGTTTCTTCGTCATACTTCGTCTCCTTCTATTGTTAGGACTTCATCTCCATAGGGTATTGAGCGATTTTCAAATGCAAATGATGGCGACATGATATTTTGCTAACCAATCTTCCGACAATAACATCGAAACTACCCAATACTCTGGTATCAAATTGATATTGAATGGGTGGTTTAACGGGTTAAGGGTGCAACCTCTTATGATGGTATCTACCCTTTCTATGTTACCGTTAGCTAGTTCCACGTTGTATGCATTTCCTAATGCGGTTGGGGCAATATCGAGTAGTGGACTAAATGTATTAGAAACAAAACTCCTATCGGCCCCCGTATCAAACAATATGGATGCATAACGGTTATTTATAAGGAACGTACCCGTCATAACATTCGGGTCTTCACGAGCTTCTACTTTAGTTACGGCATAGACTCTCCCACGAGCTCCTTCTCCATTTCCACGATTACTCGTTTGTCCAACATTTCCCTGAATCCTGCCATTCCCATGGCTTTCTGGATTTCCTCGGTTTCCTTGATTTCCTTCACGGCCTTGGTTTATGGTCTTTCGGCATTCATTCTTATAATGCCCTTTTTCACCATAACCAAAGCAAGTTATATTAGCTTTTGGGTCTATTTGTTTGTTTGAACCGTCGCCAATGATTTGGACCTGCAGTTCTGGTTAAGTGTCCGATTTTTACGACAATTCACGGCACTTGACGATTACTGCTGTTACACTGGGTGCGATCCACGATGCGGTTTTCTTTCCCGACATTGCATAAGCTCTAGCAACATTTTGCCTCTTGTTTTGGTTGTTGCGGTTGTTCCTCCATTGTTGCCACGATATTCATAGTTGTTGTAACCTTGAGAATGGTCATCCCATTTCCTCTTATTGTCAACCACTTTGTCCATGGAATCCTCAATCACTTGGTCCATGAGTTTGTTGGCTACTTCGATGGTTTCATGAAGATCGGCAGCCTTAGAAGTGGTTACATTGCCCTTGATAGGTTGGGGCAGTCCTCCGATGTATCTCTCCAACAATCGGGTCTCAGTGGGAACCATTTCAGGACACAATAAGGCTAGTTCTTGAAATCGCTGGTTATAAGCAGCCATATTGGTGCCTTGAACCTTGAGGTTCTGTTGGATCGATATACTTTAATCAAACTAACTTAACTAGCTTGTTAAGGTTTAATAACCTCGGATAAATCCTAAGTTATTAACAAAGAAACACTGAGCACTCTTTATTAAGTACGCGGAATTTACTTAACAAAGCTAATTAAGTTAGTTTGATTAAAGTATATCGATCCAACAAGTGGTATCAGAGCTTGTGTGGAAACTCTGACTAGGAAGAAACTCTTCAATATCCAAGATGTCGGTGAAATGCGCATCAACTATTATCACAGAGGTATGTTCTAAGTGTCATGATTTTTATCAAAAAGTACTTAATGCTTATGTTTACGAAAGAGATAATTGTATTAGGGCTAGGTCTGAGGTAGCAGGTTACCAAATCACTTTAGAGTCTATAGAAGCTAAAATCATAACCCATGAAAATAATGAAATGGCTTGGGCTAAAAAATATGAACAACGAGGATTACGGTTAAAACTTAGTGAATGGAAACTAAGCTGTAAAATTCTTTGAAATTGAGAAATTAACTAAGGAAAGAGATGATTTGTTAGCTAAGTTTCTTTGCTGGAAAGAGTGCGGTTTGTCCCAAGTTACTTTTGTTGAAAAAGCAGAGAAGAGCTTACAATAGAAACAGGCTTAGGATTTGGAATGGACTTTAGCAGTGTAGATGAAAACCAACCTAGTAATCAGGATGATGGTGATTTTGAGGACATAATCACTAGTGATGATGAGCTCATTAACTATGTAGATTCATCTAGTAATGATGGCTCGATAAGTGAACCACCTCTGAATATAAGAAAGACAATGGTTATCATCTTTGTTCCTCATCCCATTAGTCATCACCCCTCTAGGCCTGATGTTTCTCATTATGGAGTAGATAGTCTAGAGTTTAGGAAGAAACTTGTTGCTCAATCTAGATGCGAGAAACCCAAAGCTGTTGAAAACAATGTTCAAAATCCGGCAGTACCTTTAAAACAAAGTCTTGCTCAACAAGCAGTACCTCTTGCAAAACCTTTTCAAAAGCGATCTTCTAAACCTTTTTGGGATAATTTTGCTCAAAACAAATTTTATCAGTCATCAAGAAGGCAAAACAATTTTGGGCATAGACATAGAAGAAATCACTGTGGTCATATGGGTCAAAAGCGTGTTTTGTGTGTTATAGTCCTACTCACTTAATCAAAGATTGTGACAAACATTCAGAATATCTGAGCAAGTTTTCAAGGAATAAGTCTAACAATCATAGACCTAGAGAGCACAAACCAGTTTGGACTAATTTAAATAGGATTAATCACGAAACTTCATCTCGGATCATAGATACCACATCGAGAAGACCTTGAGTATCTCACGATACTTTCCAAAGTCTTGCTCAAAGACAAAGATATCGATAACACTGCTTGGAATAGGAATCCTAGGAGATATCACTATCAACCTAGAATGTCTTACAATTCATATAGGGGATCTAGATCACAGGAACCACACATTAAAGCTGAATGGGTAAAAGGGGAAGTCTTGGTAAGGATTACGATGCGTTCAACAAAAAGTGAATCAGATGTTGTTGTGATACAAGAAAAGGAGAATGAACTTGCAAAAGACAGTTTTGTTCAAAAATCACATGTTCTGAATAACAAGATAATCTTTGGATCAAGCTTTAGAAAGCGATGGAGATTATATACTCAAAGAATGTGAGTATATCACCCCACAAGGGGAACACAAGTCAGTAATGGCTTGGGTTCCTCAAAACAACTAACTTTTCATCTTATTAGACAGGACAACCCAGAAGAGGAGCTTAAAGATCATTTTTGATAGTGGTTGTTACTGTGAGCATGACGAGGAGACAAGAAGTTTCGTCGGTGTTTTGGAGGATATTAGTAAGCTATGTTTAAGGGGAGGACTATAAGGTGTTAGGTATAGTCCTGTGTATTGCTTGAGGGAGGATGTTTGTGTATTACTTAGTTTATATGAAGGTTTTGGCAAAGTATCTTGTATTTCTGAAATCTTGTTTGGGAAAGTCTTGCTTGGGAAAGAAATCTGCTTATGTGGAAAGTCTTGTTTGTCGTATTAAAATCTTGTTCCAAGGTAATATTGGAGGGTAATTAAAGCCAACGGTTATTTTATTTTGGGCGATGATTTTTCAAAATCCTACCTATAAATAACAACTTTCCGATTTTCCCTCTCACATTATTCATTATTTTTTTTCCATACTTATCTTCCAATTACCATCTCTTTATTATTCGATATAATCTTTCAATTGTGATTACTTTTTCAACAATGGCGAATCGTTTAAGCGTTTGAAGCACAATATGGTGGCTAATTTGGATAAGAATGAGGCGAATGTGGCTTTCTATGATATCATTGATTATCTCGTTGGGTTAGCCTATTAGTTATGCTCTTTTAGTTGAGCCGGATGTTATTGAACCATGGATTCAAGAATTTTGGGCTAATGCTAGAGAATTTGGAGGAGGATGAATATTATATTAGATCCTCGATTCTTTGGAAAGAGTATCAAGATTACTGAGAGGTCTCCATTAAGTGATGATTTATTATTTGGAGATGAAGAAGGGGCTATTAGATTTGCCAAGCAAGCGATTTGGGATACTTTTAAGTAATTTGGGCTATGAAGGTTCTTTGGTGAACAAACTTTTAAGAAGGCATTATTCGTCCTCAATGGAAGTTTTGATTCATGTTTTGCTCCATTGCATAAGTTCTAAAAGCACTTCTTGGGAGCAGTTTGGGTCGAATATTGCGTATCACGTGGTTGGCTTAGCTACAGACAGAGTGTTTAACTTTTCACGACTTATTTTGGATGGCATGCTCTCTCATATATCATCTGGGGCAACTTGGTTGATGTATCCAAGATTTATCTGGTTTTCTTGAACAAGCAATTGGTGATGTTCCAAAACCTCTGCGTTACTACTGTCATTGTGCAACAAGCCAAAATCTATACATTCATGGCTAAGAGAAGTAACTTGTTTAGAGGTGGAGATATTCCTTTAACAACATCCATGATGGAAGTTGTACAAGCTTTGTTAGATCTGCGGTGAAGAGGATGAAGAAACTCAAGATGCTTTGCTTCACAAGATCTTGCATCTGCAATCTTGCTTCACAAAGTCTTGCATCTGCAAATCTGCTTCTCGAAGAAGATCTTGTTTAGTTACAAGGTGATGTTTCTTGGATCCTCGAGGTTCAAGTCGAGATTGGCGCACACCTACTCCCTCTCCACAACGTTACTGTTTGAGAGGTTCAAGGTCTTTGCTACTACAATTCCTCGTGAAGGTTTAACTATGGATAACTATGCTTTGACAAAGGCACTTGCTAGGTTAAACAAGGCTGTTGAGGCGTCAAGCTAAAACAATTAGGAAGTTGAAGCGTAACTATTTCTGGTTGAAAAATTTTGTTAAACCATACATTCAAGGATTCAACTTATGGGTTAAGGAGGAAAATAAACGTCGTAAAGCTCTTCGAAAGGAATTAAAAAGAAAGAGCGGTTTCTCGACCATCTTCTGTCAACTTGGGGAGGAATTTAGAAAAGGAAAATTTGAAAGAAGATGTTATGAAGAAGAAAGAGTCTGAAGAAAATATTACACAGAGGAAAGAACTTGGTTCGAGATTAGAACAAAAGTACAAGTTCAAAGTCTGGTGTTCAAAATCTTGGTGTTCAAATCTTGGTGTTCAAGATCTTGAACATCAAAGTCTTGATATACATGATACATCAAGGGAAGAAGTAATAACACCAATAACTCCAAAGGTATTAAATTTTGATGAAGAATTTGGTCCTTCTACATTTGTTAGAAAAGAAGAGGAGGAAGCTACTTACATACCTATTCATTCAGCCAGTGATGATGAATTAATTGCTACATTATTTGATTTGTCACAACCAAGAGGAGGAGTTACTATTAGAGTAGCACAAGAAGAAGAACAACCAAGAAGCTGATCAACACTGCAATTGATCCAAAGACAAGGGAAAAGGTGTTACGGTTGAGACTAAGAAAAAGAAGCTCAATTTAGCAGAACTTAGAGCATTTGAAGTGGCTAGGAATGAAGGCTCTTGCTAGAAAAGTTCAAGAATTAGATGCTAAAGCAGAGAGAAGAACGACAAGCTCGAAGCTAAAGCAGAGAAAGCGACTCAAAAGGTGCAAGATGAGTTAGATCTTTGAAACTCTTGAACCTTCTGATCTCACACTGTTAGATTCATGTCAAGAAGACCTAATTTAGCTAAAGAAAGGAATGCAATGATGGCATATTTAAAAGGCGGAGGATTTAAAGGATTGCAAAAGCTAAATTATGTGGATATGAAGAGATTATATGATTCTGAGAGAGAGGCTTATAAGAAAGATGTTGCAGGCATTAAAGACTTTAGAGAAGAAACCTTTTGAATTTGGTTGAAAGGAAGAAAAGCTTAAAGAGGAAAAGAAAAAGCTGATGTTCAGATGTTAAATTTTCAAAGAAAGAGAAGGTTGAATTAAGATCTGAGACTAGTGATGAATTGAAGAATTATCTCAGAGTGGTAGATTTTGATTATACCAAGGAAGATTATGATTTAAAGATGAACGGATCAAAGATCAGTACTTTTAAAGTTGTGAAAACCAAGAATGAAGAGTACATGGTTTTTCATAAGGAAGATAAAAGTTTTAAGGTTTTCAAAAGGTTATGGAATTTATTGCATGTTATTGATAGAGTAGATCTATTCTACTTATATCAAGTTATAAAGGCATATTTTGAAGATCATCCATTAGAAGGTATTGAATTGGTTTTACATGGGGATCTTGTAACTATGTGGGAAGCCGATGAAGAAAGCGATAATATTTGGAATGATCAAGAAGCTGGGAAATAGTTCTTTGGAGATTCTTTGAAGAATCTGGAGTTCATGTTCTGGAGCTAGAAAATGGAACAATGATTCACATGTTTGCAGAAAGAAGATATCCTCTTACAGTTGATCTAATGAGAAGAATGCTTGAACATGGTTTGGAAGTAGAAGAGGATGATGAAACTGCTTGCATGGTGAATAATTTGTTTATAAAGCTGGACTACCATTCTTTGAAAATGATCTTTAAGCGGTATGAATTTTATTTGAATAAATGCTTTTGATATATCGGTACTTTTATTCAAAGAATGCTGCGATCGGACAGATACTTTCATCAAAGTCTTGTTTGATGATCTAATACAGTTAAATGATTTTTAGAAGAAACCTTTTTGCTTAATAATAAATATTTTTGAAATAAAGGTTGAATAAATGGGTTTTGTGATGATAACATCAATAGGTTATCAATCCACCATGGTTACAAAAGGATTGACTAATCCATGAGCAAACGGCTCTGGTAAAGATATATCAAATCCGTTTTTAGTTGTCAACTTGCTAATAAGTTGGATGGTCATCAACTCACCATATCAGTAAATGTGAAGAGTTGGCTAGCCCACAAGAAATGGCTTGTGGTAAAGGCTGTGGAAAAACCATTATTGGTAATTAGTTCACCATTAGATAAAAGAACTAACTAGTCGAGAAGGTGCGACTTTTGGTAAAGACTAAACAAATCTGTTGATAGGCGGTGATTTGCTAAAAATCATATGGTTATCAATGTACCATGGTCTTACACACCAAAACATTTGGCTACTCCAAAGATAATGGCTTTGGTAAAGAGTTCTAAATCCATTGAATTTTCAATGATTCACTTTGAAAGTGATGAGAATAGTATGCAACTTAAAGCTGAATCTTTGTACAAATTGTCATATGTTCTTTGTGTTCTGAAAAGATGGAGATTCTTTGGATCTGCTTGTAACGTGAAAACAATTCTAAAGAGATACTTTGACAAAGCACAGATTCTCTGAGATATAATCTAAAAATGAAGAACAATCCGTTTTAAAGATGAAACAAAGAAACTTGAAGTCAAGCAAGTAGAATTCAAGTTAGGGGAGGATTGTTGGGATATGAAAGTCTTTGAAGATATCAAAGTCTTGAAGATATGAAATATTGTAAAATTTGAAAAACTGGAAGAAGTCAAATAGTCAAAGTCTTGCTAAATGACAAAGTCAAAGAATCTGCAAGAGGAAGTCAAAGTCTTGCTAGAACAAATAAAACATTATATTAGTTTATGGAAAGTATTGTAGATTACTTGTCGTACAAGGTTATAAATTGTAAACCAACTAGGATATCCTTGAGCCTATAAAAGGACTCCTAGATTGGCATTAGAGATCGACTTACGATTTGAAAAAGAGTTTTAGAGTTTACTAATTAGAGTTTAGAGAAAAGTTCGATTATCTTAGAGTTGTATTAAAGTATATGCATAATAAGCGATTTAGAGTTTGTTAATAAAGTTTTTCTTCTTAGCTTTGTTAAGTAAATTCCGCGTACTTAATAAAGAGTGCTCAGTGTTTCTTTGTTAATAACTTAGGATTTATCCGAGGTTATTAAACCTTAACAAGCTAGTTAAGTTAGTTTGATTAAAGTATATCGATTCAACAGGTTCCAAAACTCATGTTCGAGCTTCTTGATCTCATTACGAGGACAGGTACTTTGAAGTACCATTTCCTTGAAGTTCTCCCATGGCATAGCATAGGCAACATCGATACTAGTGGATTTCAGAAAGTTGCTCCACCGGTTAAAGAACATCAGTGAAAGTGAATGATGCATATTTAACCTTAGACTCTTCTTCACAATTGCGGTTGAACCGCAGTCTCGAGCTTTTGATCCATCACAGTGACCGAAGCCGGCTCCTTGGTTCCACTAAAGCTTCAGTCATGGTTTTCGAAAGTCTTGATAAGTACAAGTGCGGTTGTGAGTGGGTGGTCTTGAAGTTCGGCATTAGTAGGCAGTGATTTCTTTGCGGCTAAAGCGGCGTTTACAGCTCATTGACTAGTTGGTGCGATCATGGCTTGATTCATGATAGGTTAGATTGGAGTAGCCTAGCGAGGAGTAGTGGCTTCCGAGATGCGATCGTGTGTGACTCTGTTTGGAATAGCGGCATTTGCGGCTTGGTTGCAGTGACTCATTTGGGATTGGAGCATTGGAGGCTCCACCGGGGTTGGTACGTTTAGATCTTCGTTTGGCATTTCGCAGTATGAAAGGTGATGAGATATAGAACCTTTTAAACAAGGTAAGTGCCAAGTAATTGTGTGGTTATCGTAGGTAGATCATATGTGCAATCTATAAAAGTAAAGACAATTGGGTAGGAAAATAAGTTTGTCATAGATGGAATTTCGGTTACAAGGTTCCTACGGTACATGATGAGATACTAGCTAGAATACAACCAGAAATACAACGAATACAACGGAAATACAATGGAAATACAGCGGAAATACAAGCGAAATCTGAGAATAATAACTAACACTAAGCATTTATAGTTCGGTTTAGTGTAATACATCATCAATAGAATCTAAGGATGTCCAAGCTCGTGCGTGAGTCGCTGGCCGATGGTAGCAACTAACTCTCGCTGCGTATCCTCCAAACTCGTGATCGCCTCATCGAGATGCTAACATAGACTCTAAACCGATAGTCCTCTGCCATCCTCTCGGCGATATCTCAGCAATCCACGGGCAGCTCTCAGCTCCTCTAGTGGTCCGTGTATCCGGGCCGACCTCTACCCAAGGCTGCGTACTCTGTCATCCCGACTCTCGGCGTCCTCAACGAGTCTCAACCCTAAATCGATCGCATCCTCTCGTGTCTCTCGAGCTCTACGCTCTCATACAATATATCCGTAACTCGGTCTAAACCCTCAACCGCTCGCAAGCTTGCGAAGCGTGTTGGATCGATCCTCTCTAGGCGTCGGAATGGACTCTAGCGAGAGAGTCTCACGAGAGTCAAGCGGATAAATATCCTCTCAATGAGGGTGGGATCACCATCACGGAGATCACGATAGGTACGGCTCCGATGCATTGCCTCCAGCGGTGCGGCTTCCTCAATGGTCTGGCTGTGCAGTAGTGGCATGAGCTCCATGTCTGCGAGATGGTACAAGCGAAGGTGATGACGGGCTATAGCTCGGACTAGTGATAAGTGTCTTGGCTGATCAAGCAATCAATATCTCTCCAATCAACCTCACTACTCTCCTCCTGACTGTGGAGAAAAGCGGCTCTCTGCCCTAATGATGAGTGTCTAAATACTCATCATTTCTTTCACATTTAAGCTACAAAATATCTGAAAACATACAAATATGCTTCAAAATATTGGAATTATCTCCAAATTATGTTTTTAGGTGTTAAAGTGCAAAAAGGATGGCCGATGAAAAACATGCAAAACATACATAATTTCTGACGGTTTAGGTCCACGAACTTTGATAAATTGGCAAATCTAGTCCACAGGTTAATCAAAACTTGTAAAATATCATTTTAGGTCCTTGGGATTCACAAGTTGTTCAAAATAATCCTTTGAAGTTTAAAATCACAAAATTACAACTTTGGTCCCTCAAGTTTGAAAAGTGTCAAAATTAGTCCCTAAGGTTTTAAAAAATAAGAAAATAATCAAAATAAACCTTATACTATTTATAAATGTCAATATATGGTCCTTATGATAAACTTTTGGAAAATTACAAGTTTAACCCTTCAAGTTTTAGAAAATTACATAATAGGTCCTTAAGGTTTAAAAATGGAAAAATATTCATATATGGTCCTTGTACTAACCATATTTGGCAGGAATGGTCCCTTGGATGAAGTTTGAAAAGTTGGCAACTTGGATCCCTCAATTTTAGGGAAAGTACAAATTGATCCTTGGGCTTGTTCACTAATAAAACCAAGCAGGACCTATTATTATTATTACCCGCCCCAACACACGGCCCAAACCCAATCCTTTGTAAATAAATAAAGCAGGCACCCGATTACCCGTTTTCCTCTTCTTCTTCCTCCCCCTCCACCTGTAACTTTCCACCCCACCCTCTCCGCTCACCCCTACTTTACTACCTACTCTACCCACTCCTTCACCACCTCTACATTTAAGCCCCCACAATAAATGCCATTCCCACCCATTTTCACCTCAATACCACTAGTACCTGATGTGAGCAAAACCACCAACTTGGTCCAAAATATCACAAAACTTGTCCCTTACACTTCCTAACACTCCCAAGAATCCTTAATTGCTCTGGGCTGCCTCAATTACCGTGGAGCATTTTGGCACCAAAATGGATTTAAGCGGACAAGATGAGTTAGACTCAATCAATGGCGTGAAATAATGTGGGAAAGTATCGGAAGCTAGTGGGATGCAAAAGGGTGATAAATCTGAGAAAAAAGGAGAAGAAGAGAACTATCATAATTTTAATTTTAGTTTATGATCAAGTAGAATAATTAAACTAGTTGTTACCTAGTGTAATCTTTAAATTACATTTGTTAAAGTGTTGTATAACTTTGATAAAGTGTATTCAACAACTTTGGTTCACTCATATCAATCTATCTTTCGGTTTTAGTTATTTCAACTTTGTCCAAATTTTACTTTCAAGTCTTTTAATTTACGTTTGATGATTGTTGTTTAGAGGACTTTAAATAACACTACTAAGCTCTCGGTATAGCTTTAGCAAGCTTTTAAGTCATCTTAACAATCAATAATCAATAAAAAAGGAAAAAAAAAAAAAGAAATCAATAATTAGGAAATTAATATAGAAGTTCTTGTGAAGAAGCAAAGGAGCAAGTGCTATCTTGGATTGCCTTGGTTTAGAGCTCTGTGGAGAGCATTTAGGAGTGTTACTTAGTCCTTGGTTACGTGTGTTCATCTCATTCCCAAGATTGTAAGCATTTTCATTATTTTTAGCATCTTATGTATTTGTTCTTAATTTAGTATAAAACCTCTTGATTCATACTTATTTGGTGTTGGTTAGTGATAATATAAAGTAAAATTAGTAGGTTGTTAGTTGAAAATCTTAGTTGCTAGTTATTTCATATTTTCAGTTAAAATAGTGTAGTAGTGATTCATAGTTATAAGTTGTTAATTACTGTATTCTTGTGTTAATCTGATCTTATATAATCATAATCAAGTGGTTAAATTCAGTCTCATGTTTTAAATCAGTGTTATACAACACTAATCAAAAGAATACCCTTGCTAAGGTGTGTTTGGATTAAGATGTTTCACTAGGTATATGCATGTTATTGTGCTTAATTCTTGTTACTTCATGTTTATTTAGTTCAACATAGTCCATATCTGTCATAATATAGAGGTCTTATTAGTTAAAAAGTCAAAATAGTTTGTAATTCCATCTAGCTGTTTAAACTGTTAGGATTATAAGTTCCATAATCATCATATTAGCTTAGAATCTGATAACCTAGCTTATTTTCATCTTAGTATAGCTTACTATAACATACTTAATCAGTAAATTAGGATCAAAGCTCACTTAAGTCAACATATTGGTTTACATAAAAAAGTCAATTTGCAGCTTACACGATTTTTGAATAAACTTGGGATCTAAATTGTGAACTTGTTAATTGATATTAGGACTTGAGCTTTTTGGTCCGCGCAGAACAGTCAAGCTAAATCACACAAGCCCGCCACTTGTGAATGGTGGACCGTAACCAGCTTAAAACTGCTTAAGCACGAAATCAATGAGGATCTGGAGAGTATAGGGTCTCCCAGGGTCGTTATGTCGAGCTATGATGGATCGACTTCACGAATAGTGATCGAGAAGTTTGAACGAAAAAGGGATTATGAATTGATTATAACTACAAACAAAGCCAACAAATTACAATGGCTTAAATGCAAATTAAAGAAAGTTAAAAAGATAAAATCTATTAAATAAACGCTATCACTAAAATTAAAATGATGTTTTTGTTTTATGATTTTATAAAACTGATATCAAAATCTACGTGACGTACAACTAAAAACGTGAAACTAAGTCAATATTAACCCTAAAAATATGAAAATGATGTTTTTGCAAACCTAATGATAAAAGAAAATATTTAGAAAAAGAAAATTATTTTTATAACTATTTATCTAATTAAAAACTATTTTTAACTATTAATTAATTACCTAAAATACAAGAAAATAGGAAAATGAGCTAGAAAAATAAGATTAAGACTTGGAAAAGTCTAAAATATCAAATCAGACTTTTCAAAACTATTTCTGTATTTTTATGACTATTTATCTATTTTCTAAGAATTTTAAACTATTAAAAACTAATTAAATTACTAAAAATTACCAAATAAACTATGAAAAATCTGGAAAATTACTTTTTTCACTACTTATATTTATCTAAACCTAAGAAAATTGAAATATTATTTTTTTGAACCTTTTCTGAATTTTTTGTATTAAATGCTATTTAAAAAGTGCTAAAAACTAATTAAAATCAAGAAAAATAGAAAAACAGCTAGGAAAATTCTGAAAATTTCAAGGAAACTCTAAATTAATATTAAGAAGCTATGAAAATTGGAAAAAAAGTATGTTATGTGGAGAAAAATGCAACTGATGAATCAAGTGCTTATTAAAATAAGC
Source organism: Chrysanthemum makinoi (assembly GCA_910596185.1). Taxonomy (NCBI): domain Eukaryota; kingdom Viridiplantae; phylum Streptophyta; class Magnoliopsida; order Asterales; family Asteraceae; genus Chrysanthemum; species Chrysanthemum makinoi. Next base: position 11,870,163 of record OU343216.1, on the reverse strand, counting down.
ACTTGATAAGCAAATGAGCAAATAAGCTACCACACTGATCACAGAAGCTATGGAGTACCAAAAGTAACCAAATGAAACTTAAATCAACACACTACAACCACTGAATAGTACAATATCACAGATTTGATGTTTTTGATATTAAGCTAAAAACAGGTTTGGGTACCAACTTGCAGCCACAAAATAAGCAATCCAATAAGCTAGAAATTAGGAACAATAACTTGGAACCTATACTAGACCTGGGTGAGACCAATTGTACCAAAAATCATGCCATGAGAAGCTCTAATAAGCCCTGTGCACAAGCTTCAATATCTGAGAAAACTCTCAGTGTAACTGAGACAGTGAGCAGGGCAACTAGGCCTAAAGTACAAGCCTGTTTGGAGCTTGTAAAAAATTTGTAAAAATCAATAAAAATGGTAATAAGTAAACAGACCAAGAGAGGTTTTTAAAACAACAAATTTCACTAAATAAGACCCAAAATCGAATCCTAGAAAATTCCTCTTAGTATGGCTGAAAACCAATTTTCAGTTTTTTGACTTTTTGAAATGAAAATGAAACTTTGACTTTTTTGAGTTTTGAACTTGATTTAAGGACTGATATTGTTGTATTAAATTGTTGTATTATGATGGAATGAAGTTAATACAACCTTTGTTTATGTAATTTAAACACAACTCAAGTGATTTGATCTTCAAATATCCAACAGTGAACCTGTTGGATGCTAATGATATGGATTTTGACTTTCTTTGATTGCAGGCACACAAGTAAGACAGGTATGAGCTTAAATATGCTATACAAACATGATCCAACAAGAAGCAAGCACTGAACAAACCTATGAGACAGTTATATCAGCAAAACCAAACACCTCTTAATCAACTGTTTTGAAGTTTAAATGAGGTAACAATTGAGCAATCTTGTTTCAATGATCAAACTACATCTATATAACCTAAATATATCTTTTAAGCAGATTTGCACCAGTTTTAACTCCAAATAAAGATAATGCAAAGAAACTTTAAAAATCACTTACAAAGGGTCCTAGCCACTATGGCTTGAAACAGTGAACCAGAGTACCACTAACCTATCTCAATCAACCCACTAGACCTAAATCAACCCATTTCCATAGCTGTTTCACCCATTTCCATTTCCTTTGCCATTTTTTGACCCTTTTTGAGTTTCTTTTACCAATATCCAAATATGCTTAAAACTTAAATGTGAGCTTGTGAAAAGCTGTAATAAGCTTATACAAGCTTGTTTGAGCTTTGAAATAAACCACCAAACACTTTTACTTAAGGATTAGAAGTTGCAAATTAAGACAGTGAGCTTGAAACTTGCATTATAAATAGAAACTGAAAATTATGCTTGAAAGTAGTCTTAATACACTTAAACACTGTAAATGGATACAATTTAACAAAAGATTACAAGTTTTACACTAAGTTAAAGCTTTTACATAAAAAACGACATTAAAGTTAAAAATAAAAACTAGTAGACTCCCTTTTGCTTCCTTTTGCCTTCTCTTTTATAACCAAATGCACTTTCTCTCACTTCTGATGAATTCCCACCAATCCATAGCCATTGGATGGCTCAAATTAATCTCAACCGTTCAAAAAGATTTTTGGCGCCATTTTTCTGTGTTTGACAAATGGGGTTGATATGGTGGGTGAGGAGGCATTTAATGAAGTCTTGGATGTTAGCTAAGGAGGGGGGACATGGAAAGGTGAGAAGGAGGCTGGTGGGTGGTGTGTTGGTGGCTGGGTATGGTGGGCAGACAAGGGTGGAGGGAAAACGGGGAAAGGGTGTTTGTTTGGTGGTCTTTGACCGAGATATTATAAAGGGAGGGTCAATTTGCATTTTGTGAGGGGTCACAAGTTATGAAAGGGGGTTTTAAACTTATAGGGGCTTAATGTGTAAATCTGAAAATCAAGGGATCTTTCTTTGCCAATTCAGAAAAGTTAATCCAAGGACTAAAAGTGACAATCATCAAAAGTGCAAGGACCAATTTTGCCATTTTCACATTTTCCAGGGACTAAATCTGCCAATTTTCAAACTTGGAGGACCATTTTGTAAATTTCTCAAACTTTGTATATTTTTCACCAAAGGACTTATTTTGACAACTTATGATTTTAAAAGGACCTTTGGTGATTTTTCTTTTGAAATTATGTGCTCGAGGAATTTGTTTTTTGCCGTTTTGAAAAGTCGGGGGACTGAAACCGCCAATTATGCAAACTTTGCTCGTTTTTCATCTGATTTTGAACATTTTGCATCTGAAGCATATAAAATGCACTTTTGAGATATTTTCAGTATTTTGATGCGAGCATTTTTAAGCGTTTTGCGTTTCGATTTGACCAAAATGATGAGTATTTACACACTCATCAATCCCCCCCACTAAACTATTGCTAGTCCCTAGCAATCTTTTGAGAAAAACTTAATGGATTTGCATCTCTTTACCAAAAGCCATTACTTCTGGAGTAGCCAAATGTTTCAGTTCAAGCAAGAACCATGGTACACCGATAACCATCTGATTTATTGGCAAATCATAAACCATATAACGGATTTGATGTGTCTTTACCAGAAGTCGTACCCTTACGGACTAGCCAACTCTTAGATAAATTATCGAATTATCTTTGGTGAGTGAATACAATTATGGTTTTCCACTGCCTTTACCACAAGCCATAACCTTGCGGGCTAGCCAACTCTTCACTTTTTAGGATATGGTGAGTTGAGAACCATACAATTTTGGGCAAATTGCAAGCCATATAAGCGGATTTGAGAAATCTTTACCAAGAGCCGTTTGCTCCTGGATTAGCCAATCCTTTTGTCTTACTGAGACATGGCGGATGATAACCAAATGAGTAAGTGCAAAACACTTACTCCAAAAAAATTTTGGCCAAAAGCGGGGAATTGGGCGATAATATATGAAATTCGTGAGAATTCCCCCCCACACTTAGAAATGAATATTGCCCTCAATATTCAAAGTACCGCGGTTATGCCGAAACAAAGAACGTAAAAGGAAATACTACGGCCATTATTTAGAAAGAAGATTTTTTTTTTTTTTTTTTTTTTTTGAGACACTTATATACACAACATGTGGGGCAACCCCCCCACACTAGGGTGGTAGAAAATAGAAAGAAGTCAGAAATATAGGTGAAAACCCATACAGTGTGCTATTGTTTTTGATTACCGAGTCGCTAGCTTGACTCGATCCCCGCATTCATTTGTTCATGGGGAAAGTAACGTGGAAAACCAATCTCGATCGGACTTTCGTTCACAATGTTAATAAACATATGAACATCAGAAAGTTTCCACACCGATGAGATATAACCGCGGTAGTGTTAATAGTAAAAACTATAAAGAATAATACCGGGGTCAAAGATGGTGTCCTCATTCCCGAAAGAGAAAAGGGAAAGAACAGCCACACCATCTGTGAAGAATGGAATAAAGACGTACATGAGAATGCATGTCCATTCCTCAGCAGAGAGAAGCAAATCACCGGTTTGACATTTTAAGCTTAAACTTGAAGCCTAGATGGTGATTGTCAAGAAGATGTCCGGGAGGGAGGGTGGGAAATGGTTCCTCAATCAACAGACTTTCCGGAAAAGGATGTCTCCCTCGGATCAAGGTAAGTGTTATCAATTCCGTTGGAATTGACTCATCACTAAGAAATGCATCGACTTCATTCCAAAAGTTGTCATCTTCCTCATCGGGAGTGAGAGAAGGGATGGAAGAGTCGGGAATAAGACTAGAAGATGATGGATCATTTTTGAGCAATTCATCAATGGGAAGAATGTCTCCCATTGGATCACAAACATCATCATCCAACTCAGATGAAACTGAAGAGATTTTGGTTTCATCCACAGACTTAACAATATCGATGCGACAAGCGATGCGGGAGGTGGGACAAGTGGTGTGCTCTTAGAGCTAGCAGTTTCCACCACTTCCGATGAAGTCTCCGATTCTAGATCATCGTCATCATCATTAAGAACACTCTTGACTTCCACTGGTACGAGCTTTCAAACCATTTGTTTGAACCGGGGTGATTTTAAAGCTTTGAGCTCAGCACGTTTTTGAAAACTCCTCTTAACCGTGAAGTTTGAGAGCGTTGCATTGAATCTTCGAGATCTTTGATCAATTGTTGCAACACTCTGTTTTATGCAGAGGTTTGGAGTTCTGGTTGATATTCAATGTGAGCTCTTGGTTGTCAACCCGTATGGTCAACTCTTCGACCAAACACATCAATCAGTACGACTCGTTCTTAAGAAAGCTCTCCCTAAGATAAGGGGAACTCTAGGATCCGCATCGAAGTCTACTACAACAAAGTCAGCATGAAAGTGAAACTTTCCCACTTTCATCACGACATCCTCGGCTATCCCAAGTGGGCGAGTTGCAGTACGGTCCGCTAGCTCGAGTGTCATACAAGTGGATGAAAGTTTAGGAAGAGACAGTTTCTTCCATACTGAGAGTGGCATGAGGTTAATTCTTGTGCCAAGATCGGCCAAAGGCGAGCATTGAAACATCCCCAAGAAATCACACGGGATTAAAAACCTGCCGGGGTCTTCAAGCTTTTCGGGAAGCTTATTAAGAATGGCCGCTGAGCATTGCTCATTTAGAGAGGTTTTCGCCATCTCAGACAACTTATCTTTGTTGGTGAGTAAGCCTTTAAGCGTGGATGCAAATTTAGGCATTAGAACGAGAGCATCAACGAAGCTTATATCAAAGTGGAGCTCATTGAAGATTTGGAAAATTTTTTCCATTTGCTCTTTGTTTTGTCTTTGAGCTTCTCATCATTCATTCTTGATGGGTAAGGAAGCTGACTAGACTTTTGAGCAGGGATGGAAGTGTTTTTCGGCTCGGGATGTTTCTTTGGAACCGGGTTTTGGACTTGAAGGTTGGACTACCGAAGGTGGGGACGTTGTGCGGTACTTCGTGGGCTTGAATAATGCACCTTGTCCGTTGTCTCCTTGGTAGCTTGACTAAATGCCACGGAGGAGGGGCATAGGAGTCGATAGGTCCATTGTGCGTCTTACCACTACGAGTGGTGACGGCTTTCAACTCGGCATTAGGATTGGGAATAGTATTGCTTGGGAGTCTCCCAGAAGATGGTGAAGCTTTGTTCATATTCATGTTCATGAAACTGCTCATCATATTCTTCAACTCATTTGTCTGCCGAGACAGTGTGGTATCAATTTCCCTTTTTAGCTCACCTCTCATGTTATTGATCTGAGTTTGCATTGAAAGCATGTTTGACTCAGTCATTTTCATGAAGTCATTTGGCATGGGAGCTTGAGGAGGTGGTTGATAACTTTGATGATTAGGAGCTTGAAAAGGTTGTTGATAACCTTGCTGATTTGGAGCTTGATAAGGTTGGTTGAAATTGTTCTGGTTTTGATTGAAATTTTGAGAGTTATTGAAATTTTGTCCTTGATTGAACAAGCGATTTTGATTGCCATGGTTTTGCACGGGAGGAAAACCGGTGGTGTCATACCGCTAGGTGCACGGTAGTGAGGATCAGCCTGTGGTCGGTATTGATTGTGGTTTACCGCAACTACGGGAGCTTGGTAAAAGGAAGCATCGGTTGCTTGACAATCATAATACGCATGTGGACCACTACAAATTTCACACACCTTGTTTATGGCTTTGATTGGTTCCGGCTTATGAATTTCGCTTTTGATTTCCTTCACCTCTTTTATCATACCCTGGATCATATCCGTTAGGCGGCTCGGGCGGCTAACTCGGAAGAGTTACCGGATGAAGAAGCAGGAATGTTCGGAACATTGACTTTGTTTCGAGAAATAGGAACTTTTGATTTACTCTCGCAAATTTCAAGCACATCTTTAGGTTTTCGATTCAAGATATTGCCACCCGCGGATGCGTTCAAAGAATCTTGATCGTTACAGTTCAACCCATTATAAAAGATATTAACTTGTTGAAGCTCCGTGAATTCATGATGGGGGCATTTCCTTAGGAGATCTTTGAATCTCTCCCATGCCTCTCCAAAATTTTCATCGAAATTTTGACGAAATCCAGAAATTTCATTTTTTAGATTAGTCGTCTTTGATGGAGGGAAGAAGTAATTAACAAACTTTTGAACAAGATCCTCCCAAGTTTCGATGGATCGAGGGGGTTCCTTTTCCAGCCAAATCCGGGCTGTCCCCTCAAGTGAGAACGGGAAAAGCATCAACTTGATTACTTTTTGTGGCACATCCTTGAAATTGATAGTTGAAGTCAACTTGTTAAACCAACGGATGTGTGCATACGGGTCTTCTCGGTCAGACCCGCGGAATTGATTTGTAGACACAAGTTGGATCAAATGTGTCTTCAATTCGAAGTGATCCGAGTTGATTACTGGTAAAACGATGGCATCTCCATAACCCTCGGTGGGTGCCTGGAGCATTTCCGCCATAGTACGTTCGTCTGCCATGGTGTTGTTAGAAATAGTACGAATCTCGGGTTCGACTATTTGGGCAGCACGCCTACGAGAACGTCGTCTAGGAATTTCTGCTAGATCACGCAAAGGACTCAATGATCTAGAAGAACGAGTGCGCATGCACTAGAGTAACTCTAAGGAACTCAGAGTTAAGGAGAGAAATGGGAATTATGAAGATATTTGTAAAAATGGTGGTGTGAGAAGAATCTTTATGGGTTTTCTGGTTCTGAAACGTCGATATCACAACAAAATCAATTAACACAAAATCGAGGCAAAACAACAGTGAACTTAACCAATAATCCAAGATGAATGGCTTCTTTGAAAAAGGTACACCAATCACAAGGACACAAAGGCAAGTTTTATATCTGTAGTTCGGGAACTTATTATATGGTGCACCCCCAGTTAGGTAGTGCACTGCCTTGGTTTTCGGTGGTAATCTTTTAAGTTGTTAATTATTAAAGAAACGCGGCGAATCTTTTTGTATTTTTATATTTGATACATATATAGAAACAAAAGAAAAATATTTTTGTGTTTTATACGTTTTTGGTTGTTTTTGGGTTTTTGGATTTTTTAGAAGAAAATATGGATATATATATATAGAGATGGATGATATAAACAAAGAGTGAGGATTCAAACAACTAATCTGCCATAACGGAAGATAGATCAGCTCGGCGGCGGCGCCAAAAATTTTGGTCGCGAAGCGGTCAAGCTAAATCACACAAGCCTGCCACTTGTGAATGGCGGACCGTAACCAGCTTAAAACTGCTTAAGCACGAAATCAATGAGGATCCGAGGAGTATAGGGTCTCCCGGTCGTTATGTCAGCCGAGCTATGCAATGGATCGACTCACGAATAGTGATCGAGAAGTTTGAACGAAAAAGGGATTATGAATTGATTATAACTACAAACAAAGCCAACAAATTACAATGGCTTAAATGCAAATTAAAGAAAGTTAAAAAGATAAAATCTATTAAATAAACGCTATCACTAAAATTAAAATGATGTTTTTGTTTTATGATTTTATAAAACTGATATCAAAATCTACGTGACGTACAACTAAAAACGTGAAACTAAGTCAATATTAACCCTAAAAATATGAAAATGATGTTTTTGCAAACCTAATGATAAAAGAAAATATTTAGAAAAAGAAAATTATTTTTATAACTATTTATCTAATTAAAAACTATTTTTAACTATTAATTAATTACCTAAAATACAAGAAAATAGGAAAATGAGCTAGAAAAATAAGATTAAGACTTGGAAAAGTCTAAAATATCAAATCAGACTTTTCAAAACTATTTCTGTATTTTTATGACTATTTATCTATTTTCTAAAATTTTAAACTATTAAAAACTAATTAAATTACTAAAAATTACCAAATAAACTATGAAAAATATGGAAAATTACTTTTTTCACTACTTATATTTATCTAAACCTAAGAAAATTGAAATATTATTTTTTTTTTGAACCTTTTAGAATTTTTTTGTATTAAATGCTATTTAAAAAGTGCTAAAAACTAATTAAAATCAAGAAAAATAGAAAAACAGCTAGGAAAATTCTGAAAATTTCAAGGAAACTCTAAATTAATATTAAGAAGCTATGAAAATTGGAAAAAAAGTATGTTATGTGGAGAAAATGCAAGCGATGAATCAAGTGCTTATTAAAATAAGCACTTGATAAGCAAATGAGCAAATAAGCTACCACACGATCACGAAGCTATGGAGTACCAAAAGTAACCAAATGAAACTTAAATCAACACACTACAACCCTTTGAATAGTACAATATCACGATTTGATGTTTTGATATTAAGCTAAAAGCAGTTTGGGTACCAACTTGCGACCACAAAATAAGCAATCCAATAAGCTAGAAATTAGGAACAATAACTTGGAACCTATACTAGACCTGGGTGAGACCAAGTGTACAAAAAATCATGCCATGAGAAGCTCTAATAAGCCCTGTGCACAAGCTTCAATATCTGAGAAAACTCTCGATTATGGCGGACATGAGGGGCAACTAGGCCTAAAGTACAAGCTTTGTTTGGAGCTTGTAAAAATTTGTAAAAATCAATAAAAATGGTAATAAGTAAACAGACCAAGAGAGGTTTTTAAAACAACAAATTTCACTAAATAAGACCCAAAATTGAATCCTAGAAAATTCCTCTTAGTATGGCTGAAAACCAATTTTCAGTTTTTTGACTTTTTGAAATGAAAATGAAACTTTGACTTTTTTGAGTTTTGAACTTGATTTAAGGACTGATATTGTTGTATTATGATGGAATGAAGTTAATACAACCTTTGTTTATGTAATTTAAACACAACACAAGTGATTTGATCTTCAAATATCCAACAGTGAACCTGTTGGATGCTAATGATATGGATTTTGACTTTCTTTGATTGCAAGCACACAAGTAAGACAGGTATGAGCTTAAATATGCTATACAAACATGATCCAACAAGAAGCAAGCACTGAACAACCCTATGAGACAGTTTTATCAGCAAAACCAAACACCTCTTAATCAACTGTTTTGAAATTTAAATGAGGTAACAATTGAGCAATCTTGTTTCAATGATCAAACTACATCTATATAACCTAAATATATCTTTTTAAACAGATTTGCACCAGTTTTAACTCCAAATAAAGATAATGCAAAGAAACTTTAAAAATCACTTACAAAGGGTCCTAGCCACTATGGCTTGAAACAGTGAACCAGAGTACCACTAACCTATCTCAATCAACCCACTAGACCTAAATCAACCCATTTCCATAGCTGTTTCACCCATTTCCATTTCCTTTGCCATTTTTGACCCTTTTTGAGTTTCTTTTACCAATATCCAAATATGCTTAAAACTTAAATGTGAGCTTGTGAAAAGCTGTAATAAGCTTATACAAGCTTGTTTGAGCTTTGAAATAAACCACCAAACACTTTTACTTAAGGATTAGAAGTTGCAAATTAAGACAGTGAGCTTGAAACTTGCATTATAAATAGAAACTGAAAATTATGCTTGAAAGTAGTCTTAATACACTTAAACACTGTAAATGGATACAATTTAACAAAAGATTACAAGTTTTACACTAAGTTAAAGCTTTTACATAAAAAACGACATTAAAGTTAAAAATAAAAACTAGTAGACTCCCCTTTTGCTTCCTTTTGCCTTCTCTTTTATAACCAAATGCACTTTCTCTCACTTCTGATGAATTCCCACCAATCCATAGCCATTGGATGGCTCAAATTAATCTCAACCGTTCAAAAAGATTTTTGGCGCCATTTTTCTGTGTTTGACAAATGGGGTTGATATGGTGGGTGAGGAGGCATTTAATGAAGTCTTGGATGTTAGCTAAGGAGGGGGGACATGGAAAGGTGAGAAGGAGGCTGGTGGGTGGTGTGTTGGTGGCTGGGTATGGTGGGCAGACAAGGGTGGAGGGAAAACGGGGAAAGGGTGTTTGTTTGACTGGTCTTTGACCAGATATTATAAAGGGGAGGGTCAATTTGCATTTTGACAGGGGGTCACAAGTTATGAAAGGGGGTTTTAAACTTATAGGGGCTTAATGTGTAAATCTGAAAATCAAGGGATCTTTGCTGCCAATTCAGAAAAGTTAATCCAAGGACTAAAAGTGACAATCATCAAAAGTGCAAGGACCAATTTTGCCATTTTCACATTTTCCAGGGACTAAATCTGCCAATTTTCAAACTTGGAGGACCATTTTTGTAAATTTCTCAAACTTTGTATATTTTTCACCAAAGGACTTATTTTGACAACTTATGATTTTAAAAGGACCTTTGGTGATTTTTCTTTTGAAATTATGTGTTCAGGGACTGTTTTTGCCGATTTTTAGAAGTCGGGGCTGAAACTGCCAATTATGCAAACTTTGCTCGTTTTCATCGATTTTGAACATTTTGCATCTTAAACATATAAAATGCACTTTTGAGATATTTTCAGTATTTTGATGCATTTATGAGCATTTTTAAACGTTTTGCAGTTCAGATTTGACCAAAAATGATGAGTATTTACACACTCATCAATCCCCCACACTAAACTATTGCTAGTCCCTAGCAATCTTTTGAAAAAAACTTAATGGATTTGCATCTCTTTACCAAAAGCCATTACTTCAGGTAGCCAAATGTTTGATTCAAGCAAGAACCATGGTACATAATCGATAACCATCGATTTATTGGCAAATCATAAACCATATAACAGTTTGATGTGTCTTTACCGAAGCCGTACCCTATCGGACTAGCCAACTCTTAGATAAATTATCAAATTATCTTTGGTGAGTTTGAATACGAATTATGGTTTTTCCACTGCCTTTACCACAAGCCATAACCTTGCGCTAGCCAACTCTTCACTTTTTAGGATATGGTGAGTTGAGAACCATACAATTTTGGGCAAATTGCAAGCCATATAAACGGGTTTGAGAAATCTTTACCAAGAGCCGTTTGCTCCTGGATTAGCCAATCCTTTTGTCTTACAGACATGGCGGATTGATAACCAAATGAGTAAGTGCAAAACACTTACTCCAAAAAAAAAAAATTTGGCCAAAAGCGGGGAAGATAATATATGAAATTCATTGAGAATTCCCCCCCACACTTAGAAATGAATATTGCCCTCAATATTCAAAGTACCAGCGGTTATGCCGAAACAAAGAACGTAAAAGGGAAATACTACGGCCATTATTTAGAAAGAAGATTTTTTTTTTTTTTTTTGAGACACTTATATACACAACATGTGGGGCAACCCCACATAGGGTGGTAGAAAATAGAAAGAAGTGAGAAATATGGGTGAAAACCCATACGATTATTATGCTATTGTTTTTGATTACCGAGAATTAGCTAGCTTGACTCGATCCCCATTCATTTGTTCATGGGGAAAGTAACTTGGAAAACCAATCTCGATCGGACTTTCGTTCACAATGTTAATAAACATATGAACATCAGAAAGTTTCCACACCGATGAGATATAACCGCGGTAGTGTTAATAGTAAAAAACTATAAGAATAATACGGGGTCAAAGATGGTGTCCTCATTCCCGAAAGAGAAAAGGAAAACGGCCACACCATCTGTGAAGAATGGAATAAAGACGTACATGAGAATGCATGTCCATTCCTCAGCAGAGAGAAGCAAATCACCAGTTTTGACATTTTTAAGCTTAAACTTGAAGCCTAGATGGTGATTGTCAAGAAGATGTCCGGGAGGGAGGGTGGGAAATGGTTCTTCAATCACAGACTTTCGAAAAAGGATGTCTCCTCCGGATCAAGGTAAGTGTTATCAATTCCCGTTGGAATTGACTCATCACTAAGAAATGCATCGACTTCATTCCAAAAGTTGTCATCTTCCTCATCAGGAGTGAGAGAAGGGATGGAAGAGTCGGGAATAAGACTAGAAGATGATGGATCATTTTTGAGCAATTCATCAATGGGAAGAATGTCTCCCATTGGATCACAAATATCATCATCCAACTCGGATGCCGGAAGAGATTTTGGTTTCATCCACAGACTTAACAATATCGATGCGACAAACTGATGCCGGAGGTGGGACAAGTGGTGTGCTCTTAGAGCTAGCAGTTTCCACCACTTCCGATGAAGTCTCCGATTCTAGATCATCGTCATCATCATTAAGAACACTCTTGACTTCCACACAGTACAAACTTTCAAACCATTTGTTTGAACCGGGGTGATTTTAAAGCTTTGAGCTCAGCACGTTTTTGAAAACTCCTCTTAACCGTGAAGTTTGAGAGTGTTGCATTGAATCTTTCAGATCTTTGATCAATTATGGCAACACTCTGTTTGTACTGAGAGGTTTGGAGTTAAGTTGATATTCAATGTGAGCTCTTCGTTTGTCAACCCGTATGGTCAACTCTTAGCAAACACATCAATCGAGCCGCGACTCGTTCTTAAGAAAGCTCTCCCTAAGATAAGGGGAACTCTAGGATCCTGCATGAAGTCTACTACAACAAAGTCGGCATGAAAGTGAAACTTTCCCACTTTCATCACGACATCCTCGGCTATCCCAAGTGGACGAGTTACGGTACAGTCCGCTAGCTCGAGTGTCATACGAGTGGATGAAAGTTTAGGAAGAGACAGATTTTCTTCCATCTTGAGAGTGGCATGAGGTTAATGCTAGCCAAGATCGGCCAAGGCGAGCATTGAAACATCCCCAAGAAATCACACGGGATTAAAACCGGCCGGGGTCTTCAAGCTTTCGGGAAGCTTATTAAGAATGGCCGGCTGAGCATTGCTCATTTAGAGGGTTTTGGCCATCTCAGACAACTTATCTTTGTTGGTGAGTAAGCCTTTAAGCGTGGATGCAAATTTAGGCATTAGAGCGAGAGCATCAACGAAGCTTATATCAAAGTGGAGCTCATTGAAGATTTGGAAAAATTTTTCCATTTGCTCTTTGTTTTGTCTTTGAGCTTCTCATCATTCATTCTTGATGGGTAAGGAAGCTGACTAGACTTTGGAGCCGGGATGGAAGTGTTTTAAAACGGCTCGGATGTTTCTTTGGAACTTCGGGTTTCGGACTTGAAGGTTGGACTACCGAAGGTGGGGCGTGTCGCGGTACCGTGGGCTTGAATAATGCACCTTGTCCGTTGTCTCCTTGGTAACTTGACTAAATGCCACAGGAGGAGGGGGCATAGAATTCGTAGGTCCATTGTGCGTCTTACCACTACGAGTGGTGGCGGCTTTCAACTCGGCATTAGGATTGGGAATAGTATTGCTTGGGAGTCCCCCAGAAGATGGTGAAGCTTTGTTCATATTCATGTTCATGAAACTGCTCATCATATTCTTCAACTCATTTGTCTGCCGAGACAGTGTGGTATCAATTTCCCTTTTTAGCTCACCTCTCATGTTATTGATCCGAGTTTGCATTGACGCATGTTTGACTCAGTCATTTTCATGAAGTCATTTGGCATGGGAGCTTGAGGAGGTGGTTGATAACTTTGATGATTAGGAGCTTGAAAAGGTTGTTGATAACCTTGCTGATTTGGAGCTTGATAAGGTTGGTTGAAATTGTTTCGGTTTTGATTGAAATTTTGAGAGTTATTGAAATTTTGTCCTTGATTCGGAACAAAGCGATTTTTGATTGCCATGGTTTTGCACAGGGAGGAAAACCGGTGGTGTCATACCGCTAGGTGCACGGTAGTGAGGATCAGCTTGTGGTCGGTATTGATTGTGTTTTACCGAAGCTACGGGAGCTTGGTAAAAGGAAGCATCGGTTGCTTGACAATCATAATACGCATGTGGACCACTACAAATTTCACACACCTTGTTTATGGCTTTGATTGGTTCCGGCTTATGAATTTCGCTTTTGATTTCCTTCACCTCTTTTATCATACACTGGATCATATCCGTTAGAGCGGCTACGGAGCGGGCTAACTCGGAAGAGTTACCGGATGAAGAAGCGAGAATGTTGAACATTGACTTTGTTTCTAGAAATAGGAACTTTTGATTTACTCTCGCAAATTTCAAGCACATCTTTAGGTTTTCGATTCAAGATATTGCCACCCGCGGATGCGTTCAAAGAATCTTGATCGTTCTGAGTTCAACCCATTATAAAAGATATTAACTTGTTGAAGCTCCGTGAATTCATGATGGGGGCATTTCCTTAGGAGATCTTTGAATCTCTCCCATGCCTCTCCAAAATTTTCATCGAAATTTTGACGAAATCTAGAAATTTCATTTTTTAGATTAGTCGTCTTTGATGGAGGGAAGAAGTAATTAACAAACTTTTGAACAAGATCCTCCCAAGTTTCGATGGATCGAGGGGATTCTTTTTCCAGCCAAATCCGGCTGTCCCCTCAGTGAAGAACGGAAAAGCATCAACTTGATTACTTTTTGTGGCACATCCTTGAAATTGATAGTTGAAGTCAACTTGTTAAACCAACGGATGTGTGCATACGGGTATGGTGGGCAGACAAGGGTGGAGGGAAAACGGGGAAAGGGTGTTTGTTTGACTGGTCTTTGACCAGATATTATAAAGGGGAGGGTCAATTTGCATTTTGACAGGGGGTCACAAGTTATGAAAGGGGGTTTTAAACTTATAAGGGCTTAATGTGTAAATCTGAAAATCAAGGGATCTTTGCTGCCAATTCAGAAAAGTTAATCCAAGGACTAAAAGTGACAATCATCAAAAGTGCAAGGACCAATTTTGCCATTTTCACATTTTCCAGGGACTAAATCTGCCAATTTTCAAACTTGGAGGACCATTTTTGTAAATTTCTCAAACTTTGTATATTTTTCACCAAAGGACTTATTTTGACAACTTATGATTTTAAAAGGACCTTTGGTGATTTTTCTTTTGTAATTATGTGCTCAGGGTACATTTTGCCATTTTCTCAAAGTCGGGGACTGGCGCCAATTATGCAAACTTTGCTCGTTTTCATCGATTTTGAACATTTTGCATACGAAGCGTATAAAATGCACTTTTGAGATATTTTCAGTATTTTGATGCATTTCTGAGCATTTTTAAACGTTTTGCAGTTCAGATTTGACCAAAAATGATGAGTATTTACACACTCATCAAGCTTGTAGGTTTATATAGTCTTGTTGCTGATCTCTTTGATTTATATTTTTATTAACTTTCATCTAGCTGATTAGAGTGCTTAATTAGTGCTTAACTTTTGGTGATTCTTCATAGACCTCCCCTGTACACAGGTTTAACACCCACTTTCACAAGCTTGCATAAGCTTGTTTATTGAGTGTTGGTCATGTATTTTGGTTGTTTGTGATGCCCTTGTGGCTAGTTATCTGAAATAAGTGCTTATTTGCTTTTGATTGCTTATTTGGTCTACTTAATTTGCTTAAACTTGTGCTATCAAATAAACCACTACACTGATCACTCAGTGTAAACAAGCAACTTCACAAGCCCATCATAAGCTTATCACTGAGCTTTGGCTTGTGATCTTTGGCTCATTAAGAAGCTAAGCAGTCCATTAACACAGTTCAAGCTTTAACTTTCACTCACAAGCTCTTTCACTAGGGCTGCACACAGCTTGAAGCTTGTCCATTCACTCGATTAACTAAGTAAACTCAGTCAACCCACCCAACTTCATAAGCCCTGCAAAAGCTACCCAGTGGTCCCCATTGGTCAAGCTTTGGCATTTTGGAATCCTTACCAGCCCCACTTAGTACTTCAACATTCAATAAGTTCTATTGAGCTTAATTCATAAGCTCAATTTGGCCATCTTGGTTTGCTTTGTCTAGGGTGTTTGGATCTCATTTTCATTGGAAGTGATTATAAGCTTATTCCAAGCTTATTAGCCAAATCCAGTGATCCCACTTGTTCATACTTGTTAATTTAATATATATACACAGTACTAATCTGTTTATTTTCTTTATTAAGCTTGTTTTTAAGCTTTTACCAAGCTTACTAGCTCATTTTCACTAACTCGATTAACTGAGTGAATGATTAGGACCCCTAACTTCACAAGCTCTTTCGAGCTCATCATTGGGTCCCATACCCTCAATCTTGGTTCTTCCAACCCCCTCCTACCAGGCTTGAACCATTGACCCTTTGTTTGGCCTAGATCATAGTGGACCCCACTTGGTTTTACCTCACAAAGTTGTCCCATTTTCTGTCCCAGAATCCAATAAGCAAAGTGCTTATTTGTGTTCTGTGGCTTATTCAAGCTACTTATTTGGTTGAATCTTGTTAAATACTGTATAAGTAACTTATAAAAACCAGAATTTACCCTAGTGAACTCCACATAAGCTCATTTGAGCTTATTTCCTTCTAAGTCAACTGTTGGGGCAAATAAGCACTACGAGTGCTTATTCTGGGTTTCCAAGTTTGTTGTTTTTGTAATAATTTCTTATTTTAAGTATTTTAATAATTTTATAAAAGAAAAATCAGAAAAACCCAAAAATACTTATAGTGATAGCTTCTATTTAATAGAAACTATCTATTTAATTTTCTTTTTTAGCTTATTTATAAGCACTTCTGTATTTTTATATTTTTAGTAAATCTCTTTTATATTAAAGTACTTTTATTAATTTTCTAGATTTTTCTTGATCATATTCTAGTACTTATAATTTAATTAGTTTAATTAGTTAATTAATAATTAAATAGTTAATAATTAATATTAAATAGATAATAGTATAATAAATATATTTTTATTTTTAAAATAAGTTTTATAATATTTTAGATTTTTCTAAGTTTTTAATTTTATTTTTCTAGCCTTATTTTAGTTTTCTAATTAAATAGTGTATTAATAAATAGTATTAAATAGTAATTAGTTAATAATAAATAATATATAAGTTAAATAAATAATTTTCTTTTTCTAATAATTTTATTTTATTCTTAGGATCTTAAAAATATAAATTTCACATTTGTGGGGTTTATATTGATCACTTTTACTTTTATTTTTGTACGTTTACGTAATTTTATTTAAACGTACGTTTTAGGTTTTAAACGTTCATCATTGTAAAAATTGTGATAGCGTTTATTTAATACATTTTATCTTTTATTTCCTTTAATTATACCTTTTACGTTTCTAGGGTTTTTGATCGTACTTATTAGTTGATATAACTCATTTGAGTTATTCATACTTTTAGTATTGTGACAAATCATTCATAACCCTATTCCTAATCAACCAAACTATATAACACATTCGTTCAATCACAGGATATCACAACCTCGTTGGGGAATTAACGACCCGGGAATATAACTGTACTACCTCGGATTATTGCATTTACGGTTTCTTTAGTTTGACTTACCTAGTTGACCTCTCACAAGTGGTTGACTAAATAAGTGGGCTAGTTTAAAGTGAATCAATTTTTGGCGTCGCTGCCGGGGAGGCTGTGCTGCGTTGAACAATTTTTGTTGGCTGATTATCTATCCTTTGTATATATATTATATATAATATCGTATTTTAATCTTCCTTAAACAATATAAAATACAAAAATATTTTCTTTTTCTTTCTATATATATAAAAGATAAATAATCACAAAAATACTCTTCGCACCCTTCGAGTTTCCTTTTCTTCAAGGATCCTTAGACACGTCTTAGTGCATGCGCACTCGTTCTTCAAGGTCATCAAGTCCTCTTCGCGAGCTTGTAGCCATACCTTGAAGAAGTCGTAGACGTTACGCTCCATCGATCGTACCGAGATACGTACCGAGCCAAAAATTACTGTCAAAATGGCAGGAGAACAAACGATGAATGAACTTCTCCAGGCACCCACCGATGGGAACGGAGATGCCATTGTTGTTCGGCCATCGTAGCGAGAACTTTGAGCTTAAAACGGGGTTAATAAACCTAGTGACAGCACGTCAATTCTATGGTTTTGATAGGGATGATCCTCACTATCACATTCGGTGGTTCAATAAGATCACATCCACCTTGAAATGTAAAAACGTCCCTGAGGATGCAATCAAACTTCTTCTTTTCCCGTTTTCTCTCGATGGGCCCGCCAGGATCTGGCTTGATAAACAACCCCCTAAGTCGATTGAAACGTGGGAAGATTTAGTACAAAAGTTTGTGCATAAATTCTATCCTCCTTCAAAAACCACGAATCTTCGGAATGAAATCATGAAATTCACACAACATTTTGATGAAACATTCAGTGAATCATGGGATCGTTTTAAGGAAATGCTACGCAATTGTCCTCATCATGGATTTACTGAGTTGATATATCTGGATACTTTCTATAATGGCATAAGACAAGCTGATCAAGACTCTCTTAATTCCTCCGCGGGAGGTAATTTTTTGAATCGAACAACAAAGGATGCTTTAGCCATTATAGAGAACAAAGCTGAGGTCCGTACCTCAAGAAACAAACCAATTGCTCCCAAAGCAAGTGATTCACATTCTACTTCATCTCCCATGACTCAAACTGTTGACAATACTCAGTTTGCTCAACTCATGGATGCTCTTAAAAATTTGACTCTTAACCAAAAGAAAGAGTCATCTAAACCAGCTGAAGTCAAAAAAATTGAACCATATGTCACTTGTGGTGGTCCTCATGCATACTACAACTGCGCCACCGATGGAAATGCATTTGAAGTCGATGCTCTAGCCGGTAATTTCAATCAAGGAGGTAACCAATACCATCCTCAAGCTGAAACAAATTACCGTGCTAATAACCAAGAGGGACCATCAGGATCATATCAACCCAACAATTAAAATAGGTCTAATCCTAACCAGCCAAGAGGGCAATATAACCAAAATCAATATCGTACTCAGAACAATCAAATTGTTCCTGTTCAATACCCACCCCATAGGGGAAATTCAAATTCTAACCAAGGGTATTCAGCTCCTAATAATCAAATGGTTTCGTTCCAAGAATCTCAATCTGGTGAACTAGCTAACCACATCAAGGCTACTGATGCTAAAATGAGAGTGGTTCAAAACCAAATCTCCAATTTGAAGAATGAATTTGATTCTTCAATTGCAAAGAACAATAATGAGCTGAAGAACGATCTTAAAAGTATGATATCTGATTTGGTGAAACAACTCGTTCCACCTTCCACCTCGGGAAGTCTCCCAAGTAATACTGTTGCGAATCCTAGGGGTGAACTCAAAGCTGTTACTACTCATAGTGATACAGCTCAAGTTGGACCAACCACGGTTGTCCCAAATTCTACACCCCCAATTACTCCTACATCATCAATAGATCCCACTCTTTCACGATTCACGGTTAAAAGTTTGTCAAACAATCTTTATGACCAAAGGGCAGCTATGACTTATTCTCATATGCTTAATGCTTCCCGAAAGAGTGTACTTGATGATAGTGATGATGAGGAGGATTCCAACATCATCAAAGCTATCACCACTCGTAGTGGTGCTGCTTATGAGGGACCCGCTACTCCTATTCCACCACCGATATACGATGTGGAAAAAGAGCCCGAGGTTGCCAAGGACCGGGTGCAAATTCCAAGCCCACGAAGTACCGCACACGTCCAACCGCAAGTTGTCCCTCGAAAGAAAACCAAACAAGGAGTTGTCTTTGAGACTGATGAAACTCCTGAGCCTACTGTCCCTAAATCTAAACCTTTTAAGCCTACCATTCCTTACCCTTCACGCTTAAATGAGCAAGAACACTGCGAGAGGTCTAATTATCAAACAGACAAACTCTTGCAAATCTTTAAAGATTTGCAATTTGACATAAGTCTTGCGGATGCTGTCATCTTGATGCCCAAGTTCGCATCAACAATCAAACAGTTGTTAAACAACAAGGAAAAACTGGTTGAATTGGCAAAAACTTCTCTAAATGAGAACTGCTTTGCAGTTATCTTAAAAAGCTTCCCAGAAGCTTGGAGATCTGGAAATTTATCTTACCTTGTGAATTTTCAGGAATGGTTGCATGCAACGCCTTGGCCGATCTGGGCGCCAACATCAACCTGATGCCTAATTCGTATGGAAGAAACTTTCTCTTCCTAAACTTACCCCTACCTGCATGACTCTTGAGCTTGCAGATCGTTCAGTATCTATGCCCCTCGGTATTGCCGAGGACGTATTTGTGAAAGTAGGGAAGTTCCATTTTCCAGCTGACTTTGTGGTTGTCGAATTCGATGCTGATCCTAGGGTTCCTCTCATTCTTGGACGAGGATTCCTAAGAACGGGCCACGCTCTTATAGATGTATTTGAGCGTCAGATTACATTGCGTGTAGGTAATGAGGCTATTACCTTTAACCATGATCAAACTTCGAAGTACTCCTCCAATTATAACTCTGCGTCCGTTAACCGAATCGATGTCATTGATGTTGCCTTACAGGAGTACTCTCAAGAAGATCTTGGTTATGTTCTTGATATGGTGAGTGGTGATCCCACTCCATTATCTCATTCCATCATTTCCGACTCTTCATCTTTCCTCACTCTGGATGAGGAAAGTGATTCTATTATGGATGAGATTGATGATTATCTCAATCTGGATACATTTCTTCCTGGTATTGATGATACCGAGAGTGATCAAGAGGAAGATGTTATTCTTCTTCTTGAACAACTGCTGTACCCAGAAAATTATACCATCCTCCCTCCAAAACAACTTCATAAAGAGGAATCCAAATCAGTTGAAAAAACTGATAAAATTCCTGAGATCAAGCATAAGACCTCTCCTCCTTTAATTAAATTTCAAATTCTTGAGGAGGAAGTTCTTGTGATTACTGCTTTTCGATCTCCCTACTACCCTTCACCTACCGGGTGATTTCTCCTTCTCTTCATTCATTCGGGAGTGAAGATGTTACCTTTGACCCTGGGATATTCCATATAACATTGGTTTAGAGCCAGATATTTCCCCATGCATTTTTAAATTGTTTTTTTCTCCCGGCCTATTCAGGAAACCTTTGTTACAGTTAACCGTTCACAAGCGGTTAGCTTGCGTGACAAACCTGACAGTTTGGGAGGAAATAAATCAAATCGGGGTCGAGTCCAGCTAGTGACTCGGGAATCAAAAACATTAGCAGAAACATGGGTTTTCACCCGTGTGTAACACCCTAGTGTGGGGGAGATGCCCACATGTTGTAAATATCTTTTCAGAAGAAAAAAAAAATGTGTAAATATAGTGATAGCTTCTATTTAAGAAGTTTTATCTAAAAAATATATGTATTTATATACATCTTAAATAAAGGCTAAGTAATATTTTCTTTTTACGTTCTAAGTTCGGTTTAACACCCGGTACTTTGAATATTGAGGGCAATATTCAGTTCTAAGTGTGGGGGGGATTCTCACGAGAATTCAAACACATGTTCCATCAGGAACCCCCATTTTTAGCCAAAATTTAAATTTTTTTTTTCTCACTTAGAACGCAATAAATGGTAATCAGTCCACCATGTCTAACACACATAAGGATTGGCTAATCCAGGAGCAAACGGCTCTTGGTAAAGATATCTCAAATCCGTTTACGGCTTGCAATTTGCCCAAAATTGTATGGTTCCTCAACTCGCCATATCCTAAAAAGCGAATGAGTTGGCTAGTCCAGAAGCAAACGGCTTTTGGTAAAGACGAATCAAAACCGTTGACAGCTTGTGGTTTGCTCAAAATCACATGGTTATCAGGTGGACCATAGTTCTTACTTGAACTGAAACATATTGGCTACTCCAGAAGTGATGGCTTTTGGTAAAGAGTTCTTTCAAATCCATTAAAATCTTCATAAAATATTGCTAGGGACTAGCAATAGTTTAGTGTGGGGGATTGATGAGTGTCTAAATACTCATCATTTCTTTCACATTTAAGCTACAAAAATATCTGAAAACATACAAATATGCTTCAAAATATTGGAATTATCTCCAAATTATGTTTTTAGGTATTAAAGTGCAAAAAGGATGAAAACTGATGAAAAACATGCAAAACATACATAATTTACAGTTTCAGTCCCTAAACTTTGATAAATTGGCAAATCTAGTCCCTGGTTAATCAAAACTTGTAAAAATATCATTTTAGGTCCTTGGGATTCACAAGTTGTTCAAAATAATCCTTTGAAGTTTAAAATCACAAAATTACAACTTTGGTCCCTCAAGTTTGAAAAGTGTCAAAATTAGTCCCTAAGGTTTTAAAAATAAGAAAATAATCAAAATAAACCTTATACTATTTATAAATGGCAATATATGGTCCTTATGATAAACTTTTGGAAAATTACAAGTTTAACCCTTCAAGTTTCAGAAAATTACATAATAGGTCCTTAAGGTTTAAAAATGGAAAAATATTCATATATGGTCCTTGTACTAACCATATTTGGCAGGAATGGTCCCTTGGATGAAGTTTGAAAAGTTGACAACTTAGATCCCTCAATTTTCAGGAAAGTACAAATTGATCCTTGGGCTTGTTCACTAATAAAACCAACCAGACCCTATTATTATTATTATTACCCGGCCCAACACACCAGCCCAAACCCAATCCTTTGTAAATAAATAAAACCCAGTACCCCGTTTTCCTCTTCTTCTTCCTCCCCCTCCACCTGTAACTTTCCACCTCACCCTCTCCAGCTCACCCCTACTTTACTACCTACTCTACCCACTCCTTCACCACCTCTGTCAGCCTAAGCCCCCCACAATAAATGCCATTCCCACCCATTTTCACCTCAATACCACTAGTACCCACAGTATTGAGCAAAACCACCCAACTTGGTCCAAAATATCACAAAACTTGTCCCTTACACTTCCTAACACTCCCAAGAATCCTTAATTGCTCTGGAACTGCCTCAATTACACGTGGAGCATTTTGGCGCCAAAATGGATTTAAACGGACAAGATGAGTTAGACTCAATCAATGGCTGTGAAACAATGTGGGAAAGTATCTGGAAGCTAGTGGGATGCAAAAGGGTGATAAATACAGAAAAAAGGAGAAGAAGAGAACTATCATAATTTTAATTTTAGTTTATGATCAAGTAGAATAATTAAACTAGTTGTTACCTAGTGTAATCTTTAAATTCTGTTGTTAAAGTGTTGTATAACTTTGATAAAGTGTATTCAACAGCTTTGGTTCACTCATATCAATCTATCTTTCAGTTTTCAGTTATTTCAACTTTGTCCAAATTTTACTTTCAAGTCTTTTAATTTCTGTTGATGATTGTTGTTTAGAGGACTTTAAATAACACTACTAAGCTCTCAGTAAGCTTTAGCAAGCTTTTAAGTCATCTTAACAATCAATAATCAATAAAAAAGGAAAAAAAAAAAAAAAAGAAATCAATAATTAGGAAATTAATATAGAAGTTACTGTGAAGAAGCAAAGGAGCAAGTGCTATCTTGGATTGCCTTGGTTTAGAGCTCTGTGGAGAGCATTTAGGAGTGTTACTTAGTCCTTGGTTCTGTGTGTTCATCTCATTCCCAAGATTGTAAGCATTTTCATTATTTTTAGCATCTTCTGTATTTGTTCTTAATTTAGTATAAAACCTCTTGATTCATACTTATTTGGTGTTGGTTAGTGATAATATAAAGTAAAATTAGTAGGTTGTTAGTTGAAAATCTTAGTTGCTAGTTATTTCATATTTTCAGTTAAAATAGTGTAGTAGTGATTCATAGTTATAAGTTGTTAATTACTGTGTTCTTGTGTTAATCTGATCTTATATAGTCATAATCAAGTGGTTAAATTCAGTCTCATGTTTTAAATCAGTGTTATACAACACTAATCAAAAGAATACCCTTGCTAAGGTGTGTTTGGATTAAGATGTTTTACTAGGTATATGCATGTTATTGTGCTTAATTCTTGTTACTTCATGTTTATTTAGTTCAACATAGTCCATATCTGTCATAATATAGAGGTCTTATTAGTTAAAAAGTCAAAATAGTTTGTAATTCCATCTAGCTGTTTAAACTGTTAGGATTATAAGTTCCATAATCATCATATTAGCTTAGAATCTGATAACCTAGCTTATTTTCATCTTAGTATAGCTTACTATAACATACTTAATCAGTAAATTAGGATCAAAGCTCACTTAAGTCAACATATTGGTTTACATAAAAAAGTCAATTTGCAGCTTACACGATTTTTGAATAAACTTGGGATCTAAATTGTGAACTTGTTAATTGATATTAGGACTTGAGCTTGTAGGTTTATATAGTCTTGTTGCTGATCTCTTTGATTGATATTTTTATTAACTTTCATCTAGCTGATTAGAGTGCTTAATTAGTGCTTAACTTTTGGTGATTCTTCATAGACCTCCCCTGTACACAGGTTTGACACCCACTTTCACAAGCTTGCATAAGCTTGTTTATTGAGTGTTGGTCTGTGTATTTTGGTTGTTTGTGATGCCCTTGTGGCTAGTTATCTGAAATAAGTGCTTATTTGCTTTTGATTGCTTATTTGGTCTACTTAATTTGCTTAAACTTGTGCTATCAAATAAACCACTACACTGATCACTCAGTGTAAACAAGCAACTTCACAAGCCCATCATAAGCTTATCACTGAGCTTTGGCTTGTGATCTTTGGCTCATTAAGAAGCTAAGCAGTCCATTAACACAGTTCAAGCTTTAACTTTCACTCACAAGCTCTTTCACTAGGGCTGCACACAGCTTGAAGCTTGTCCATTCACTCAGTTAACTAAGTGAACTCAGTCAACCCACCCAACTTCATAAGCCCTGCAAAAGCTACCCAGTGGTCCCCATTGGTCAAGCTTTGGCATTTTGGAATCCTTACCAGCCCCACTTAGTACTTCAGCATTCAATAAGTTCTATTGAGCTTAATTCATAAGCTCAATTTGGCCATCTTGGTTGCCTGTCTAGGGTGTTTGGATCTCATTTTCATTGGAAGTGATTATAAGCTTATTCCAAGCTTATTAGCCAAATCCAGTGATCCCACTTGTTCATACTTGTTAATTTAATATATATACACAGTACTAATCTGTTTATTTTCTTTATTAAGCTTGTTTTTAAGCTTTTACCAAGCTTACTAGCTCATTTTCACTAACTCAGTTAACTGAGTGAATCAGTTAGGACCCCTAACTTCACAAGCTCTTTCTGAGCTCATCAGTGGGTCCCATACCCTCAATCTTGGTTCTTCCAACCCCCCTCCTACCAGGCTTGAACCATTGACCCTTTGTTTGGCCTAGATCATAGTGGACCCCACTTGGTTTTACCTCACAAAGTTGTCCCATTTTCTGTCCCAGAATCCAATAAGCAAAGTGCTTATTTGTGTTCTGTGGCTTATTCAAGCTACTTATTTGGTTGAATCTTGTTAAATACTGTATAAGTAACTTATAAAAACCAGAATTTACCCTAGTGAACTCCACATAAGCTCATTTGAGCTTATTTCCTTCTAAGTCAACTGTTGGGGCAAATAAGCACTTACAGTGCTTATTCTGGGTTTCCAAGTTTGTTGTTTTTGTAATAATTTCTTATTTTAAGTATTTTAATAGTTTTATAAAAGAAAAACCAGAAAAACCCAAAAATACTTATAGTGATAGCTTCTATTTAATAGAAACTATCTATTTAATTTTCTTTTTTAGCTTATTTATAAGCACTTCTGTATTTTTATATTTTTATTAAATCTCTTTTATATTAAAGTACTTTTATTAATTTTTCTAGATTTTTACTGTTCATATTCTAGTACTTATAATTTAATTAGTTTAATTAGTTAATTAATAATTAAATAGTTAATAATTAATATTAAATAGATAATAGTATAATAAATATATTTTTATTTTAAAAATAAGTTTTATAATATTTTAGATTTTTCTAAGTTTTTAATTTTATTTTTCTAGCCTTATTTTAGTTTTCTAATTAAATAGTGTATTAATAAATAGTATTAAATAGTAATTAATTAATAATAAATAATATATAAGTTAAATAAATAATTTTCTTTTTCTAATAATTTTATTTTATTCTTAGGATCTTAAAAATATAAATTTCACATTTGTGGGGTTTATATTGATCACTTTTTACTTTTATTTTTGTATGTTTACGTAATTTTATTTAAACGTACGTTTTAGGTTTTAAACGTTCATCATTGTAAAAATAGTGATAGCGTTTATTTAATACATTTTATCTTTTATTTCCTTTAATTATACCTTTTACGTTTCTAGGGTTTTTGATCGTACTTATTAGTTGATATAACTCATTTGAGTTATTCATACTTTTAGTATTGTGACAAATAATTCATAACCCTATTCCTAATCAACCAAACTATATAACACATTCGTTCAATCACAGGATATCACAACCTCGTTGGGGAATTAACGACCCGGGAATATAACTGTACTACCTCGGATTATTGCATTTACGGTTTCTTTAGTTTGACTTACCTAGTTGACCTCTCACAAGTGGTTGACTAAATAAGTGGGCTAGTTTAAAGTGAATCACCTAATCCAAATGGTGCATCAATATCCATGTCATCGCTCAATCTCTGAGCCATCCTGGAGCTCTGTCCCAACTCCTGTATACTCTGGACAATCTCCAGACCCTGTGTACTCATATCTGCTGCTATGCTAACATATCCAGGGACACTCTCAGTCTGTATAGGCTCTGGTAGTTCCTCCTCAGGATCCTCTTCCGGATCTTCCTCAGAGTAAGAATCAGTAGATCTCCTGAGTCTCTGATGAGGTGGTGACTCAGTGGATGATGGTGTCAGTGACTCTGAAGTAGTAGAAGGACCCATGTAGGCAGCGCGGGTCATCCGAGAAGCTAGTGCAGGCAAATATGAATACCGCTCTCGATATCCAGGTACTCTCACAATCATACGGGGTTTTTGCCTGCGCGTCAACAGAGCTGATGGAGTGGTGGTAAGGGTAGGTATAGGTGGAGTAGGTGCAATAGCTGGCTGGACTGCTAGTGTGGCCTGTACGTATGGATCAGTGGCTAAGTGTGCAAGCTGGCGGATGGTAGGTGAGTGAGCTAGTAGGATGTCCTCCTGAACATCGTGAGGAAAGGCTGGTGAAGGCATAGTCTGTGACAAGACGGTGCATATGTGTAAGTATGTGGAAAAATATGCTCATGGTGGATATGAAATAGTGCATAAGTAAATAGGAAATAAAACATGTAATCCTATTAAATGAACTTTAAATAAAATGGCAAGTAAGGCAAGCGGCAATTGGCGGTCGTAGTATGATGTTTTTGGTGAAAAGTAGTTATAGTTTAGGGTTTATATGTACCTAGTTCTCTATAACTTAGGCTCTGATGCCAATCTGTAACACCCCCAAATTAGTTTAGCGGAAGTATACGTATTATTGGGAGCGTTACGAAATTGGTGAATCATGACACAAGTAATAAAGAACGGAATACATACTCCGTTTGATTTCATAAAATAGTTTTAAAATGCTGTCTTACAACATAATTTAAATAAATGGGTACATCCCATTAGATTTAGTGGTCCCAATGTAAAAACATCATTTTTGTGTAAAAACACTTCTTTAATACTACTACGACCATACATCCGCTTCTTGCCTTGCCTTCATGAACAAATCTTAAACACCTGAGAAAATATGCTAAAAGGTCAGCTAAAAGCTGGTGAGTTCATAGGTTTAAATTAAAATAGTAAGCTCGGGCCATAAGCAAAGGCATATAATCATTACAACGAATATAATGATATATGTATGAATGTCTATTACGTTAGCTCTAAGTTCATGCAACCGATACTACGACAGTTTCTGTATGCTAAAAGATGTCATACAATATAGGGGCCCATAGCAAGTGTTTTGTCCCACAACACTTGGTTCCGACATGGTATACGTTTCGCCTTGGCCTAAGCATGGCCAACCGAACGGAGGAGTCACCCTCAATAGATCTATTTATAACATTCGCGTTTCCCAATGGGGAATTGACGGTTCATGAAAAAGGAGATTCTCTAGGGACATAAGGGCTTAGGCTAAACCACGTAATAGTAATCATGTAATAGTTTTGGCCCATAAAATGTTTTGCATATTTCTCACCCCAAAATGTATAAAGCAATTTATCAAGTAAAAGTGGGGCTATGAAACTCACCTTAGCAAATGTGCAAATCCGAAATGTGGGATTAGTGATTGTTGTGAGACGGACCGGACACGCGACCTAGATAAGAAGGGCAACGTTTTAGTTCATCGTTTTTAAGTATTGCTTACTTAAAATGGTGCAATTAATATTATTCTTATATAATGGTTTTAAAATCAACCTTTAGTTTGTAAAAATAATTTAAGAGGTTTACTAGTAAGTATATGATTGTATATATACTCTTTTCATATTGACATTAGTATGGTTTTAAAATCCAAAGTTCGATTTAAAACAAATAATTAAAATGTTCCATTAGTAAGTATATAAATGTATATATATACTTATTTAAGTTGACACAAAATGGTGTTGTCAAAATTATGATTTGTTTTCTAATTGCATTTAGGGAAAGGCTCAAGTTAAATTTAAAGTCATCAATTTTTAATGGACTAGAAAATAATATAGTGGTATCTTATTTATTTAACAAACTTGTTCCTTATATATATATAGTTTCGATGGGACGTTCACTTGACATACATTCGTTTACACATTGTCGTTAAATCCGTTATGTAAACCTTATTATATGACTCACATTTTTAGATACTTGATTCATTGTTTGTATGCCTTTACTCTTGTTTTACTTGTCGATATAAGTGTATGCCTTTACTCTTGTTTTACTTGTCGATATAAAATGGGCTGTGGCCCATCCGTCTTGATTAGCAGCTCTTGCTACTACTCTTGTCAAAGGGGTACACTTGCAATTGACTTGTGGGATTGATTAACGCAGGAAGAGAAAAAAAAAGAAATGTAGTCAAGGTATATTTGAGAGGTAGAGAGTTTTGAGTAAAACTGCCATCATCTCGGAGTTACAATCGGGTCACGACTAATGTGCTCGAACACATCTTGACTACCCGTCTTGACTATAACATCACGAATGAGGATTAGGCCAACAAAAGGAGGACATAAAACTAGTTTCTCATCAAGATGAACACCTATCTAAACCAAGATATCAAAAATTTTTGTGAAACTAAATTTCCTAGTTATTAGCTTACATGCTCGACTGATGGGTGCCATGGGTCTCGAAATGGGTTCACTTTCGAGCCGAACAACTTAGCACCAAGGATAACGGCAAGTATATGAACAATTGTGTTAGGAATTAGAAATTCCGGGTATTAAAGAGTCGGTCACCTCAAGTATATGTAATCATTAGAAAGCTCGTAGTCGTAGTTATTTTAAGTTAAGTAGTATTTAGTTAAGTAACACCGTGGAGGACGGACGGGTCTTTACCCACTGTATGCCTGATCCACAGCCCGTTGTGTGGCGATTTATGTAAGACTATAAATACTCTCTACCTTCCAAGGTAGAGAGTTGGAGCTCATAATAATATCTTTCACTTTCTCTCACTAAGTTCCCTAAACCTCTAACTTTCTCTCTCTAGAATTCCATCTATATTCTACTTTGTGTTATGGTTTGATGTGTATGTGAAAAGTTATATCTTACAATTGGTATCAAGAGCCAAGGTTAGATCATATCTTGCACATCTTAGGATTTATAGTGGTTTTTAGGTGGTTTTTGAGTTTGAAAAAGTTTAGTGGTTTTTGCATCATTTGGTTGATTTCTCGGGTTAAAGTTCGGATTTTGTTAGTACTTTTATGTTTAGAATCATCACAAGTGTGTAGGTTATCATTTGGTAGCTTAAATCATCTTGGTTGGGTTGTTTTTGGATTGAAAAGTGATGTTTATGTGGTTTTTTCATGCTAGCGACTTACTTCACGGGTTAGTTTCTTCGTAGCGACTTGCTTTACAAATTTGTAGCGAGTTACAGTTCTAAACCTAGCGACTTAGATCTAGCGATTTACAGTACAAGTAGTGGACTCTCCACTACGGGTAGCGACTTGGTGATAGCGACTTGGTCGGTAGCGAGTTGCTCTTTAGCGACTTGTATCTTTAGCGACTTGAGTAGCGAATTGCTGCCAAAATTTTGCTAGCTACTTGAGGCTTAGCGAGTTACTACCTAGCGACTTGCATTTGTCTAGCGACTTGGGACTCTAGCGACTTAGTGGTGTAGCGAATTAAGCGTTAGCGACTTAGTGCATTATTTTCTAGCGACTTAGTGCATTATCTTCTAGCGACTTAGTGCATTATCTTCTAGCGACTTAGTGCATTATCTTCTAGCGACTTGAGTGATTGTTTACGGTTTTCTCTTGATTTAGTAAAATCCCGTGAAAGAATCTATTTCCCGGTTTATTCATAGAGTTATAAAATCAGTATAATTTGTAAACATGTCTACCAACGTTCCTACTGTCATCTCCACGTTGCCGAGGATGTTCAAGCGGTGGCTCGGATACTCGTCCACCCATGCTTGACAGAACTGACTATGACTCTTGGGCTCAACGAATCAGTTACTTGCCTTGGGAAGGAAAATGGTGTCAACATTCTCAAATCCATTGATGAAGGACCATATCGAGTTGAGACGACTAGAGACATACTTGATACTAATGAAGATGGTACTTCTGTTTACGGAATGGACAGACCTAAAATGTATGATGAGCTTGAGGATAAGGAGAAAAAGAGATTCGATGCAGATATCGGGGCTTCAAACATTGTTCTTCAAGGTCTTCCTAAAGACATCTACAAGCTGATCAATCATAACAGCGATGCAAAGGCGGTATGGGATAATGTTAAGATGCTTCTCTCGGGTTCAGAATTAACTATGGAAGACAGAGAATCCCAACTCTATGATGAATTTGAACACTTCAAGATGAAACCGGATGAGAGTGTCTATGAGTACTATGTGAGATTTCATAAGTTAGTGAATGACATGAGGAACATCAGAATGACTATGCCTAACATTCATTTGAACTCAAAATTTGTGAACAACATGAATCCCGAATGGCACAAGTTTGTCACATTTGTGAAGCTCACTAAAGGATTGAAGAATACAAACTATGAGCAACTCTATGCCTTCCTCCTTCAGAATGAGAGACATGCTATGTTTGAAAAATTGATTCTCAGTCAGTTCAAAACCAACGAGGAGAGACAAGCTCGTCTAATGACTCAACTGCCTTCTATTCAAACATCGGAATCACAACCAAAGCATCACAAGTCATACCCTTGGGTAATGGTAATCACAAACTCATTCCTGATCCAATGTTCAAACAAGCCGATCTTTGATCCACACGTGGGTAACTTCATTAATCAACTAGCTCTTTCTTAGTCAAAACATGAATTCTCTCCCACAAACCAACAACAACCTCAGAACAGCATCTAACCCACACAATCAAGCTATTGTTAAAGATGGAAGGATCGTGGTGCAACCAGTTTAGGAAAGACTGTATGATCAGGGAAGAGGTGGAGCTGGTAGAGGTTATGTTGGCAAACGAGAATCGAGGAAGGAATGGTAACCAAGGTCAAGCTAAGCCAATCAAATGTTATAACTGTGGTGGTGAGGGACACATTGCAAGGAACTGTACAACTCCAAAGCGTCCACGAATCTGATTACTCAGAGATAAGATGCCTGGTACAAGCTCGGGACAATGGTGCCGCTTTGGATGAAGAGGAATTCTTTGTTTCTAGTGAGGGCAATGCCAAGACCTATGATGCGGATGTGGATGAGCAGCCTATTCAGGAGATAGGTCACAATCATCAGAATGCCTTTCAAGTCAGTGATTGTGATGCATACGACTCTGATGTGGATGATGGACCTACGGCACACACAATTTTTATGGCTAGCATTTCTCCAATGGTCTCTCCCAAGGTATCTTCTTCACCACTAGTGGCCCATCCAAGACAAACTCATCTCGAGGTATTAAAACTATACGATGATGCTTGATGTGCAAAAGATGCATGACAAAGTACATTCAGCTGAAACTATTGAATCAAATGTTGAAAATATGGGTAATATCGATATTATCCCATATGATCAATACGTGAAACAAAGTGAAAGTGAAGGTGTACCAAGTGATGCATCTTCTGCAATCAACAATGACTATGTTTTTGATGAATACACTTTGCATGTGCCCTCGATGATTACAGTAATTTTCGAACTAAATGCCTATAAAGAGCGTGTTGCTATTTATGAACAACGTGCTAAATTTGAGTTGACCACTCGTGAACAGGAAATGGATGACCAAGTGCGTAAAGTCATTAGAAAAAGTAATTTTAGAGAAGAAGTATTGAAACAAGAATTAAATTCCTTGCAAGAAAAACTTTCTAAAAATGCTAAGCAAAAACAAGAACTTCAAGAAAATGTGAAAATGCTTAAGCAAGAATTTAATGCAAAGGAATCAAAACTCTTGAGAGATTTTTCTAATCTGAAAACTTTGAAAAACAAACTTGAAAACAAGTTGTACATACAAGGAAACACCATTCAGAATGCTCACATGGTCACTAAACATAGAGTCCTAAGCGATAAGCATAGTGTTCCCATTATAGATAAACCCAACCCTGAGTACGGAAAGATAGCAAAAGCTGCTCAAAGTGTGATCTATGATGGCAATGAGATTCTTAAACCTAGACAGAAACTTAGTTGCGTTGAGTGCGAGGAGGATAAGAAATCAGATGAAGTCACTAGGGAAAGGATGAACAAAAAATTAGATGATCCTAAATGCAAAGAGAAAAAAATAATTATCACTCCCCATGACTACAAAAAGGAAAGCTGGATTTCCTTGAACATGTTTAAGCCTCAGACATTGTTGACTCCCGAACAAGTTTTCTGGAAAAAGGATTTAGATAAGCTGAAAATATTGTTGAAACAAACCCTCCCCTATGGAAAATGCCTAGAAGCGTGTATCCTCCCAATACACCAATGCATCTTGTTCCTAGGAAAATTGCCACTAAAAGCAAGACCTTAATTAGCCAATATGTTATATTTCAACTATTTGTTGATTTTGAGAAAACTTGCAAGAAAAGGATCACACCCAATGGTATAACGGAAGGAGAAAGGGGTTTTGAGCAAATGAAAGAATGTTATTTAACTGAGGTCATGCCTTTCTTTAAACTTCTAATAGATCACTTTGAGAGTCTTAAAAAGGGGATAGAAACGATATAAAGGAATGGAAAAGGAATTTGATGCAATGGTAGTTGAAGTTAGTGATTATGGGCGTGCACTAAAATATAATGAGATTGAGAGGAAGAACTTGCATACATTAAATGAGACTCTTATTACTGAATGTGTTGCTCAAGATATCTTTTTCATTGCTTCAAATTGCTCTATTAATGCTTCCAAATTTCATGAACTATCTGTGGCTCTGAAAGTCTCCCATGATCGTGTCATTGAGCTTGAAAAGACTAATTCTAAACTATCGAGAAAATTGAACGGATGATCACGACAATTTGGTTAAACATTTTTCTAAACTAGAAGTTGAGCATTTTAATTTACAACTAAAATATCAACATCTTAAAGAAAATGTCAAAACTTCAAATATCAAGACATCCTCAGATGCTCCAGAGTTTGATGCAGTTTTCAAATTAACAAACGTGATGAACAGATTCAAGCTCATTGAACACGATCGAGAAAGTTGAAAGCCCAAATCTCTCAATTAAAGGGTCAAGAACAATATGAGGCTCCCAAATGCCTCCTCCTTTAGATTCTCCGAATTCTCAAACTTTTCATCTTCAAAACTTAGTTAATGCCTTACAAAAGGAAAACGAGAGTTTTCTAGAAGAAAATGAAAAAGTTAAAAGACATTTTAAAGAGTTATATGATTCAATAAAAGTCACCCGTGACCAAAACAACGAAAAAGTAACGTCTTTACAAAAGGAAATTGAGAATCCGAGAAGTCGGGAAATGGGAAACTACCACTTGTTTTCAATAAGAATGTTGTCTCAAAGTCACCCTTAGATTGCAAATACACCGTGACAGTTAAATATATTCCTCCTCATCTTAGGAATAATGAACATGCTTTTCATGACTACTGTTCTCACCTTAAGGATAGTCTAGAATGTCTCCGTGAGATTGTCGAAGAGGATTTCATTAACAAACCTCTTGATAGTGAAATTAGGTTTGCTTGCCTCCAGGCCAAACGATCTCAAGAGCTGCTTGAATGTGTAATTGCAACATGTCCAAAACCCTTAGGTGAAAAAGGCAAAGCTGTGAAGCCTTGTTCTATGCCTAGTGCCAAGCAAGAAATCCGTTCTATGCCTAAAGCCAAGCATGTGACCCTTGATATGCCTTGTTCCATATCTAAATTCAAGCAAGCAACTTGTGATGTGCCTCCTAGAATTTCAGATCCCAGCACTTCTAGACAAGGA
Organism: Chrysanthemum makinoi; assembly: GCA_910596185.1. Classification (NCBI taxonomy): domain Eukaryota; kingdom Viridiplantae; phylum Streptophyta; class Magnoliopsida; order Asterales; family Asteraceae; genus Chrysanthemum; species Chrysanthemum makinoi. Next base: position 11,836,171 of record OU343216.1, on the reverse strand, counting down.
ATGCAAGAAAGTAGTGAAGCCATGTAATGTTCCCATCGTTACTTCTACAGATGTTAAGATTGACACTAAAGTTAGCGGTCAAAACCTAGAAGCTATGCAAAGAAGGATAGGATTACGCCAACTAAAAGTGATCATGATAAGGAAGTGAAAGAACACCATAGGGACAAGAAGTTTGATTTGAACAAAAAGAATCGTGTTAGTTCTAGTATTAGCTCTAAGCTTACTAAAAATAATTCGAGGCCTTATCTTATACCGCTTTGCAAAACATGCAAAAAGTTTAATTTCTGGTAATCATGATAAATGTGATGTGTTATTTCTGAGGTCTAAGATTCATAACCCAGTTAAGAAAGTTTGGAGAGCGAAAAAGATTAAGCAATCCGGAAACCTACGAGGGAATGTTTTTACCAATGTAGGATTTCATTGGAAGCCAAGGTCGAATATTCACGAATGGCAAACCTTGCCCCTTAACTAGATCCACTATGCCTAGAGTAGTGCCTGTTTAGGTTTGGAAGCCAACTGGTAGAATAATCCCATTAAGCACAAAATGTCCCTTGACTAAGTCTGATGCTTCTACTAGTTCAGCTCCTAGTGACAATGACATTGCACCTAGGGTTTCTGCTGATTCAAAGATTGTTTGTACTAACCAAAAGGACCCCATGAGCACGTGGGGATCCAATTTTTCCAATTCTCTGTCTCGTCTGTTGTCCAAAGCAGGTCGTACAAGTCGTCCCTTGGTATTTGGATTCGGGCAGCTCTAAACATATAACTGGGCTTTAAACAATGACGTCTGCTCACATCAGTTCGGGCCTCGTGACTTCATCATTATGGCGTCTGCAGATAACACTTCAGGCCCCGTTCCTCAAAGAAAAGAAAAGTGTATGCGCTTTCAAAGGTGCGCTTTATCTTCTAGGTAAGAAGAAATCTTCATGTTTATGACCATTCTCATCGACATTCTTCATCAACAAGCTTCATGTTTCTCCCATGCTCATTCAGATTCATCAAGTGGATCTACATTCATTAATGTATATTCTTATTCACTTGCTAAATCAAAATGGCAACTTCGGATGCAATTTTTGAGGGGGAGAAGAGTGAATATACTAAATGATGATGGATGTTTGAATAATGGTTATACGACTTAAAGTTTGATGACTCTCCTCCAACGCCTAATGTTTCACTCACTAAGGATAAATGGGATTTATTGTTTGGGACTCATTGGTTCAAGATATGTTTGATGAGTATTTACAACAGCTAGCTTAATATTTGATGATCATCAAAGAATATGTGATTCATGAGTTCAAGATATGTTTGATGATCATCAAAGAAGTACAACTCAGACTACTCAAAAGCCCTATCTCCAGTTATTCCTCAAGGCGTTGATAATGATTATCATAATATTGCAGTTGCACTCATGAATAATGATCCGCTCTTTGGTATTCCTTTGCCAAATCTTCCCGGATTATTGTTCATGAATAATGATCCACTCTTTGGTATTCCTTTGCCAAATCTTCATGGATTATTGTTCCTCACATCGTGCATGCTTTAAATCAACCACATGAACTTCAAGGAAAATGTCTACCTCATCCGCTCGTTGGTGTATCCTCCAGATCAGTCTCTACATGAATACTTTTAGGAAGAATACATTGATGTTGAGGCATCATTTGTTCCGGTTCATTCAGTGGATCGATGTACATCCGGTTGTACGTCTATTCACGTGTTGGGCATTTGACACAAGTGATTACTTCGTGAGTTAATCAATTATCACTTATTTGAGATTGAAGTTAAAATTCACAAAGGCGAGCTTAAGATGCAAATGCATGGAATTCTTCTTCAGTTTCAAGTTTGGTATATCGGGTTTTCTTTATGGGTGGTCACTTCAAATTGTCTATATATGGGTTGATAAAGATAGTCAGAGAGAGTTTCTATCGCAGTGATCATATGGCTCCTGGACACCAGTTCAGGGACCGCACTTCAAGACAGTCCCATTAGTTCATCCCTTATACCAAATTCTTCTTCCGAAACTCCATATGTACCTCCATCTGAAGATGATTTAAAGAAATTGTTTGATCCCATGTTTGATGAACATTGTGAGCCAAGTGCCAATGAACTGACAATTCTACTTCAGAGGTGCTCATATTCCTGTGAATGACGTCAATCCTTCAATCTCAATATCATTAAGTCAAGAAGCCTACCTGATCACTCTGTCTCATCAACAAATCATCAAACTTCAAGGGTACATCATGGAACTATGTCTGGTATCAATAATGAAGTTAATCCCTTTGCTACTCTTGAAGATGCTCCATTTGAAAATGTATTTGCTCTCAATCTTCATCGGAACCATCTTCTTGGGAGACATCGACTGCTACTTTAGTCCCTCAACCACTGCCACATGAACACCTCAGTAAATGGACTCACGATCATCCTTTGGAAAACATCATTGGAAATCCCTCTCATCACATATCCACACGAAAAAACTTGCAACAGATGCCTTATGGTGCTTCTTCAACTCCGTACTCTCTAAGATCGTACCAAAAGATGTTAAAACCGCCATGAATGAAGACAGCGGTTCAATGCCATGCAAGAAGAAATTCATGAGTTTGATCGACTTGATGTATGGGAATTAGTACCTGCTCCCGATTGTGCTATGATCATTGCTCTAAAGTGGATCTTCAAAGTGAAACTTGATGAGCATGGTGATGTGTTAAAGAACAAGGCTCGATTAGTTGCTAAAGGATACCGTCAAGAGGAGGGTATAGACTTTGAAGAATCATTTGCTCCTGTGGCTCGAATCGAGGCAATCAGAATATTCTTAGCCAATGCGCAAGTAAGAACATGGTAGTCTATCAGATGGATGTAAAGACGGCATTTCTGAACGGAGATCTTAAATAAGTTGTCTACGTCACCAACTGAAGGCTTTGTGAATCCAGAGCATCCTACTCTCGTTTATCGTCTGAAGAAAGCTCTTTACGGTTTAAATCAAGCTCCAAAGGCATGGTATGATACGTTATCAAAGTTTCTTCTATGACCGATTCAAAGCAAAGGAGCATTGATCCAACATTGTTCACGGAGAAAGTCGGCAAACATTTAATTCATGTTCAAATATATGTTGATGATATTATTTTTGCCTCAACAGACCCCAATGAATGTATCGTTTTTTCAAAATAAATGGGTTCCAAATTTCAAATGTCGATGATGGGACAAATGTCATTTTTCTTGGGATTACAAATTTCACAAAGTCCCTGAGGCATTTTCATTAATCAATCTTAAATATGCAAATGAGATTTTAAAGAAATTTGGATTTGATTCAAGTGACCCCGTTGACACTCCCATGATTGATCGAACCAAACTAGATGAGGACCACTCAGGGATCATGATAGACCAAACAAAATATCGTAGTATGATAGGATCCCTGATGTACCTCACAGCTAGAGACTGAATTTACATCTTGTTCGCCTGTTTGCATGTGTGCTAGATATTAGGCTAAGCCTACTAAAAAGCACCTTGAAGCGGTTAAACGTGTCTTTCGGTATCTCCAAGGAACCATCAATATGGGACTATGGTACCCCAAGGACACCGGTATGTCACTAACGGCCTATGCAGATGCTGATCATGCAGGTTGTCAAGATACACGCCGAAGTACACCGGAGGTGCCTTTTTGGGTGATAAGCTTGTGAGCTGGTCTTCAAAGAAGCAAATGAGTACTTCTATTTCCTCTACAAAGGCTGAATACATAGCCATGTCATCTTGTTGTGCTCAAATCCTTTGGATGAGATCCCAATTATCCGACTATGGCTTAGAATTCAACAAAATCCCTTACTCGTGATAATAAAAGTGCTATTTCTCTCTCATGCAACAACGCATCAACACTCAAGAGCAAAGCATTGACATCCGACATCATTTCATCAGGAACAAGTGGAAAAGGTGTGGTGGAACTCTATTTTGTGAAGTCGAATATCAGCTTAGCGTAGACATCTTCACCAAAGCTCTTCCAAGAGAACGCTTTGAGTTTATTCTTCCTCGACTTGGCTTGAAAAGCCTTCAACGAAAACACTCAAACGCCTTCAGGAGGAAGACGAGGAGTAAAGGTCTATCTTCATCTATATCTTTGTATATATTTATCCAAAAAGCAAAATACAAAATTATAAAACCCTATAAAACCATATAGAAAAATATAAAACTTTCAAAAATCCATAAAAATCTGAAAAAAAATCAAAAAATCTTCAAAAATATTGTCAATTTGTCATGTTTTTCTCAGTTCGATTATATCTACGGTTTTGTGTCTGTCATTCAAAGAATGACACGGGACTTTAGATGTTGTTCAATTTAAAAAATCAAAAAATCAAAAAATATTTTTGGGAGAAAGAGAAACAATGGTTTATTGTCATTTCCAGGCAATAACCCGGTTTTCAAAAGAAAGAACAGAGCCATGTTTTACCATGTTTTCAAATTCCATGCTCTGATTTTATAAACATTTATCTCAAAAACTAAATGCTTTGAAAAATAACTCGGTCTCTATTTTTGATAATCATCAGGACTTATTTGTCAAAATCTCCATCTCTCAATCAACAACCTATGTCATTGATTGAGGGGGGAGAATGATTTCAATTAAATTAAAAAGTTATTTGGCATTAAATTGTTTTCAAAAGATGTACATGCATGTTTTATCAATGGAGTTTAAAGTCTCAAAATCAGATCCTTATCACTTAAAACGCTTTCATAATCAAGTCACAATTCTCCTTAAAAGCTTTCAAAATCAATTTAAATCTATAAGAGATCACAAATCTCAAATGATTTGATAATTGTGATCGGGGAGAATGTGTGATTTAAATTGGATTTAAACCGATAATTCGTAAATGGTTTTATAAGAATGTACATGATGCTCTCCTCCCGCATGTGACAAACGATTTCAAATTTTCCATGCACATGTTGAGGGGAGCATCTATCTTAAACCTATGATTTGAAACGTGATCATTTATCTCATGTGCGTGTTCCCTCTAGTATGTGTAAAACTCTTTTCAAACCTAGGCACATATTGAGGGGGAGCAAAATCATGAAAACCTCATCCTTCCCCAAAATGCTTTATCTACTTGATTTGATTGGGAAGTGATGTTGATATCTTTTAGAAAATGGTAATCAAAGAAGTTAAATCTTTCTCTTGCCTCCGGTGTGCAAAACATTTCAAATACTTGATGCACATGTTGAGGGGAGTTCTCGTTCTAAAAATATCAAAAACAATTCAGGTACAAAATGCTTTGATAATATATCACAAGTATCTCAATTGATTTTCAAATGGTTTTCAATTGGTTCCAATGGCAGATGAACAATACCAAATAGACCGACCAACTTTACTTTTATGTATGGTGATATAAGGATGATAAGGTTAGGTATTTGTTCCCATGATCCGCCAGAACCGGAGGGATCTACCCGGGAACTATCCACTAGTTAGTGTAGAGTTCTTAGGTATGATGATAAAAGGAGAAAAATGAGATATGGGAAGAGTGCGGACTGAGACTGAGCTAGTATCGGAATAAACCCAACAAGGTTCTAGTTATGAAGTCTCGGTAAGCACAAGGGGTTGAAGAATTAAAAAGAATTGAATGAGAAAAGGGTGAAAACAAATAGCCCTCCATTTATTCAACCTTAGGGCGGAAACCGGGTTCAATTCATATGCTACCGATGGTAACATCGGTATTGAAGACAAGACGTCATGGACCCAGTGACGCACTGCACTTCAACTTTCCAAACCACTCAAGTTCCTCTTAAAAGGACTGGTTTCATTCTCACGGGAACCACATTATCTATCGACTTTCTCTTAGAGATTGTTGATATTGAAGAAGGAGACCCTCTCCCTAGTCTCCCATATAATCCAAATATGCACAAATTGAGTCTAGAGCCACGAGATCATCAATAAATCTCATTAGGACACTTTCAATGAAGACTCTCTGTTTCACACAATGTGGAAAGAGAGATTATATCTTGAGTCCTACGCATTTATCCTTGTGGTATTGCCGTAACATCCGAAAGTGATGATGTTTACATATTCACAATGAAGATGGAAAGCCTTCTGAGCCAACATCTAACAAGCTCCTGGTAGGTGGCATGTGAGATCTATTATACAGACCAACCATGTGACAACCGAATGTAAAACAATGGGGCGATTCAATCTTTTGAATCAATCCTGGTTCAGGTTATGGATTGACGGATACCTTTGAAAACCGGTCTTTGTGCTTTAAAACTCTTTTCATTAGCACGTCGACCGGTACTAATTTTTCAAATCAAAAGGTGTTTTATGATTGATAATTGATTTTCATTAAAACCTTCGTTATATTGCAAAAACAATTTCTATTGAGCAATACACGATTGTTTTTCAATTATCTTTTCATCAATCATGGACGTAAATTCCGGTTCACTCACCCGTGTTGTCTTCTTTGAGACGCTCCGTTTGAGAACAAATTAGAGCACCGCTAAACCTCGCAAGGAAATTCTTCGAATTATACCTCGATCACACGGCAGTGACTTGTATGATCAACGGGAACCGTGGGCCGCAGTACCTCAATTCATCGAAAGTGATCAAAGACACTTTCGCGGCGCTTTATTGCTAATCGCCTTATGCGTACACCCCGACGCTTGTACCAGCTGATCAGAATGAAGCGGTCAATCCATAGCCGCATGCTCACCTAACACATTCATCTCTAAAGAAATCATGATTAGTGCATCAATGACTCTGATATTATCACTCCATGCTTCTCGCTACCGCCAATATCATGAATCAACGAATGCTTCCGCTACTCGGATGAGAAGATATCATGATCCAGAATGTGAGCATGTCGGTCCGAATGTCACAACATCACATAATACCAACAACACAATGGATGTCACGAGATTTTGATTGCCGATGATCTCAAAAGTGCTGCTCAAATTTATTATCACGTGGATCAAGAAAAGACCTCCACTGAAGTAACCAAACATGCAATGTGAAGAATCAATGACTACGAAGCCAAGCAAAGTACTACATCAAGAATGCAAGATCAATTGTTAATGTAATATCTGTTTGTATTCAATGTAATTTTAGTATATGTTTGAGGTGACCTCCTTTAGGGGGAGATTGTTAGGAATTAGAAATTCTAGGTATTAAAGAGTCGGTCACCTCAAGTATTTATATTCGTTAGAAAGCTCATAGTCATAGTTATTTTAAGTTAAGTAGTATTTAGTTAAGTAACACCGTGGAGGATGAACGGGTCTTTACCCATCTGTATGCCTCGATCCACGCCTGTGTGTGGCGATTTATGTAAGACTATAAATACTCTCTACCTTCCAAGGTAGAGAGTTGGAGCTCATAATAATATCTTTCACTTTCTCTCACTAAGTTCCCTAAACCTCTAACTTTCTCTCTCTAGAATTCCATCTATATTCTACTTTGTGTTATGGTTTGATGTGTATGTGAAAAGTTATATCTTACAAATTGTCACAAGATAAACCTGTTACAAGATGCTTGACTTACTAAGCCAAGGGCCACGTTCAAGATCACATTTCCAGTTTTAAGACCATGTTTACTAGTAGACTTTACAAATGAGTAACTTTCAAAATCTTTGGTTCCTAGCCGACGAAACAAATTTTCAAAACAAGACATCCATACTTCATTATAGCTGACAAACTTGATTATACACATGCATAAATTTTACCAGTGAAGTTAAGAAAAGGCTTACAAGCCGAGTATGATGGTGATGGGGTCGAGACCAATCATGTTAACTTAACGCGATAGAACAAAGAAATGGCAAGACTATACAATGGTTGAGTACTACTCAACCCGGTTCCTACCTCGACAGTAAACCAAACCCACATAATACCAATGACATACTTAAATTCCGGAGTGACATAGTTGTTTGTCAAAACACAAATATTATCACATCGAGAGTACCTAGTTACATAGTCAAATTACCAAGTTTCTATAAGACTTAACTCTCATTTTCTTGGCTTGTTTACCTCGACAGAAAATTATTTTCACAAGAGAGTGACCAAATCAAGTTTCAAAGTGACAAGTTTATACTCATATCGCAAAGTTGTACATTCATAACTTACAAACTCAAATAAACAAGACATCACCATTTACCACTTCATTATCAATGTTTATATTACAACAAAGCTACGAGAAAGAGAAAGACCATGAACCTTATCAAGAGTGAGATGTGAAAAAGTTGATGAAAGCCAAGTCGAGGACCCACACAAATCAAACCTGTATACGATTCCGAGCAAACCCAAAATTCTTGATAACCTTGAGAATATTAATCTTGTGGTGTGTTTGAGTTTTGATTTGTGGGTGTCTTTGGTCTCTCGAGTTGCTTAAGAAGAGGTTAAGAGAGGAGCCTTTGACTACCTCTTTTCATCTTGAAACTTGTTTGAAGCCAAAAATAGCTTACTTCCAAACCCAACGAATCTTGGACATGAGAGATAGATTGGTGAAAGGATTTTGCTTCCCTCTTGTGATTTACTTTGATCCTCATTGGATTCCTTCGGCTGTAGTGGCGCATCAATGGAGATTTGGGAAGCAAAAGTTTACATGGATTGTATGAGAGAGATGGATATGTTGGATGAAGGTGTTGATTTATCTCCATTTAGAGAGATTCGCCTAGAGGATAGCAAGGCTAGAGGAGAAGAAGAATATCTTGATATCTTCTCCTGGTCTGGTTTGGTTTTTGTCGTGAGTGTGAGGAGAGAGACAAGAGTTATCTTACAATTTTTATTAAGTGTTTTTCTTGTATAGCATTTGTATATGTATTTATGTATTTATTATACACATGGTGTTACTTGTGTAAATGCTTGTATATACATTATACTTTGGCCTCAATTGTATTTGAGTTACATACAAGTTATTGTTTAAGTGATAGTATGTTCATTATTTTTGTGTCCCGCGAAATTGTATTGTGACCAAAGTATCATTGTTTGTCAACTTTTTATCCGTGGTATTTTATTGTTACGGGTCTGAAATATTTTATCTTTGTAATATTCCAAGTCGCGAACATTTGTTAATTGTTTTAGCGAGTCCTTATCATATGTCGACGTGTGCGGCTCGTCACCGAGAAAAACGAGATACCCTATCGTCTTATAATTTAAATCATAAGACAAAATGAAATATTCATAAAATGATATGGATGAAAAAGTGATGCAGTTATTCTACCGATGCGAGTTAACCACTGAATGATCAGGCAAAGCTTGTGTATGCTTAATGACTTAGACTTAGTAGTAATAAATTACTAATCATCAGTTAAATTTTAGTGAAAATTTACCGTGTGTCACACTATACCACTTAAATTGTTTATAAACTATAAAAATTCATATATGTTATCCTATAATTACTCCTTGAAACATATCACTTTTGGTGATGTCTAGGAACCCATGACACCCTAAGAAGGTGTATGGTAGGATTAGAATAGCTTCAGAGTTGTTTTGAATTGGTTAGAATATGTTTTATGCGGTGAAAACTCATTTCGACAAGTCTAATTAAGGGTCTGATCAAAATTGTGAATTCTGGAATTTTCGACAGTTTATAAAAAATTTTGGGGTAGACATTTGGAAAATACACTTTAAAACGAAAACGTGGCCGTTTGAATGGGTTAAAACGGAGTTATAACGAAGAAGTTATGCTATTTTCAAGTTTGACGACGAAAACTATTAATTTCAGAAATTTCAGCATGTTACTATCACTTTTTACGAGTCAAAAATGAGGCTTAAACGTTATTAAATGTGTCGACTTATCAAAAATATATTAGTATACTTTAATACGAATCTAAGGATGTAGAAAACGTAGAAAACGGACTTGTAACGATTAAATTACACGCGTTAAACAAAGTTGCCGTAACTTTATTATATAAGCAAATTAATATATTTCTATTAGACACATACTACGGCAACAAGGGACCATGTTGAGGGTCGTTTTTAACAAGGATGTAGTACTTTTATAACGATGTCTTCTAGTAAAAGTGAGTTCGCCTAGCCTATTTTCCAAAATGTCAAACCGTTCGTCAAGCGGAGTTGTAACTAATAAAATACGGTCACTTAAACTTTGCCGAAAACCACCCTTAAACAATATTTTGTATACAAGTACCATACTTACCTATGTTTTTCCATGATCGAGACCTCTATGATGAAAACTAAATGCTAAAACTTTGAGATAATGATACAAGCTTCCCAAAACCGTTGAGTTTGTTTCCGAACACTCGATGTGCACTATTTTACGACTAGCTTTTCAAGGCCGTTTACTACTTTCATGAAATTCAATGACATTATTTTATGACGAAAAACTATAATTTCTTAATAAATCAACAATGATTATCGTAGGATATCATTTTGACGTAAATACTGGTAAAGTATTTTGTAACTTGACAAGAGGTCATAAGCATATATTTCGACGATAAACTTTATTTTCCAAAATGTACAAGTGGTATGCATATCATATGAGTTTGCATGCACGACATTGTTTCATGACTTATATGAGAGCACATCATTCATATTAGGTTGCGGATAGAGATCGCACCTCATTTCTGTGTATCTACTTTTGTCATCATAAACATTGCACCAGGTGAGTTCGTAGCCCCACTTTTACTCGTTTAATTGTTTTATAAACTCTTCGGGGGAGATACATGCTCAACTTCATGCTTTTACTTTACACTTATATGAACTTAAACAATATTGTTTGAACTATCATGAACTTGTACTCTTTTGTTTCACTACTTATTCTAGTAAGTAGATTGTGCCCGAACTAAATTGATCATTATGTTATGAACGCTATTAGTTGAAACACTTTTCTTTGATTTTGAACCCTTCGACATGTATTTTTGAACTCTTTTAAATTGATTCGGACCCTTTAACATATAAGTGAACACCTTGGACTTGATTTGAACTTTTTGACATATAGTTGAACTCTTTTAACCTGTAAAGGACCCTTTTGATATATTTAAACTTGTTTGACGTGATTTTGAACGCTTCAACTATCTTGAACCTTTTGATATTATTCGAGCTCTTTGACTGTTCTGAACTTTTGAACTCGACCTAAATCTTTGAACTTAATTACGAACTTTTGAACGGAACCCTTGAACTTAAATACAAACTAATCACTTGTTTGAACTTATTGAACCGTAAGTGTTATGACCTTGACCTAAAGTCTCCTATGTTTGGAGCATCACTATAAAGTCTCCTATGGTCGGAGCATCAGTATAAAGTCTCCTATGGTCGGAGCATCACTATAAAGTCTCCTATGATCGGAGCATCAATATAAAGTCTCCCAACATACATGGAGCAGTCCTCACGTTCGCATGATAAGTCTCTTTGGATAACACATGCATTGGGTTTCGGAGATGAAGTAAAACTAATGCTATTACTTTCCTTGTGAGCATCATACCCACCTGAGGTTTCTGGAGGTGGAGTGGAGACTCACGGCTAAGTGCATAAGTTTTGATGCACGTTTACGTGATCAATATACTAGTTACATACTTAAAACATTTATACCTTTAACTACTATGATACATGCATACATGATTGACGTACTATTTTTAGCAGTGGGTTGTAAACACACAGGTTGTAGGTTTTGTATGGGCGGAGCTTGCAACTGAGTGGATTTACAATGCCTTTGTTGTGTGAACATTCTTTAAAGGCTTACATGTTAAAACAAACTCTATGAACTCACTCAACCATTGTGTTGACACTTTTAGCATGTTTTATCTCAGGTACCTAAGGCATTCACTTCATGGCATGCATGTGGACTTATCATAGAGTCGCCGTGTCGACGCGTCTCACATATATTTTATGCACTTAACTATCGTTTGATTGTAAAAAACTCATTTTGGTATATTGGAAATATTTTGGGACCTTTGTTTTGTAAACTCTGATTATTTTACTTTTATCAAACGATATTTTCAAAACGACACTTTGGTCGTTCGATGTAATCTGAACTTTAATGCTATGACACATCCCCCAAGAATCTTCTTTCCGCTGCAAAAAGGTAATTGGAGGTGTGACAGTGGTGGATCGAAAGCATCTATAGAGAACTAGGTTGCATCATGGACCCTAGACTATAACTACATCATCATAGCATCTCATCATATCATTATAAGTGCATACCATTATATACATGACTTATGACTCAACACCCAACATCATATGAGTCGATTAGTCCAAGCATTGCATAGTTACTCCTAAATTATACATAGCCTGATCACCTATGTCTAATTCAGGAAGAATCATGCAATGAAGGGAGTAGTAGTCTCATATGTGTAAGCAATTCCGTAATCGAGCCAAATTTTCAAAAGATTTTCTTCAAACCACTTGTTTCCAGTTTGATCCGAGTGACAGTTCTTGTTTGATGAGTTGCAAAGATCAAGCTAGAAACAAGTTGTTACTCAAACCGATTTAGCCTAATCGTATGACAGTTCTTGTTTAATGAGTTGTGGGATTAAGTAAAAATCGGTTACCTAAAAGTCTTTTGAGGGTTTTGCTCGAGAATGGGAAAGCTTGGCTCATCAAACCTAACCATAAGAGAGCATGTCTTTAGAATGGGATATAGTCACGATATATGCATGAGCATTGACATAACCATTTAGACCATATGCGAGCATAAACTTTTAGAACCCATGTCGAGGTTCGGACCATAGTATCATTAATTGAATCACAAGGACGTGATTCCTCTAACCGGGGAAGAATGTCACAATTCTCAATTTCCGGTCATTTCTCAAATTTGCTATTTCATCGTTTATCGTAAACTAGGTTTACAAGTATCAAATTCGCGTAACCTTAGGGGTTTAGCTGCGAATTCATGAACAATCATCAAGGACATTTCATATAGACTAGGTTTAGTCTACATTTCATTAGCATCATTGTCATCATATTAGTTCATGCATGATTTTGCATTTTACATTAAACGCGTAATTTTTATATTAAATAAATGCTATCGCGTAACTAATTATTTTGAACATTTGATCCGATGCTTCCAAAAATTATTCCGATATACTTTTATACTCATATTAAGATTATAAAAATATTATTATTAGTTTACCCAGTGTTTTAAATTTATTTTGTATATAAATTGTTATATTTATATAATTACGACGGGTTTTCGTAAATTCTACACGATAATTATTAATTCACTCAATTTTTGTAAGAAATGTATTTTTATAATTTTTATGACTTCAATATGTTTTATTTTGATTCCGTTAAAATTTATTTTTAGTTAACGCTACCCTACAAGCTTAAATATATACACAAGTTATTTGTAATTCTTAACTAACTACACATTTATTCTACATTAATACAATTAATTATTACTTAATGCATCTAGTCTTTTATTCTTTATGGTGGTCGACATATTGGATGACTCAACCAATGTTTGACATAAAAATTTTCTAGTTCATGAACACATACGCATAAGATACTTAATAATATCTAAACAACACATAAATACACATTTCAAGTGTAAAAAAAGATATCCTCTTCTCTCTCACCTAAGGACCGCCACCATAGAAGACCAAGAAGGAGATCATAAATATTTTTCTAGTCAAGCTCATAACAATCTAGACACACTCTTGATTAAGGTTGTGAAATAAAAACCTTGGGTGTATAGGATTTAACCTTTGTTCTTAAACTCATCAAGTAACTCCTAGTAGCATTTCATATTCATTTTCTATATCATTTTATGTTCATTTCATTATATTTGAGAAAAACATACAAGTTATATGATGTCTATACCACTTAAATTGTTTATAAACTATATCAATTCATATATGTTATCCTATAATTACTCCTTGAAACATATCACTTTAGGTGATGTCTAGGAACCCATGACACCCTAAGGTGTATGGTAGGATTAGAATAGCTTCGGAGTTGTTTTGAATTGGTTAGAATAAGTTTTGGCGTTGTGAAAACTCATTTCGAAAAGTCTAATTAAGGGTCTGATCAAATTGTGAATTCGGAATTTTCGACTTTATAAAAATTTTGGGCTAGACATTTGAAAATACACTTTAAAACGAAAATGAATGGGTTAAAACGGATTTATAACGAAGAAGTTATGTTATTTTCAAGTTTAACGATGAAAACTATTAATTTTAAATTTCAGCTTGTTACTATCACTTTTACGAGTCAAAAATGAGGCTTAAGCGTTATTAAATGTGTCGACTTATCAAAAATATATTAGTATACTTTAATACGAATCTAAGGATGTAGAAAAACGAGAAAACGGACTTGTAACGATTAAATTACACACGTTAAACAAAGTTGCCGTAACTTTATTATATAAGCAAATTAATATATTTCTATTAGACACATACTACGGCAATGAAGGACCATGTTGAGGGTCGTTTTTAACATGGATGTATTACTTTTTATAACGAGATGTCTTCTAGTAAAAGTGAGTTCGCCTAGCCTATTTTCTAAAATGTCCAACCGTTCGTCCGCGGAGTTGTAACGAATAAAATACGGTCACCTAAACTTTGCCGAAAACCACCCTTAAACAATATTTTGGATACAAGTACCATACTTTACCTATGTTTTTCTCCATGATCGAGACCTCTAGGATGAACACTTAAATGCTAAAACTTTGAGATAATGATACAAGCTTCCCAAAACCGTTGAGTTTGTTTCCTAACACTCGATGTGCACCATTTTACGACTAGCTTTTCAAGGCCGTTTACTCACTTTCATGAAATTTTCAATGACATTATTTTATGACGAAAAACTATAATTTCTTAATAAATCACTGAATGATTATCGTAGGATATCATTTCGACGTAAATACTGGTAAAGTATTTTGTAACTTGACAAGAGGTCATAAGCATATATTTCGACGATAAACTTTATTTTCCAAAATGTACAAGCGGTATGGATATCATTTGAGTTTGCATGCACGACATTGTTTCATGACTTATATGAGAGCACATCATTCATATTAGGTTGCGGATAGAGATCGCACCTCATTTCAGTGTATCTACTTTTGTCATCATAAACATTGCACCAGGTGAGTTCGTAGCCCCACTTTTACTCGTTTAATTGTTTTATAAACTCTTCGGTGGAGATACATGCTCAACTTCATGCTTTTACTTTACACTTATATGAACTTAAACAATATTGTTTGAACTATCATGAACTTGTACTCTTTTTTGTTTCACTACTTATTCTAGTAAGTAGATTGTGCCCGAACTAAATTGATCATTATGTTATGAACGCTATTAGTTGAAACACTTTTCTTTGATTTTGAACCCTTCGACATGTATTTTTGAACTCTTTTAAATTGATTCGGACCCTTTAACATATAAGTGAACACCTTGGACTTGATTTGAACTTTTTGACATATAGTTGAACTCTTTTAACCTGTAAAGGACCCTTTTGATATATTTTAAACTTGTTTGACGTGATTTTGAACGCTTCGACTATCTTGAACCTTTTGATATTATTCGAGCTCTTTGACTGTTCTGAACTTTTGAACTCGACCTAAATCTTTGAACTTAATTACGAACTTTTGAACGGAACCCTTGAACTTAAATACAAACTAATCACTTGTTTGAACTTATTGAACCGTAAGTGTTATGACCTTGACCTAAAGTCTCCTAAGGTCGGAGCATCACTATAAAGTCTCCTATGGTCGGAGCATCACTATAAAGTCTCCTATGGTCGGAGCATCACTATAAAGTCTCCTATGATCGGAGCGTCAATATAAAGTCTCCCAACATACATGGAGCACTCCTCTCGTTCGCATGATAAGTCTCTTTGGGTAACACATGCATTGGGTTTCAGAGATGAAGTAAAACTAATGTTATTACTTTCCTTGTGAGCATCATACCCACCTGAGGTTTCTGGAGGTGGAGTGGAGACTCACGGCTAAGTGCATAAGTTTTGATGCACGTTTACGTGATCAATATACTAGTTCCATACTTAAAACATTTATACTTCTAACTACTATGATACATGCATACATGATTGACGTACTATTTTTAGCAGTGGGTTGTAAACACACAGGTAGCAGGTTTTGTATGGCGAAGCTGCAACTGAGTGGATTTACAATGCCTTTGTTGTGTGAACATTCTTTAAAGGCTTACATGTTAAAACAAACTCTATGAACTCACTCAACCATTGTGTTGACACTTTTAGCATGTTTTATCTCAGGTAATCTAAGGCATTCACTCTTGCATGCATGTGGACTTATCATAGAAGTGTGTCGACGCTGGCCTCACATATATTTTATGCACTTAACTATCGTTTGATTGTAACAAACTCATTTTGGTATATTGGAAATATTTTGGGACCTATGTTTTGTAAACTCTGATTATTTTACTTTATCAAACGATATTTTCAAAACGACACTTTAGGTCGTTCGATGTAACTGTAACTTTGATGCTATGACAGTCATCCCCCAGGAATTCCATTCCGCTGCAAAACAGGTAATTTGGGGGTGTGACAAAATTTGTTGGTGATAGCGGTAATACCATCCAAACTTCCACCTACGCTTCTACGGCTCTCTCCTTCATGCCACTTTTGAGAGTGGTCAGCCATGTTTTGGGTAGCTTCCAATGCTAGAATAGGAGTCATTCTACGGATCAGCCTTTGAGAATCGATCATCTTTCTTGTAGTAATTCCAATACCCTTATAAAAGATGTTTACCTTTTACTGATTGTAGAGGTCATGAGTAGGGCATTTGTAGAGGTGGTCATTATACTTATCCCAAGCTTAGTATAATGTTTTCACCATCTTCCTGTCTGAAATTGTGAATCTCCTCTCACAATTTTGCCATTCTTGAGAGAAGGCAAAATCTTTGAATGATGGCTCTTTTAAGAAGATTCCATGTGTCAGCGGTTCCACCGGATAAGCTGTCCACCCATCGTGTGGAGTCCCAAACCTTGGATCTAGAACACTTAGCTTGTAAACGTGTAGTTGCCTTGGATGGTTCCAAAAAAACAATGAGAAACTTTGTTGTAGATACACACAAGTATGCGGAATCTACTTGAATGTACTTAGAAGATTAATGTAAACACAAATGTAACACCAACAGCTTCAATATTATTGATTAATAATACGATTACTCTCCTAGTACTAGGGTTTACAACCTTGAAGCTTTTCTTAAGACGTCTAGAGTATATGTGTGTACTTGACCTATCTAGGATCTCCTTTTATACACTAAGGAGATCCCTTACAGAGATAACTATGTATTAAATATATCATATATTCTATTGGTATAGAAGATATGTTGTTACAGACCATACCCCACATTATTAATATAGAACAGTACAAACTCAACACTATTAGTACTAACTTTTGCACTATCAGTACTAACTAGTTAATACTTTTCTAATATCACTATTAGTACTAACTTCCAAAGCTATAAGTATTATTTCCATTTTATGAATTTCCCAACAATCCTCCCCTAAACTTGTGATTGGGTTTCTGAATCACAAGTTTCTTCAGTCATAGAGGATTCTTCCAAACTTCACTTTCTTCTGCTAGCTCTTCCAGCTTGGTCAAAAATCTTCAGCAACAATTCCTTGGCCATTTCAATTGCATTTCCCATCCTTAGCCCCACATCCAGCATCTATAGAAGAGTCCCAAGTTCAAGTAGATATGTTCTTTCTACCAACATATATACGTCTGTTCCATAGCAAGTAGTAACCAGGTGCAGTCCACAAGAATCTAGAAAAGTCCAACTGAGGGCTTCATCACCAGGTTGAAACTTCCATTGCTCTCCTGTTGGATCAGGTTCAAATATGTTCTGGAGTTCATAGAGTAACTCCAGATCCTTGTCATAATCTGGATCTCTGTTCTTGAACATGTCTTTGACTAATTCCCACAGCTTAAGCAGAGATTCCCTGTCAATGAATGCAAACATATCCACTAAGTACAAACAAGCACTTGTCCTTCCACTAGCTCTATGAATCCTCCAATGCCTTTTCCCTTCTTCAGTGTAAATATCCTAGTTAATGATTGGATATCTACTGTTGATGGGCTCTGAGTACAATGTTTCTTCAGGCTTC
>OU343216.1:11680439-11818072 GCA_910596185.1 Chrysanthemum makinoi | reverse complement strand
ATGATTTGGGAGGCTGTAGTCCTAAATACACCTTTGAACTGTTTTCAAGCCATTTTTTTGTATAACGGTTACTGTTTAAAGGAATTAACTCATGGGTTGAAACTACTTTTGTCTACCCATTTCAAAATCGTCTTTTGTACCGTAATATTGTAAATTCCATTCAATAGTTAAATTGTCGGCTCCATCATTAAATTACCCTTATTCTCCTTCTCCCCAAGGTGAATCAAAAGTTGGACTAAGGAGTGGATATGTCATATGTCTTTTTATTGCTTACCTTTGTCCTTTGGTTGTTCATATCAGAGCGAGAGTTGGGCCGTGCAATGGTTGGCCCGTACACTGATGAAGTACTTGTTGAGCTTGGCCAGAAGGTGTGAAGAGTCGCTGCTTGCATCCTGTTAGGTAAGTGAGAGAAAACCATTATCTTATACTTGTACGGTGTTGAAAAAATCGGCCTAGCCATTAATGGGTGCCTAGGCACTAGGCGGATGCTGGCCGAGTTTAGACTAATCGGCCTTATTAATCGGATTGGTCAAAACTTGGTCAATGTACCGATTAATTGGATATAATTCGGCCAAATGGGACAAAATTATTAATCACCAACTTCGGTTAACGGGTCGCCTTCTTCCTAAAACTAAAACTGAGGTTTTATTTCAATATACCTCCGTTTTCACAAAATCGTCGACATAGCCATTCAAAAACACCTCAAGCGATGATTTAACGTAAAATGTGAAGATGCCTTTCGTTTTCTTATTTCAATTGAATGTTAACGAAGTAATTGAATGAAAATTGATTTCTAAAAATTAATCGAACCATTTGAACCTTAAAGTATTTGAAGCATTTAAACATATTATATATATATAATATCAAAAAGAGTTAATTGCATTTTGGTCCGTGGTATGGCCAAATTGCGATTTAGTCCCTAAAACTTTAAAAGTGCACGGAAGGTCCCAATTTTCAAGTTTTCGTGCATGTTTGGTCACCAGGTCCACTAAGGGTATTTTAGTCATTGATGTTGTCTTTTTCTTTTTCTATTTTCTTTTTAGTTTTCTTACATAAATAGTCCCTGTGTTGGAACGGTTTTACATATTTAGTCCATACACAATTTTTTTTTAATTTGCAAATCTTCTTCCTATGGTTTTGACCCTTCTGGGTTTGGTCCCTAACCACTATTTCACATTAGTTTATTGCGTCCAGTGAATGTTTTGTCCATTTTTAACGTTTTGTCCGTTGTTATCGTTTTCGATACGTTTTTAAGTTTTCATTCATTTTTCACGTTTTTGTTTTGCTTTATACGTTTTGTCCGTTTTTCACGTTTTTATCGTTTAGTCCGTTTTTCGTTTTGTCCATTTTATACGTTTTCGTATGTTTTTTTTACGTTTTCATCCGTTTTCGTCCGTTTTTTACGTTTTTGTCCGTTTTTATACGTTTTCGATGTTTTTCTATGTTTTAGTCCGTCTTTAACATATTTTTACGCATTTTGTTTTTGTTTTATACGTTTTCATCGGTTTTAATGCGATTTTGTCCCATTTTCTCACGTCTTTATTAGTCTTTATCCGTTTTATACGTTTTCTTCCGTTTTAATAACGTTTTAATGCGTTTTATGCGTTTTATATGTTTTCATCGGTTTTGATCTAATGGCTAATATAAGTTAACCAATTTTTCTAAAGTTCAAAAATTTCCAAAATTTTTTGAAAAAATTTTGAAAATTTTTGAAAAAAATTGAATAATTATTTTTTGAAAACTTTTGTTGAAATTTTTTCAAAAACTTTTCTGAAATTTTTTGAAAAAATCAAATAAAAAATTAAAAAAATATATATATTCAAATTTTTTTTGAATTTTATTTTTTCAAAATTTTCAAAAAATATTCAAAAATTTCAAAAAAATATTCAAAATTTCAAAAAATATTCAAAATTTTTTTTTTCAAAAAATATTCAAAATTTTTTCTAAAATTTTTTTTCAAAAATTTTATTTATTTTCAAAAAAGATATTCAAAAATTTTTTTTTTTCAAAATATTCAAAAAATTCAAAAATTTCAAAAAATAGATTCAAAATTTTTTTAGAAAAAAAATATTCAAAAGTTTTTCGAATAAAATTTTCTAAATTTTTTTTAAAATTTTTTGAAATTTTTGAAAATTACCTTGTTGGTCAATTTATGTAATATTAATAGTTAAATAAATATTCATAGTTAAATAAATAATAAAAAAAATCGGACTAAATCTATAGAACATGGAAGACACAAGGACCACTTATGTAAGAAACTCAAAAGATGGATTTGAAAAGAAAATAGGAAAAGAAGAAGACAAGGGTATTTTAGTCATTTGATGTTGATCAGGGACTAAACATGCAACAAAAACTTGAAAATGGGGACCTCTAGTGCACTTTCAAACTTTTAGGGACCAAATCTGCAATTTGGCCATACCACGAGGACCAAAAATGCAATTAACTCAATCAAAACTTATAATTTTATATATAAAAAGTCCAATCGATTAATCCCTAATTATACTCCGCTAACCGATTAATCGCTAGAAGAAACCCGCCTCGACTATTGCCTAGTGATTTTTACAACCTTGACTTGTACAAATGGGCTGGTAAAAGTTCAAAGCAGATAATTACTAAGAAACTAATAATGTCTTTTATAAGATTATAAGTACTAATTTTAAAATAATAATCGATTATTTATAAATATATGGATATGAAGGTTGTTAGCAACTTAGCATTGAATACACGAATTAAGAATCTTGGCCTCTTTAACCCACTTTACCCATTTTTTTTTTCTTTGTAATTTTTTATATTTTGCTAGTTATTAATGTTACGACCCGCATTGACCCTTTCCATGTATATTGGTTTGAAACTGCCTCGTATACCTCTCTCAGCAATCTTTCTCCTAATCTGATACAGAAATATTAAATGTGTCATCATATTCATAGTCGACTATTATCATTTCAAAACATCATTACAGCTATACTAATAAATCCTTAAATGAAGACGATTTAGGAGACGTCATTAATAATATACAAATAGCTGAAATTTATATTTGATTCATTTGACCTGTTTGAGATAAACACATCCAAAATACATCTAATCTTAAATTAATTGGTCAAAATTGCCATGGTCAAAATTGCTATGCTTGCTTGCCATTCTTTTCAGTTATTTTCTGATCTTATGACATTGCTCAATTTTGTCACTTAAACATGAGTTGATTTATTGCACATCTGAATTGTCAGCTTTGTAAGTGAGCACATAGAGACATTGGAAGAAATAGATATGGACTACAAGGAGTTGGCCCTCAAATCTGGTGTTGAAAATTGGGGACGGGTCCCAGCTCTTGGCTGCACCTCTTCCTTCATCACTGACCTAGCCGATGCAGTCATTGAAGCTTTACCCTCTGCTACTCCAATGTCAACACTAGCTACTCCTAGTAGTGCTCAACAATTTCGTCACAATCCAGTTGGATATGCTATCAAGATTTTCTTTGGTTCTTTCTTTACACTTCTTTTGCTCTTATCCCCGCGTATGCTATCAGCATTCAGGAAGCCCGTCGTTTAGGAGAGCTCAAAGCGACTCTGTGGCTTTGAAACTCTGCGCTTATCTCATTTTCTAGATGCGTTTTGGAAATTTTGAGTTGTAGCAAACATGACATTTAAAGATCAAGTGCGGAATAAGGATTTTGTTCCCTTGTGCATATCACCCGCACTTGTAGTTAGTTTTGAAGATCTCAAGTTCGAATTTACATATGTTATATATCGTGTCATAAGGTCTCAAGTGTGTAGTGGAAATGGAATTTTGTATTCACATATTATGTGAGGATCTATTACATCAATCTTACAAAAAGTTCACGTTCATATCTCACAATTTCAAATCTTAAAATAATTGTGTCAACAAATGAACCGATGGTACAAGATTAAAAAGCTTGTTTTGCAAGGAGCCTTTAACATTTTCAAAAAGTTGCAAATTACTTGTCCCTAGTAAATGTAGTTGTTTAAAAGACAAGCATATAATGAATTGGATCATGTAAAAGATTATGAAACACTTTCATTAAATTAACTGGACTAGTATACATACAGGATAACATGGCAATTCAACACATAAGAAATTCTTTCTTGCCGTATTGCATCCACGTCAACTTTTTGTATTTATTTATTTATTTGTTTGTTTATTACTATTATTATTATTATTTTAATTCTATTTTTTGTTTTATTTTTAAATAACCATCGTTTCCAATATTTTGGCGACTAATCAACGGGGTTTGAACTTACCACCACTGCGGACTCAAACCAGTAAAGTTCTCCCTTTTGAAGGTTTACTGCGACCCTTTCAAGGTTATGCTGCACCTAACATGAATTGAACTTGAGACCTCACACATTTTAGAGTGATGTTGCCACAAGCTTCCTAACAAAACATGACCAGGACTTAAGTCCAGGACCTCACAAGACACCACATAACAATAGGCATTACCAACAACAATGCAATTTTGCAAACCTCATTTACCTTCACTTTCAGATCGTTCTTTATCCAACCTAACTTATATGGATTAGGATGTTGTCGTAACTTCAAGACCTTCAAAAATTCCTTGGATATTGGGTTTTGAAAATTTCCTCCATCAATGATCAACGAACAAACGTTGTATTCAACAAAACACTTAGTTTTAAAAATCTTGTGCCTTTATGAAAAATCTTCAAACTTTGTTGAACACAAAGACGTTGCACCATCAATTTCATACCTCACCTTCAATTTGAGCAAATTCAATTCTTGTTTCACCTTCATGATTTTCACAAACATAGGCATTCAACTCCTTGTAGGACACTCATTCACCTATGACCGAACTACACCAAAACATTTAGGTGGCATAGGTTGGACATACGGATTGAATCTGTCTTTTAGCAAGAACCAAGCATTATCACATCACTATCACTAGCCAAAATTGGAGAAGTCAAACTTGAAGATGTATTAGTTCCAACAATGATTGAGTTTGATTAGATTAGCTTAACCGAGTAGAATTCACATATGAATTTTCTTCCAATGATCCTCCAAAACTCAAAGCTTGTTTGGATATGGAACCTTCTACTTTCAGAGCTAAATTTCGAGCTTGATCAACAATCCAAAATGACAACAAACTTAACATCTCTTGGATTGATTGATTCAACCCACTAATACACCTAGCATTAGTTTGTTCTCCACATTCCTTTATGTTACACCAAGCTTGTAACCTCAAGAACTCACTCATGTACTCTACCACGTTCTTTTCCTTGAATACAAGTATGATATTGTTGATATAAAATTGTTTAATTACGGGGTAAAACCAACTTTTGATCATCCTTTTCATCATTTGTCATGTATTGATTGGATACTTGTCTTGTCTCCCTACGGTTTTCTTGCTTGTTTTCCACCAAGCTCCTTCCGTAACTTGTAGCTACGATCTTGGCTTGTTCTTCGAGAAACATCCATGATGTCTAAATACTTATCAACCTCATACAACCAATCCAACAGTTTAAGGTCAATTTCAAAAGAAAATTAGGGATCTCGGCCTTACCACGCGCTACCTTTATGCGATCTCCATAACCACATCGACCCTCATTCCTCCTACTCATAACCCTAGGACCACTAAATCGTCCTCTCGCTTTCCAACACAAACTCCATAGCCATCATCTATTTCCTCTTCTAAAGGCCCGTTGTAATCAACATGTTCCCAGTTTTGATTAGGAGATTGGTGGCATACATGACCATCAAAGAATCCATCATTGTTAGGATGGAATATATGATCCTCATGATTTTTTTTTGAACTATGATCCTCATGATTGTTACCCTCACGATTTACGTGATTTACACCACCCTCGATTACAGATTGGATCTCTTCAAGAACGATTAGCATACTCATAAATTTGGATACAAGATCATTGATCGCATAATCCTTGTCATCCGATCATTGTAGCCTTGCAATCACGGGTTTTGGGATCTTTACACCATTCACCATCAAGATACTAACAATCTCTAAATAAATTAAACACCGAACTAAACATAAAAAAGATAAAATGCATTCGACACCTTTACGACCTAAATGTATTAACTCATAAATAGCGACATTAAATCCTATTCGATAACTCTAAGGATAAGGAGATTTAAAGTGTTACACTTGTGAGAAAATAAAGTTTATTGCTTTTGGTCTCGACTCTTGTCCCCATCATGGTATCATTAACGACTACGGACGTGTCACTATTACCAATTATCACAGCTAACCACTATTTGTTACACTCTTACTAATGTCGATGCTGGGTTTACTCCTACTTAAAATCATACTAATGTTGATACAAAAGTTGGGCGTTCCTTATTTGGACTCTGGTTCTCGTATCAATTAGACCTTGATGCTTGATACCGAACTAAGCGAAAACACCGTTAGGCTTATCGTGGGATTGTCTCACCACGATTATCCTCGGCGTGAGTAAGTAATCGGTTTTTAGGGTTTAGTGGAGAGTTAGGTTTTTGTGATCGTACCTTTAATGAGGGCGAGATGCCTTTATATACCTCGAAATCCTTGTTGTTGTTTAGAGTGTTCCTACAACCCGTATCTAAGTTGGTTGGTTGATACATATCTCATAAATAAGAGATATCCGATATCAAGACCATAAATAACCTTGGGTTTGGGCCTTCGTGAGCCCAAACCGTTACTATATTAGCCCACTCGTCGCGGCTCGAGTGTTAGTAAGCGTCCATTGGTGGGTTCATGACCAATGCGGACTATCGTCATCATGTCCCCAGTCTAGTATGCGCAGGGTGGAACCGAGATGCTAGACTAATAGCGTAACAAATATATTCCTCGAAGTGGCGGGGAAGCTTCAAAGTTTTCCGCCTAAGAGAAAATACGGTGGATCGGTCTAATTAGGTCAAATATATCCTTCAGTAAAAGCGTGAAAAGTGGGTGGAGGGTGCGCCCGCGTCGGCAACTCCTATCCACACTTTTAGAATAGTGAGTCCACATGTCGATCGCCATCGCATGGATGTGGAACCCTATATAAACTTCCGCCTCCCTTCCATCGGTTATCGAGTAAAAAGCATTTCCACCATTATTAAAAAGCTCGAAATATCAACCAAGAAACCATACTTTTAAAGGTAGCGGTCGATGCGCATTCAAAATCTCATCATGGTTCTTGGATTAACGACTTCTCATCCGATATAGGGAGAAATTCGTGAGTTCACTTGAGTTATTATATCCCTTTCGCGTTGCATCCGTAGATTCCTTTTGGCGCATCGTCGATAGTTTCCACTGAAGAAAGTGGGGGTAACACACATTTTTTCGAATTTGCAAATCAACATGTGCCTATCTCCTTATTCTTGTGCAACGTTCCCTATTTGCTGCTTGTGGTATGACAAAAATAACAAACTTGAGGTGAATTGCGTTTGTTGGCAATTAACCCCACCATCTATCTCTTCGCGCATTTTACCGCATTAGGTGGTCAAGCGGGTGGGTTTCTTTTAACTAAGCGAGCGGCCGAAGCGGTGTTATCTTGAAATTAGACGCGCTTAGGAATTGGAGAGAGAAATTTTTCGGGTTGATGGCGTTTTTCCCAGGGGCTTGCTTCTATACCCAAAGTTATTCACAGAAGGATGGCCACTCCTGGAGGCATGCGTGGATGATGCGAGGAAAAGATAAACACCAATCGTATTCCCATCAATTCCTATCCAGAGGATTTTTTGGTGCACATGGGCATCGGTCGCTATTCGATAGTCACGACGGTGCCAACCTTCCTAGCAGCGAATGACGGGGTGGGTGCTCGTCCTTCCTTCTCCTTTGCTTTATTAGTGTGAGCATTTCTTTTCGCCGTTGTATTTTATATAACTCTTGTTTTTGTTTGTTTCTTCTTTATGAGATGGATTTGTTCCGTTGTTAAACGGCAAGACCCCGAGGTATCACCGTGGGGGTGTGCCCTCTGAGAGAAGGAGAAGTCCCATTTTGGATGCTATGTGAGCACCATGGAGATGGATCTAGAGGAATGGGGGGTGGTTTCCCCAGGTTGTCTTTGGAGGCGACCCCTCTAGCGGCGTGCCCGACCGGTACACTCCTTGGAGTGGAGCTTTCCGCGCCTGAGGCGTAGCGGGAGCGTGGGGTCCTCGGGGTAGAGCCGGAGGCGGGCCAAGGGTAAAAGCAAGAGGCGGTGTGGTGATGGCGCATGCTCATCGAGGAAAACGTCATGTCATTCGTGGCGTGGAGTCGTCATCGAGCGATGCATCGCCCCTTGCAAGCGGGCTGCTCCCAAGTAAGTATTGTCGCCGAAGAACTTATCACTTTCCTGTTTATGTTATGAAATAATCACTAACTCTCTTCTTTTGCGTGTAGTGTTGAAACCGTTGGGGTCTTGTTGGCGTTAAGGGGTTCCTTCACGGACCTACGATTTGCATGCTCAACCAAACCATTGGTTTGTGGGTGTTTAAGCGGCGAAGTCTTTGTGCAATTTTAGTTTCTCGCACCATTCCTTGAAAGGGTTGTCACATAATTGTTTTCCATTGTTCGAAATGATTTCCCGAATAATCGAAGCGGCATACGATATTCTCCCAAACAAATCGTTTTACGATTACCTATGATTGTCGCGACGCCTTTGCCTCAATCCACTTAGTGAAATAGTCTATAGCCACAATAAGGAATTTGGTCCCCCTGCTGGAACAGGAAGGGGCCGCAATGTCGATACCCATTTATAGAATGGCCATGGCGGCGTAATAGGTGTTAGCTCTGTTTTAGGCTCGTGGGATGGGTCTATGAACTTGGCGTCGCCACACTTTTTATCAAATCGCGTCACGGTGCATCGTAGGCCAATAGTATCGACCGTAAGGCGTGCTACAACGGACCGTGGTCACGAGTTCATACTTGCATGAACCGGTGTGGATCTCTCAGTGCGTAATGTGCTTGAAGGGTCCGACACATGAAACCATGGTTGTAGAAATGAACGCCGATATAATATACCATCTCAGTTCAAACCTCGTGATGTCGGACGTATTAAACCGGGCATCCTTCCTCTTGAAAGATATGCCCTTGCTTATAAACTCGGCGATTGGAGTCATCCATGTAGGACCTTGTTCCTCTATCACCGTGGATATCTCCATCTCTGAGATGGACTTGGTCTTAAGAGTCTCCACCAATACTTGTTTTGGCAAGTCGCAAAGCTTGTGGATGCAATCTTGCTCGGTGCATCCGCCTTTCATTTTCTCCTCTAGGAACTTGTTTGATGGTAAACTTGTCGAAACCACGGATTAGTGACTTGGTCTTGTCGAGGTATTGAACCATGTTTTCCTATTTAGCCACATATTCGCCCAACACATGGTTGGCTACTAACCGGGAATCACATTTGCTTCTAGGTTCGTATGCCCATTATTTGTCGTAATCCAGCATCGGGGCTTCATACTCATTTCGTTGTTTGTGGGCGTGAATTCAAAGCGGTCGCGTAAGTGAATTCCATTCCCGGACTCGTGAGGATAAGGCACAGCGCTTGACCCGTCCGCATGAAGAAGATCCATCCGTGAATAGGATCCATGGTTCTTGTAGTTCCACCTCGCTTTGTGAAGGTGTATCATCGATACGGTTTTGATGATAAAGTGCTAGTATCGCCCCTTAACGCTGATGCATTGTGCGTGGAGATGTTATGCTCACCTAGCAACACACTCCATACGTGATAGATCTTTGATCGTCGGTTTGGAGATGAATTGCTTGATAAATTGGTGCGTGATCACCGCTATGGTCTTTGGAAGTACCCTTGACCTTTTGGCGGAATACTAATGCCAAGACCAACTTTTCCATTGCGCTATAGTTAACCTCCGTTTTCTTGAGTGCTTTGCTTACAAAATATGGTGTTTGTCTTGAATTCTTATCCGTCAGTAGCACCATTTGGTACTCCATGAGTCGCAGATAAGTACATAATTAATTCTTCCACAGGCGGTAGCGACTATAGGGAGCTGCTGCTATGTGTTGTTTAAGCTCGTATAAAAGCTTCTTCGCTCGTAGTCAGCGAAAGTCTCCCTTTTTTGTACACTTCTTGGCGTTTTGAAGAGGGTGACTTATCTTTGATTTGGACAAGAATCTGTTCAAACCGGCTAATTTTCCATTCAGAGACCGGACTTCCTTCAGCGTCTTGATAAAGGAAGTTGGATGACGCCTTGTTTTCGGACACGGTTTAATGCCATCGGGCTCTATCAAATATCCAAGGAACATGCCTTCTATAGCGCCAAAGGTGCATTTCTTAGGATTTAACTTCATGTTGATCTCTTGTAGTGTCTTAAATGTTTCCTCAATGTGCAGCCAATTCGTCCTCGGTATGGCTTTTTATGACAAGGTCATCAACATAGACCTCTAGGTTGCAGCCCACATTTTTTTCAAATGCATTATCTACCAATGTTGGTAGGTGGCGCACATTCTTCAAGCCAAAGGGCATCTTTGTATAACAATAGACGCCTTGGCTTGTATGGAAGGCTGTTTTTTCCTCATCTTCTTTAGCCATTTGGATTTGGTGGTACCCTTTGTATGCGTCTAAGAAACATTTAAGTGGGTATCCGCACAAAGATTCTACATTCCAATCTATCTCTCGGTAGTGGGTAGCGTCTTGTGGACATGCTTTGTTGAGATCCATGAAGTCCGCACATCCGCCAACTACCATCGCTTCTTGACCATCCTGGGTTGGAAAGCGGTCATGGTATAGACTTCATGATACTGCATCCACAAGTTTGTGTACTTCCTCGGAATGGCTGCGCTCTCTGGAGCACGGCACTTCTTTACGTTAAATGCTGGGAGTATCCTTGTCGGATTCTCAACTTGTGTTCATGTCGGCGTGGCACACCATCATGTGCTTTGGTTCCCATGCAAAGATATCCAGTTCTTTTGCAAGAGTGCGCTACGGCATGCCTTTATCAACGGCGATCCGTCGATACTTACTTCTTCTACGGGTAATCGGGATGAATGCGACCCTCGGGTTTGATACTTTAGTTGCGCCTTTGATGCGGGATGTGTCTTTGTCACATGTAATCGTGTTACATTCTCCGGTGGTACGATGGTATTATAGAGTAACAATGCCCCCTCCATCACGGAACTTGAGCATCCCATATCTTTGTAAACGGTACCGGCGTATGGTGATATCCCAGCCTTCCAATAATGCCATTGTATGGTGAAGGGGATCGATCACCATAAAGTTCATCCAGTCATGCGTGGAGTGTTCCTTATTACCAACATTGACTAGTAGGTGTATTTGCCCCATGGGCCATATCTTTTCTTAAAACGTCCAACGGCGTCATGGCGGGCTTAACTGACCATTATCTCGGTCGCATGCGCTTGAAACAATGTTCATACATTATATCTCGTGGATGCTCCTCTCACATACATGCCGTGGATATCGTGACCCCGCATTAATTTCGATGGTAAGAGGTTCTACCTAGTTGTCCGGACAAGGTGGGGAAAGAAATTTCGCTTCCAGGAAAACTTTTGGTGACCTTACGCCTAGTCTTTGTTTGCCATGATTGTATCATGTAAATGGTATCGACCTTATCTTTGGGTGCTTCTTTCTTGTTCCCAATCTTTTGCTTATCTTTCCCATCCTTGATGTTCTTAACTAAATGGTCCAATCTGCCTTGTTTTACTAGCTTATCAATTAGTTGGCGCAATTGGACACACTCATTGGTGGTGTGGCCCTTACTTCCATGATAGTCGCAGTATCCGTTCCCAGCGCTCTTCGGGAGTGCGCGTTGGTGGGGTCTCGGGAAGTTGGCGCCTTCCGTCGCGAATATCTCCTTTGGAGTCTTGGTTAGCGGGGTATACTTGTCATTATCTCGTCCGCTCCCCGACCCTTGATAGTTCTTGTTGCGGTTGCTACTCACAGTCAATGGATTGTCTCCTAGTCATTCTTGTGACCTATAGTTTGAGTAGCCTTTCTTCTTTATGCGGCGCAGCAGCTTCTCCTTGGATAAAGGACCTTGTGCGCTTCATAAGTTCATCAAAGGTTTGGGGAACCTTGTGTTCAACCTTCGATGAGTTACGGGTTATTGATTCCGTTCATGAACCACGAGATCTTTAGTATTTCGGGGCATGCCTTGACATGTATGCATTCGTCTTTGTAGCGTTCCACATAAGCGCTTGTAGATCCCCACGGCGCGTTTTACCACGGCAATTTGACGGGTTTTACGTACTTCTTCCTGAGTAAGTGGTAGCGCCCAGCCATAACTCTTCAAAACCACCAATGCTTACGCATGGAGACTTCTTGAACGGTTTAGCATTTCCACTAATGTGGAATTGAACATGTGGCACCACACAGGTTGTGGCCAGTTTTCGATGGTAGCGGTGACCGAAAATTTTTGGTGATCGTTGGATCACTGTTCCATCACATTGGCGGGAATCGCCTTCTCTTACTCGAGAAAAATCGTGATGCGCCGAGTGAACGCATCCACCTTTTGCGGCGCCGAGGGAAGAGCATATCTTCGTCCTCTTGGTCGCGATCTTCTCTGGACTTCCGTGTCCGTTTCTCGGTCCTCATTGTCCGAGGAGTCAGCTGGAGGACGAGCTTCCCCTCTTTCGGTGCGCCCATTGTCCTCGAGAATCCGAGCTCGAAGAGCTTTCACTGAGGAGTGCCGTCCGTCTGTCATGGACCCTGCGGCTACCAAGCCTAGCGTGGGCATTGGTACGCCGTCCATCATCTTCGTGTTCTCCCAGTCTTTAGTCGGTGCTTCATCGTTCACAACTCTCCTCCGATCTGGTAAACGGGGGCGGGAGGCTGTCCCTCTTCGCCTCTCCCTCCGGTGGCGAGATGGGGATGTCTCATACTCTGGGTGAAGTTGAGTGGGCTTGCGGGCTCGACTCGACCTCTTTTCGCTTCCTCTTGCATGAGGCAGCCAAGGTTCGTAGTTTTGGGACACGAAGTCACTGGCGCTAGTTGGCCCAGCGACTCCTTGGCGAGGTGTCTGTTTCCATACGGACCCCGTTGGCTTCCTTATTTGGACTCGGTTCTGCGTATCAATTAGACCTTGATGCTTGAGACACCGCACTAAGAAAGCGAAAACGTTGGCTATCGGTGGATTGTCTCCCACGATTATCCTCGGTAGAGTAAGTAATCGGTTTTAGGGTTTAGTGGAGAGTTAGGTTTTGTGATCGTACCTTTAATGAGGGCGGAGATGCCCTTTATATACCTCTGAAATCCTTGTTGGTTTCGTGTTCCACAACCATTATCCGCCTAAGTCGGTTGGTTGATACATATCCCATAAATAAGAGATATCCGATATCAAGACCATAAATAACTTCAGGTTTGGGCCTTCGTGAGCCCAAACCGTTACCGTGTTAGCCCACTTGTACTGGGCTCGAGTGTTAGTAGCGTCCATTGGTCGGGTTCATGACCCGAATGCGGACTATACGTCATCAATATATATATATATATATATATATATATATATATATACACACACACACGCATATGGCATCATAGGCTATCTTTTCTTTGTTTAATTGACACCAGCTATTATTTAATCATTAATTAAATTCCATTAGGCATCTTGCTTCTTCTTCATACATGCACATATACATAATGCTTTACATCCATGATTTCGATAGTTTTTATGACAAAAAAACACATCAGTTAGCTAACCATCATCAAATTAAATTAATACTCTTCCGTCCCAATTTTATTGTCCATCTTTCCTTTTCGGTTTGTCCCAAATTAATTTCCCTTGCTATATATCACGTATTTGGACTTGATTGACTTTACTATACTACCCTTAATCAAAATTATTATTTACAAAACTATATGAAAGCATTAAATGAATGTCAAAGGATAAAATTGTCTTTTTGTTAAATTTACAAAAAATCAAAGCTATAATAAATGCATTTTTCTTAAACTGTGTAATTGTCGTATGGTGACAATAATTTTGGGACAGAGATAGTACAAGTCTAGCTAATAACTAATCACAAATGACTAGGGTTCCGACAAAGGAGGCAACGTGATTTAGATCCTCCACTCATGGTGGTAACGACTTGGGTTCCAACGTTTATGTGTCTAATAGACAAAGTTATTTGGAGAGTGTGTAGGATAAGGCTTTCCATTAGGATCTGGCAGTTTTGTAAGCGGGTTTAGTATCGTCGGTTGTAGACTATAAGGAAACAAAACCGGTTCTTGTGAAGTGACCGAAGGTGTCAACGGTTTGGTTTTAGTTAACACGAGTTTCTAGGTTTAATTGTGTGGAGAAATATAAGGAGGTTCTAATTACCTATAATGCCATTTTAATTTCATTTATGATTTATTTCAAATTTAAACCTTAAATTCCACATGTCACAACCTTATGATTTTCTACATTTTTATTTTATTTTAAAGACTATCTAACATGAAACTTATAATATCTTAACTACATTATAATGCACCAAATGATAAGAATGCCTCTGAGATTCAATCATAAACAACTTTACCTCGATTGCATATAAAACATCAGCAATAAGGCCGAGTGTAATAATTTAAAAGATGTAGCTCACCGGAAATTAAAATACATAAAGTTATTCCTAAAAAAACAAATAAATGAAAAACATTTGTTCGCCATAAAATTTAGTCACAGTGTACCCGCCACCGTATTGCGCGGGTACCCTGCTAGTATATATTTATATATGCACTAAATAATCAGATACACACACAATGATAAAAGCTAACCTATACATTGTTTCTCAAATTATTGCAGGAAAATGACAAGATTGAAGCGATAATGATAAGTGAATACCAAAGTCGAGATTTGGTTCCATCACTGTTCTTTAAGTTTTTTTCAAACTTGAAGAAACTAAGGTGGATTCATGTGATTATGTTTAATGACGATAACGTCGAAGGGCCTAATTTTCTTTCAAATGAGTTGCGGTATATTAATTGGGTAAATTATCCTGCAAGTTCATTCCCAGACAGTTTCCAGCCAATGAATCTTGTTGTTCTAAAAATGGATAATAGCTTTCAAAAGGAACTTTGGAGGAGTCAAAAGGTAATTCAATCACTACAACAAATTTGTCATTTTTACACGCTTTTTTTCTTCGCATTTTATGAACCGTGAACTTTTTTTTAAAGATATTCACACTTAAGAGTGTGAATAATTGTTTTAAAATCCCCACACTTAAAAAGTGTGAAGAATTTTAATCTCACACTTAAAAGTGTGAAGAATTCTTTCAAAATCAAAATCATCACACTTACAAGTGTGAAGAATTATTTCAAAACAAAATCATCACACTTAAAAGTGTGAAGAATTATTTTAAAACCCTCACACTTAAAAGTGTGAAAAATATTCATTAAGCTTCACACATAAAGGTGTGAAAATATTTGCTACACCAAATTGGTTCACATATATACTAGTGTGAACTTTTTTGTTCTGCACATTTTAAAGTGTGGCACCATGCTCTGATAAGTGTGAGTAAGTTACTATTTTGTTGCATTGAATGGTTTCCTATATACTATATAATGAGTATATCACATTTCTTGAAAACTTCAAATTCTGAAGCACTAAAATTTATCTAAAAAAACACACGATTTAAAGAAACACACAAAAATATAAAAGTTGACAGAATAAAGTACTAACGTAAAAGTTTAGTCGAGAGTATATGAAAACTCAAACAGACGAATACACATGCATATTAACGGGATTTTAAAGCGGCACATAATTATAGTTACATTTTGCTTAACTATATTGTTGTTTTGTATAACCAAAATATCGCTATAACTATCTGCCGTTATAAAATCTAGTTGCTATTCACGGTAATACTCTATATAATAAATGAGTGGATCCCATTATTTGCTTCTTTTAAATCAGAAATCTACAATTGTTTACTCATGGCATTGACTATTGGTATAATTTTATAAATTACATTAGAAAACGAGCTTCAAGATTGTTTGTTAAGCAAGTTACCAAAATTATCTATATCGAGAGTCATATTACCAAACTGAACTTCTTTCATATAGTTTACGAAAATGACCAAAACATGTCACCATCATGATTTTGCTTTTCCATTCGCCCACATGCCCACATACCAATGTTTTATGTCACAATCATAGCTTTTACTCAATATAATACAACTATCCCCAAAATAACACAAATTTTTGCACTTGTTCTAGGCTTTGGAGTTAAAAAACATGAAATTATTTGTACTTCACTATATCTTTCGTCAACAGAAGACGTCAACAGCTAAGAGATATCCACATTTGTATGTCAACAAATACAAAGATATATTTGACGCCCCACAAACAAAAGATATATTTGGCCCACAAAAATACAAAGATATCCACATTTACATCAACAGAGATATCCACAAACAAACCCCTTCGCCCCACAAATACATAACCTCGCCTAGCTCCCTGATATAGTAAAAATATACCAAATATAGAATACGCGCGAGAGAGAATTACAAACCAACCCTTTAGGAAAAAGGTCGACACGCAAAACCCTCAAATATTCGATAAGTGATATCGGATAAGGATATCCGGTGGTTTCCCAACGAGGTGTGAATTGAGAATTTCGTTTGAGGTTTGTTAAATGCTCGATGTTCGCGGTTTTTTTTTTTTTGGTTTTGATTACGTTTTCTACAAATAAACTAAAGGGGAAGTAATTAAGGCTACGGGAACAAAGTAAATGATTAACTAACTATTACTAAGCATACGTAACAATAAAATTAAGTTATACTAAGTCCTAGAGTGATAATATGCAAAAACGTGAAAACCCGGGCTAATCTCGAGCCTCAAAAAGTGAAAATGATGCAATTTAAGGCCTAAGGATGTGAAACTAATTTTCCGACGTTCTAAACGACTAAAAATAATTTTAGGAAAAAGCCGGGTATTTTTTGACTTTTAAATTATTTATTATGAATTAAAACTAATTTAATCTAATTTAATTATAAAAAATACTAAACTATTTTGGAAAAATCTGAAAATTGTACTAAAAATACTTTAAGTATCTACGAATCTAAGAAAATTTAAAACCACCAATTTGCTTTTGGAATAAGCAATTAAAAAGCTAAATAAGCTAGTAAGTTAAAAACTGTTTTTGTATTTAAGAGATAAGTGTTGCAATATTCTAACGAATAAAGTCCCTAGGGCAGTTGGTGAATGGTGTGTGTGTTGGGTTGGTGATGCTAGAGACCTGAGTTCGAAACTGGTCCTTGCACCTTTTTTGTAATTATTTTTTTTTTTGGTTTTTTTTTTTCTTTCAACAACTTAATAATAGAACTAAATAAGCAATTTTATCAAAAACTTAAACTTTTGAAAAAGCTAAATAAGCTGTTATGACTGCTTATCTCCAACAGATAGTGACAGAAGCAAAACAAACACACCTTTTGAAAGATTTTATGCTAAATGAACTTATGAATAAGCAATGATAAGCTAAGGTCAATGTAACAAGCTGGTATGCATTTCTCAGAGACAAAATAAGCTAAAGATAACAATCGAGGCAATAGCAGTTTTAATGGAGATCCTAAGCTATAATGGGAAATAAGCATCAAATGGACTTTTGCAACTACAATAGATAATTAAGCATTAATAAGCACTAAATAAGCTAAATACTACTAAACCTAATCTATTTTATCTAAACAAGCACTGAAGATACCTAAATAAGCTGAAAGGAGCAACTAATAAGCACTAGGTAAGGTGGAAAGAACGTAGTGCTTGAGGCTGGCGATCTTCTTAGCGCAGCTGCGATTCTGATCTAGGGTGTGTTTAAGCTTATATAAATAAGCTATAAGCGAGCACCTACACCTACAAGGAGACCTAAACATGCAACTAGGGGTAGAGGGGTACCTAAAAAGCTACTTGGGATCCTTAAAAAAAAATCTAGAGCAGCTTAATAATAAGCTATGGAAGGCATGCAAATGGACTGCAGAAACAGATACTGATGTGGTTTTGACAGATTTTGAATGTGAATTTAAGCTAAGCTAAACTATCCTAAGTGCCAAATAAGCTATTAATATGTTGAAATGGGTATGTGAGGATATAAGAGAAGCAGTTTTGAAAAGATTTAGATGACAAATAAGCTAAAAAAGAAGGCTGCAAACAGCAGCTTAACTGCTGTTTGGGTGTTCAAGACAGAAACAGAAATGGGTTTTGTTATTTTCAAAACTTAACAACACTTGTTAAATCAATTTTACTTCACTTGGGACAACCTTAAAATCTTAAAACCACTTTGACTTGCAAAGTCAAAGTGGGTAGAATCTTGTTTTAACCAAGCTAATAGCCAAAACCAAACACCCCTATATGGGGGTCAAACTGCTTTGGCCGTTTTTTAGAAATAAACTTATACTTTCTTTTGCAAGAACTAAAATGTAGCTTAAATCAAAACTTTGAACTGAGATATAATGAGTAATAAGCTAATAAGCACTCAAGTGCTTATTAGCAAAATACTGTAAATAAATTTTGAGAGAAACAAAACTTTTTCATTAAAAGTAAAAATACTACAAGCTGTATTAAAAAAAAAACAGAAAGCTAAACTTTTTAAAACTAAAACCTAATGCCTTATCAAATGGCTACAAGGTTACTATTTATACTAAAGGAACTAGGTCTTGAGCTTGTGCTTGTGTTAGTTTCTTTGAGACAGATGAGAGCTTCTTGAAGCACTTGTGTTTCTTTCATTTCATCCTAGCCATCCATCTCTCCTTGGGCACCAAGGTGTTTAATCAAGCAGTCCTTTTTGGTATCCAATGGGGGGTTTGAGGATTGCCAACATGGCATCTACCCATGTGGGTGTGGGGAGAGGTGAGCTTGGGGACGGTGATAGTGAGATGTTGGAGAAGAAGACAAGGGTAGAGAGGTTGTGCTTTGGCGCCATTTGGTTCTGGGTTTGGGATGTTTTATCGGTTTTGGGTAGCGAGGGAAGAGAGGTTTCAAAGTTTTTCTTAAAATGGTTTAAGTATTTTTTTTTTTGTATTTTGTTTAAAAGGGTTTAAGTAATACTTTTGTATTTTTAAAACTTTGTATATATATATATTTTTTTTTTTTTGAAAGAAAATAATTTTAATAAAATTGGTTTTAAAAAAAATAATTGTTGTAAAATAAAAATGAGGTTTTAAAAGTTTTGGATTTTGCAAAAAGGGTAAAATGGTAATTTGGGTTGGGTAGAAGGGTAAATTGGTAATTTGGATTTAGGGATAGGTTTTCGTCGATTCCCCAAGCTCACTCCCAAATGTGAATCCCGGGCTCTGAAAATGTATAAAATCATCATCCGGCTCGTCTGCAAAGCCGCGTTTTCCAATCCGAGCTCATTTCGTCGTTTTTACCCTGTTTTGATCCTTTGTACTGAAATAGATAAAAACACATTCCAAGGATATCTGCAATATAAATGGGTATATTTCAGTGTTTTTAGACATTTTTGTGGGCTTAGATGGGTAAAAATGATGAGTGAATAAGCACTCATCAAATCTCCCACACTATCAATTGCTAGTCCCTAGCAATCCGATCATATGAAGTAATGAATGGATCAAAAACACCAAGTATACCCGGTTTCGACTTTTTATTCAACTACGAGAAATTTAAACAAGACGATAATAAATAAAATGCTTGATTATCAAAACATGGCATCATAGAACGGGATTCACGCAAAATGGGTGTTTAGGGAATTATAATCGTCATCCTCTTTTTATACTCTCAAACCAAGCTTAAACTTATTGTGCAAACGTTTTTGTAAAATGCTAACGCTACTTATACAAATAATCTATGTAAGTCGAGACTTAACTTTTTACTCCCGCAATTTGTACAATTTAAGTGTGTGTGCTCATTTTCAAAAGTTTGACCATTGAAATCGACATTTGTTATGGTTGTTATCCACATAACTAAAGTACTAACCCACGAGCTGATGAAAGTCTAAGGATCGAAAGGGCCTCTTCCATGTAGCGGCGTTCTTCTCGGCACATCCCAAAACATTAGTTTTAAGCGACCGGGCTTTTGACACCTCACAGAGAGATAGTACCGAATTAGCGGGAATTGATTCCAAAGATTTCTGAAGCTACCGTTAAGTTAAACTAAACCTAAATGGATCACAACCGACAATTTAGAAATTCGAGATTCAAAGGTGAGATCACTCCATGTTGCGACTTTCTTCTCAGCTTGTCCTTTTAAGGAGGCTAGGTTTTCACCCTCGAGAATAGTATCGGAGCTTTCGGGATCTTTGAAATCAAGGATTTCCAAATTACCGTCAAACTTTTAGACAACTTTGACGAATACGAGTTCAACTTTCGATTTAAATTTAAGAAAAAGCAAGTTTCGCACATTTATTCATAAGCAACATAATGCTTTTATTCACGCAACTCATATTTTTCTTTTTTCATTTTTCAACTTTTTCATCATCATTTTTTTTTTTTTTTTTCACTTTTGACTTTAACTTTAAACTTTGCAACTTTTGCATCAATCAAGCAACTTTCATACTTTCATTTTGCAACATTATTGATTTAAAGAGTATGCTTTCTCGGAAATTTAAATAAAAGGTTGAACTCGGACTCTAAATCAATTTTGCTTAAAAACTTTTATTGTAACAAGACGATTTGAATGTTCAAAAATTTGACAATGAGCACGTATTTAAGTCCAATTAGTTAGCTTCTGGGAGAAAAAGCCATAGATTACTTATATAAGCTCTAAAGAGAACCAACTACTCCACGCTTAGCATTTTCATTTGCACAACGCGTAAAACCTTAGCCTAAATGTTAAGAGAGCAGCTAGATCAACACTCTAGCAGAGTCGGGATTCCCTTTGTTCTAGCCGAATCAAGACTAAACTACCATTAATGCCGAAGCATCAATGCTTTATTTTTGTGCAAAGCACTTCTTGAAAATGTAAATACTTGACTTAAAGCGATAAAAATTTAAATTTTTTGGTCAAAACGGGGGTGCTAGGGTACTAGAAGGTACATACTGTGATCAAAATTCGTTTAGAATTCCCCCCCACACTTAGAATTGAATATTGCCCTCAATATTCAAAGTACCGGCTGTAGCCGACACTATAGAATGGAAAAAGTTAATACTACTAGCCAAGTGTGGAAGCGAAATCTTTTTTCACAAAAAGGATTTTATAAAGATATCCCTAGATAATCGTTAGTAAAAAGATCGGATATTGGTACGGATTGAAAAGCGGCGCATCAATCATCGATCTACGGGAATCACAACAGAGCAAACACACAACAAGCAAACAACAGTGGGGGAATTCCCCCACACTTAGTGTTAGAAAATAGAAAGAAGATAGAAACATGGGTGGACAACCATGAAATGCTACTTTGTTTTTGTTGCCGAAGTCGCTAGCTTGACTCGACCCAATTCATTGGTCCATGGGGAGCAAGTGGAAGAAAAATCTCCATCGGACTTTCATTCAAATGGTTTGGATAAACATTGAATGTGCTGAAAGTTCCACTCCGATGAGATATATCCGGCTCGAAAGAATGATGAATGGAGATGCCGGGGTCGAAAATGAAATCCTCATTTCCGAATGAGGTAACACGAGTGGGTTGGGTGGGCAAAATTTTAGGCATGAGAACATAGTGTTCAAAATCTTTGCCCACCGCCTTAGAGATCAAAGAACCCGTATCGGGTTTAAAACCAAAGATGAATCCATCATCCGGCGGTTTAGCGGGAAGACGAGGGAATGATGGATCATCAAGAAGCACACTCTTAGTCACAAATAACTCCATAGAGAAGAGGAGTTCATGGTTAGGTCGAAGAGTTTGAAACATTTGAGTTCTCTTAGAGTGAACTCCCTTGGAAGGTATTATACTGGGTTTGAATACTTTATCCTCAGAGAGGCATGAATCAAATGTGTCAACCGGTAAAATCCTCAAGAAGGGGAGTCACTCGGTTAAAAAGGATGAAGAACATCTTGACCAACAAGTTCATCAATTGAAACTTTAAGGTTCTTCTCCTTCTTGGGAAAGAATGGATCATCAAAATTTTCCAAAGGATCATCGTTCAAATTTTCATTCTTAGATGGAATCGAGTCCGTGAGAGCGAGTTTATCGGAGAACTCCTTATCAATTGAAGGATCAAGTGACGGATCTCCATACAACAAATACTCAAGTTCACGTAAGTCGGCTTCAAAGTCAAATACTTCATTGTCAATTCGGTGGGGAGAGGGCCAAAGCGGCGAGTTCATCGGCGAACTCCTCGAGTAAATCAATAGCTGAATCCTGGGCTCGGGCCGAAGGATTTTTGGTCAAAAGCTCAACTTCTTTAATTTCAATTTCTTCAGGAGTGAAGACAACGGTCTTCATTTTCACTAAGTAATTGTTCAAGACGAACACGGTCTCCCTCCGGTTCAGATTCATCATCATCAATTCCTGACGGAAAATAATAAGCGATCTCTTCCAAATTCAAGTTACTTCCCTCAAGCGGGTGAGGGAAGGGAGAAGGTAAAATAATGGTCGGAAGTAAGTGGGATTGCCACTTGAAGAAGGTTCAACAAGATCGATTCGATTAACCGAATGCGGAGGTGGGACAAGTGGTGTGCTCTGAGAGCTAGCAATTTCCACCACTTCGTTATGGTCTCGGTTTCTTGGTAATCGTTTTAAGCTCAACACGTTTACTCGAAGATCTCTTAACCGTAAATCGTGAAAGACTTTGATCAATCCTAGATGAATAATTTTGGATAACCTTAGGTTGGACGTTTTCAGTACTTCCGTTATTAGTAGGAAGCACCGGGTCCTTTGTCACCTTGGTTTCACGGCTTTCAACTTTATCAATACCACAAATGGTAGGCATAGATTTCAAATCTTGGTTAACATTGAAAGTTACGGCTTCTTTGTTTACCCTCAAAGTGATTTTCCCTTCATCAACATCGATCAATGCACGGCCCGTTTTTAAGAAGCACCTCCCAAGTATGAGGGGCACTCGGGGATCGGCATCGAAATCGACGACAACAAAGTCGGCGAGGAAATGAAATTTTCCTACTTTCACCACAGACATCCCGGCTATGCCTAACGGATGAGAATTCGTTTGGTCGGCAAGCTCGAGGATCATACATGTAGGTGTGAGTGGGGGTAACGAAAGCTTTTTCCACCGGGTGTGGCATCAAGTTAATGCTCGCGCCAAGATCGGCCAAAGCGGAGCATTGAACTAATCCTTGAAAATCACATGGGATGAGGAACTTTCCGGGGTCTCCTAACTTTTCGGGAAGTTTTTAAGGATAACCGCCGAACAATTCTCGTTCAAGGAAGTTTTAGCCAACTCGGAAATTTTTTCTTTGTTGCCCAACAAGCTTTTGATCGTCGGACCAAACTTGGGCATTAGAAGGAGAGCCTCCGCGAAACTAATTTCGAAGTGCGTATCTTGAAAGATTTGGATAAGCTTTTCCATTTGTTGATTAGTTTTGTCGCGGGCCTTTTGATCATTAAGCCTTGAAGGATAAGGAATTGAAGGCTTAATCTTCAGAACATCGGGCTCCGAAATGGGGATGTGGACTACTCGGAGGTTGGGCGTGTCGGTACTTTGTGGGCTTGTAGAATGCACCTTGTCCTTTGTCACCTCGGTTTCTTGTGCTACCTCCCTCACCGGAGAGGGTGTAGGCATTGAGGGTCCATCATATGTCTTACCACTTCGGGTGGCAATAGCATTCAACTCTCCCTTCGGATTTGGAATCGTATTAGCCGGAAGGGTTTTAGAAGTTGAAGCTTGATTCATTTGACACATGATACTATTGAACATATTTTCAATTTTGTATTGATTTTGATCAATTTTGTTGTTTGTTTTGTTCAATTCATTTTTAACTCATTACCTTGTTTTGACATTGAAGTTTGGAATTCATTTCTCAAAGTAGTGATTTGGCTTTGCAAACCCCTAATTGTAACCTCATTAGACTTAATGTAGTTGGAAAGTTCAATAGAAGGGCCAACCGGGGGTTGGTAATTAGGAGCTTGATAACCATGATTGAGATTACCCCCTTGGGGAGGGTATTGGTTCATTGGGGCTTGATATGGAACATTTTGCCCTTTCACTTGATTTTGATTGAACCTATTTTGATTGTTAGGTTGAGGAAAGCCGGGTGGTCCCATTTGATTAGCAAGGTATCCTTGATTCGGATTAGGATTGTGATTATGATTAGCAGCTGCCGGTGGCATTTCTGCGTCACCATCGGGTTGACAATTTGTAATACGGATGGGGACCACCCAAATAACACAAGTTTGATAACGGCTTTTACGGGTTCCGTTTTCTGAATCTTTAACTCTTTTATCATGCTATGAATGGCGGCGGTAAGTCCTTCCAATTTTGACTCCACAACGGATGAAGAAGAATTGGTAGTGACTTTAGCAACAACTGCTCTGTTTCCGGAGGTTGGAACCTTTGATTTGTTCTCGATAATCGTTCTAATATCCCCGGGCATACGACTCAAGATATTACCACCGGCGGCCGCGTTAAGGAATCTTGGTCGGATGGGGTTAAAGCATTGTAGAACGTATCGATCTGATGAAGGTCGGAGAAGCCATGGTGTGGGCATTTTTGTAGAAGTTCTTTGAATCTATCCCATGCTTCACCGAAACTCTCGTCGAATCTTTGTCGGAAATTGGTTATTTCATTTCTTAACATTGTAGTTTTCGACGGAGGGAAGAATTGGTTAACGAATTTTTTAGAGAGGTCTTCCCATGTTGTGATTGAACGAGGGGGTTCTTTCTCAAGCCAAATCCGGGCTGCCCCCTCGATGGAAAACGGGAATAACATCAACTTGATCGACTCATGAGGGACGCCCCGAAAGTTAATAGTGGAGGCCACTTGATTAAACCAACGGATATGGGCGTGGGGCTCATCCCTATCAAGACCGCAAAAAGGTTTAGATGAAACCAA
Source organism: Chrysanthemum makinoi (assembly GCA_910596185.1). Lineage (NCBI taxonomy): Eukaryota > Viridiplantae > Streptophyta > Magnoliopsida > Asterales > Asteraceae > Chrysanthemum > Chrysanthemum makinoi. The sequence goes on along the minus strand of OU343216.1, from coordinate 11,793,306 downwards.
TTGAATCAAATTAGTCTTAAGTTCAAAGTTTTCGGTGTCAATTGGTGGAACGACGATAGCATCACCGTAGCCGTCTACGGGAGCTTGAAGTAACTCAGACATGGTTCGAGTATCCGCCATTTCGGGAATGGGGTCGGGATTAGTACGAATCTCGGGTTCGACTATTGGCGGGGGACGTCTATTTCGTCTTCGCGGAATTGTGGCGAGTTCAAGAAGAGGGGTAGAAGAATTAGAAGAACGAGTGCGCATGCACTTCCAAAAACAACACTTTCAATTAAAACAAGACCGAGGCAAAACACAGTGAACTTAGACCAATAATCCCACGTGAAATGATCACTTTTATAAGTAAAACGCACAAAGGAGCGGAGAGACTTAGTAGGTCAGTGCGAAGCGTATTAAAAACCCGTCTCTTTTCAGCCGCAATTTAATGTCAGGCCGTCCTTATACCCCTCACACAGTTTGTTAAACCGATAGAAGTAAACCAAATCACGAGCGACACAAAGGCAAGTTTTTAATCTTTTGTTCGGGAACTTATAATGATAACACTCAAGTTGAGAAGTGTTATATTGATTGTGTCTTCTATTTTATTTAAAACAAAAGGGAAAATCTTTTTGTATTTTTATCTTTTATATATATATACAAAATAAAAAGGAAAATATTTTTTTACTTTTTTGATTTTTATAAAAACAATAACTTCACGAAGGAAGGATCTCGAGTCACTAATCGTCAAACCTTCAACGATATTGTCGCGACACAACCTCCCCGGCAACGGCGCCAAAAATTTGATTAGTCAAATAGTATATATAAGAAATATCAAATACAAATACCCGAGAGAATTACAAACCAACCCTTTTGGAAAAAAGGTCGACCGCATAAAACCCTCAAATATTCGATAAGTGATAACGGATAAGGATATCCGGGTCGTTTCCCAACGAGGTGTGAATTGAGAATTTCGTTTGAGGTTTGTTATTAAAATGCTCGATGTTACGGGTTTTTGTTTTTGATTACGTTTTCTACAAATTAACTAAAGGGAAAGTAATTAAGGCTACGGGAACAAAGTAAATGATAATCTAACTACTACTAAGCATACGGAACAATAAAATTAAGTTACACTAGGTCCTAGAGTGATAATATGCAAAAACGTGAAAACCCGGGCTAATCCCGAGCCTCAAAAAGTGAAAATAATGCAATTTAAGGCCTAAGGATGTGAAACTAATTTTCCTACGTTCTAAACGACTAAAAATAATTTTAGGAAAAAGCCGGGTATTTTTTTGACTTTTAAATTATTTATTATGATTTAAAAACTATTTTTAACTAATTTAATTATAAAAAATACTAAATGATTTCGGAAAAATCCGAAATTTTCACAGAAAATACTTGAAGTTATACTTGATTAAAGAAAAATAAAAAACTGTGGTACTGCTTTATGAAATAAGCAGTTAAAAAGCCAAATAATCGAATAAGCTAAAAACTGTTTTTTGTATATAAAAGACTAATAGTGCAAGAATCTAACAATTAAAGACCCTAGGGCAGTTGGTGATTGGTGTGTGTGTTAAGGTTTGGGCCAAGAGACTATGGGGTCGAATCTGGGCATCCCTGTTTTTTTTTCAAACATTTTTTTTTTCAAATTTTTTCTTTTGAAACTTAAAGTGGTATAAAATTAAGCACTTTTTGCTGAAAACTTAACTTATCAAACTAGAAGAATAAGCAGTTGGAACTGCTTATTTCCAACAGTTAACTTGTTTAAAAGAAATACTTGACAGATTTGAGCAAAGGACAACCTATGAGCAGGCCAATAAGCAAAAAAAATGAGAGCACAACAATATTTAACTAAAATAAGCAATAATCATGTGAAATAAGCTGAAGAAACAATGGGATAAGCAAATAAGCAGTTGTTAAATGGAAATCCTAAGCTAAAAGGGAAATGAGCATCAAATGGACTTTTGCAACTACAATAGATAAATAAGCATTAATAAGCACTAAATAAGCTAAATACTACTAAACCTAATCTATATTATCTAAACAAGCACTGAAGATACCTAAATAAGCTGAAAGGAACAACTAATAAGCACTAGATAAGCTGGAAGGGGGTGCAGTGCAGGCTGCTGATGCTACTTGTAGCAACTGCACTGCATTCTTGCATCCTAAGGGGTGTGTTTAAGCCTATGAATAAGCTACCATAAGCTCTAGTAAAATTCAATAAAAATCACTTATGACTTAACAACCTAGCCTAGATTGAGCATGCCAATTTTCAGCTTATAAGACCTAGTAATAAGCAAATGAAAAATCTGAAAGTGGAGCCACTTGGGCCATTATGCTGCTGATCCAGAACAGGTACAAATGCAGATTTTTTATGTGAATTTAAACTAAGCTAGGCTATCCTAAGTGCAAAATAATCTAATCCTATGTCTAGGTGGGTATGTGAGGATGTAAGAAAAATGAATTTGAAAGAGTTTGGATGAAAAATCAGCTGTGAAAAGTGGCTTATAACAGCATATGCTGTTATATGTCAGTAACAGGAAAAGACATGAAGCTTTTTGGCTATTCAAATCTTGTAGAACTTGATAAAACAGGTTACAGCTTGCATAAACAAACTAAATACTTAAAACTGAGGTTGACTTTAAAAGTCAAAAGTGGGTCAAAAGCACTTTTAGATACCAAATAAGCTTGAACCAAACACCCCTTTTAGGGGTGTTAAACTTAAGTAACAGATTTTTTTTAAAAGCAACTATGGTTTTTTCTTTTATAAAACTTTCTTAGGATCTTAAAGTTGAACTTTGGACTAAGAAATAATGAACAATAAGCTAATAAGCAATCAAGTGCTTATTAGCTAAATAAGCAGTAAAGAAAATGTAAGGAAAACTTTTTCATTAATTAAAAAAAACAAATTACAATTTTAAAATCAGAAACTAAATATTAAAACTATTCTAAAACCTAATGCCTTTCAAAGGCTTACAAGCTATCTATTTATACTAGCAGCTAGGAGGACTTCAAGCAGCTTGTGTGCTTCTTGTGTGAGACAAAAGAGAGAATGGATAGCTTTGTGCTTCTTTTGCTTCAATCTTGGCCATCTATCTTGCTTGGGCACCACTTATCCAATCTGAGCCGTTGCTTTTATGAGCTCCAATGAGGAAGACTTGGATTGCCAACATGGCAAACATACCCATGTGGGTGTGGGGTTTCACTAAGCTTGGGGACCAGTGGTGAGAGAGACAGGTTGGGAAGAAGCCAAAGGTGGGGTTTTGGTGTTTTTGGGCCAAGAATAAGATGGGGCAGGGTATCTGGGTTATGGGTTTTATCAGTTTTGGGAAAAATAAAAGGGAAGAGGGTTTATTAAGAGGGGGGGTTCAAAAGGGTTAAGAGGGGTTCAAAAATAGGGTTAAAGGGTTTAAAAAGGGATTAGTTATTTTTTGTATTTTGTTTTAAAAACTAAAAGTGTATTTTTGTGTTTTTAGTTATTTTTTTTATTTTTTTTATTTATTTATTTTTTTGAAAGAAAATACTTTTAATAAAATTGGTGAAAATAAAAATAATTGTTTTTAAATAAAAATAAGGTTTAGGGAATAAAATATGAATTTGGATTTTTGGTGACGGGTGAAATGGTCATTTGGGTCCGGGTGAAGGTAAAATGGAAATTTAGGTTTAGGGTTAGGTTTTAAGTCTGATTCCCCAAGCTCACTCCCAAATATGTATCGAAAATGTAGAAAATCCGGGCTCTGAAACGTCCGTTTTTGCCTGTTTTCGATGCAGAAAATCATCAATATAAATGGGTATATTTCAGGTTCCTTAGATGGGTAAAATGATGAATAAGCACTCATCACTCCCATACAAATCTTCAAAGCACGCCTACAAATACATACCCTCTTTTCCAATCCGAGCTCATTTCTGTTCCTCATCTTCCTCCATTTTGGTCCTGTTTCGATCGCCCAACGCCCCTTTGCACCTGAAATACGTGTATGGTTAGAAATAAAAACACACGGATAATATTAAAAGTTTATTTTGGAAAATTTCCAGGATATCTGTTCATTTAATAAATTTTCTCAAATTACAAAAATAATCCATATCAGTATATTTGGACCAAAACATTCACCATCATATTTTGCTTTTCCATTTTTCAGGTTTTATGTGCTTTAACTACCCATATTTTAAGATCAAAACCCCAAAATAACACGTTTTTGTGGGCTTAGTCATTCACTATATGGGTAAAAATGATGTCAACAAATACAAAGTGCGCCCACAAACAAAGAATAAGCACTCATCAATGGTATCCACTTATGGCAAGTTCATATATATTGGTTAGGATTGTTAGGCTTCTTATGCATAGTGGAAGACTTATCCTTATTCCTTGTTTCCAAAGATTTAGCAGTTGGTATCCATCTAGGCGAAGTTTTTGGTTTGTTTTGCTTCACAACATGTTGAACCTTAGTCACATTAGTAGTCTTAGTGGATTGTACCTTAGCATGTGAATTAGGAAAATGTTTCTTATTCGGAAAAGACTTAGAATTTCTAGTTTCATTTTCTACATGCTTAGTATTCTTCTTCATATACCTACTCTTAGATGCAAGCCAACCCCTAGTATTTTGAGTGTTCCTAGGTAATGGTTTACAACTATCAGCAGTGCCTTGAAATCTTGTAGAATTCATCACCCTAGGTCTTGCACCTAAAATTCCGTCTTTTTAAATTTGTGCCTTTTTCCTAGCTTCTTCTAGATAATAGTTCTTCCACAAGTCATTCATATCATATGAATTCCGGGTTTTAATGCTTGGTTTTGACACTGTTTTCGAACTAATCCTAGAGGTGCTGGGAGTAGAAGTGGCTACGTGTTGAGGGTTAACGGAGCTAGAAGCCTTATTCTTAGGTAACTCAGGTGAAGTGACTGGTTTTGACAAAACATGTTTCTCATCAACTTGGGAGGCAAACCGTGTTTTTGAAAATTTTGGTCTTTCGGATATAAACGCAATAGGCTGCCTAACAATGGACCGGTTTCTAATGGGATGAGAAACTGGTTTCCCCAAGGTTGATGGTTTTGTAAACTTAGTGTTCACACTTTTCCCTACAGTTTTCCTAAGCTCATTTTTTAGGGCAACAATAGCGAAACTCTTTTCCTGAAGTTGAGATTTGAGAACATCAATTTTTCTATCAAAGAGTTTGTTTGTTCTATTGACTTAGTTCTAGCTTCTTTGACAGAGTCACTTAGTTCTTTGTGATGCTTTCTCAAGGACTCATTTTCCTTTAGTAATTTGGCCACACAAACCGCTAATTCATCATTTCTCATTTGAATATCATCAATAGCATTAACATCAGAATTACTTGTAACCAAATTACTTTTCACATGCATATCAGAAATATGTTTCTTCAGATTGTAAATGGTTGAGTCTTTGTCTTGAAGCTGGGCTTTCAAAGTGTTAATTTCAAAAAATTCACGGAATTCAGGAAGTTCCGGATTTTTACATGGTTTGTTAAGTTGAAAACTTTCTTCTTTACTCTGTATCGCAATTTCAAGTGAGATGCAATGTTTTTCAAGATTTGAGAATTTGTTTGAAGGTTCATCAAAAGCCTTTTTATCAACCATATCTTTAGTTTTGAAACACTTAATCTCAGACTCAGCCTCAGTTACAGAAGATTTATCAAAGTCATGTTCAGCATCATGATCAGTTTGTTTAAGTATTTTAGCAGATGCATTGTGTTGTACAGTAAAGGGTACCTCATTACATGACACCTGCTCAATTTCGGGTCTGATATCTGCATCCACATCATGTGTAACAAGAGTCACTGGACCTTTGGCTGTGTCAAGCTTATCTATCTCTGAGCCTCTGTGTTCAGTGTCGTGATCCAACATCTGGAGCTTTACCCAACTCAACACTACAATCTTTTGAGTGTGCCCGACATTCATTCCCATTTCTGATTTCAGCATCTACTTCTTGTGTGTTAGGAGTAACTGAAGAGCTGGTTACATCATTAATTGTAGTCTCTGACATTCTGCATTCAGCAACACCGACCTTTCAACGATACATTACCCAACTTATCACAACTATCTCTCAATGCACCAGACACTCATCCACTTTTTCATCTGTCTGAGTAACTTCCTCAATATACTTCTCCACATTATCCATGAGATGAATAAGTGTCTCTGTGAACACGCTAATTTCCATTCCAGTGTGTCTCTTGAAGGACATTTCAGTCATGTCTTGATCATAGTCTGATGTGAATTCCCTTCTAATGAATGATTTAAAGTGTTTGTAGATCACTTGAAGTGCAGCACTTGAACTATCCTTTTGAACCTTCTCTTTGTCAAGTTGTAGCTCCAATTGCTCTAGGTTTAACAGCAAAGTTCCTGTTAATGTGGATAAGTCCTGACGGAAGAGGGCAGTACATGTTCGTTCCATTCTTATCGGTGTGAGTAACATGAGGTGTGAGTGAAGTTGTTGATAAGGTTCAATGCTACTTTCCTTTTGCATGGCATTCTGTAGCCTGAACAGGTGCAAATCTTTCTCATTGGACTCAGAGCATGAAGAACTCAAATCATCATTTATTGATTCCATCATCAAAAGTTCATTAGCATACATTATCATTGTTATCCACAACATCATACAATTTAAGTACTTCTGAAATTACTGGGTCAGTAGAGTAAGACATGATGTGGTAGAATGCACGGGATTTTACAAGTCTATGATTTAACCGAGAAATAGAATCTTTCGCGGGATTTTACTAAAATCAAGACCAAAACCGTTAAGCAATGACATATGATTGTTTGTAGGGTTAGCAATGGAATGTGTAAAGATGTCTAAAACTTAAAAACTTCTGTTCGGAGTGGATTTAGGCCTTTAGTTCATTCGGCGTGCCATTCTCCTCGTTCTCACGGTCGTTTTGATGGGTAGAATGCTGAAAACGGAGTTACGGATCAAAAGTTATAGCCGTTTGAAGTTTTGTCGGGAAAAGTCAACAAAATGCACTGATGAAATGGTCAAACCGCTTCTAACAATCCTCTATGAAGGCAACTCACTAGTTACAAGTCACTAGATGCTCAAGTCGCTAGAGACAACTCGCTATGAACCAAGTCGCAACACACAAGTCGCTATGAAGCAAGTCGCTACACACAAGTCGCTATGAACCAAGTCGCTAAACTCAAGTCGCTATGAACCAAGTCGCTAAAGAGAAACTCGCTAAGTGGCCAAGTCGCTAAAGAGCAACTCGCTAGTAACAACAGAGACAAGTTGCTAGAAATTGTAAAGACAAGTCTCTACTTTAAGTCTCTACGCCAAGTCTCTACGCCAAGTCTCTACGCCAAGTCTCTACGAAAATAGGCGCCAAGTCTCTACCACAATAGGCGCCAAGTCTCTACGCCAAGTCTCTACGCCAAGTCTCTACCAAAATAGGCTACAAGTCTCTAGACAGATACATTGAATCTGGACATAACCACAAGTCTCTACGAAAAACATAACAGCAAGTCTCTACGAAGAACATAACCACAAGTCTCTACGAAGAAATATAACTACAAGTCTCTACGAAGAACATATTCAAAAGAACCACTTTCCAATCCAAAAACAACCCAACCACGATGATTCAAGCCTTCCAAATCAAAACCTAAACACTTATGATGATCTTAAACACAAAAGTACAATCAAAATCCAAACTTTAACACTAGAAATCAACCAAATTATGCAAAAACCACTAAACTTTCTCAAACTCAAAAACCACCCAAAAACCACTAGAAATCCAAAGATATGTAAGAGATGATCTAACCATGGCTCTTGATACCAATTGTTACAAATTGGATTTCATAAAAACATAACAAACAATAATATGGGTCGAATTGTTTAGAGGTTTTAGAGAGAGAAAGTGGGAGCCTTTCTAGAGAGAAAGTGAAAGAAAACATAGAAGGTTAGATTAAGATGAATGAAAGGTCCAACCCTCTACCTTGGGAGGTAGAGGGTATTTATAGTTACAAACATAACGACCTCCTATCGGCCTGTGGATCATGTATACAGTGGGTAAAGACCCGTCCTTCCTCCACGGTGTTGCTCTAAACTAAACTACGCTACTAATTAACTAATTAACTACTAAATAATATAAATAACTACAAATCTACGAGCTAACATATTCTAGACCATTATTGGGGTGACCGACACTTTAACATGGAATTTTCAATTCCTAACAGTAAGCGTGCCCTCAGTGGGTTCACCAATGATGTTTACAAGCTCAATATCCTGAGATTTTGTCCACTTACTTTGTGGTCTAGGATCGGAGCTCGAAGAGGTCACTGGAAACTCAGGAGTGAGTTCAGGTGCAGGAGCCACATAATCATTAAGATCATCTGTTGAGATTTCTTGTTCAGGTTGGGGTTCTTGAATCACAGGTTCCTGAACATTTGGTTCAGCGTTACCTATCCCAGCAGGGACTGATTGATTATCAATGAATTCACTGATAGTTGGTTGGGGCAGGTTGTGAGGTAAGACATAATATGAGATGTCAGCATCAGCTTAGTATGAGGAATTGATTTCAGTGTTATACTCATCAGGAGGATATCTTTATGAGTTATCAATTCCTATTTCCTCCACTGAGGTGTTGGTGAACCTGATGCTTTCAGAACTCTCATCAAAGGTGACATGAAAGTTTTCCTCAACTTGTTGTCTCCTTGTGTTAAATACCCTGAAGGCTTTGGAGATTAGTGAGTAACCTAGAAAGTATCCATCATCATCTTTACCATCAAACTTGCCTAGATGATCCTTGTGGTTATGAATAAACACATGACATCCAAACACATGAAAGTAGCTGATATCAAGAAGTCTACCTTTGAATATCTCATATTGGGTTTTGTTATGTCTTTTGACAATGATTGACCTGTTTTAAGTGTAACATGCTGTTTTGACTGCTTTAGTCCAGAAATGTTTTGAAAGAGCTGAGCCATTTAACATAGTTCTTGCAGCCTCAATGAGAGTTCTGTTTTTTCTTTTAGCTACCCTGTGGAAAACTAGAAGGGGGGTTGAATAGTTTTACCAATTTAAAACTTCCTTTTAAATATTTAGATTGACTTATGTCAATCTATTTGATTGTTTATGTTGGACGTTGATAGATGAATATATAACGTGAAATGAAATATAAAGAGTAAGAAGCACATCACCACAACACAAGTTATTTATAGTGGTTCGGCTACAAGGACACCTTCCTTGCCCTACTCCACTCCCCGAGTCACCTACTCGAGAGTTCGTAAGCACTACACCAACTCCTTGTGGCGGAGAAGCCTTCACAACGTCGCTTAACCTTTTTCCGGTACAAAGCTAAATGCCGAGTTCTTTCACACCAAGGCGAACCACACCTAACACAACGTCGCCTACCCTTTATACGGTGCTAGGCTAACCACCGAGTTCTTTCACACCTTAGGAGAACTAATCCTTCACAACGTCGCCTACCCTTTATTAGGTACTAGGCTAAGCACCTAGTTCTTTCACACCTTAGGTGAACTACACCTTCACGACACAACACCTAATCTCAAGGAGATCTACTCCTTGTTACAACACCATCAAGGATATCACCATCCTTGTAGATAAACAAATACATATATGTATAACGATGCACCTCATCGATTATACAACCTAAGAATTCTTCCCAAATGCTACTTGATTTGATTCTTTGGCATCCTTCACTAATGCCTTTGACACAACGCTTGGCACCCTTCACTAATGCCTTCGTCTTGACACCTTTAGCATCCTTCACTAATGCTTTGACACGGATGATGAGCACCTTTCACTAATGCTTTCATCTTGACACTTTCGACATTCTTCACTAATGCCTTCAACCCAACATCTATGGAGAAAGGAAGAACTATCAACAAGAGAACCTTAGTAGTCTTGATGATGACGAAGCATGGCAACTCATGGACTTGAGCTTGCACGTCTTCAAGAAGTGGTGATCTCTCCTTTAAGAGGAACCTAGTAAATCACACAAAAACAAAAGACAAACTACATAGATCACTTAGATCTGAGGTTAGAGGGTTAGAATACTTTGGGGAAGTATGTGTGTAAAACCATGTGTAGAGAGGAAGAAATGGCTCTCTATTTATAGAGGAAATTCTCTTCTGTTCCCCGGATCCCACGGATCCCTACCACAAGGGATCCGGCTAGCACAAAGCTAGGGATCCGTGGGTCGCTCCTCTTTGCCCATGGGTATTTTTGGTTATGGGTCATGGGTCATGGGTTATGGGTTGATCCATGGTTTTCTTTCTAGATACAATGAACTTGGTTAAGTGGTATATATAAAACCATGGGTTATGGGTCAAAACCATTTGCTAGTATTTACCCATTTAGTATATACTTGTATTTACCCATTTTAGCATATACTTAGTTTTTACCCATTTTAGTATACTTAGTTTAAGTATATGTTTAACCCAATATGTAAACAATAGTTGTTGTACATATGTATCTAAATCATAAAATCACTTATACTTGTTTTAGTGTTTTATGTGACAACGTAAGTGTGTTAGAAAACTATTAACTCAAACTATTTCGTACTCTATTTGTTTCGTTAAAATGATTTTACATTTGTTATCGACAAAACATTAGAAGATCGTAAAATATAAATAAACGTTTTTATGGCTTATTTGTATTAACATACCCCATTTTGTTCAGGGGTGTAAGGAGATGAAAATTTTTGGGAGATTCCCTTTTCATCACAGAAATTCTCAAGCTCTTCATTTCTGAACTCAGTACCATTGTCAGTTCTGATTTGTTTAACAATAATGTCATTCTGGTTTTCAATGTTCCTAATGAATGACATTATAGTATCAGCTGCCTGACTCTGTTTGGAAAGAAAGTATACCCAAGTGTATCTTGAAAACTCATCAACAATGACAAGTGTATACTTCTCATGCTAGATTGATCTAGGACTGACTGGTCCAAAGAGATCCATATGCAGGAGGTAAAGGCAGCTTTTGATTGAGAAATTTTGTTTTGTTTTGAAAGAGGCTCTTTGGTGTTTGCCTTTTTCACAGGCTGAGCATGGTTTATCTTTTGCAAAAACCAATGATGGTAAGCCAAGGACCTTGTTTTGTTTTGCCAAGTTGTTGATGTTTTTGAAATTTAAGTGTGAGAGTCTCTTGTGCCACAGACAGTTGATAGTTTCAGTGGCTTTGGCAAAGAGACAAGTTCTATTTTGAGAGAGTGTTGACATGTCTAAGACATAAACATCGTCTCTTCTAGGAGCTATCAAAACAACTTCTTTGTTGGCATTGAAAATGGTGCCTTGTTTGTCATTGAATTGCACAATGTAATTTGCATCACAGAGTTGGACTGACGATGAGATTGTATTTGAGACCATTGACATAAGCTATTCTAGAGAAAACTATTCCATTGCAGTATACTAAACCATAACCTTCAGTGGGACATGATGCGTTATCACCAAATACTACCTTGGGTCCTGGTTCCTTTACATACTTGTGCAGATACTCCATAACACCAGTCATGCTTCTTGAGCATCCATTATCTAGATGCCAAATAGGCTCCCTGGCGTGTCTCTGCACAAATAGTAAACTGGATTAGTTTCTCTTGCTGACCCACATACTAGAGGGCTTGGGCCTAAAGGTCTGTTTGAATTTGGAAATTAACTCATGGTCAGTGGTTGAGTGCATTGTGCTACCACAGTTTTTACATTTGGAGACTGAGGATGACTCAGTGATTTAGGGTTGCTTGGAACTTCTCCTTGCTTGGATGACACTGTCATGCTGGGATGTCTCATGAGTTGGATTTCGGCAAATATCACAGCATGTGTTCATGAGACAATCATCAGGATTATGATCATTAAAGCCACAGTGTGGGCAAGGAGGAAAGGGTTTTCCTCTAAACTTTTGAGCAAATTTGGAGGTTGAAGCATAATGATGACCAACTTTGGTATAGTTTGCTTTACTGAGTGAACTTACATATTGTAAGTGATCAGAAGTTCTGTGATCATCCTTTTTGCAGATCATACAAAAAAGGATTCTATAACAATCGTCAGTGGTATGACTGTGTAACACCCCCAAAATTTCACAGTGGAAGCGTTCGGGTCATGGGGTGCTACTAAATCAATATACACAACACAAGATAATAAAGAATGGAAAATCTATTCCATTATCAAAAGATAGATTAATTTGAGAAATAATTTTACATCATTGTTTCAAAGTGCGAAAGTAAAGCCCATTAAAATATATGTTGTCCCATTAAAAGTTGTATTAAATATGCTTGGAAACACTTCGGATGCCAGTCTTTAATGAATGCCTTTGCCATTGCCAACGCCAATAAGTAAACCTGAGAAAAACATGCTAAAATGTCAACACAAAGGTTGGTGAGTTCACAGGTTTAGTTTAAAGAAATCAAGTTGGACCACAGTTGCACATATAGCATCTCCGTGAATGACACTATATGCAAAAAGGCTATTACGCTAATACCAAGTTCATGCGACCGAAACTACGACGGTGTGCATGCATCTAGAAGCATGATAAATAAAAGCCCAGCAAGTGTATTACCAGTACACTCAATCGATACGATATGATACACGCCCGACGTTTGCCTATCCGGTCAAACTCGAACGGGGGTGTCATCCCAATAGATCTATTCATAACAATCGCGCCTCCCCAAAGGGAACTAACGGTAGCATAGTTGGGATTCAAGGTTGTTTCACGTAATAGTGTTTTCAGTTTCAGGTCCGAAAAGAGTTTTGCATGTTTCTCACCCCAAAGTTTTATAAAACAAGTAAATAAGAGTAAAAGTGGGGCTATAAACTTACCTTAGCAGTTTGATGAATAAAGCACAAAGAGAATCAAGTGTGATACAACAGCGGCTCCTACCCGGAATCTAAGAACGGGATGGCATGACTCAAAATAATGATAAATGTTTGGTTTACGGCCAAAAGGAGAGTGTATTGAATACACAAGTCAATAGAGCGTTATTAGCGTTGATTTTTAAATATGATGATGTTACCAAGAGTTTGGTCTATTTACTTCGAGATGTGTCGGTAATTTATATTACTTTTGTTTTAAATATTCTCTTGCTTTTAGTCGGGTTTTAGTATTAAAACTAAACATATTAATTTGATGAAATTACAAATGAAATGTGTCAGGAATAAATCGTTTAGACATTTTTATTATTAGTTATAAAAATGTATAAATTTGGGGTCCAAAAATAGTTGTTAGAATGTAAAAGTATACAAAAAAAAGTCAAGTATTAAACTTGAAGGGTTAGAATTGTAAAGAGTTATATAAGTTATAAACTTATATAGAGTTTAGAAAAAGTAACAACTCATTTAAATTTGGAGGGTTGAATTTGTCAAAGAGTGGAACTTGTAAAAATCACAAAAAAAAATATGGAAAAATAGCAACTGCTGGGATTCGAACATATGACCACTTCGCTCGCATGGCAACAACGTTACCAACTGAGCTAGGTGGGTTTCTTTGTTATATAATGCGTTTAGATATAATTAATTATTGTTTAACTGTTTTATCCTAGTGTAAATATTACTCAGTGAATACTGAGTTTAAGATTTCATGCATGTGTTTGTGTCTTTTACGTTCTTTTCTCATTTTTAGTTTCAAAATATTTGCTAACTCAACTTTTGTGAAGACTTTAACAAACTCAAGTTTTTAAACTTTACATATTAATACATAACATGAGCATTAGAAGAGGAATGACAATAAGATAAAGAAAGGATCGAAGCTCACAGTGGGTTGGAAGTGAATGAGTGTCGAGTGAGAAAGACTCGAGATGGAAGAAACCCGATGTGCCAACTAGCTTTCAAAAGCTTATACCCGCCTAGAAACTAAACCGAAATGACTGCTTAGCTTATGAAATGAAACCCAAAACCTTTCTTTTTCCATTTCGTTGCTTATTCCCACATTGGACGGGTTAAGTTGGAGGAGAGAAAATGGTTTGAAGTATGAGCAAATGTGATGTCTTAGGAGTTTGTTATATAGAGGAAGATGGTAAGAAAAAGACAAGATGGAGTTTTTGAGCGTGCATATTATGGCAGCCAAGGGGTGGCTCGTGTTGTGTTGTCCTTGTCAAGTAAGAGGGATGGTTCAAAGGGCATGTTGTGAATTCAACATCTAGAGGCACGCTTGGTGAGGTCAAACTAGGATTCTTAGGTCTTAGTTTGGATGCATGATGTGATAGATCAATTTTCATGTTTGCTTTTGCATGCTTCCTTGAGTGGTCACAGAAAGAAAGAAAACAAATTTTTATTTTCTTGTACTAACATAATAATAGGGTGGTGCTTGTAGGTAATTAGGGTGGTTTAGGTTAGGCTTGTCTCCTTCTTGTGCTACTGTCGAGAGTGAGAGAGCATGAAGAACTCTTGTGATTTGTTTTTTTATGTAGAGTAAAAGGATTAGAGTATTGTGAGGAAATGAAACTAGAGGTGATGGCTTATATAGCCAAGACCAAGCATGGACTAAAAAATATTTTAGTTCCCCTTTGTATGAATTCCAAGTAAGTCAAAAAAATAGGGATGCAAGCATGCATGCATACATTCGGTTGAAATGAGGGAAGGTGCGGAGGTTTAGTCTTGTCAATTGTCGTTGGAGAAGACACATTATACAAAGGTTTCAAAGCTCAAAGTGGTCAAGGCATGGTTTAGGGTATTTGTTTATTCCTCTAGGGTGGCTTAAAAGAAGGTTTTGTCCCCTTGTATGAGTTGAACATGCAAGAAAGAACCAAAAGAAAATGTTATGTTTGTGTTTTTATCGTAGTGTAGTAGCAAAAAAAGAAAATAAAAATATATAACTTTGACCATGGTTTTGTTGGGTTGTGTTTAACACAAGGGAGAAACTAAAATATATATATATATATATAAAAGTGTATGTATCTGTGGACTTAACGAGGAAGAAAAAAAAATAAACAATATGAAAACTTGTTTTATTACATTGAATTTAATCTAGGCTTGGGTTTGTTTAGCGAGGCCCAAGACAAGAAATAAGAGTGGATTGGGTTGGGCTTAGAGAGCCCGGTTGGATAAAAGATATATAAATAAAAGTTTATTATATATATTTATTTTATAAAAATTTTATTATCGAGGTCGAGGTGAAAAATATCCCGTGACTTGTCGTGTTTAAAGTTCGAAACGAAAGAAAAACAAATGTAGCCATGAAAACCGGTATGGAAATTTACAAGTTATTACAGTACCTACCCCTTAAAAAGAAACCACGTCCTCGTGGTTTAAGATTCGGGAATCGCCAAGGTCGATACGGTAACGAGATGTGAGTACTTAAAACGTGACGCGGAAAAGGGGCTAGTCATTCAAGAGAGATTTAGTGACATGGGGCGATAGTTGAACAAAAGGGAAAGGATTTATTAAGCGAAATATAACGCGGTTTCATAAAAGAGTACGATAGTTAAGTTGAAAACAGATAGAACAGAGTCTTATGAGGTTACGAAGGATAGAGCATAAGAGTGCCATAAGAGATCGTGACCGGTGACAAAGGTGGTTTAAATACATGTGCGAGAATCAAGTAGTTGTATGTTACATGAAGAAATAACATAGAAGCAGTGACGAGTTTACATTAAGAAATAACGTCGAGGTTGATACAGTGACGAGTTGTACGTTACATACAGAAATAACGTAGAGATACAGTGACGAGTTGTACGTTACACACAGAAATAACGTAGAAGTCGATACAGTGACGAGTTGTACGTTACACACAGAAATAACATAGAAGCAGTGACAAGTTGTACGTTACATACAGAAATAACGTAGAGATACAGTGACGAGTTGTACGTTACACACAGAAATAACGTAGAAGTCGATACAGTGACGAGTTGTACGTTACACACAGAAATAACGTAGAAGCAGTGACAAGTTGTACGTTACGTACAGAAATAACGTAGAAGCAGTTATGGAAGTATAGCATAGTGTGATATTGTAATAGTGGGCATGTTACGCAGTTTAACATAGAGAGGTAACAAGTATAAGCATTCGTAGTCTACTCTACACTCTCTTTAAGTTAATTATTCCTTAATTTCATTAAGTTTGTTACATCAACATTATTCTCATTTAAACTTCGCGACCCAATCAAACAAGAACAGCCTTAAAGTTTAAATGAGAATAGGCTTATACACATTTAAACTTTCGCGGCCCAATCAGACAAGAACAACCTTAAAGTTTAAATGTGAGTTAATTAAGAAACTTAATGATGTTGAGAAAATAATTAATTTAATTCAAATGAGAGTTTATAGGAACCTAAAATACATCAGTAACACATTGCACGACTACATCGTGTAGTAGTAGGCAAGGCATGGTAGACATCGGCAGCTGTGGCGGCGTTGAAGTGTTTTTAAGAAAATTTGGTTATAGTTTAGGTTTTGAAAAATACCTAATTCTCTATAACCTTGGCTCTGATACCAATCTGTAACACCCCTAAAATTTCACAGCGGAAGCGTTCGGGTCATGGGGTGCTACTAAATCAATATACACAACACAAGATAATAAAGAATGGAAAATCTATTCCATTATCTAAAGATAGATTAATTTGAGAAATAATTTTACATCGTTGTTTCAAAGTGCGGAAGTAAAGCCCATAAAAATATATGTTGTCCCATTAAAAGTTGTATTAAATATGCTTGGAAACACTTCGGATGCCAGTCTTTAATGAATGCCTTTGCCATTGCCCACGCCAATAAGTAAACCTGAGAAAAACATGCTAAAATGTCAACACAAAGGTTGGTGAGTTCATAGGTTTAGTTTAAAGAAATCAAGTTGGACCACAGTTGCACATATAGCATCTCCGTAAATGACACTATATGCAAAAAGGCTATTACGCTAATACCAAGTTCATACGACCGAAACTACGATAGTGTGCATGCATCTAGAAGCATGATAAATAAAAGCCCAACAAGTGTATTTTTAGTACAATCAATCGATACGATATGATATACGCCCGACGTTTGCCTATCCAGTCAAACTCGAACGGGGGTGTCATCCCCAATAGATCTATTCATAACAATCGCGCCTCCCCAAAGGGAACTAACGGTAGCATTGTTGGGATTCAAGGTTGTTTCACGTAATAGTGTTTTCAGTTTCAGGTCCGAAAAGAGTTTTGCATGTTTCTCACCCAAAAGTTTTATAAAGCAAGTAAATAAGAGTAAAAGTGGGGCTATAAACTCACCTTAGCAGTTTGATGAATAAAGCACAAAGAGAATCAAGTGTGATAAAACAACGGCTCCTACCCAGAATCTAAGAACGGGATGGCATGACTCAGAATAATGATAAATGTTTGGTTTACGACCAAAAGGAGAGAGTATTGAATACACAAGTCAATAGAGCGTTATTAGCGTTGATTTATAAATATGACGATGTTACCGAGAGTTTGGTCTATTTACTTCGAGATGTGTCGGTAATTTATATTACTTTTGTTTTAAATATTCTCTTGTCTTTTAGTCCGGTTTTAGTATTGAAACTAAACATATTAATTTGACGAAATTACAAACGAAATGTGTCAGGAATAAATCGTTTAGACATTTTTATTATTAGTTATAAAAATGGATAAATTTGGGGTCCAAAAATAGTTGTTAGAATGTAAAAGTATAAAAAAAAATGTCAAGTATTAAACTTGAGGGGTTGGAATTGTAAAGAATTATATAAGTTATAAACTTATATAAGTTTTAAGAAAAGTAGCAACTCATTTGAATTTGGAGGGCTGAATTTGTCAAAGAGTGGAACTTGTAAAAATCACAAAACAAATATGGCGAAATAGCAACTGCTGGGATTCGAACATATGACCACTTCGCTCGCATGGCAACAACGTTACCAACTGAGCTAGGTGGGTTTCTTTGTTATATAATGCGTTTAGATATAATTAATTAGTGTTTAACTGTTTTATCCTAGCGTAAATATTACTCGGTGAATACTGAGTTTGAGATTTCATGCGTGTGTTTGTGTCTTTTACGTTCTTTTCTCATTTTCAGTTTCAAAATAGTTGCTACCTCAACTTTTGTGATGACTTTAACAAACTCAAGTTTTTAAACTTTACATATTAATACATAACATGAGCATTAGAAGAGAAATGATAATAAGATAAGGAAAGGATCGAAGCTCACAGTGGGTTGCAGGTGAATGAGTGTTGAGTGAGAAAGATTCGAGATGGAAGAAACCCGATGTGCCAACTAGCTTTCAAAAGCTTATACCCGCCTAGAAACTAAACCGAAATGACTGCTTACCTTATGAAATGAAACCCAAAACCTTTCTTTTCCTTTTCTGTCACACCCCCAAATTACCTGTTTTGCAGCGGAATGGAATACCTGGGGGATGACTGTCATAGCATCAAAGTTACAGTTATATCGAACGACCTAAAGTGTCGTTTTGAAAATATCGTTTGATTAAGTAAAATAATCAGAGTTTACAAAACATAGGTCCCAATAGATTTCCAAAGTACCAAAATGAGTTTGTTACAATCAAGCGACAATTAAGTGCATAAAAATATATTTGAGACGCGTCAGCTCAGCGACTCCATGCAAGCCATGATGATATGCTAATACCTGAGATAAACATGCTTAAAAGTGTCAACACAATGGTTGAGTGAGTTCATAGAGTTTAGTTGAATTGTAAAGCCTTTCAAAAATGTTCACCCAGCAAATAGTTGGTGAGTACACATGTTTTATATAATATGAAAACTCTTTAGAGAGGGTCTAATAGAGCTATCCATACTACCTACTGATAGGAGACTAACAATGCGAATGTACGAACAGTACATCATACAACTATTATATACAATTAAGAACTCTCCGAACATGGGAGACTCGGCACTTCGAACAAGGGAGACTTTGTGTTGCTCCGAACAGGGGAGACTTTTAGGTCATAGCACGTACGATTCAATAAGTTCAAACAAGTCATACGTTCGTAATTAAGTTCAAGGGTTTAAGTCGAGTTCAAAAGTTCAAAACAGTCAAAGAGCTCAAAACATATCAAAAGGTTCAAAATAGTCAAAGGGTTCAAAATCAAGTTAAACAAGTTCAAAATATATCAAAAGGGTCCTTTACAAGTTAAAAGTGTTAATACAAATAAGCCGTAAAAGCGTTTATTTATATTTTACGATCTTCTAATGTTTTGTCGATAACAAACGTAAAATCATTTTAACGAAACAAATAAAATACGTAAATGGTTTGAACTAATAGTTTCTAACATATTCACATTTTCACATAAAACACTAAAACAGTATAAGTGATTTTATGATTTAATATTACATATGTACAACAACTAGTGTTTACATATTTGGGTAAATATACACATAACTAGTATGTAGTATATTGGGTAATATAAATGGGTAGAAACTTAAGTATCATAACCCATTGGGCAAATACATTGAATGTAGTTGGGTACAACCCAAAGCCCATGACCCATGGAGCTTGACCCATAACCAATTGCATGACATCATGCTTATATCATACATGGATATTATCCATAACCCATGGATCAACCCATACCCAAGTGACTAAGTGCATTGCACTCAAGAGATACATTGTATCTAGCTAAAGATCCATGGATCAAGCCATGACCCATGACCCATGACCCATAACCAAAATACCCATGGGTAAAGGGGAGCGTCCCATAGATCCCTAGCTTTACGCTAGACGGATCCCTTATGGAAGGGATCCGTGGGATCTGGGGAATAGTATATTTTTTCTTCTATATATAGTGAGCCATTTCTTCATTGTTGCTCACCCCTTTCTAACACACTTTCTCCCTGAGTTAAAAACTCACTAACCTCAGATCCAAGAGATCTATGTTTGTAGTTTTGTTTTTGTGTGATCTTCTAGGTTCCTCTTAAAGGCAAGATCACCACCTTTGAAGTCGAGCAAGCTCAAGTCCATGAGTTGCCATGCTTCCTCATCATCAAGACTATTGAAGTCTTCTTGTTGATGATTGTTTTTCTTTTCTAAGAAGTGTTGAAGACATTTGTGAATGGTGTCTCAAGTGTCAAGACAAAGATATTAGTGAAGGGTATCTATCGTCCATATCATAAGCACTTGTGGTAGGTGCTTAGAAGTCAAAACTAGAAGCATTAGTGAAGGGTGTCTTGAAGATCTAGTTAAAGGCATTAGTGAAAGGTGCCTTAGATGTACATTCGATATGGTGTGTTTCGATGTACAAGATAGATTAGTACTAGATCCGAGGATATTGATATCCTTGATGATATTGTAAAGGAGTTTATCTCCTTTGGGATTAGTTGTTGGTGTAGTGTTGGGTAGTAGTTCCTCCATTGCAATGGAACTAGGTGCTTAGCCTAGTACCTAATAAAGGGTAGGCGACGTTGTGTAGGTGTGGTTCACCTTGGTGTGAAAGAACCCGGTGGTTAGCCTAGAACCGTATAAAGGGTAGGCGACGTTGTGATAAGTTTGGTTCACCTTGGAGTGAAAGAACCCGGTGGTTAGCCTAGCACCGGAAAAAGGGTAGGCGACATTGTGAAGGCTTCTCCGCCATAAGGAGATTGGTGTAGTGTTTACGAACTCTCGAGTAGGTGACTCGGGGAGTGGAGTAGGGCAAGGAAGGTGTCCTTGTAGCCGAACCACTATAAATACTCGCGTTGTGGTTTTGTGCTTCTTATTCTTGTCTTTCATTACATACCTTTATATGCTTGTTTATCAACATCCAACACACACATCCAAAAAGATTGACATAAGTCGATCTAATTAGATTAAAAGGTAGTTTTAATTGGCAAAATTATTCAACGCCCCCCCCCCCCTTCTAGTTTTCCACAATTGGCATTAGAGCTTCGTTACCAAGTTTCTTGAAGTATATTGTACTTTAAAAACTTGATACGATCCATGGTTAATTGAAAACTACAAAGAAGGTTTTTCATAAAAACAAACACCATGTCTTTTAAAACTATATGTTTGGATGCTGATTTGATAACAACATTTTTCTTATTTACTTTTTCATTTAAATTGCACTAATCCTCTTTGTCATGTTGATTAGTCAAAGCTCACATCTATCAAGCCATAGGATTTGCTTGATAATAAAGATTACCTTCCTTAAGAAGGTATCTTAAGCATAATGGAGCTGGAATTGTCTTCTGACATTTGTTGTGTCATTTCTAAAGACATTCCTAAGTGCATTTAAGGTATGACTTTCCACTTACCTCTAAATGATATTAGTTTAATAAATAAGTGTGATTAATTAAGTGTTTATTTGAGTAGGTTTTGTGTATACACATGTTTTACATGTAGCTTCATTAGGAAGTTTTTTCTCACATACGTGTCACTCTTTCGTCTAAAAATCATGGTTTATAAAACTTATGTTTTGCCTCACTTAAATCATATCCCTCTAAAAATAAAACAAAACACGAATCTCAAAAATTCCTCCTTTCCCATAAATACTCCCACCGTCAATCACTCTATCCCCACTTTTTCAAATCTTCCAATTTCAAAAATTTCTCTCATTCAAAACTTCATTTTCCTCTCCATTTTCGTCTCAACCGAAATCAAGAAGGATCATCTTCAACATGGTTTACATCGCCCTCGTACTCATCGCCTTAACACTCATCGCACTTGTGTTCCCTATGATGAAGTTCACATATGGAGACATTTACTTTGTGTTGTTAATCTACATTGGGGTTATATACCAAATCCTTTGTATCATCCTTAGCATTGAAATGAAATATTACTAATAATCTAAGTTTATCTAGGTTATTATCATAATGTATTTATCATTTCTCTTTGTTTTATTTCTTTCTCTCATAATACATTAGAAGTCATGTATGCATGTTAAAAGAAAATGTAGATTAAAACACATATCTTGGTATAAAACTATGAGATCTAAAAATCTATGCTTTTCATCATAAAATCTGGTTCTGTAACTACAGATCTACGGATCCCGGAAAATACACTAGCCGGATCCCTTTTGAAAAGGAACCGTGGGATCCGTCCTACTGGAGAACAGTTTTTCATGCAAATTAAAAACCACTTTTCTTCTAAAAATAATACTCCACTAGAATGTCAAAACCATAAGTAAGTTAAATGTCATTGTTGTTAAAAACCATTGTTAATAAAAATCTAGTAAAAACATTAGATAATCATAGGTTGACCACAAACATCACTTTCTATTAACTCATCTTTTCTATAGGTTCAACTATGACGCATGAATATGAGTTTGATTTTTCACTCACTAGCGTCTACACTCCAAACATCTCCCTTGAACCCGACACACCTGGCATTCATGTCCGTGGGTTCAATAACCTCGAAAACCGTCACTTCCACGAAGGACGTATTGTAGACACCTCTCTACAATTCGAAGAAGGTATCAATACCTCCTTCTGAGCCATAGGACTAGAATGTCTTCTTGAAATCAACGAGAAGATATGTCCAAGGTCCATAATGGAATTCTTCCGCCAAGTTGAACTCGTTCGTAACGAGGATCACTCTCTATCTCT
Organism: Chrysanthemum makinoi; assembly: GCA_910596185.1. Classification (NCBI taxonomy): domain Eukaryota; kingdom Viridiplantae; phylum Streptophyta; class Magnoliopsida; order Asterales; family Asteraceae; genus Chrysanthemum; species Chrysanthemum makinoi. The sequence goes on along the minus strand of OU343216.1, from coordinate 11,770,922 downwards.
TTGGTTTTATATCAAAAACCAAAAGTTTACTCTAACCCTTGGGCATTTTGCTCACATCCTCCGAATTCCAAAACATGGACAATGTGCCTTCACCGAAGATTGGTCTCTTGATTCTCTCTTCAACTTTCGTGAAGAAAATAGTCCATATTGTTCACACATACCCTCCCCGGAAGATTTACATCGCATTATATGCAAACCTCGACCATATTACTCCGATCCAAACATTATCTTCACACGGGACATCCGAGAAGAGTACAAGCCCCTTGCACTCATCCTACGTGAAAATGTTTGGAGTCTTAGGGGAAATCGAGAAATCCTTCCCGCTTGTTGTGCTCACATATTGTATTGTTTGCTAACACAAAAACCATACAATCTCGCCTACTTCTTTGCAAGGCGAATTGTAAATCTTCAAGGCTTCAAGAATAAACTCGTCCCTTATGGAATGTTCTTGACGCGCCTCTATCATAATGTTATGCCCTTTCATCCTCAATTTCAAAGTCCGTTGTACGTACTTGTGAACAAGAGGATGGAACCGCTAAACATATCTCACATGAAGACTTTCTTCATTCTTGATTCCACCAACACTCATCAACAACGTGATGATCCTACTAGCGAAAACACTCAAGGAACCTAGTAGTATTTCAAATAGGATCAATCCTCTTGTACTCGTGCTTTATCAATGTAATCCTATTTCCTTCATGAAATAAAACATCTTACATTTGAAATCTTAATGTTAGAACCCCTTTAAACCAACCTTGGAATATAATGCATTGTCAAGATCAATGCATACCTTTAGAAAAGGTTCTGCTGAGCAGATGGACGGATCCCAAAGTTTGTGCTAGACGGATCCCTACACTTAAGGAACCGTGGGATCCGGCAAACAGAAAATGCAATTGCAAGCATTGTATTTCAAACATATCCTTAGAACACCTCACTTTAAGCTAAACATAGTGTCTTAAGGCAAATTAAGTCCTTATCAAGTTAAGTAGATCTTTCCCACTCACACATGAACTCATCGAGATCACACTCAAAGACGCTTGTAGATCTATCGTTTCATTTTAATCCATTGCTCTTCCGCTCTTAAGCTCATACATCATTTTTTCACATGATCCCTCATATCTAAACATTGGAAATCTCTTATAGCAAAACTGATCATAATCATCCTTACGTCAAAGTTGGTCAAAATTGATCAAATCTTAGTTTTTCCATCTTAAGCCTCAAGGATATTGATATTTTCCAAAGGATTAATCTAAGTCATTATCTGATCTCGAGGATCATTTAGCTTCAATAGACACTCTCATCTTTAGTGTCATCCTTGTTCATTCATTGGTACTCATGAAAGTTCCAATTCCTTCCATAAAAGGCAATTATTATCTACTTCACTGATTACCTTCAAGTACTTAAGCACCCCTTCATTTAAGACAATTAGGAGGACTGAAACACTCAAGGTGATATAGATCTTAGATCTTAGAAACATCATTTCTACTCTTCCATAACTGCTGAGAGCCGGATCCCTAGGATTAGCCTAGACGGATCCCCCTGAGGAGGGAACCGTGGGATCCGGATGACAGTTTATGTCAAACCTTGCTAAAACAATCATTTCAACTCATCTTTCTAACTCAAACACTCCATCTCATCTTAAATGAGTTCCTAGATCAGTACAAACTCTGAAGTTGACTCTTGTGCATGTTAATCATCACATTCCAATGAATCTTAGTGGCTTAAGGCTTAAATGCAATTGCCAAATATCTTGCTTTATAAACCACATTGTTAGGACTTCCATACTCATCACCTTCATCCCAACTTTTAGCACTTTAGAAACCCTTACAAACCTCTTGAAATCATCTCATCATGAGGAAAACTCCAAGTAGTAACTTATCCACCAAAGAACCACCCAAGAAAAAGGCTCGTGTTATACACGAAATCTCTTCAACCGAATCATCTCCGGTCAAGCCAACAAATGCTAGGATCTTTCCTCAACCAATTAAACCAATTCCTAAAAGGATAGTACCCACAAAACTACCTATGCCAAACACCACCATACCTCCTAGGCCAAACAATATCATCTCCACTAAACCATCACCATTGGTTCCTAGAGCTATCTCCTTTACATCTCCACTATCATCACCACACCTCTACAATTTAGAGGATTTGCCTCCTAGGCCGTCTCATCCACCTCCGCCGACAACATTCTCTTCATTAGGAGGAATAATGGTACAAAATCAAGGTGTTAAGTCAACACTAGCTCTGGCTTCCTTTTCGCCGTTTCCATCAAATAATCCCATTTGGATTATGAGAAATCATCAAAGTCAACCACCCGACCATATGGAAGTTGACACTTCTCTACCACCACCATCATTCTTGGTCGAGCCATTCCTAAATGCCCCTCCACCAATTCCTCCATCGTTTGAAGCTTCACTTGATCCTTCGCATCAAGCCATTTCATTTCTTCCACCACCAGTACCTAGCCATGACAAAGATTGCTATCATTGTCAACATGTTGAAAGTTTGATACATGAAGTACGAGAAGACCAACGTTTCATGTTCTATCATCTCCTCGAACGTTTCGACGAGATTAAACCTAAACAAAACTTGAGCTAGAAGATTTTAGTGGTGTCCTAGCATCAAGCGATAGTTGGTCTAGAAATTCTTAGTCATGTATTTTTAAGTTTTTAGAGTCATGTATATCATAACTCTAGTTTTATTAAATGAAATTACATGCTACTTGCTATATTTCTGAGTATATGATTAAGTTGTATTCATATCTCACTTTTGTGATAACATTACTTGTTATATCACCATTGCTGAAATTGATCATCAGCTATACGGATCCCTCAGAATTGCTTAGACGGATCCCTACTAGGAGGGAACCGTGGGATCCGTGAGACAGAAAACTATTTTCTACTAACTTGGACCACATTTGCAGGAAATTATGAATTATACTTGCTTTCTAACCTTTGTTTTGTAGTTATTCAATTTACACTTGAAGACTTTCACACCCTAAAGCTACGGGGAGCTTTGTGTCAAAGCAATACATTGCAAATTACTTGCAATATTAGGATTACATTTCTTGACATCCCTTTGCAAAATTGTAATTATCAAGGGGGAGCACATTCGTCACTTAGACGAAATCTTTTGCAAACTTACTTGCAAACAAACTAGATTAGTATTACTTTCTTGACGCCCTTACATAGGGATGGACTCGTCAAGGGGGAGTAAAGACGAGATCCTTTCCCGTTACTCGCTCCTTAATTCTTATTTTTTACTTTTCACACGTTTTTCTTAAAAACAATGTGTTGCTTTCTTTCGAAGCTCTTTTTGTTTCGACAAAAAGGGGGAGAAGAAAGTAAAAACTACAAATTCAAACTCTTACAAATTTTAGCTTTTCCTTAAAATAATTTTATGTTTTGTCATCAACAAAAAGGGGGAGATTGTTAATACAAATAAGCCGTAAAAACATTTATTTATATTTTACGATCTTCTAATGTTTTGTCGATAACAAACGTAAAATCATTTTAACGAAACAAATAAAATACGTAAATGGTTTGAACTAATAGTTTCTAACATATTCACATTTTCACATAAAAGACTAAAACAAGTATAAGTGATTTTATGATTTAATATTACATATGTACAACAATTAGTGTTTACATATTTGGGTAAAATATACACATAACTAGTATGTAGTATATTGGGTAATATAAATGGGTAGAAACTTAAGTATCATAACCCATTGGGCAAATACATTGAATGTAGATGGGTACAACCCAAAGCCCATGACCCATGGAGCTTGACCCATAACCCATTGCATGACATCATGCTTATATCATACATGGATAATATCCATAACCCATGGATCAACCCATACCCAAGTGACTAAGTGCATTGCACTCAAGAGATACATTGTATCTAGCTAAAGATCCATGGATCAACCCATGACCCATGACCCATAACCAAAATACCCATGGGTAAAGGGGAGCGTCCCACGGATCCCTAGCTTTACGCTAGACGGATCCCTTATGGAAGGGATCCGTGGGATCCGGGGAATAGTAGATTTTTTCTTCTATAAATAGTGAGCCATTTCTTCATTGTTGCTCACCCCTTTCTAACACACTTTCTCCCTGAGTTAAAAACTCACTAACCTCAGATCCAAGAGATCTATGTTTGTAGTTTTGTTTTTGTGTGATCTTCTAGGTTCCTCTTAAAGGCAAGATCACCACCTTTGAAGTCGAGAAAGCTCAAGTCCATGAGTTGTCATGCTTCCTCATCATCAAGACTACTAAAGTCTTCTTGTTGATGATTGTTTTTCTTTTCTAAGAAGTGTTGAAGACATTTGTGAATGGTGTCTCAAGTGTCAAGAAGAAGATATTAGTGAAGGGTATCTATCGTCCATATCATAAACACTTGTGGTAGGTGCTTAGAAGTCAAGACTAGAAGCATTAGTGAAGGGTGTCTTGAAGATCTAGTTAAAGGCATTAGTGAAAGGTGCCTTAGATGTACATTCGATATGGTGTGTTTCGATGTACAAGATAGATTAGTACTAGATCCAAGGATATTGATATCCTTGATGATGTTGTAAAGGAGTTGATCTCCTTTAGGATTAGTCGTTGGTTTAGTGTTGGGTAGTAGTTCCTCCATTGCAATGGAACTAGGTGCTTAGCCTAGTACCTAATAAAAGGTAGGTGACGTTGTGTAGGTGTGGTTCACCTTGGTGTGAAAGAACCCGGTGGTTAGCCTAGCGCCGTATAAAGGGTAGGCGACGTTGTGATAGGTGTGGTTCACCTTGGAGTGAAAGAACCCGGTGGTTAGCCTAGCACCGGAAAAAGGGTAGGCGACGTTGTGAAGGCTTCTACGCCATAAGGAGATTGGTGTAGTGTTTACGAACTCTCGAGTAAGTGACTCGGGGAGTGGAGTAGGACAAGGAAGGTGTCCTTGTAGCCGAACCACTATAAATACTCGCGTTGTGGTTTTGTGCTTCGTACTCTAATCTTTCATTACATACCTTTATATGCTTGTTTATCAACATCCAACACACACATCGAAAAAGATTGACATAAGTCGATCTAATTAGATTAAAAGGAAGTTTTAATTGGCAAAACTATTCAACCCCCCTTCTAGTTTTCCACAAAAAGAGTTCAACTATATGTCAAAAGTTTCAAATCAAGTTCAAAGTGTTCAAATATATGTTAAAAGGTCCAAATTAATTTAAAAGAGTTCAAATATATATGTCGAAGGGTTCAAAATCAAGGAAAGTGGTTCAAATAATAGTGTTCATAACATAGTAATCAATTTAGTTCGGGCATAATCTACTTACGAGCATAAAGAGTGAAACAAAAGATTAATAAGTTTATGATAGTTCAAACAATATAGTTTAAGTTTAGATTCAACATATAGTTTGCAAATAATCGAGATTGATATTAAAATAGTTGAGCATGTATCTCCCCCAAAGAGTTTGTAAAATGATTAAACGAGTAAAAGTGGGGCTACGAACTCACCTGATGCAATGATTATGATGACAAAAGTGGATACACTGAAATGAGGTGCAATCTCTATCTGCAACCTAATATGAATGATATACTCTAATATAAGCCATGAAACAATGTCGTGCATGCAAACTCATATGATATCCATACCACTTGTACATTTTTGAAGAGAAAGTTTATTGTCGAAATATACATTTATGACAACTCGTCATGTTATAAAATACTTTACAAGTACTTACGTTGAAACGACATCCTACAATAGTTGCTTAGTGATTTATCAAGAAATTATAGTTTAAGGTTAGATTTTCGGCAAAGTTTGAGTGATCGAATATTATTCGTTATAACTTTGTTTGACGAACGGTTAAACATTTTGGAAACTAGGATAGGCGAACTCACTTTTACATGTAGACATCGCTTTCTCAAAAGTACTCTATCAATATAAAAAACGGCTCCAAACATGGTCACTTGCGATAACCATTTTGGACTAATAGAAAATATGTAAGTGTTATTATTTGCGAAAAATAATAGTTACGATAGCCATATTTCAAACGCTTGTAACTTAGTCATTATAGCTTGGTTTTCTAAGTTTTATATATCTTTGGTTTCGTGTTAATGTATACTAATATATTTTTGATAAATCGACTCATTTAGATTATGTTTAAAACTCGGTTTTGCCCCTTAAAAATCCCTTGACAGCAAGTACTATTCCAGAAAATTAGTTTTCGTCGTTAAACTTGAAACTAGCGTAACTTCTTCGTTATAAACCCGTTTTAACCCGTTCAAGCGACCACGGTTTCGTTTTTAAGTCTATTTTCTGAAAATATAAGCCAAAATATCCCCTGACCCACTGATGTTTCCAGATTTCACAAAATTGGACAGCCCTTATATATATTTCGTCGAAAACGATTTCTCTTGTTTGAAACTTGTTCTAAAACATTTCAATCAACACCAAAGCTATTCTAAACCTACCATACACCTTCTTAGGGTGTCATGGGTTCCTAGACCTCACCAAAATTGATAAGTTTCATAAGAACACTAATAGTATACTTTAAATCCATAATAAGTATAAGGATTAATTTCATATATCACCCTACTTTCATGATTAATTTCATATATACCCAAAGTGCAAGTATTGAATGCATAATGTACAATGTTTTTAATGCATGCTTGGGTATATATGAAATTTCCAAATAAAAGGAGGGGAGATATGAAATTGCCCCTAAGTATAAAAACAAGTAAAAAGTGGTATGGATCATAGTATATTTGCATGTTTTTCTAATAGAATCATAAAAATAGATCAAGTAATAGTATGAAAGATTAAGAAAAATCATTAGAAGCTTACTTGAGTGATTGAAGAGTTTTTGGAACTAGAAACTTAATTAATCTTTAGGTTTTTATTTCAAAACCTTCAAATAGATTACTAAATGAACTTGTTTAACACTTGATCTTGAAATTTTGATGGATTTCTCTTCTTGATCTATGGTTGGCCGAACATCACAAAGGGGAGGGAGACATTTTCCTTGCTTTTCACCTTCTAAGTTGTGTTTGTATGTGTTTTATTTTGTATAAATTGTATGTATATTAAAAATATCTAGACCAATGACTCTATGGTCTTTTACATAGCAAAATTCAACTTTGCTATATAAATGACTAGGGGGCGTGTATATGGGATAAGGGTGAAGTAAATTGTGTAATTTTGATGAATAAATGCATTTAAAGTTAAGTATATTGTATATTTTGTACATATAATTAGCTATTAAGTGTAGCGTTAGCTAGAAATCTATTTTAACGGAACAAAATAAAATATATCGAAGTCATAAAATTATAAAAATGCATTTCTCGCAAGTATTGAGTGAATAAATAATTATCGAGTAGGATTTACGAAAACCGTCTTAATATATATATATATATATATATATATATATATATATATATATATATATATATATATATATATATATATATATATATATATATATATATATATATATATATATATATATATATAACAATATATATACAAAATAAATTCAAAACATCGGGTAAACTAACAATATAATTTTTATAGCTTTAAAATAAGTATAAAAATATATTTTAAACAATTCTTGGACGTGTCGGATCAATTATTCAAAATAAGTGGTCGTGCGATAGCGTTTATTTAATAAATAAATATACGTTAATGAAATATGCAAACCCATGCGTGAACTAATATGAAAATGATGTTACTGAAGATATGTAGACTAATCCTAGTCTATATAAAATGTCCTTGATGATATTCTAAGAATACGCAAGCTTAACCCTCACGGTTACGCGAATATGATACTCGTAAACCTAGTTTACGAAAAATTGATGAATAAAAATCATGAATATAAATTTTTCTCCGGTAATGAATAGTGTTTTGTGAATAGTAAAATTTTGAAATAACCTCTCAAAATATCAAATCGACTTCAAAAACGATGAATAGTAAAATGATGAATAGTAACCGATGAATAGTAAATTCCCGAGATGAATAGTAAAAATTTCAAAGTTTTGAGAAATGACCTGAATTTGAGAATTGTCACATTTTCGTTGCTTATTCCCACATTGGACGGGTTAAGTTGGAGGAGAGAAAATGGTTTGAAGGGTGAGCAAATGTGAGGTCTTAGGAGTTTGTTATATAGAGGAAGATGGTAAGAAAAAGACAAGATGGAGTTTTTGAGCGTGCATATTATGGCAGCCAAGGGATGGCTCGTGTTGTGTTGTCCTTGTCAAGTGAGAGGGATGGTTCAAAGGGCATGTTGTGAATTCAACATCTAGAGGCACGCTTGGTGAGGTCAAACTAGGATTCTTAGGTCTTAGTTTCGATGCATGATGTGATAGATCAATTTTCATGTTTGCTTATGCATGCTTCCTTAAGTGGTCACAGAAAGAAAGAAAACAACTTTTTATTTTCTTGTACTAACATAATAATAGGGTGGTGCTTGTAGGTAATTAGGGTGGTTTAGGTTAGGCTTGTCTCCTTCTTGTGCTACTGTCGAGAGTGAGAGAGCATGAAGAACTCTTGTGCTTTGTTTTATTGTGTTGAGTAAAAGGATTAGAGTATTGTGAGGAAATGAAACTAGAGGTGATGGCTTATATAGCCAAGACCAAGCATAGCCTAAGAAATATTTTAGTTCCCCCTTGTATGAATTCCAAGTAAGTCAAAGAAATAGGGATGCAAGCATGCATGCATACATTCGGCTGAAATGAGGGAAGGTGCGGAGGTTTAGTCTTGTCAATTGTTGTTGGAGAAGACACATTATACAAAGGTTTCAAAGCTCAAAGTGGTCAAGGCATGTTTTAGGGTATTTGTTTATTCCTCTAGGGTGGCTTAAAAGAAGGTTTTGTCCCCTTGTATGAGTTGAACACGCAAGAAAGAACCAAAAGAAAATGTTATGTTTGTGTTTTTATCATAGGGTAGCAGCAAAAAAAGAAAAGAAAAATATATAACTTTGACCATGGTTTTGTTGGGTTGTGTTTAACACAAGGGAGAAAGTAAATATATATATATATATATATATATATATATATATATATATATATATATATATATATATATATATATATATATATAAAAGTGTATGCATATGTGGACTTAACGAGGAAGAAAAAAAACAATATGAAAACTTGTTTTATTACATTGAATTTAATCTAGGCTTGGGTTTGTTTAGCGAGGCCCAAGACAAGAAATAAGAGTGGATCGGGTTGGGCTTAGAGAGCCCGGTTGGATAAAAGATATATAAATAAAAGTTTATTATATATATTTATTTTATAAAAAATTTATTATCGAGGTCGAGGTGGAAAATATCCCGTGACTTGTCGTGTTTAAAGTTCGAAACGAAAGAAAACAAAATGTAGCCATGAAATACGGTATGGAAATTTACGAGTTATTACAACTGGTATAGTGGCATAGATCACACTTCTGCTTGGGTTTGGTGGTGGCTTTTGACTTTGAGGAACTAGAGGAGGCTGACTTTGTTTCCTTGATTGATTCAGAGACTTTTTCGATGGATTACATCTTATCAGTTAGCTTCCTCACAAGTTCAGTCAGTTGCTGAATTTGGTCAGCTTCAGTGGGGACAGAGGATGTGGAAGTCTCAGTGGGGGTAGATTCTTGTTGAATTGGTTTTGATGGTCTTTTCAGGATGGTTCTACCATGTCCAGACCTTTCTTTTAGTGAGTGAGGATTGAATTGTAATGGAGTAAGCTCAAAGCTAGGAGCAGCACCCTGAAGAGGTTCCAGGGTTGGAAGTGGTGCTTGAGATTCTGCTTCAGACTCAGGGATATTTTCAGTACTACTGGGCACATCAGGGAGTCCAAGCATGCTCTTTAGAGCTTGACTTTCAGGCTCTAGAATCCTTCTAGAATCGAAATTTGGAAGCTTACTCTCAGGATTAACCCGTTCAATCCAATCACAGGGCTTGGGAATAGTCAACACATTGGTAATCATGCCACCAGACACAAATGGTTTGGGAGACTGGTCTTTGTTGTGAGAGTCAGGGAGATGATCTTCACCTATGACTCTCTTTTTGCTACTGGGGGCTCCCACAGCATCAAAGACTCTTGGATTCTTAGCAGTCCAACTAGCAATGATATCCTTTTCTATCTTAAGTTCATCTTGAAGAGCCTGATTTCTTTTAACTAATTCAGTGTTTTGAATTTGCAAATTGATAGCCTCAAGCTTATTTTGTTTCAAAAGAAGCAGTTCATCCCTACACTTGTTTAGTTCAAAACTTAGCTTGTTATATTTTGAAAAAAGATTTAAACGTTGCTCTTCTACAAACTTAAGGTCAACATTGATATAGTTCATATAGGACTGCCAATCAGAGTCGTCATCCATAGAAAGTAAAATATTTACCTTCTTCATTGTGATGTTGACCCATTCTCCATTCCTGGCATGATTCTTCCCAACAGCTAGCTTGTCCTCTTCTGAGAGGGTCATCAGTGCACTGACATGCACCATTTCATCATGAGATGAGACTGGCTCTTCATCCCAGTCGAAGGTTTCAGCAACAAGGCCTTTGTTTTTACCCTGCACAGATTGAACATTTTTTGTTGTTTTTGAGGGACTGGCCTCAAGCAATGCAAGCTTAGCTTTGACTTTCCTATACTTAGCTTCAAAGTCAACGGTTTTGTTTTGATCAGATTTTTTTTGAAAATTTTTATGAGACTGATAGATTTTAGGTTGAAATTTGCTAAAGCCTGAGGACTGATTTGACCCTGATGGTTTATAAGAGTGTTCAGATTTTTTTTTTTTGCAAAACAATCTTTTGCAAAATGACCTCTTTTGTGATACTTAAAGCATTCAGTGTCCTCATTTGCTTTCGCATTTGAAAAACCTTTGTTTCCTTTTATAAACCTCATAGAGTTAGCAAGGAGTGCCCTTTTTCTGAAATTCAACGTTCAGGTCATTTAGGTACTCCTCACTTGATCTCTCATCAGGCTCATCATCTGAATTTTCCTGGAAATCTTGAACTACATTGTTAGAATAGAAAGCAGTTGATATTGGTGTTGAAGTGGTGGTCAGGGACTTCTTGACTTCCTGAGACTTCTTTAAGTCAGGGTATCGTCTGTTGATGAGGTTTTCCTCATAGACAAATTTCCCATAAATTTCAGGAAGTTCAAGGTTCTGAATGTGATTAGCATTCCTAAGTCCCTGAGAGAAATTCAGCCACTTCTCAGGAAGACTATTGACAAAACCAACATTGATTTCATGTTTGGACAACTTAACACCATCATTTGACAGTTCATTTAGCAAGGTTTTGTACCGGGTGTAAGTTTGAGACAGAGTTTCTGAGTCCTTAGCCCTTAAGGTGTTATACTCAAGTTTCAGGTCCATTATCATGTTTTCCTTGGTATCAGATGGGCCTTCATGACTATGGACTAGGTCATCCCAGGTTTGTTTAGTTGTACTACAGCTTATAACTGACTCCATAATATCATCAGGAAGACATGATATGATGATACTTTTGAGTCTTTGGTCCTTGTTGACCACTCTTCTCTCATCCTGAGTCCACTGAGCTTCGCTCAGGAAGGGTTTGGGCAAACCTTGGCCGGAGTCTTTGGGATAAATGGACCTTTATTTATATACTTGGTATAATAAGGTTCCATCCCAATCAAATAGCAAAGCATACGCTTTTTCCATTTGTTGAATTTACCAACTTCAAGTTTAGGGGCAACGGCTGAATAAGCTCCACCCTTTTTATCGACTAGTTAGGGTACAACAATTTCAGCCATTAAAAATGTTTTAGAGCGGTTTAAAAAGGGTTTTATAATCAGCCTTGATCTGATACCACTTATTATTCCCTATTCAAAATCGTAAAACAGTTAAGTATTAAAAACAGATAATAGTGAATCAATGACTGAAGTAAGATGTAAGCAAAACACACTGATAAATTTTCAACATAATATTCTTTATTAGAAATCAATCAAAAAAAATATATTACCCAAGTACTTGCAGAATAGTACTTGGGATTGAAATGACAAAGGTTGGTACTCCTCACTAAGTTCAGGCTAAGTCTGAACACAACTACTATGAAACCACTGAGCTATCTTAGGGATTGAGTTGTATTTGGAGGAGTGAAAGATGGCTTGTGTGTGTGTTTTTTTACAATTCACAAGTTCTTTATTTTACTCCATCTCTTATGCTATTTATAAAAGTATGAGTTTTAACTCTTTCCTAAGTGACAAACTGACAATTTACAGAAGACAAAATACTGATGTATTTTGTCTCTGTTTACAAAGACTATATTAAGTAAGAGACAAGGCTGCTTTCCAAAAGTCAGTGATGACACTGAGCCTGATAGTTTGTCATTCAGAGAAAGTTGAATTTGGTTGATAAGGACTTCGTCTTATCTGATTCAAACTTATCCCGCCTTATCCTGCTCATTCTTCAGTCTTCATATCCTTCAGTCTTCTACTTCAGTTTGTCTTCAGTGTAAGTAGTTGGTGAGGAGTTTAGGGATTCAGTGAGTTATTGTCATCACTCACTGAATCCACCATCTTCTTCTTGACTCACTCTTCACCCTTTAAGTTCTACCTTACTGAGTGGAGAGACTTCTTCTTCACCTCATACTGAGTATCCTGAAGATGGCTCACTGAGAGACTATGCACTCAGTGACATGTTAGTGTTTAACGGTCTAAACACTTGGGGTATTTTCTATTCAAATCCTAGATTAAGGGGTTTGGGTATTTACTGAACCCAACAGATCTTTATTGTCATACATAATCACAGAACCACAAAATCAAAAAGCTCTTTTTGTTTCTTCACTTATTATGTGTCTGCTGCTGTCCATAATTCCAAACAATCAAGCACAAAAGAATTTTTAGAATATGAAATTTGAACGATAGAACCTAAAACACTAAGAATGAAAATCATGTACCTTATTGCGATCAACTGTGAATGAATGAGATGCAATGCTGAATGATGGTTATTTATAAGATGAGATTAGGGTTTATGTCAAATTTTAAATTTAAAAAAGATATTGTGGAAAACTAGAAGGGGGGTTGAATAGTTTTACCGATTAAAACTTGGTTTTAAACTATTTAGATCGACTTATGTCAATCTATTTAAACATGTATGTTGGATGTTGATAGACAAGCATATAGAAATATAAATATGTAATGAAAAGATAAAGAGTAAGAAACACAAAACCACAACGCGAGTATTTATAGTGGTTCGGCTACAAGGACACCTTCCTTGCCCTACTCCACTCCCCGAGTCACCTACTCGAGAGTTTGTAATCACTACACAACACCAACTCCTTGTGGCGGAGAAACCTTCACAACATTGCCTACTCTTTTTCTGGTACTAGGCTAACCACCGAGTTCTTCCACAAGGTAGAACCACACCTATCACAACGTCGCCTACCCTTTATCTGGTGCTAGGCTAAGTACCGAGTTCCATCCAATGGAGGAACTACTACCCAATACTACACAACACCTATCCCAAAGGGGACCCACTCCTTATTACAACATCATCAAGGATATCAATATCCTTTGACCCAATACACATCTATCTTGTACATCAAACACACCATATCGAATGTACAACTTAGGCACCTTTCACTAATGCCTTTGACTCGAATTCTAGGCACCCTTCACTAATGCCTTGTGACTTGACTTCTAGCCACCCTTCACTAATGCCCTTGACACGGACGTTTGGAACCTATCACTAATGCCTTCGTCTTGACTCCTTTAACATTCATCACTAATGCCTTTGACACGGACGTTGAGCACCTCTCACTAATGCTTTCGTCTTGGCTCTTTCGGCATCCTTCACTAATGCCTTGGACACAACACTTCTATGGAGGAGGAAAGAACTATCAACAAGAGAACCTCAGTAGTCTTGATGATGACGAAGTATGGCAACTCATGGACTTGACCTTGCTCGACTTCAAGAGGTGGTGATCTCGCCTTTAAGAGGAACCTAGAGAATCACACAAAAAACAAAACTACATAAAAAGATCACTTGGACCTGTGGTTAGAGAGTTTACAACTCAAAGAGAAAATATATGTCAAATGGGTAAGTTACAATGAAGAAATGGCTCACTATTTATAGATGAAAAATAGCTATTGTTCCACTGATCCTTCACTTGAGGGATCCGTCCAGTGTATTACTGGGGATCCGCGGGACGCTCCCCTTTGCCCATGGGTTTTGGGTCATGGGTCATGGGTTATAGGTTATGGGTCATGGGTCATGGGTCCTAGACTTTGGACCATGGGTATCCAAGTAGATACAATGTATCTACAAGATGCAATGCATCTAGTCCATGGGTCATGGGTTAAAACCATAGGTCGTAGATAATATCCATTTATGACTTATGCATGATGTCATGCAATGGGTTATGGGTTATGCTCCATGGGTATGGGTCATGGACTTTGGGTTTTACCCAACTACATTCAATGTATTTAGTCAATGGGTCAAATACTTAAACTTCTACCAATTGTATTACGCATTATAATACATACTAGTTATGTATATATTTATCCAATATGTAAACACTAGTTGTTGTACATATGTATTACTAAATCATAAAATCACTTTTACTTGCTTAGTTTTTTATGTGAAATCGTAAGTGTGTTAGTAAACTATTGGCTCAAACCATTTACGTATTTTATTTGTTTCGTTAAAATGATTTTACGTTTGTTATCAACAAAACATTAGAAGATCAAAAAATATAAATAAACGTTTTTACGGCTTATTTGTATTAACAATCTCCCCCTTTTTGTTGATGACAAAACATAAAATTATTTTAAGGAAAAACTAAAATTCGTAAAAGTTTGAGTTGTAGTTTTTACTTTCTTCTCCCCCTTTTTGTCGAAACAAAAAGAGCTTCGAAAAGAAACTAACACATTGTTTTAAGAAAAACATGCGGAAAAGTAGAGAGCAAGTGACGGGAAGAGTTCTCGTCTTAACCCCCCCCCCTTGACGAGTCCATCCCTTTGTGAGGGCGTCAAGTAGGAAAAAAAAATACTAAACTAGTTCATTTGCACCTATGTTTGCAAAAGATTCCGTCTATGTGACGAATATGCTCCCCCTTGATGATTGCAATTTTGCAAAGGGATGTCATAAAATGTAATCCTAATATTGCAAATGTTTTTGCAATGTATTGCTTTGACACAAAGCTCCCCTAGCTTAGGGTGTCAAAGTCTTCATGTGTAAATTGAAAATCTACAAAACAAAGGTTAGAAAACAAGTATATAATGCATAATTTCCTGCAAATAAGACTCAAGTTAGTAGAAAACTAGTCTTCTGTTGCACGGATCCCACGGTTCTCTCCTTGGAGGGATCCGTCTATCTTTTAACAAAATACAACAAAGGTGATGTAACAAATGATGTTAACATCAAAGTGAGATATGTATTAGAACCCCAAGCATATACTCAGAATAATATGGCAAATATCATGTAATTTCATTTAATAAAACTATAGATATGATGTACATGACTCTAAAAACTAAGAAAATGAACAATACATGACACCGAATTACTAGACTATCTAAGTCGCGCTTGATACTAGGACACCACTTGAATCCTCTAGCTCAAGTTTGTTTAGGTTTGATCTCGTCGAAACGTTCGAGGAGATGATAAAACATGAAACGTTGATCTTCACGTACTTCATGTATCAAACTTTCAACATGTTGACAATGATAACAATCTTTGTCATTGCTCGGTAGTGGTGGTAGAAAGGAAATGACTTGATGTGAAGGATCAAGTGAAGAGGGATGAGGAGCCTCAAAAGAAGGAGGGATTGGCGGTGGCGCATTCGAGGATGGCTCAACTAAGAATGATGGTGGTGGTTGAGAGGTGTCAACTTCCATGTGGTCGGGTGGTTGACTTTGATGATTTCTCATAATCCAAAAGGGATTATTTGATGGTGACGGAGAAAAAGAAGCTGGAGCTAGTTTTGACTCAACACCTTGATTTTGTTCCACTATTCCTCTTAAAGAGGAGAGTGTTGGCGGTGGTGGAGGATGGGATGTCCTAGGAGGAAAGTCCTCTAGATTGTAAAGGTGTGGTGATGAAAGTGGAGTGGTGAATGATAAGGCTCTAGGCACCAAAGGTGACGGTTTAGTGGAAATGGGGTTGTTTGGTTTAGGAGGTATGGTGGTGTTTGGCATTGGTAGTTTTGTGGGAACAATCCTTTTGGGGATTGGTTTGATAGGTGGAGGGGAGATCCTACCATTTGTGGATTTAACGGGAGATGATTCGGTTGAGGAAATTTCGTGTACAACACGGGCAATTTTCTTGGGTGGTTCTTTGGTGGATAAGTTACCACAAGGAGCTTTCCTCATGATGAGATGATTAAAAGAGGTTTGTAAAAGCTTCTAAGTTCTGGAAATGAGGATGTATATGATGACTTTAGGAGTCTTAACAAGGTGGTTTATAAATAAAAGGATTTGGCAAGTGCATTCAAGACTTAAGCCACTAAGATCCTTTGGAATCTGATGATTAGCATGCACAAGAGTCAACTTCAGAGTTGTACTAATCTAGGGACTTAATTAAGATGAGATGGAGTGTTAAAGTTAGCAAGATGAGCTTGAAATGATTGTTTTAGCTAGAGTTAGTGATATGTGCTTAAACACATATATTTTGTTTATCAAAACTGACCCAAAATAACCAAGAAAGAGCCGTTTATTGCTAACATTTGCGTGTTTCTTGAGTTTATGCATGTGCAGGTACGGATATGACAAAACACACAAAAAGAAGCTAAAACCGAAGAAAACCGAGCACGAGAGAAAGAAGAATGCTTAAGCTGAAATTTTAAGGTCGAATTGTGCATTTGTGAAGCTTTTATGCTCAGAGGATGATATTTGAAAGATATAATCAAGTTTGAAGAATTGTCAGAAATAGTCCCTGAACTTTTAGTTATTGGCAGAATACACCCCTCAAGTTTAAAAAGTGCAAATTCAGCCCTTGGATTATTTGAAGATTGGCAAAGTTAGTCCTTGATCAAATTTTCAGATTTACAAGTTTGGTCCCTGGATTTTCATCATGTGCACTTTTGGTCCTTGAAATAATACATGAGTCCAAATATAATCCTAAGTCCAAGTCTCTTGCACCTTGGCCCAAATATCTAAACCAGCCCAAGCCATTTCACTTACCCGATCTAGCTAATCCAAACCCAACCGGATCCCCCAACCCATGACCCGTACCCTCAACACCCGGTCAACTGGTCAACCAAATCAAATTAATATAAAAAAACTCAACGCGCCCATTTTTCCCCCAAAAATCCCCGGGTAAGAACCCTAAAACACCCCGCGCTCTAATTGGCTCAATACACTATCATTAAGGGCAATATAGTACATCCACTGACACAACCTGACACACGGATGCCACGTTGGCAATCCTTGTGTCAGTCCTACCCTTTCATGGCTTCTGATTGGACAATGAGACGTGTAATATGCAATCCAAGGGTTGAGATGAAAGGGATGATGTATTTGATGATCCAACGACTGATAATGATCATGAGAAAGCACACATTTGGAGCTTCCAGATTCTTCCAAGGCTCATGCTTCGCCTATAAATACCCTTTCATTTTCTCACTTGTAAGAGGTAGAATTTGAGTAGAAAACTAGTAGCTTATTCATGTTTAATGTTTAATTTTCATTTCTGTATTTTCTGAATTTCAGTTCCTTTGTAATCACAAGTTTTATTAATAGAAGTAATTTCAGTTTTTGTTTTCACTCAATCTCAATTACTGTTTCATTGTTTTAATAGCTTATTAGTATTTCATTATCTCGATCTAGCTTATCTCAATTCATTTTCAGCTTATTTGTTTTATAAAATAAAAATCACAAAAAAATAAGAAAAATACTTAAAAAATCAAAAATATCTCAAATTTGCTTTTAAGCTATAAGCAGTTTATACTAGTGTTACCATAAGCTCTTATAAGCTTATCCATAGCTTATTTAGTGCTTATCTTAAGGTCTACTCAGTTCTACAATCAATTTACTTCAAATCACAAAATCAGT
Source organism: Chrysanthemum makinoi (assembly GCA_910596185.1). NCBI lineage: Eukaryota > Viridiplantae > Streptophyta > Magnoliopsida > Asterales > Asteraceae > Chrysanthemum > Chrysanthemum makinoi. Next base: position 11,752,947 of record OU343216.1, on the reverse strand, counting down.
CAAACAAAGTCAACTGAAAGAATCAGATGGATATGAAATTGGATTTGGGTTGTTGCAGAGCTTGGATTGGGTTGGATTTGAGTAGTTTAGTATAGATTGGGTATTGTATGAGTTGCTCTATAAGCTGGACCAAAAGTGAGTTCAATTTCATTCCATTTACTTAAACTGTTGAGCTGAATTTGTTGTTCCATTATTGCTGTAGCTATTTTTGCATTAGTAGATCATTGTTAGTTGTTAATTGAGTATTAGAACTTAGTTAGATTATTGCTTTGATCTATAGTTAGGATTTATATAGATTAAGTAGTAAACTGCTTATTAAGTAGTGTTTGTATCAGTTGGTTCTAGTGATCTGGTGGCTTAGTTTGTGTTTAAGATCTGTCACATAAGTAGCAGTTAGGATAATTAGGCTTAAATCAGTGATTTATTTGCACTCTAGAACTCTGAAAGTCAAAATTGCATTGAAACTGATCTAATTTGCATATCTGTTGAAATCAGTAGTTAGAACTTTTCATATAGGTTTAAAAATAGTAGATCTAGCTTGCTTTAATCATAATTAGGCTTAATACATCATTATCAGTTCAATAATTGGATTCAAAGTTCATTTAAGTCAACTTTTCAAAATCTATTTCAAAAGTCAAAAAGTAGTAAAACCAGTTTTTGCAAAACTTTCTGGATTTTTCATGGATTCAGTTCTGATCCAAATTAAGTGAGATTTTGGGTTTTTCAACTTCAGTTGGTTGAGTTTGTAAACACTATTTTTGCTGAATTTTTAGATATTTCTAAAAGCACTTAACCATCTTGTTTTCTAGGTCATAATGCCCTGGCACACTCTCAGCAGTCAAGAGTGTGCACAGGAACTTTGCAGTTAGCATAACTTGTTCATGTTAGTTAGCAATTGGCTCAAACTTGGTTTACTGGTTCTCTGGTTGGTATTCTTAAGTTTACAAGTGTTGGTTTCCATTAAAGCTCTTTTAATAAGCTTGTGCTTAAGCTAGAAAGTGGGCAGGTCTAGGCTAGTTTGGCTTATAAGTGAAATCAAGCTAAATCATTGTAGATTGCTCATTAGAGGTTTAGATTAGTTGAATTAAGATGCTTTTAAGTGCTTATAGCCTTATTTAGCTTCTGAGTTCATTTGGTGAACTGTAGCAGCTTTCAGCTTATTTAGAAGTAGCTTATTCATAGACAGTTACACTACAGCTTTTAAATCTCACACATAAGCTTAGGTTTTGATATTTTTCATAGATTTAGAATAATATTTTAGATTTTCCCTGAATTTTTCATAATTTTCGGTAACTGTTTACTATTTTTCTCAATTAAAACTAGTTTTTAATACTTTTTAAATAGCATTTAATTCAATTAATTCAGAAAAGGTTCCAAAAAATAATTTTTCAATTTTCCTAGATTAAGAAAATTATAAAAAGGAAAAAAATAATTTTTCCAGATTTTTCCTTGTTTAATTTGTAATTTTTAGCATTTAAATTAGTTTAAATTAGTTTTTAATTCTAATAAATTTAAAAATCATAAAAATTAGTTTTAATTCTTAGATAATTTTCTAATATCATTTTTAGTTAGAAAATAATTTTAGATCATTTTTAGGGTTTAGATTAGACGTATTTGCATTTTATTTACGTTTTTTTTAATACGTTTTAGTTTAATTCGCGTATTTAGGATTTCCCGTAGTGTAATTTCCCTTAATTGTTTTCCCATTCCCCGTAGTTTTAATAAAATCAAAAATCCAAAACATCGAGCATTTTAATAACGAACCAATAACGACGTTGCCCATTCACACCTCGTTGGGAAACGACTCGGATTTCCTAATCCGTATCACTATCACTCACGGGTTTTGATTCATTATCCTTTTTCCTAAAGGGATTTTAAATCATTCCTTGTGGTTATTTTTGATATCGATATTGTGGTTTTATCCAAACACACACACCCCTAAACCTCAACGAATCAAATTTTGGCGCCGCTGCCGGGGAGGTTGTGTCGCGACAATATCGTTAAAGGTTTGACGATTAGTGACTCAAGATCCTTCCTTTGTGAAGTTACCATTTTTTATAAAAATCAAAAAAATAAAAAATATTTTCCTTTTATATATATATCATTAAAAATACAAAAAGATTTTCCCTTTGTTTTTGAGCTAAAATAGAATACATCAATTATATAACATTCTCAACGAAGGTGTTATCATTAGTAAGTTCCCGAACCAAAGATCAAAAACTTGCCTTTGTGTCGCTTGTGAATCAATTTATTTCTATTGGATAAACAAACTGTGTGGTGGGTATAAGGACGGCCTGACATTAAATTGCGGCTGAAAAGAAGCGGGTTTTTAATGAGCTTCATTGACCTAAAAAGCTTCTCCGCTCGCTTGTGCGTTTGTCTTGTAGAAGTGATTTATTCACTTGGGATTATTGGTTAAGTTCACTGTGTTTTCGAATACCGTTCTCATTTAATTGCCTTGGTTTTTAAGTGCATGCGCACTCGATCTCGATCTAGAAGACTTCAGAATCAGAATCAGAACGTACCCGAGTTACGTAATATGGCTGCTCCCAACAAACCACCAAACCCCGGTCCTAATCCTCCTCCCGTTAATCAAAATGTAGCTCCCGATCTCCGAACGATGGAGGAGTTATGTCAACCTACAATGTACGGGAGGGGAGGACCCATTGCACCGACTAATTTTCAAGATATCGATTTTAGCTTGAAACATCATATGATAGAACAAGTAAAAAACAGTTGTCAATATCATGGTTTACCAGATGATGATGCAAACAAGCATCTTGATAAATTTCTGACCGTTACTCAGAGTATGAAACAAAATGGGGTCTCCGATGACGCCCTTCGTCTGTATCTTTTCCCATACTCTTTGACTTATCATGCCACTTTGTTGGATATTACTTTTCACATACACATCAAACCATAACACAAAGTAGCATATAGATGGAATTCTAGAGAGAGAAAGTTAGAGGTTTAGGGAACTTAGTGAGAGAAAGTGAAAGATATTATTATGAGCTCCAACTCTCTACCTTGGGAGGTAGAGAGTATTTATAGTCTTACATAAATCGCCACCCAACGGGCTGTGGATTAGGCATACAGTGGGTAAAGACCCGTCCGTCCTCCACGGTGTTACTTAACTAAATACTACTAACCTAAATATTACTACGACTACGAGCCTTCTAACGATTACATATACTTGAGGTGACCGACTCTTTAATACCGGGAATTTCTAATTCCTAACAATCTCCCCTAAGGGAGGTCACCTCAAACATATACTAAAATGACATTGAATACAATCAGATATTACATTAACAATTGATCTTGCATTCTTGATGTAGTACTTTGCTCCGAAGCTCGTAGTCATTGATTCCACTCATTGCATGTTTGGTTTATCCAAGTGGAGGTCTTTATCGATCCACGTGATAGTAATTTGAGCCAGCCTATAGAGATCATCAGTAATCAAAGATCTCTGTGACATCCATTGTGGTGTTGGTATTATGTGATGTTGTGACATTCGGACCGACATGCTCACATTCTGGATCATGATATCTTCTCATCGAGTAGCGAAGCTTTTGTTGAATCATGATATTGGCAGCAGCAGCGTAAGCTTGGAGTGAAAATATCCGAGTCATTGATGCACTAATCATGATTTCTTTTGAGATGAATGTGTTAAGTGAGCATGCGGCTATGGTTTGACCGCTTCATTCTCGACACCGCAAACGTCGGGTGTACCTGCATACAAAAGTTAGCAATAAATCGCACGAAAGTGTCTTTGATCACTTTCGTTGAATTGAGGTACACCGCCCACGGTTCCCTCGCTGATCAACAAGTACGCCTCGTGATCGTATAATTCAAGAATTTCCTTGACAGTGGTTTCGCAGCTACTCTAGCCGTTCTCAAACCCGAACATCTCAAAGAAGACAACACGGAGTGAGTGAACCAGCGAATTTGAGTCCACCGATTGATGAAAAGATATTTGAAAAACAATCGAGTATTGCTCAATAGAAATTGTTTTTGCAATACAACGAAGGTTTTAATGAAAATCAATTATCAATCATAAAACACCTTTTGATTTGAAATATCCGTACACGGTCGATGTACTAAAGAAAAGAGTTTTAAAGCACAAAGACCGGTTTTTCAAAGGTATCCGTCAATCCATAACTCGAACCAGATTGATTCAAGAAATTGAATCGCCCATTGTTTCGCTCAGTTGTCACATGGTTGATCCATATAATAGATCTCACATGCCACCTACCAGGAGCTTGTTTGATGTTGGCTCCATAAGGCTTTCCATCTTCATTGTGAGTGTGTAGACACATCACTCAGATGTTCTGGCAATACCACAAGGATAATGCGTAGGACTCAAGATATAATCTCTTTCCACATTGTGTGAAACAGAGAGTCTTCATTGAAAGTGTCCTAATGAGATTTATTGATGATCTCGTGGCTCTAGACTCAATTTTTGAATATTTGGATCCTGTACGGAGACTAGGGAGAGGGTCTCCTTCTTCAATATCAACAATCTCTAAGAGAAAGTCGATAGATAATGTCGGTTCCCGTGAGAATGAAACAAGTCCTTTTAAGAGGAACTTGAGTGGTTTTGAAAGTTGAAGTGCAGGCCACGGGTCCATGACGTCTTGTCTTCAATACCGATGTTACCATCAGTAGCATATGAATTGAACCCGGTTTCTTCTCTAAGGTTGAATAAATGGAGGGCTATTTGTTTTCACCCTTTTCTCATTCAATTCTTTTTCATTCTTCAACCCCTTCAAAGCTTACCGAGACTTCATAACTAGAACCTTGTTGGGTTTATTCCAGTACTAGCTCAGTCTCAGTCCGCACTCTTCCCATTTCTCATTTTTCTCCTTTTATTATCATACCTAAGAACTCTACACTAACTAGTGGATAGTTCCTGGGTAGATCCCTCCGGTTCTGGCGGATCTTGGGAACAAAACCTAACCTTATCATCCTTATATCACCGTACATAAAGTAAAGTTGGTCGGTCTATTTGGTATTGTTCATCCGCCATTGGAACCAATTGAAAACCATTTGAAAATCAATTCAGATACTTGTGATATATTATCAAAGCATTTTGTACCTGAATTGTTTTTGATATTTTAGAACGAGAACTCCCCCTCAACATGTGCATCAAGTATTTGAAAATATTTTGCACACGGAGGCAAGAGAAAGAATTAACTTCTTTGATTACCATTTTCTAAAAGATATCAACATCACTTCCCAAATCGAATCAAGTAGATAAAGCATTTTGGGGAAGGATGAGATTTTCATGATTTTGCTCCCCCTCAATATGTGTTTCTAGGTTTGAAAGGAGTTTTACACATACTAGAGGGAACCTGCACATTGAGATAAATGATCACGTTTCAAATTATAGGTTTAAGATAGATGCTCCCCCTCAACATGTGCATTGAAAAATTTGAAATCGTTTGTCACATGCGTGGAGGACATCATGTACATTCTTATAAAACCATTTACCGAATTATCAGTTTAAATCCAATTTAAATCACACATTCTCCCCGATCACAATTATCAAATCATTTGAGATTTGTGATCTCTTATAGATTTAAATTGATTTTGAAAGCTTTTAAGGAGAATTGTGACTTTGATTATGAAAGCGCTTTTAACCGCTAAGGATCGGATTTTAAGACTTTAAACTCCATTGATGAAACATGCATGTACATCTTTTGAAAAACAATTTAATGCCAAATAACTTTTTAATTTAATTGAAATCATTCTCCCCCTCAATCAATGACATAGGTTGTTGATTGAGAGATGGAGATTTTGACAAATAAGTCCCGATGATTATCAAAAATAGAGACCGAGTTATTTTTCAAAGCATTTAGTTTTCAGCAGATAAAATGTTTATAGAATCAGAGCATGGAATTTGAAAACATGGTAAAACATGGCTCGTTCTTTCTTTTAAAACCGGTTATTGCCTAAAATGACAATAAACCATAGTTTCTCTTTCTCCCAAAAATATATATATATATATATATATATATATATATATATATATATATATATATATATATATATATTTTATATATATATATATATATATATATATATATATATATATATATATATATTTTAAAGAATTAACAACATCTAAAGTCCCGTGTCATTCTTTGAATGACAACACAAAGACCGTAGATATTATCGAACCGAAAAAAAACATGACAAATTGACAACATTTTTTTGAAGATTTTTCGAATTTTTCAGATTTTTATGGATTTTGAAAGTTTTATAATTTTCTATTTGATTTTTGAGGATTTTATAATTTTGTATTTTGATTTTAAAAAAATATTTACAAGAGATAGATGAAGATAGACCTTTACTCCTCGCCTTCCTCCTGAAGACGTTTGAGAGTTTCTGGTTGAAGGCTTTTCAAGCCAAGACGTGGAAGAATAAACTCAAAACGCTCTCTTGGAAGAGCTTTGGTGAAGATGTCCGCTAACCGATATTCAGACCTCACAAAATATAGTTCCACCACACCTTTTTCCACTTGTTCCCCTGATGAAATGATGTCGAATGTCGATATGCTTTGCTCTTGAGTGTTGAACGTTGTTGCATGAGAGAGCAATATCACTTTTATTATCACAAGATGAGGATTTTGTTGAAAACAAAGCCATAGTCGATAATTGAGATCTCATCCATAGGATTTGAGCACAACAAGATGACATGGCTATGTATTCCACCTCTGTAGAGGAAATAGAAGTACTCATTTGCTTCTTTGAAGACCAGCTCACAAGCTTATCACCCAAAAACTGAGCACCTCCGGATGTGCTTCGACGTGTATCTTGACACCTCGCATGATCAGATCCTGATAGGCCGTTAGTGACATACCGGTGTCCTTCGGTACCATAGTCCCATATTGATGGTTCCTTGGAGATACCGAAAGACCCGCTTAACCGCTTCAAGGTGCTTTTTAGTAGGCTTAGCCTGGTATCTAGCACACATGCAAACAAATAACAAGATGTCCGGTCTACTAGCCGTGAGGTACATCAGGGATCCAATCATACTACGATATTTCGTTTGGTCAATCATGATCCCCGAGTGGTCCTCATCTAGTTTGGTTCGATCAATCATGGGGTGTCAACAGGGTCACTTGAATCAAATCCAAATTTCTTTAAAATCTCTGTTGCATATTTAGATTGATTTATGAAAATGCCTCCGGGACTTTGTGAAATTTGTAATCCCAAGAAAATGACATTTGTCCCATCATTGACATTTGAAACTTTGAACTCATTTCATTTGAAAACGATCACATTCCATTGGGTCTGTCGAGGCAAAAATAATATCATCAACATAAATTTGAACATGAGTTAAATGTTTGCCTGACTTCCTGGTGAATATGGTAGGATCAACTGCTCCTTTGCTGAATCCGGTTGATAGAAGAAACTTTGACAGTGTATCATACCATGCCCTTGGAGCTTGCTTTAAACCGTAAAGAGCCTTCTTCAGACGATAAACGTGAGTAGGATGCTCTTGATTCACATATCCTTCAGGTTGGCTTGACGAGACGACTTCTTTAAGATCTCCGTTCGAAATGCCGTCTTCACATCCATCCGATATACTACCATGTTCTTACTAGCAAAGATTAGCAGAAAGATTCTGATTGCCTCGATTCGAGCAACTGGAGCAAACGATTCTTCAAAGTCTATACCCTCCTCTTGACGATATCCTTTAGCAACTAATCGGGCCTTGTTTTTCAACACATCACCATGCTCATCAAGTTTCACTTTGAAGATCCATTTAAGGGCAATGATCATAGCACAGTCTGAGCGGTACTAACTCCCATACATCAAGTCGATCAAACTCATGAATTTCATCTTGCATGGCATTGAACCAACTGTCTTCATTCATGGCGGTTTTAACATCTTTTGGTTCGATCTTAGATAGTACGGAGTTGAAGAAACACCATAAGGCATCGGTTGCAAGTTGTTTCCGGGTTGATACAGGGCGAGAGGGATTTCCAATGATGTTGTCTAATGGATGATCGTGAGTCCATTTTCTAAGGTGTTCATGTGGCAGTTGTTGAGGAACTGAGGTAGCTGAGTCGATGTCTTCTGAAGAAGATGGTTCTGATGATGATTCAGGAGTAGCAAATATGTTTTCAAATGGAGCATCTTCAGGAGTAGCAAAGGGATTAACTTCATCATTGATGCCAAACACAGTTCCATGATGTACAATCGAAGATTGATGATTTGTTGATGAGACTGAGTGATCAGCAGCAGGCGCTTCTTGACTTAATGAGATTGAGACTGAAGGGTTGACTTCATTCACAGGGATAGGAGCAGCCTCTATTGATGGATTTGACATTTCATCAGCATTTGTTTCATAGTGTTCATCAAACATTTGATCGAACAATTTCCTTAAATCATCTTCTGATGGAGGTACATATGGAGCTGTTGGAGAGGGATTTGGTACAAGGGATGAACCAATGGGACTGTTTTGAAGTGCGGGTCCTGAGCTGGAGTGTCCAGGAGCCATTTGACCGGTCAGCTCATCAAACGTAACGTGAATGGTTTCCATGATATTTCGGGTTCTTTTGTTATAGATTCGGTATCCCTTTTTGTTTGGTGCATATCCTACAAATACTCCAATGTCAGCTTTAGCCCTAAGTTTCCCTAAGTCTTGACCCTCATTAGTTGGATAACACAATGCACCAAACACACGAAGGAAAGAGAGATTAGGTTTTCTTTTGTGGACAAGTTCATATGGTGTCTTTCCATGAACGTGTGAATCGGGAACGATTTTGTGTGTAGCATGCAGTGGCAATAGCTTCAGCCCAGAGAAACATTGGATACTTTTGAGTAAATCAAGCATTGAGCGGCTTCTACAAGAGTTCGATTTCGTCTTTCAACTACACCGTTCCGTTGAGGAGTTCGTGGAACACTTCTTTGATGGCTGATTCCAATGCTTTCATAGAATTCACTAAGTTGTTTGTTAACAAACTCAGCTCCATTGTCTGTCCGGATAATTCTGACGGTTTTGTTAAGTCGAACCCGCAGCTGTTTGATAAGTTTGATGATGATATCTGGAGTTTCATCCTTTGTCCTTAAGAACTTGACCCAAGTGAATCTAGAGTAATCATCAACTATAACTAACACATATTTCTTCCCAAAGATATTCCGCACTCTCATTGGTCCACATAAATCCATATGAATTGTATGAAGAACTTCCGTGACAGAGTTAGTAGGTTTGGGTTTATGGGCATACTTCTTGCTTTTTCCCAATTGACATGCTGAACAAAGATGATCCTTTTCATACTTTAGACGAGGTAAACCTACAACTAAGTCCTTTCTCGAGAGATCATTGATGGTGCCGAAGTTCAAGTGATTGAGACGTCGATGCCATAACCATGACTTTGTTTTAGAAGCCTTTGACAACAAGCAAATTGGAGAAGACTTCATCATATCTTCTATGGAGATGGTGTAAAGATTTGAACCACGAGTTCCTTTTAATAGTTCCTTGCCATTAAGATCTCTAACAAAGCAGTATGTTTTCTCAAGGCTACTTCTAGATCGAATCAGAATTGACCAACAGAGAACAGATTATGACCCAAACCTTCTACATAGTATACTCTAGAGATAACACTATCACCAACAACATAATCACCATAACCCTTAATTGCACCGAAATGATCATTACCGAATCTAACAGTCCAGATGAATTTGCTCACGGTTCATGAGCGCGACCGGTCTCCGTCATATGCTTGGAAAGCCTGAGTCCAGTACCACGTAACGATTTGAATGATCGCAGTTGAACACGACAAGAATGGATAACGGATAATTGGGATCCCCATGCAAGAATGGGTTCCACTTGGTTAGTAACAGTAACTGGAACACCCACATCAAAACGAAACATCCATATCGAAGTAGAAGCAATGGAATCATTGGGAATAGATGCAATGCTGGTGTCTGATTTGACCTATTCAAAGTATGTTTACTTCTTAAGGGAATAGTTCTACCAATAGGCATCCATTTTCTAGTGGGCATAATCTTAGCGTTTGAGAACAAACGATTATTCTTATGGCCAAAAGGTATCCAATAATAGCCTATCTTTATAAAAGTTTTTCCTGTGGGTTTCCAACGCTTTCTAACAATCTTTCGCTTTTGCCTTTTTGCCTTATTTGCACGATTATTAGCATTAACAATTTTAACGGGCATTTGACAAATTAGACAAAGCATTCACACCACATTCATGATTAGCAAATGAATTCAAGCAGACATAGCATTACAAGGTTTGCAGATAGTATCGAATTAATTAATTACAGACGCCTAAGGCTAATACTAGAATCAACACGATTCGTTTTATTCAACTCAAGCTTAAAGTTCCTAGATTGGTCTTCTACTCTCTTCCAATGCACATTCTTAGCTTGCAAGGTCCTATCATTCCTTGTATTGTCTTGAGACTTTGACCTGCTTGCTTTAAAGTCACCGATTACTCCTGTAGAGGGAATGGGAACATTAGTTGGTTGATCTAATTTTTGCATTCCTGAACTTGATGTGCAAGGATCTTAAGTACTAGAAGGCACATTAGTGTATACTTTAAGACTGTGATTTGAGCTTTTGCGGCACACTAAAGTTCACTTTCTTAGCACTACCATATCCGAATCGAACTACTTGAAGGCACATTAGTGTTTCCTTTTTTAAGACTGGGCATAGAACGGATTTCACGCTTGGCACTAGGCATAGAACAAGGCATCACAACTTTGCCTTTTGCACCTAAGGTTAAGGATTTGGGACATGTGGCAATTACACATTCTAGCAACTCTTGAGATCGTTTGGCCCGGAGGCAAGCAAACCTAATTTCACTATCAAGAGGTTTGTTAATGAAATCCTCTTCGACAATCTCACGAGACATTCTAGACTATCCTTAAGGTGAGCACAGTATTCATGAAAAGCATGTTCATTATTCCTAAGATGAGGAGGAATATATTTAATCGTCACAGTGTATTTGCAGTCTAAGGGTGACTTTGAGACAACATTCTTATTGAAAACAAGTGTCAGTTTCCCATTTCCCGACTTCTCGATTCTCAATTTCCTTTTGTAAAGACGTTATTTTTCGTTGTTTTGGTCACGGGTGACTTTTATTGAATCATATAACTCTTTAAAATGTCGTTTAACTTTTTCATTTTCTTCTAGAAAACTCTCGTTTTCCTTTTGTAAGGCATCAACTAAGTTTTGAAGATGAAAAGTTTGAGAATTCTGAGAATCTAAAGGAGGAGGGATTTGGGAGCCTGTCATATTGTTCGTTTGACCCTTTAATTGAGAGATTTGGGCTTTCAACTTTCCGATCGTGTTGCAATGAGCTTGAATCTGTTCATCACGTTTGTTAATTTGAAAAACCGCATCAAACTCTGGAGCATCTGACGATGTCTTGATATTTGAAGTTTTAACATTTTCTTTAAGATGTTGATATTTTAGTTGTAAATTAAAATGCTCAACTTCCAGTTTAGAAAAATGTTTAACCAAATTGTCGTGATCATCCAGTTCAATTTTCTCGTTTAGTTTAGAATTAGTTTTTCAAGCTCAATGACACGATCATGGGAGACTTTCAGGGGCACAGATAGTTCATGAAATTTGGAAGCATTAATAGAGCAATTTGAAGCAAAGGAAAAGATATCTTGAGCAACACATTCAGTAATAAGAGTCTCATTTAATGTATGCAAGTTCTTCCTCTCAATCTCATTATATTTTAGTGCACGCTCATAATCACTAACTTCAACTACCATTGCATCAAATTCCTTTTCCATTCCCTTGATATCAGTTTCTATCCCCTTTTAAGACTCTCAAAGTGATCTTTTAGAAGTTTAAAGAAAGGCATGACCTCCGTTAAATAACATTCTTTCATTTGCTCAAAACCCCTTTCTCCTTCCGTTATACCAGTGGTGTGATCCTTTTCTTGCAAGTTTTCTCAAAATCAACAAATAGTTGAAATATAACATATTGGCTAATTAAGGTCTTGCTTTTAGTGGCAATTTTTCTAGGAACAAGATGCATTGGTGTATTAGGAGGATACACGGTCGCTCTAGGCATTTTCCATAGGGGAGGGTTTGTTTCAACAATATTTTCGCTTCTGCTTATCTAAATCCTTTTTCCAGAAAACTTGTTCGGGAGTCAACAATGTCCGAGGCTTAAACATGTTCAAGGAAATCCAGTTTTCCTTTTTGTAGTCATGGGGAGTGATAATTATTATTTTTTTCTTTGCATTTAGGATCATCTAATTTTTTGTTCATCCTTTCCCTAGTGACTTCATATGATTTCTTATCCTCCTCGGTGCACTCAACGCAACTAGGTTTCTGTCTAGGTTTAAGAATCTCATTGCCATCATAGATCACACTTTGAGCAGCTTTTGCTATCTTTCCACTCGGGGTTGGGTTTATCTATAATGGGAACACTATGCTTATCGCTTAGGACTCTATGTTTAGTGACCATGTGAGCAATCTGAATGGTGTTTCCTTGTATGTACAACTTGTTTTCAAGTTTGTTTTTCAAAGTTTTCAGATTAGAAAAATCTCTCAAGAGTTTTGATTCCTTTGCATTAAATTCTTGCTTAAGCATTTTCACATTTTCTTGAAGTTCTTGTTTTTGCTTAGGTGTTTTAGAAAGTTTTTCTTGCAAGGAATTTAATTCTTGTTTCAATACTTCTTCTCTAAAATTACTTTTCTAATGACTGTACGCACTTGGTCATCCATTTCCCGCCACAGTGGTCAACTCAAATTTAGCACGTTGTTCATAAATAGCAACACGCTCTTTATAGGCATTTAGTTCAGAAATTACAGAATCATCAGGGGCACATGTAGTGTATTCATCAAAAACATAGTCATTGTTGATTGCGAAGATGCATCACTTGGTACAACTTCACTTTCACTTTGTTTCACATATTGATCATATGGGATAATATCGATATTACCCATATTTTCAACATTTGATTCAATAGTTTCAGTTGAATGTACTTTGTCATGCATCTTTTGCACATCAACATTATCGTATAGTTTTAATACCTCTGAGATGAGTTTGTCTTGGGATGGGCCAGCTAGTGGTGAAGAAGAGACCTTGGGAGAGACCATTGGAGAAATGCTAGCCATAAAAATTGTGTGTGCCGTAGGTCCATCATCCACATCAGAGTCGTATGCATCACAATCAGCGACTTGAAAGGCATTCCGATGATTGTGACCTATCTCCTGAATAGGCTGCTCATCCACATCTGCATCATAGGTCTTGGCATTGCCCTCAGCTAGAAACAACAATTCCTCTTCATCCAAAGCAGCACCATTGTCCCGAGCTTGTACCAAGAAGATCTTATCTCTCAAGTAATCGCATTCTGTGGACGCTTTGGAGATGTACCGTTCCTTGCAATGTGTCCCTCACCACCACAGTTATAACATTTGATTGGCTTAGCTTGACCTTGGTTACCATTCCTTCCTCGATTCTGGTTGCCAACATAACCTCTACCAGCTCCACCTCTTCCATGATCATACTGTCTTTCCGAAGGTTGCACCACGATCCTTCCATCTTTAAGTGGCTTGATTGTGTGGGTTAGATGTCGCTCGAGGTTGTTGTTGGTTTGTGGGAGAGAATTCATGTTTTGACTAATCAGAAGAGCTAGTTGATTAATGAAGTTACCCACGTGTGGATCGGCATCGCTTGTTTGAACATAGGATCAGGAATGAGTTTGTGATTACCATTACCCAAAGGTATGACTTGTGATGCTTTGGTTGTGATTCCAATGTTTGAGTAGAAAGCTGTTGAGTCATTAGACAAGCTTGTCTCTCCCTGGTTGGTTTTGAACTGATTGAGAATCAATTTTTCAAACATAGCATGTCTCTCATTCTCAAGGAGGAAGGCATAGAGTTGCTCATAGTTTGTATTCTTCAATCCTTTAGTGAGCTTCACGGTGAAAACTTGTGCCATTCGGGATTCATGTTGTTCACAAATTTTGAGTTCAATTGAATGTTAGGCATAGTCATTCTGATGTTCCTCATGTCATTCACTAACTTATGAAATCTCACATAGTACTCATAGACACTCTCATCTGGTTTCATCTTGAAGTGTTCAAATTCGTCATAGAGTTGGGATTCTCTTTCTTCCATAGTTAATTTCAACCGAGAGAAGCATCTTAACATTATCCCATACTGCCTTTGCATCGGTGTTATGATTGATCAGCTTGTAGATGTCTTTAGGAAGACCTTGAAGAACAATGTTTGAAGCCCTGATATCAGCATCGAATCTCTTTTTCTCCTTATCCTCAAGCTCATCATACATTTTAGGTCTGTCCATTCCGTAAACAAGAGTACCATCTTCATTAGTATCAAGTATGTCTCTAGTCGTCTCAACTCGATATGGTCCTTCATCAATGGATTTGAGAATGTTGACACCATTTTCCTTCCCAAGGCAGTACAATCTGATTCGTTGAGCCCAAGAATCGTAGTCTTTTCTGTCAAGCATGGGTGGACGAGTATCGAGCCACCGCTTGAACATCCTCGCAACATGTGGAGATGACAAGAGGAACGTTGGTAGACATGTTTACAGCTTATACGGGATTTTATAACTCAATGATTAAACGGGAAATAGATTCTTTCACGGGATTTTACTAAATCAAGAGAAAACCGTAAACAATCACTCAAGTCGCTAGAAGATAATGCACTAAGTCGCTAGAAGATAATGCACTAAGTCGCTAGAAGATAATGCACTAAGTCGCTAGAAGATAATGCACTAAGTCGCTAACGCTTAATTCGCTACACCACTAAGTCGCTAGAGTCCCAAGTCGCTAGACAAATGCAAGTCGCTAGGTAGTAACTCGCTAAGCCTCAAGTAGCTAGCAAAATTTTGGCAAAGAATTCGCTACTCAAGTCGCTAAAGATACAAGTCGCTAAAGAGCAACTCGCTACCGACCAAGTCGCTATCACCAAGTCGCTACCCGTAGTGGAGAGTCCACTACTTGTACTGCAAATCGCTAGATCTAAGTCGCTAGGTTTAGAACTGTAACTCGCTACAAATTTGTAAAGCAAGTCGCTACGAAGAAACTAATCCGTGAAGTAAGTCGCTAGCATGAAAAACCACATAAACATCACTTTTCAATCCAAAAACAACCCAACCAAGATGATTTAAGCTTACCAAATGATAACCTACACACTTGTGATGATTCTAAACATAAAAGTACTAACAAAATCCGAACTTTAACACGAGAAATCAACCAAATGATGCAAAAACCACTAAACTTTTTCAAACTCAAAACCACCTAAAAACCACTATAAATCCAAAGATGTGCAAGATATGATCTAACCATGGCTCTTGATACCAATTGTTGGATATTACTTTTCACATACACATCAAACCATAACACAAAGTAGCATATAGATGGAATTCTAGAGAGAGAAAGTTAGAGGTTTAGGGAACTTAGTGAGAGAAAGTGAAAGATATTATTATGAGCTCCAACTCTCTACCTTGGGAGGTAGAGAGTATTTATAGTCTTACATAAATCGCCACCCAACGGGCTGTGGATCAGGCATACAGTGGGTAAAGACCCGTCCGTCCTCCACGGTGTTACTTAACTAAATACTACTAACCTAAATATGACTACGACTACGAGCCTTCTAACGATTACATATACTTGAGGTGACCGACTCTTTAATACCGGGAATTTCTAATTCCTAACACACTTCTTGGTTTGATCGACTCCCGAAGAATTCGATTCATACCTTCGAGGAAATGGTTTCGAAGTTTCTAGCAAAGTACTTTCCACCATCGATGGTGACGAAGTTGAGGAACGATATCGGTAATTTCCGGCAATATCCCGATGAATCTTTGTTTGAAGCTTGGGAACGATATAAGCTTGCGATTGATCGATGTCCGAATCATAACATGTTGCTTGTCACTCAAATTGATACGTTTTATAATGGTTTGACGTTACGACACCATGAAACAATCAATGCCTTTTGCCGGTGGAACTTTCATGAAAAGACGTCCCGAGGAATGCTACGATCTTATTGAGAACATGACCGCTCATTACAATTATTGGGATTCTACCACCGAAAGGGGTGCATCATCTCGATCAAATACGTCTTCTTCTCTCGAAATAGCCACTCTGAACAAAAATATGGACGATCTCTTAAGGATACATCAAATGAATAATCAAAATCAGAATCAACAAGTGAAAGCGTACACCGACTTGTGAGACTTGTGGAGGTCCACATTCTTATTCGAATGCCCACCATCGGTGGCTACGCACATGAGAATGTTTATGCTGCTACAGGGAACTACAATCAACCGCAAGGAGATCGAAATCTTCTTAGCTATCGTTCAAACAATTATCTCGGACCTCCCGGTTTCAACCAACCTCAACAACAAAACCAAAATCAAAACCGTTTCAATGGTAACCATCATGTTAATCAGAACCGAGGAGCTAATGTTAATCATGGTAATCAACACTACCAAGCTCCTCCACCTCAAGTTTACCAACAACCACCTCCTCCTCAACATCAATATCAACCACCTCCTCCTCAACAACCTTATCAAGCACCTCCTCAAGTCGCCTCGAACAACGATTTTCTAGCTTACATGAAGAACTCCGATTACACCATTAAAAGTTTGCAAAATCAAATTAACGGCATGAGGACGGATTTCAAAAAGGAGATGGAAGCTACAAGTAACAAACAGATTACTGAAATAAGGAATATGATGGCTAGTTTCTTTCAAGCCAATCAACCGTCTACTTCTTATTCTCAACCCTCGGGTTCCGGTTCTCTTCCGAGCAATACGATTCCAAACCCGAGGGGTGACATGAAAGCGATCACTACCAGAAGTGGTGTAGCTTGTAACCAAGGGTCTCAAGCTTTTTCTTCTTTGATTGCACCTCATGTTTGTCAAGATGCTCTTCAATCTTCGCTTTCAGTTCCAGGCAGAACCTCATATTCTCAACAATCGTACACTATCCATTGATCCGCTTAAAATAGGCATCACTACATTTTTTATGGATGCATATCCATCAAAGATAGACACTACTTTTTAAGTGATGTTGCTTTCAACTTGTCTAGTATTGTATACTTCACATGTACAATTCTCATATACGCATAACATATATTTTATATCACACAATATGATTATTCTAGGTATGTGAGTTGGCTAACAACTTAAAAAGTGTAAATTCAAGCTTCGAAGAAGTCATTTATAAAATGTGTCATATGGTGTGAAAACAAATTGTAATAAAAGTTGTCGCTCGAAAAATAACATAAAAAACACTTTACTTCAACAGATTATAAATGCTTCTAAATGTGTTAATTTAAGATTGAACAAGAATCCATTGTTAATCAGTGCTTGTTTTCAAGTCTTTTGCTTCAAGTAAGGCGTGGCTTTCCTTTACATAAAATTTCTTAACGTGAATGATGCCTTTTGCTTCCAACCAAGGTCATCAAGGTTGAGCTTCCAAACCTAGTTATAAATGCTTCTAAATGTGTTAAGTAAGGCGTGGCTTGCCTTTACATAAAATTTCTTAACGTGAATGATGCCTTTTGCTTCCAACCAAGGTCATCAAGGTTGAGCTTCCAAACCTAGTTATAAGAAGTTGAAGAAACATGAGCATGTTTCATTTCCGAGACCACCTATTTCAACAATGAAAGAAAGGTTCTTTGCTTGTGTATCATACAATAACAACATAAACAAAGATGGGTTTGAGAATGTGCATCGATTTGAGTTTTTTTTGGGTTGTTGTTGTTTGCATATATTTCTTAAACAAAAAATAGTGAATGTGTGACCAACACTTGAGACTAACATACTAATGAAAGATGTGGTGTATGCCTTTTTTAGTGGAGCTAATTAATGAAAAATATTATAATGTATTATGGTCATTAAAATTGCTAAAATATATTTTAACGAAAATATATTTATCAAAAATATTTTAATTAATATAATTAAAATATCACATGTACAATTCATTAAAAACATTAATATATTTTAATTATAATAGAAAGTTTAATAAAGTTTCTTTGCTTGTGTATCATACAATAACAGCATAAACAAATATGGGTTTGAGAATGTGCATCGATTTGAGTTTTTTTGGGGTTGTTTTTGTTTGCATATATTTCTTAAACAAACAATAGTGAATGTGTGACCAACACTTGAGACTAACATACTAATGAAAGATTTGGTGTATGCCTTTTTTAGTGGTTTTATATAGATGTGAAGATGGGAAGTGGAGGAAGGGCGAGACCGTTTGCTTGTGGGGTGTGTTTTGTGGAGACTTGTACTAGATGTCACCTGGAAAACCATCCCTTCTTGTCGTGTGAAATGTACAAGGAGTTTAAGCAGAACCCAGATCAGTCTTTGGAAGAATGGAAGAAGGATAAAGCGGATGTGAAAAACTGCCATGTTTGTACATTCACCATAGAGAAGATTGATGGGTGCAACCATATTGAGTGCTGGTGCGGGGCACATATCTACTGGGCGTGTGTTGCTCATTTTGAAAGCGCTGAAGATTGTTATAACCATATGAGGAGGTCATTTCATGAAACAACTGTTTAGCGGTAACTTAAACCTACTTAATTAGTTAAGGATCCTTAGAGAGCAAGTATTATTTATGCCTTGTAATTCGTGTTTAATGCTCTTATTCACTAAGTTTTATACTTCGGTCTCATGTTAACATAATTTTGTATGCAACATAGTTGTTGCATAGTTACGTAAGTTTTAGTTAATACTAGTCTTTTGTAAGTTTTAGCTTCATTTTACCATTTAATATTGTTGTCATGAAAGTACTTAAGTTGTTTGGGATGTGGGGCAAACCTTATCAAGGACGATGAGTCCCTTAGGCAGGGTTGTTACCTAACTGTTAGAAGCTCGAATAGCATAGCTTGTGTAGACCAAAAATCGCTAGAAGCTGTTTGTAATATATTTCAATCTCATTATATACTTGTCAAGTAGTAGACAAGTATATAATGGGGTTGGATCAGTTGGTAAACCCCTTGCCTCTCAACCGAGAGGTCAGGGGTTCAATCCTCACTCCCTACAAAAGGCCGGAGGTCCTTTCTACCTTTGGTAGAATTGGAAGCAGCCTCTCTACCTTAGGTAGGGGTAAGACTGTCTACATCTCAACCTCCCCCATACACCGGAAACGGTATTGGGTACCCATAACCCGTGGAAGACGGCATTGGGCGTTACTTTACTTTACTTTTTTTATTATATACTTGTCAAACTTGTTAGAAGCTCGAATATTTTAGATAGTTACTTTGTTAAACATAGTTTAAATATTGTTGATATTTAAACTATGTTTAACAAATAATTGAATAAAATTAATAGATTCAATTAATATAACCCTTAAATTATAATATAATATTTTGTTTAATTTAGCAAAAGAATTATTTTATGGTAGTTTAAGCTGTTTGGTATATGATGGTATCCGCTATTCACATCGTGTCAAGATCTCTGCCAAGGCTACAAAAATAATGGCAGAGTCGAGAAGACCTTTAGAGCAGCTCATGAATGGAAGAACCATAATTGATGCTCGGCTTACCCCTTCAGTTTTACAACAAATGTTTTGTCGGGAGGGATTTAATCTTCAAAAGTCTATTCAACGTGAAACCGGGACATTTTTTCTTTTTGACCGCCATAACCATAGCTTTAGAGTCTTTGGTCCCTTATCTAAGCTCGATATTGCTCAGCAGAGGCTAGTCCACGCCCTTGTGACCCTACATGATACCAAACAGCTTGATGTTCATCTTAGAGGACCTTCTTTGCCACCTGATATAATGAAGAAAGTGGTTGAAAAGTTCGGGCCTGACCTTCACGGGCTTAAGGAAAGGTTTCTAGGATCTGATTTCTCTCTAAACACCCGATACCACACCATTTCCATTCGTGGAAGTAAAGAAGTGAAACAAAACGTTGAAGCAATAGTACACGAATTTGTTAAAACAACAAGTTCTATTCCTAGTCAAATGGTCAGAAATCAAACACCCACATGTCCCATATGTCTCTGTGAGGTTGAAGATGGTTACCGTCTGGAAAACTTTTTCTGGTGTTGTGTGTAGATGGTGAACTGGAAATTGTATGATCAAGCGTTACTTGAACTGCTAGCAAGGGTGGTGGAGAACGCAGATGTTTCCATGGGAAAAAAATATGATTATAATTTTTATGTTCAATTTGCTCAAAGACTTACAGAGATTGTAGGAAGAGGAATAACTACTGACTAGTGCGTAGAGCGCTTACGGCTGTTGAGAACCATCTTCCAAACTTATGAGGTGAGTAAGTTATGTTTGAGATCAATACGTGAATTCATGGGTTGCTAAAAATGTACGTCTTTTGTGATTTGCAGTCCCAGCCACAGAATTTGAGACATGAGTCTATGCCGGCAGAGCTGTACAGAAGCCTGCTTTTCAGATGTTTCCATGTGCCGAGAAAACCGTTAAGAATCCCAAAACCACGATTACAGCAACCAAGACAACGTTTCTCTCGAAATAGGCGATCTTCAAGTGGCGGCAGTGGCAGCTGCAGTTATTCAGTTGCTGGAGTTGGCACATCAGTTCACCATGAGATACTTCCACCAGTGTCGACACACATGGGAGGTTACCATCAAGAGCTTGTGCATACTCTTAATGACCTGCATAGCCATCATGGGTTGTCTACGAGCAGGTTGATAGCGTTATCTCACTTCTTCAGTGGAGGGAACAATCATATGCTAGCAGGAATCCTTCTGGAGAAGGTAGGGCCAAGCGAGCAAATGGTTTTTATCAACCAACTTGATGCTACTGGTGTTCTTAATGCTCCGACTGATCATGCATGAATGATGTAAGTTCATTTGCTCTTTAAGCCCCTTAGATGATATTACTTGTATATGATCAACTACTGATATCCTAAAAACGCATGATCCAACAAGTCACCAAATTGACCTTTTTAAAAAGGGCCCATTTCGTCCCATGTATATTTATGCCCAAACCTGCTCTAACTTGTACCAAAATAAGCTAAATAACCATCTTGTCTTTTAATGACGACACACCGTGATGACCTGACCTGTTACCCAAACCAGACCCGCCCGTTTAAATGATTTGTTTATTTGCTACTGTTTTGACTTTTTATTATAGTTAATGTGTTTATAAATCTTATTTCTATCAAGATAAATACCCGGATGTATGTTTAGATTGAAAAACGGACTAAATGAGTTAGCTGATGTAATAAAGGACTAAGTTTCCAAGATAATATTACATATTCAATATGTAATATTAAAATTTTAATTAATGTAAACTGTTTACTAATAATATAACAGTTATTTATAATGTTATTACTACCTAATATACACTAATAAATATTTTTTTAGTGTATATCAAAGTCAGCTAGCCTTCATTCAATCAAGGTTTGAGAAGTTTATTCTATTAATGTAAACTTATAATTAAACAAAATATTATATTATAAATATGTTTAATTATAACACATTATAAATTTATTAATTAATATTTATTTGTTTAATAATATATCAAAAACACATATATTATTATTTAGTTGAAATTTATCATAACCTTAAATTAAACATAGGGATGGGGTAATTTACGTACAATATTGACTATCTTATGGCAATCGTATGTTCTGTCACCGCACGAATGCAGCTCGATTAGGAAATTATAGTCCATCGGAAAACAAAACCCTAACATCGGAAAACAAACAGTGTCAGGAAATGAAGATGTGGGAATGATTTGACATATTTGACTCATAAGAAGCAATGAAGAAGCGGGAAACGAGAGAAGGAAATGAAGAGGTGGGAGTGAATTGACATATTTGACATATTTGACCTGCACGAGTTATAAATACAGGTGGATTGCTTGGTGGGTTACTCTACTTTCACAAAGTGTATAAGTGTATAGGCTTTTTTTTTTCTCTCTTAAAAGGTCATTGTATTTATAACTACTGAGGATCCGTCTGTATGAGGTATGAAACTACTTTTCTTTTAACTTCAAAATGGTATGAAACTACTTTTCTTTTAACTTCAAAATGGAGGATTTAGTAACAGTAGAATGAAACCAATGTCTCCAGGCAACTCATCAATAGCATCCTTGATCTTTTTCTTCTCACCAGGGGTCAACTTCTCACCGATATTGAAAAATATAAAGGGATTGTGAGTATTCAAGTTTGGTTGAACCTATCTTGCAGGGTTCTTTGTTTGCTAATGAAAAGATTTTTCTATCTCAAAAAGCTCTTGTTACCTTTCAGTTTTGCTCTTTCTATAAGCTAACCCCCTACACCCTCTTAAAGCTACCAATAAGCTAGATTTCATCTAGCTTGTGGTGTCCTTTATAAGGATTGTTGGATTTGAATCTTGTTTTTTCAAAGGAGAAATAATAGTTTTGGTTAAGAACAAGTGTTTAGGTGACCAGTATTTAATTTTGTCAAAGGAGAAATAAATTGCATCTTACTTTTAGGTGAGACAACATACTACAGACAAAAATATACCATTGCTTACTGTCAAATGGTGGATTGCATTAATTTCAAGCCAAAAGGGAATATTCTATTTGTGTGGATGAAAATTAAAGTGGCCCCACTAACTTGAGAAAACCGTTCCAATACCGAATGGTGTCTGGAATTTGATGCAATTTATTTCTAGTAAGAAAATGGTGCGGGTTTCTCTTCGAGAGCTAGTAAATTTTTCTTCAAGTGCGCCATACATGGGCATCGTCGAAGACGACCTGAGTGCGACAAAATCCTTAAAAGCTAGTATATACATGAGGATATACTTTTCTTCAAAATAACTCACATGAATTAGGGAAAAAGGTTCCTCGATATACATGAAATTCGTTCTCATTTCATAAATTTCATTACTAAAAACATCCTTTTTTTAATTTCATAGGTTCCTCAGATGAAAGATGTGGCGGTCCGTCTTGCTGATAGGAGGGGTGTTGCATTGGGAGTTATAGAAGAAGCTGCTTTGGATGTTATACTCAACCAGAGTTATGATCCGGTAAGCATCAAATTCATGTTGATGTATTCATTTCACTAGTTCTAATGTTTACTATAATGAGGTGTACTTACGTTGTTGACTTTTGAAATTTTTTGTATAGGTGTATGGGGCGAGACGGATTAGGAGGTGGTTAGAAAGGAAGGTCGTGACCGAGTTGTCGAGAATGCTAATTAGGGAAAAGATTGATGAAATCGCGACGGTGTATATAGATTAACATTATAAACCAATATCTTCCCCTAAAAACCAAACATTGAACCTTGATTAGGAGGTGTTAGCCATGTACAACTTATTTTCTCTAGCAAAAGATTAACATCGCTAATCCTTCCCCTACTTTGGTTTACTACTAGCAAAATGAAACTTTATCTAGGGGTAGAAACGCCCAATTTCAATTCTTTACGAGGAAGAATTCAGACTACAGGAGTGTAATCAGATATATATTTCTAAATTACATTAATTATTTTATGGTAGTTTATTTTTATATGCAATTTTTACTTGAGCCTAACTTTAGACTCGTTTAGTAATCGAGCTTAACCCCTCAAACCCTTATATAAAGTATTCCCAAACCCATTGTGCAAATGTGCAGCTAACTTTTCTGCCGCCATGTGTTTGGTTACACATAGAGTTGTTGTTTTCAATGGTTCTCAGACGATGGAATTCTATTTGTGGTTCCATCGATTCGGGTATGAAATTTTTCGACCTTGGTTCCCTTGTTTAAATTATTTTGTGTTAATTGTATTAAGCTACAAACCCTTAATATTCTCAACATAAGCTATGGCTTCAAGTTCTGCGGTTGCCAAACTCGGAAGACTCGCAACAATTCAGACTGAAATCCGTCAAGTGGAACAGCAGAAGCTCTTTGGTCTGTTCTGGGAGCATCCGCCTGCTCTCGATCCAGGATGCAATTTTTACGGGACCGATTTCGAAGCTACATTCTCTATTCGTCATTGTTGCCAATGTATGTCTAAAACTAGCTATATCAACTTAAATTAGATGTATTTCCCAAACGACTTGGAGTGGCTCTGATACCATTGAGGCTCAACATTGTTGAAGAAAGATCTAATTCAAATGACTATGGATGAATGTATATCAATTAATGCCATCCTTTCTTTTGCCTACAGGAGTGTAATCAGATATATTTTCTAAATTACATTAATTATTTTATGGTAGTTTATTTTTATATGCAATTTTTACTTGAGCCTAACTTTAGACTCGTTTAGTAATCGAGCTTAACCCCTCAAACCCTTATATAATATAAATTTAAACTTTGCTAGTAGTTTATTAAATATATTTTAAGTTAATTAAAATTATTAATATTAATCTAGGGGGTTTAGATTAAAACCACTAAAAAAGTATAAATCAAAAATATATTGTGTTAATATATTTTATATCATTGTACCAAACATTCCTTTCTTTTCAAAAACCCCAAACATATATACATGTCAAAAACCCCAAATTATCATCGATTTTACATTAGTGTACCAAACATTCCTTTCCAAATCAACATTTCCTTTCAAAATCAAGTATAATGAACAATATAACACAAGTAAAAGAACTTACAAGAAAGATTCCAACACTACTGTTGCTCGAATTATGCAGGTTAAAGAACTTACGGGTTGCTCGAATTGGATGACAGAATCAGAAAATTTTGATGAAAATTTTTCTTCTTTTTCTTCAGAATGATAGGCTCTCTTCCTTGTTCTCATGTTTAATGATGGGAAGGACTGAAGGGGTATGATGTACAGGGCAGTCACTAATCATGTGATATGGGAAGAGAGGGTATGATGAGGTCTAGATGAGAGAAGGGGTCTAGATGATTAGATGGTTTGAATTGCCGTGTATTGATGACTTGATGCAGAAGAATAAATTTTCTTCTCTCCTGCAAATACAGAGAGAGATAAGAAAAGTTTACTTTTAAGACAAGACTACTCATCTTTAGTACTTTTGGTTACTTTTGGTTTTTTTTTTTCTTTTAGCGGTGTATGGTGGTGAGAGAGGGGAAGAGATCTAGTGAGAAGTAATATTGAAATTAGAAGAATGAGAAATGTTTCTAACCACATATTTTAAATAAAAGGGAAAATTTTAAAGGAAGATGCATCTACTTTTGTAAATGCATCTTATATGTGTGATTGTGGTTTCTTCTCACTCTTCTCATTTTTATTTTTCTTCTCATTTTATCAATATATTATGGTGTGTTGAAATATATTTAATTAATTGACCATAATACAATATTATATTAATTTTAATTAATATATAATAGTTAATATTTTAAATTATTAATTAAAATAAATACGTTAAAATTAATAGAATAAAATAATTTAAGTTTACTTTGATATAATGGTGAGCTTGGGAAATAAACACTTTTGAATGATTCATGTACAATATCTAAATGTGTTAGATAATAGAGATGTTTAATATAAAAATTATAATGAAAGATATATATATATATATATATATATATATATATATATATATATATATAAATATATATATATATACTCTAATTAATTAGAATACTAATAAAGCGGGTCGGAATTCGGGTAAACGGATACGGGTATTCGGGCGGGTATTACCAAAACCCGTACCCGACTAAAAAAATTTATGAATACCCAAACCTGCATCTAAACCTGCCAACCTGCACCCGAACCCGACCCAACCGGTTCGGGTTTCGGTTTTCTCCATCAGTTTCGGGTACTTTTGCCATCTTGTATCGGCTCACCACCATACACCACTAAAAGAAAAAAAGAAAAATAACCAAAGTACTAAAGATGAGTAGTCTTGTCTCTCTCTCACCGAGTAGGATAAAATGAGAAGAAAAATAAAAATGAGAAGAGTGAGAAGAAACCACAATCACACATATAAGATGCATTTACAAAAGTAGATGCATCTTCCTTTAAAATTTTCCCTTTTATTTAAAATATGTGGTTAGAAACATTTCTCATTCTTCTAATTTCAATATTACTTCTCACTAGATCTCTTCCCCTCTCTCACCACCATACACCGCTAAAAGAAAAAAAGAAAAATAACCAAAAGTAACCAAAAGTACTAAAGATGAGTAGTCTTGTCTTAAAAGTACTCTTTTCTTATCTCTCTTTGTATTTGCTGCCCGGAAGAGAAGAAAATTTATTCTTCTGCATCAAGTCATCAATACACGGCAATTCAAACCATCTAATCATCTAGACCCCTTCTCTCATCTAGACCTCATCATACCCTCTCTTCCCATATACACTCATGTGTGGTAGACCGTGAGACCGTAAGACCGGGGTGACAAAGGACCCGGTGCTTCCTACGAATAAGGGGAGTACTGAGAATGTCCAACCCACGGTTGTCCAAGATTCTGAGCCCGAAGATGTTCCCGTGAATGTGAAGAAAGCTAATCCGAAACCGTCTATCCCATATCCGTCTCGTCTTAAAGATCAAACGCTTCGTGAAAAGTCTAATCATCAAATGGAAACGTTTTTCCAAATCTTCAAAGACTTGAATGTGGAGATCAGTTTAGCGGATGCCCTTCTTTTGATGCCCAAACTTGCTTCTACGATTAAGGGATTGCTTACAAACAAGGAGAAACTATATGAGCTTGCTACGACATCTCTGAATGAGAATTGTTCGGCGGTTATCCTCAAGAAACTTCCCGAAAAGTTAGGTGACCCCGGCAAGTTTCTCATTCCATGTGATTTTCAAGGAATTATTCAATGCTCCGCCTTGGCCAATCTTGGCGCGAGTATCAATTTAATGCCAAAATCAATCTACGAGAAGCTTTCGTTACCCCCACTTACCCCAACGTGTATGACCCTCGAGCTAGCCGATCGTTCTACGACCCGTCCAAAGGGTATAGCCGAGGATGTCTTTGTCAAAGTGGGGGAGTTCTATTTTCCCGCGGATTTTGTTGTGGTAGATTTCGATGCCGACCCTCGAGTACCCATTATTCTTGGAAGATGTTTCTTACGAACCGGTCGTGCTTTAATTGATGTGTTCGAAGGAGAAATTACGTTGAGAGTTAATCAAGAAGCCGTCACATTCAACATTAATCAAACGACGAGGTACTCCTCAAATTTCGACGATGCTTCCATCAATCGAATCGACGTTATTGATGTTTCTTGTGAGGAGTACGCTCAAGAAGTTCTCGGTTTTGCTTCTTCTGATTCACCTTCTTCTCTAAATTCCGAACCACCTTCTGAACCAATCATTGCCGACTCTTCCCCCTCTCTCACTCCGTTCGAGGGAGGTGACTTCCTTTTGGAAGAGATCGATGAGTTTCTTGCTAATGACGAATCGATTCCACCGGGAATTGATGATGGTGTTTATGATTCGGAGGGAGATATCCTTTATCTTGAGCAATTGTTGAATGAAGATCCATCACCGTCACTTCCTCCGAAAGAGATTACGCTTGAAGAAATCAAAGAAGTACAAACGTCTAACGAAAAACCTCCGGAGCCCGAGCTCAAGGATTTACCTCCTCATCTTGAATACGCTTTTCTTGAAGAACCGAGCAAGTTTCCCGTCATCATTGCTAAAAACTTGAAAGATGAGGAGAAAACCGCACTTTTGGATATTCTTCGAAAACATAAGAGTGCCATCGCTTGGCAAATTTCCGATATCAAAGGCATAAACCCTCGTTTTTGTACTCACAAGATCTTAATGGAAGACGATTGCAAACCCGTTATTCAACAACAACGTAGGGTTAATCCGAAAATTCATGAGGTTATCAAAAAGGAAGTTCTTAAACTCCTCGATGCCGGAATCATTTATCCAATCTCCGATAGCTCATGGGTTAGCCCTATCCATTGTGTCCCGAAGAAAGGTGGAATGACCGTTGTTATGAATGAAGATAATGAATTGATTTCCACACGCCTCGTCACCGGATGGAGGGTGTGTATTGATTACCGAAAATTGAATGATGCTACCCGAAAGGACCATTTCCCGTTACCTTTTATGGATCAGATGCTCGAACGTTTAGCGGGGAATGAGTTCTATTGCTTTCTCGATGGTTTTTCCGGTTACTTTCAAATTCCGATCGATCCGCAGGATCAAGAGAAAACGACTTTCACGTGCCCTTATGGAACGTTTGCTTACCGACGCATGCCATTTGGTTTATGCAATGCTCCCGGTACATTCCAAAGGTGCATGATGGCTATTTTTCATGACATGATCGAGAAGTCTATGGAAGTTTTTATGGACGATTTCTCGGTTTATGGAGATTCTTTCACTTCTTGCCTCTCTCATCTAGACCACATGCTCAAACGGTGTGAAGACACCAACTTGGTCTTGAATTGGGAGAAGTGTCACTTCATGGTTCGAGAGGGCATTGTCCTCGGCCATAAAATTTCAAAATCTGGGATTGAGGTCGACCGAGCTAAAGTCGACGTTATAGCTAAACTCCCTCATCCCACTACCGTCAAAGGAATTCGGAGTTTTTTAGTTCATGCCAGTTTCTATCGCCGTTTCATCCAAGATTTCTCTAAGATAGCCCGCCCTCTGACCCATCTCCTCGAGAAGGATGCTCCGTTTATCTTCACCAACGAATGCGTTGAAGCATTTAATTTTCTCAAAAAGAAATTAAATGAAGCTCCGATCTTAGTTGCCCCCGACTGGGATTTGCCCTTTGAGCTCATGTGTGATGCAAGTGATTACGCAATTGGGGCAGTCTTGGGGCAACGTAAATCCAAACATTTTCAACCCATACACTATGCGAGTAAGACATTGTCTGAGGCCCAACACAATTATACGACTACTGAAAAGGAATTATTGGCCGTTGTTTATGCTTTTGAGAAATTCCGACCCTACCTTGTCTTGTCAAAGACCATAGTGTATACCGACCATTCTGCCCTAAAGTATCTTTTGGCAAAGCAAGATGCTAAACCACGATTACTTCGGTGGGTTCTCTTCCTTCAAGAGTTTGATGTTACTATTCTTGACAAAAAAGGAGCGGAGAACCTTGCTGCCGATCACCTTTCTAGACTTGAAAATCCCCATCAAAGTGTGCTCGAGAAAAAGGAGATCACGGAAACATTTCCTCTTGAGACACTTGGAATGATTGCTAAGAAAGACCCAAACACCCCATGGTTTGCCGACTTTGCAAATTACCATGCGGGCAATTTCATCGTGAAAGGGATGTCGTCCCAACAGAAGAAAAAGTTTTTCAAAGATGTTAAGCATTATTTCTGGGATGATCCTTACTTGTTTAAGATTTATGCGGATCAAGTAATCCGGCGGTGTGTTCATGGCCAAGAGGCTCTTGATATTCTCAATGATTGCCATAACGGACCCACTGGTGGCCATCATGGTGCAAGCTACACCGCTAAGAAGGTTTTTGATTCCGGATTTTATTGGCCTACCATATATCGAGACGCTCATGATTTAGTTAAGTCTTGTGATTCTTGCCAACGTCAAGGGAAAATTTCGCAAAAGGATGAAATGCCTCAGAATGCTATTCAAGTTTGCGAGATTTTTGACGTGTGGGGCATCGATTTTATGGGGCCATTTCCATCATCTAAGGGTAATAAGTATATCCTCGTGGCCGTCGACTACTTGTCTAAATGGGTTGAAGCGAAGGCGTTCCCCACCAATGACACCCGAGTGGTTGTTAAGTTTTTGAAGAATTTGTTTTCCCGATTCGGAGCACCTCGTGCTATCATCAGTGATCGCGGTACCCATTTCTGTAATGAACAATTCGCTAAAGTTATGGCTAAATATGGAGTTACCCATCGTCTTTCTACCGCATATCACCCATAAACGGCGGACAAGTTGAGGTCTCCAATCGTGGTTTGAAAAGGATTTTAGAAAGGACCGTAGGAGAAAATCGAGCTTCATGGGCCGATAAGTTAGATGATGCATTATGGGCTTTCCGCACCGCATACAAGACACCCATCGGGTGCACCCCATTTAAGTTGGTGTATGGAAAAGCTTGTCACTTGCCCATCGAGCTCGAGCATAAGGCATTCTGGGCCTTGAAACATGCTAACTTTGATCTTAAGACGCGGGTGATCACCGGAAAGTTCAATTGAATGAATTAAATGAGCTTAGGGATCGGGCTTACGAGAATTCTTTGATTTTCAAAGAGAAGACTAAGAGGATTCATGATTCTAAAATCAAAAACCGCGTTTTCAACGTTGGTGATCAATTTCTCCTCTTTAACTCTCGCTTGAAGATATTCTCGGGCAAACTCAAAACCCGTTGGTTTGGACCATTCACCGTTGCTCGAGTTTTCCGTATGGAACGGTGGAGCTTTCTCAGACCGATGGCCCAAATTTCAAGGTGAATGGTCATCGTGTGAAACATTATTTTGGAAGGGACATCCCATCTATGGTTGTCCCGGATCTCCAAACATTCCCTAAGGACAACTGAATTCGGGGATCGAGTCAAGCTAGCGACTTCGGTGACCAAAACGATAGCGATTTGTGGGAGGCACCCCATGCTTATCTCTATCTTCTTTCTATTTTCTAATAAGTGACGTGAAGGGGTTAGCCTTTTCGATTTCTCGTGTTTGGTTGTTTGTGATGTGTTGTGTAGGATTTCGCCGATATGAAGGACTCTCGTGCTCGAAGTTTGTCTTTTTCTCCACTCGAGTTTCATGTTCGATGCTGATGGAAATCCGATATCCGAAATCTTATCGACTAACGTTTATCTTTAAGCATACTTAATAAACGGCTTTTAGATTTTCGTTGATACCCTTGCTTTTAAACATTGAGGACAATGTTTCGTTCTAGTCTGGGGTAGGGTAATCTTCGATTTGATTTGACCGCACTTGCTTGTTTTTTTTTGTCGTATACTCTCGCAACCCCGTTTTTCCGTAAAAAAACAAATTGTGCAAAAATGAGAAATTTAAAATTTTTGTAAGCTTTTGCCAGTTTTATGATCAAAAAGTTTTTGCTAGTCTCTTAGAAGTTACTTTAAATATGCGTTTTTCTTGAAATAGCCTTTGCTAATTGCTTAGACAAGAAGCTATAAAATGCGATTCTAGCTCACAAGGCCAAGAATTTGCAAGTCTCCCTTAGTGATTTTAAATATGCGAAGCTTAACCAAGAATTTGCTAGTTTCTAATAAGTGACTTTAAAAATGCGAGACTTGAGATTATTTAACGAAGCATTTGCTAAGTTAATATATGTTTTGACACCTTGTTGACTTTCCGTTGGTGAGGGTAGGAATAGAATTCGACTTGTCGCGTGTTGAGCCCTAGCTTGTTCCCTTAACCATAGATAATCTAAAAATTATCGGCTAAGCATCCGCGGATCTCATTATTTGGGATTTTAAATTCGCGGAGATCGAGAAATGATAGAGTTACTTATGAGTTTAGATGCTAAGCGTGGAGTAGTTGGTTCTCTTTAGATCCCATCGAAGGTACATATGGCTTTTTGTTCCCACAAAATTGTTTCACCCCATATTTGTCAAATAATAATTAGAGATGTTGAGTTTTGGCGATAGTTAGTTCTTTATTCTTCTTTAGAGAATCTTTGCCCATGAGAGTTGGGTACACATCAAGGTACTGTCAGTGTTGCGGTGTAATAGACAACTGATTCCTGATAGTTTGCTGCTATTGTTTCTATTGTTATAAAAGCCGTAGGATTCGGAGTTTGGCACAAAAATTAACATGAATTAAAGCCCAAATGTATTAAAGTTGAAAAATCCAAAGCCATAAAAGTTGTCATAGACTTCCAAAAAGGCAGAGGAAAATCCAAAGTCATAATAAGACTCCTGATAAAACGGTAATCCCGTTGAGTTAGTGGTTGAAAAGACAAAGGGCCTAAATTGAAATAAAAAATGCAAATGTGCTTAAATAAGTGTTAAGCCAAACTTTGAATCCGGGAGATATCTCTCTAAATCATGTTAAATTAGGACCTTGATTTGGACCTCATTCTTATGTGCAATGGTTTTCGATGGAAGGTGGATAACTAATTAGCGACTTAGCTTTATATCTTTATCAGAATAAAAGTTATCGAAACGAGAAATATGAAGAAATTCATTTCTCACAAAAATAAAAAAATCTAGAGGAAAATAGGAAAATGGGAGCAAAAGGTAATTACACAAGTAACTTCCATGGGTAGTGTTAGCATCTAGAATCATTTTTAACAATGATTTCGATTTTACGCTTAGTTTAGGAACTTGTGAAAAATCAGGGACGATGTATTCTATCCGTATGGTCACTTCACGCTGTGTTGTGTTTCCTATTCCGTGATCCTAACGTGTCGTTTGAAAATTGTTGGAGTTATTGATCGACATGAAAGTTCAACAAACCGTCACTCATAATCAGAATGTGTTTAATCGTAATATCTACATGTGAATAAAAGGTAAACGGGGCGTTTTTAGAATTAAGGGTTCTTAATCTCTTTTGAGGAATCTTTGCTACTTCTTCATAGGTCTAGTAGAAAGAGATTTAAATCCTTGGTTTTAGAAGCGTGAGTTGATTGCATTGCGTGGGGACACGACAATGGTCTCATCTGGGGTATTTTGATATGTGCTTAAACACATATCTTTTGTTTATCAAAACTGACCCAAAATAACCAAGAAAGAGCCGTTTATTGCTAACATTTGCGTGTTTCTTGAGTTTATGCATGTGCAGGTACGGATATGACAAAACACACAAAAAGAAGCTAAAACCGAAGAAAACCGAGCACGAGAGAAAGAAGAATGCTTAAGCTGAGCGGAAGGTCGAATTGTGCATTTGTGAAGCTTTTTATGCTCAGAGGATGATATTTGAAAGATATAATCAAGTTTGAAGAATTGTCAGAAATAGTCCCTGAACTTTCAGTTATTGGCAGAATACACCCCTCAAGTTTCAAAAGTGCAAATTCAGCCCTTGGATTATTTGAAGATTGGCAAAGTTAGTCCTTGATCAAATTTTCAGATTTACAAGTTTGGTCCCTGGATTTTCATCATGTGCACTTTTGGTCCTTGAAATAATACATGAGTCCAAATATAATCCTAAGTCAGCTAATCCAAACCCAACCGGATCCCCCAACCCATGACCCGTACCCTCAACACCCGGTCAACTGGTCAACCAAATCAAATTAATTAAAAAAAACTCAACGCGCCCATTTTTCCCCAAAAAATCCCCGGGTAAGAACCCTAAAACACCCCGCTCTCTAATTGGCTCAATACACTATCATTAAGGGCAATATAGTACATCCACTGACACAACCTGACACACGGATGCCACGTTGGCAATTCGTGTGTCAGTCCTACCCGCTTCTGATTGGACAATGAGACTTGTAATATGCAATCCAAGGGTTGAGATGAAAGGGATGATGTATTTGATGATCCAACGACTGATAATGATCATGAGAAAGCACACATTTGGAGCTTCCAGATTCTTCCAAGACTCATGCTTCGCCTATAAATACCCTTTCATTTTCTCACTTGTAAGAGGTAGAATTTGAGTAGAAAACTAGTAGCTTATTCATGTTTAATGTTTAATTTTCATTTCTGTATTTTCTGAATTTCAGTTCCTTTGTAATCACAAGTTTTATTAATAGAAGTAATTTCAGTTTTTGTTTTCACTCAATCTCAATTATTGTTTCATTGTTTTAATAGCTTATTAGTATTTCATTATCTCGATCTAGCTTATCTCAATTCATTTTCAGCTTATTTGTTTTATAAAATAAAAATCACAAAAAATAAGAAAAATACTTAAAAAATCAAAAATATCTCAAATTTGCTTTTAAGCTATAAGCAATTTATACTAGTGTTACCATAAGCTCTTATAAGCTTATCCATAGCTTATTTAGTGCTTATTTTAAGGTCTACTCAGTTCTACAACCAATTTACTTCAATTCACAAAATCAGTCAAACAAAGTCAACTGAAAGAATCAGATGGATATGAAATTGGATTTGGGTTGTTGCAGAGCTTGGATTGGGTTGGATTTGAGTAGTTTAGTGTAGATTGGGTATTGTATGAGTTGCTCTATAAGTTGGACCAAAAGTGAGTTCAATTTCATCCCATTTACTTAAACTGTTGAAAGTGAATTTGTTGTTCCATTATTGCTGTAGCTATTTTTGCATTAGTAGATCATTGTTAGTTGTTAATTGAGTATTAGAACTTAGTTAGATTATTGCTTTGATCTATAGTTAGGATTTATATAGATTAAGTAGTAAACTGCTTATTAAGTAGTGTTTGGATCAGTTGGTTCTAGTGATCGGTGGCTTAGTTTGTGTTTAAGATCGTCACATAAGTAGCGTTAGGATAATTAGGCTTAAATCAGTGATTTATTTGCACTCTAGAACTCTGAAAGTCAAAATTGCATTGAAACTGATCTAATTTGCATATCTGTTGAAATCAGTAGTTAGAACTTTTCATATAGGTTTAAAAATAGTAGATCTAGCTTGCTTTAATCATAATTAGGCTTAATACATCATTATCAGTTCAATAATTGGATTCAAAGTTCATTTAAGTCAACTTTTCAAAATCTATTTCAAAAGTCAAAAAGTAG
This sequence comes from Chrysanthemum makinoi, assembly GCA_910596185.1. Lineage (NCBI taxonomy): Eukaryota > Viridiplantae > Streptophyta > Magnoliopsida > Asterales > Asteraceae > Chrysanthemum > Chrysanthemum makinoi. The sequence continues at coordinate 11,718,571 of OU343216.1, read as the reverse complement.
TAAAACCAGTTTTTTTGCAAAACTTTCTGGATTTTTCATGGATTCAGTTCTGATCCAAATTAAGTGAGATTTTGGGTTTTTCAACTTCAGTTGGTTGAGTTTGTAAACACTATTTTTGCTGAATTTTTAGATATTTCTAAAAGCACTTAACCAGCTTGTTTTCTAGGTCATAAATGCCCTGTGCACACTCTTAGCAGTCACTGAGTGTGCACAGGAACTTTGCAGTTAGTATAACTTGTTCATGTTAGTTAGCAATTGGCTCAAACTTGGTTTACTGGTTCTCTGTTTGGTATTCTTAAGTTTACAAGTGTTGGTTTCCATTAAAGCTCTTTTGATAAGCTTGTGCTTAAGCTAGAAAGTGGGTAGGTCTAGGCTAGTTTGGCTTATAAGTGAAATCAAGCCAAATCATTGTAGATTGCTCATTAGAGGTTTAGATTAGTTGAATTAAGTTGCTTTTAAGTGCTTATAGCCTTATTTAGCTTCTGAGTTCATTTGGTGCACTATAGCAGCTTTCAGCTTATTTAGAAGTAGCTTATTCATAGACAGTTACACTACAGCTTTTAAATCTCACACATAAGCTTAGGTTTTGATATTTTTCATAGATTTAGAATAATATTTTAGATTTTCCCTGAATTTTTCATAATTTTCAAGAATGTTTACTATTTTTCTCAATTAAAACTAGTTTTTAATACTTTTTAAATGGCATTTAATTCAATTAATTCAGAAAAGGTTCCAAAAATAATTTTTCAATTTTCCTAGATTAAGAAAATTATAAAAAGGAAAAAAATAATTTTTCCAGATTTTTCCTTGTTTAATTTGTAATTTTTAGCATTTAAATTAGTTTTAATTAGTTTTTAATTCTAATAAATTTCAGAAAAATCATAAAAATTAGTTTTAATTCTTAGATAATTTTCTAATATCATTTTTAGTTAGAAAATAATTTTAGATCATTTTTAGGGTTTAGATTAGACGTAGTTGCATTTTATTTACGTTTCTTTTAATACGTTTTAGTTTAAATCGCGTATTTAGGATTTCCCGTAGTGTAATTTCCCTTAATTGTTTTCCCATTCCCCGTAGTTTTAATAAAATCAAAAATCCAAAACATCGAGCATTTTAATAACGAACCAATAACGACGTTGCCCATTCACACCTCGTTGGGAAACGACTCGGATTTCCTAATCCGTATCACTATCACTTACGGGTTTTGATTCATTATCCTTTTTCCTAAAGGGATTTTAAATCATTCCTTGTGGTTATTTTTAATATCGATATTGTGGTTTTATCCAAACACACACACCCCTAAACCTCAACGAATCAGTTAGCATGAATCTGTCACCCGGATCCCACGGTTCCTCCAATGAGGGATCCGTCTAGGCTAATCTTAGGGATCCGGCTCTCAGCAGCTAAGAAAAGAGAAAAATGATGTTTGTGAAGTCTAATACCTATACCTTCTTGAGTGTTTCAGTCTTCCTAAGTGTCTTAAATGAAAGAGTACTTAAATGATCAAGGGCAATGAGTGATGTAGCTAATGATTGCCTTTTATGGAAGAAAAATGGAACTTTTATGAGTACCAATGAATGACCAAAAATGACACTAGAAAATTTTGAAGTGTCAAGTGGAGCTAAATGATCCTAAAGACCAGATAGTAATTTAAGATAATTTTGGAAAATATCTTAAAAGTTATAGGATGGAAAAACTAGAATTTGACCCATTTTGAGGTAAGGATGACTAAAATCAATTTGCTAAAATTGATGGATTTATAAAACTAGATGTATTGATATGTGAGAGATGATGTGTGAGTATAATAGTGGAAGGATGATGAGTTTTGGTGATATGACAAATTAAAAAGCACTTTGAGTATGATCCTAAATGTGATACGAGTGAGCGTGAAGCTTTACTAAGCTTGAGAAAGACTTAATTGATCCTAAGGCACTATGTTTAGCTAGTGTGAAGTGATCTAAGGACATGGTTTGAAGTATAAGGACTGCAACTACATTTCTGTTTGCCCGGATCCCACGGTTCCCTAAGTGGAGGGATCCGTCTAGCACAAACTGAGGGATCCGTCATCTGCAAAACAGTACCTTTACAAAAGGTATGCAAGGGTTGCACACTGCATCATATTTCAAAGCTAGTGTTTAAGAAGTTTGAACGATAGTATAGTTGAGACATCAAATGTTAAATGTTTTATTTCATGAGAGAAATTACATTTCAATGATAGAGCATGAGTACTAAGATTTGACCCTATTTTGAAAAGAAACTAAGTTTCTTGAGCGTTTTCACTAGATGGATCATCAAACGGTTGATGAGTATTTGCCGATTCAGGGATGAAGAAAGTCTTCATGAGGGATGTGTTTAGAGGTTCCATCATCTTATTCACAAGTACGTACAACGGACTTTGAAATTGAGGGTGGAAGTACATGATGTGATGATAAAGGCGTGTCAAAAACATTCCATAAGGGATTAGTTTGTTCTTGGAGCCTTGAAGGTTTACAATTCGCCTTGCGAAGAAATAGGCGAGATTGTATGGTTGTTGTGTTAGCAAACAATACATTATGTGAGCACAACAAGCGGGAAGGATTTCTCGATTTCCCCTAAGACTCCAAACATTTTCACGTAGGATGAGTGCGAGAGGCTTGTACTCTTCTCGGATATCCCGTGTATAGATAATGTTTGGATCAGAGTAATAGGGTCGAGGTTTGCATAACATGCGAGTCAAGTCTTGAGGGGAAGGTATGTGTGAACAATATGGACTATTTTCTTCACGATAGTTGAAGAGAGAATCAAGAGACTAGTCTTCAGTGAAGGCACATTGTCCATGATTTGGAATTCGGAGAATGTGAGCAAATTGCTCAAGGGTTAAAACAGACTTTTGGTTTTTGATCCAAAACCAAAGAGATGAGATCGATCCTCGTTACGAACGTTAAATTCAAATTCCCTTTATTTACGTAATAAAGTACTCCAAGTGTTTTGATCTTTTCAATTCGGGTCAAATTAGTGTTAGAGTAATAAAAACTCAAGTTTAGGGATGCTCCTATAAATCCCTTATATTTTGATGTTATTGTAGAGGATGGTAGAGTAAAAGTGTATGCAAAAAAAAACATCCGGGCTACCATCCTACATCTATCTTTATATTTATGTTTGTTTGTTTCAAGTATCTAGAGTTTAGTGAGTCGAGTCTTGGCTTAGCAACTCCATTCTTTTCATGCTTGTAACATAAGATTTTTGACTTGCCACCACTAAATCGCCTATCCAACCAAACCCTTTGTTTCCTTACCGTACGCGTAACATTACAACCCTTTAAAAGACCTCTTAGATAGTTGTTCCTAGGTGCTTACGCCAAAGTGGTGGAGGTTTGATCTAGTCTCAATCCTATGGTAATCTATGTACTATGACCGGTTAATGAGTGTTTATCTTCCATTTCCATTTACTATATTTCATATACACCCGAGAGATGAGAGAATCCAAACACCCCTTGTGAGGTGCTAGTATATAATTTCCATGCTTGTTATGACTATTGCGATGCTTTTACTTGTTATGAATTATGTTAAACCAATTCTTCATGTCCCATAACTTATAAATTGATTGGCCAAAATCATATTTGCTTGAGGACAAGCAAATACCAAGTGTAGGGATATTTGATAAGGATTTAAAACGTACACTTTTAAAGGGTCATTTAAGCCCTTAATGGCACACTTTTATATCCGTTACTGCTTAATTTCGTTCCTTTTCACTTTTTAGGTCTCTTGGAAGCAAAATGCTGGAATGATGCATTTTTGGACGAAAAGGAGTGAATATATGAAGAAAATGGCTAAGTCAAGATCAAAGACACTCAAGCTGCTGAATTTGAAGCTGATGGCGTCCCAAATAAAGGGCGACACCGTCCCTCTATGCGTAATTAAATTTTGACGACTCAGTAGACTTTTTGCTAATTTAAACTTGACGGCTTCAGGCTTTGAAGAGGAAGGGCGTCACGAAGACTTTTCTTCTCAGACGGCCTAGATCTAGATTCAGACGACGTCACAGCTGAAGCCCGACGGTGTCACAACTACAATGTGATGTCGTCCCAACTATTACTTGGCCAAGACGAAACCCTAATGATGGCATCCCAACTATAAGGCGATGCCGTCGCGAATGCAAAATTATATATAAAAATCAAATTTTCAGAATTTTAAGAGGTAGACTTGTGGAGTAAAAGCCTAAAACCAAGGTTGTCAAGATCGGGATCCTACCCAGGATCGTTTTTGTTTTTGCAAGATCGTGATCGTAAGATCGGATCGGGATCTTAAGATCCTACTCTAATGTTATTTCTTAATAGTTTATGTAATTTTATACAAATATACAAATTCTAATACATTATAACCATAAAATACTATGAACATTTCATATAAATGTTGTCCTAAATTATGATTATAAAATGTTTAAAAAGATTAACATGTTGTTTTTTGAATTTTACAAACAAACAACCCATAAATTTGTAGTTTTTTAGTTTGTAATCCGAGAAAAGTAAGATCGGATCGGATTAGATCGTAAGATCGTATGGTAAAGATCGGGATCCTATAAGATCTTAAGCTTACAAAGATCCTATGTAGGATCCGGATCGTTTTTTCTTTGCAGTATCGTAAAATCGCAAGATCCTAAGATCAGGATCGGGATCCTGACAACTATGCCTAAAACGACTTTAGTCCGTTTTGGACAGTATCTTAGGTTTATCATACACTATTTTACATCAAGATAAGTGTTTTACTTCATTGATTTCATTATGTCTTCGATTGTACGTGTGTATGCTTGCGTGTTTAACATGTCCGGCTAAATTTCTTGTGTGTTTGCTTAGATCTATAAAAACTAGTTATTAATTATTGATTGGTTGTCTCTTATCTTAATTGTAATTGGCTTAGGAGTGCATTAGGCCATCGTTGTGTTTGAATGCTTGAGTAATCTTTGTGAACCTTAGCTTATAGATCACGTAGCGTAATTGTAGCTTAAACATCCAAAGATAACCTTAGAGTTAGTTTATGAAACCTAGAGATTTCGTAGGCAATAACCTTAAGGTAGTCTCAAAGAGTTAGGGATAAAAGCATACCCTACGACCTTAGAAAACACAATGCGTTAAGAATAAGGACGTGACAATTCAACCACCAATAAAAGATAACTAGGGAGTAATAGTATCTAGGTAGACACATTTTTAATCATCATACGAGCACACATCAATAGACATAAGACTACCCATAGTTTAGATAATTAGATAGTAGAGTAATCGGTAGAAGTATCAAACCCCCAAATCCAAACCCCGAGATTTTACCCTTAGCTTTCTAAAAAATATAAAAAAGATAAAAATAATCTTCTTCAACCTCAAATTTAGCGTAGTACACTTCTTACTAGCATTCCTATTCCCCTAGAGAATGATATCAATACCCGAGGCTTACCCAATACTACACTACAACGATTAGGTTCACTGCCTAGGGTTTTGAAAAACTTGCTCGACAAAAAGGAAGTTCCTTTGACCCCGAACGCGTTATACGCGCATCAGATACTTCGGTATACTCCAGCGACTCACAACGACAGAGTAACGATATTGAGTACGGGGACATGCCAATGACCATCCGGTTTAAGATTCGTCTGAGACCGCGCTAGCGAATTGGGATATGCCTGTACAAAATATCCGAACTCTTACGTCGGGAACTTTATTGCTAACTGTCTATATGCAGGATTGGAGATCCGAAGTTCCAGGAGAGATCGTGACATTCTCCACATGCTCATACCAACAACATCACAAATGAAGTTCTCACAAAATCAAAGGAAACTCAAAAGTCAAAATGATTCTTCTTTAAAGCCAAAGAATCTACAAAGTTTAAAGACTTAGGAACTACATCACATCTGAAATCCAAAGTCAAAAGATGTGTGAGCATGGTGGAGAAAGACGTGGAGACACCTGAACGCCGAAGCTGACAAATGGCAGACAACAACATACTATCACAACATCCACAAAAGAACAAAGAACAAAGAACAAAGAACAAATAATACAACGACATCAAAGCTGATAATTTCAAAAGAAACAAGATCCCGAACTTAAGGGGAAATTGTTGGAACATGAAGCATTTCTACTCACAAGAAAGAAGAATGCTAGAAGACATCAAGCAACATTGTTACCTCATTACTAACACTTAGGGGGAGATTGTTGGAATCACTCCTAAACAGTATTATCAAGTGCTAGTTAATTCATTGTAATAGGTTGCGCATTTATGGCTTTTATGTTTGTAATTAAGTGCTAGGATTATGTAGAAAGCCCATTAGCCTATGCAAAGGCCCATAAGGCCAAGGAAGGGACTAGATGTGTTGCCCTAGCTCCCTTCCCCTATAAATACATTGTAACCTCTCCTTGGAGAGGTGTTGTTCACTTTAATACATTTAAGCATAAACCTTTCTCTCTATCGATACGTGTGTGTTTTGTGTTCAACCTTCCCTTCTTCATCTAATTTCTATCATCTATATACTTGTGTTCATTTATGGTGACCTAACAATCTTGTATTTCATATTTCACATATTTGTTGTGTTATAGTTGTGTTGGTTTGGTCCTCCGTGTTAAGGATTCAGTATTTAGCTTTGTACCAGAAAAAGTGTAAGCGACGTTGTGAAGGCTTCTCCGCCGAGTTGAAGGAATTTGTTGACATAGTTCTTGAACTCTCGAGTAGGTGACTCGGGGAGTGGAGTTGGGCAAGGAAGGTGTCCTTGTAGCCGAACCACTATAAATCAGTTGTGTCATTTCTATCCTTTACTTTACTTGCTTTCATTGCTTACATTACTTATTGATTTATACTTTCTATCCATCCATACGAATTCACATAATATCGAATCTAAAGTTTTTGAAACTAACTTAAAATCGGCAAAATTATTCAACCCCCCTTATAGTTTTCAACAATTGGCATCAAAAGGTTTACAAAAGTTTTAAAGTAAATAGTATTTTAAAAACTTTTCGATAACAATGGGTTCTGAAAATTATAAAGAAGGGCAATCTATGCAATGACCTCCACTACTTGAAACTAATGGTTTTATTTATTGGAAAAATAGATTCGAAACTTATGTGAAGTCAAAAGATATTGATCTTTGGTACATCATTGTTGAAGGTGACTTTGAAGCCACTACAAAAGATGATAAAACCGGAAATCTATGATCAACTCTCCGATAATCAAAAGAAAAAGCTTTCCAAAAATAGTGAAGCTAAAATGGTTTTATACAATGCTTTACCCAAAAAGGAATTCGAAAGAATTTTTATGCTTAAAACCTCCAAAGAAATTTGGAATTCTTTAGTTGTAACTCATCAAGGAAATCAACAAGTTAAAAACAATAAAATAGATTTGTTTGTTCAACAATATGAACAATTTTCAATATCGGATGAGGATACTATAGATAATTCTTTTCCTAACTTTAATACTATAATCACATTGTTAGTGCAAATATTACGATATTTAATCTATACAGTCTCGTTTGTTTTGATTGATGAAAAACATGTAACTTGTAATACATAACGTAAAATGTACAAGTTACTTGTAATTACATTTGTCTCAACATACATTCAACACCTCTCGATGTCTCAAGTCCTCGTATGTTACAACACAGGTTCGTACATGTTTGTTATGTGGCATTATGATCAAACACATTAACAAATCATTTAGAATGTTTAAAATACGTTTAGAGTCACTAAGTATTTTAATAGGTTAACCATTCTATTTTGAACCTCATTTTACATTTTGCATTCACAAGTATTTTATACAAATACATCTTTTGTAAAATGTCTAACAAATATATACTTTTATTTGTACAAGTAAACTAACTATAATATTCATACAAGTACTAAAGTTTACTTACACTTGACAAAATATATTTTATTTTGACAAGCACTCAACTAGATATTTTATTTTACAAAAGGTTACTTACATTTTATTTACAAGTAACTTACCTTTTTAATAAGTATATACATTTGTTTAAATGTATTTTTCATAAAAAGGAAAACACTCTTTTATTACCTCATGCATAGTGTCATCTAAATCTTTAAAATATTTTGGAAGATATTCTAAGATATCAAATCTAATAAATTATTATATTTTTTATTACCACTTTTGGTTATAAATACCATCCCATGGTTTTCTCATATCTTCATCCCTTCCAACATATATTCTCTCTAACATTCTTTCATCACTTAGATCTATAGATAAACATGTAGTAGCATACATCAATCACCTTCACCATCACATGATCATAATGCTTCTAACATTCATCTTTGTTGTAAGCATATTTTACATTTTGATCAACCAAGGAAAGTTTAGAGATCTAGCCATCCTCATTCACCAAAGCATATCAACATATGAAGATTCAAGATCTCTTGATATCCTCATTGATTGAAGACTTCTTATTTAAGAAGATCATTTAGATTAGTCATTCATATCCATTAGACATTTATGTCATGGATCATCATTGTAAATATCATTGCATCATCACAACACTTTCACCAAACTAGATTAGATGGTTTATGTGTTTGTACCATAAAACACAAGGTTTGTTATGTTGGGCCATAAAACATAGTGGGAGTGGTTGTACCCTTGAAAAGAACTCGACATCTAGCTTAGTGTCGGAAATATTGTATAGGCGATGTTAGGTTGGTTCTACCTCGAACTAGAACCCGGTATTTAGCTTTGTAACGGAAAAAGTGTAGCGACGATTGTAAGGTTTTCTCCGCCGAGAAGGGAGCTTGTTGATTTAGTGAAGTAACTCTCGAGTTGGGTACTCGGGGAGTGGAGTAGGCGGAGAGGAGATCCGTGACCGAACCACTATAAATCCTCGTGTTCGGTTTGCACTTTCCTTTCTTTATCTCTTTACTTTTATAATTGCTTATGATGTGGTTTGATGATGATGCTTGTGTGACAACTTGGTTTACTATGCTTTATATTAGTCATAAACAATAATTGATACTTTCATATAATAACAAGCTTCATAAGTGATTTGATACAAAAGATCTAACATTTTTAAACGGTAACGTATTCACCCCCTCTACGTTTTCACAATTGGTACCAGAGCCTCGTAGCTCTTATTTTTAAAACAAATGGTTTTAAAATGGAGCACGATCCATGTATCAAATTACCATTGAAGCGAAATATAATATGAAAAATGTTTTGCTAATTATACTTAGAAATTTTGTTGTTAAATGTTTAGATAAGTCACATTAGTAAAAATAATAAACAAAATATGTGTATTATATTTTTCTATCAAATCTAGTAAGTCCTACACTTTTTCGCCATGAGTAAGTACATTTTTCAACTTTCTGTGAAGACCACGGATTGGGCGGAACCATAAAAGGGCTCCTTCCTTGTAAACTTTTGGTTCCTTGGTCTGCACAGTACGCAGTTTTTTTTGCCAACTTAAAAAATTCATAACTTATTAACCGTAAGTCCGTAGGAGTCGAACCACCTATCATTTTAAATGGAATTGAGTCTAATTTCATTTAAAAATACTCTCATGGCCTGAGTCTAAATTTAAATAAGTGAAATAGACCAAATACTATGAGTATGTCCAAGATATTAAGTTTTGCTTTAACATAAAAACTTAAATTTTTGAGTCAAGCAATTTAAGATGGTATTCTTAGAACATTGATATAATTTATTTTGAAACTAAATAATTATGTAATATGTTTAAAGAAAACTAATCAAGCTTGGTAACATCATCACATTTAAACGATAAATGACGAAAAGTGTTTTTCTTGTTATGCTATGCTAAATGACCACTTGTTTATGTTGTTTGCATATATGTTGCTTGATTATTTTCAAATTGTTGTTTACACTTGTTTGTTTGCATATTAAAAGTGTCAATCTTGCCATGTTATTTATTCGCTTGCTTGACGATTTCTTGTTTATGCACAATAGGACATTTGCCAGATTTTGTGCACTTAGTTAGAAAATTGTTTTACCATCACTTATAGACTTAGATCACTTCCTTTGCATAGGTTATACTAACATCTCGCATAACTTATGAAATGTCATGACTCGCTTAGCAATGAGTACTAAGTAAATTAGTCAAGTACTTTGAAAAATGGAGGTTTTAAGAGAGTGTTTGGTACAAGGACAAAAACAATGTTGTATGATGTAATTTATTTGTTTTTACTTTGTAGGATGATAATATGACTTAAAACAATGTTGTATGCTAACCGGTTTATGCAGGTGTATAGCACAAGTGTGTTATAAAATTTTACCCATTTTCACTTTTATGTGAAAATCGTTAGCCCTTGGTCAAAGTCTATGCTCCACTATGTTTGTATATGTGTTATCGACTTTTCCTAACTAGAAGTAATTAATGTTACATGTTTTAAGCAAAATTTCAGGTTTCGGAAAACTCCCCGACACATAAAAAATGGGTCTGTGAACTTTTCGGTGTCCACGGATCGACGGCACCAAAATGTTGGTACCGTCATTATGCATTTTGGTACCGCCATACCATGCAGGCGGACCAAAGGCACCAATTTAAGGGTTCCGCCTGTGTAAAGAAATGGTGCCGTGGATCCTACCGGTAAGTTGTTGAATTTTACTAAATCCCGCAATCTAATTTACCAAATCTCGTTTCTAGGATACTTGTTAATGCATATCTTTCATATTTCACTCAACACATCCTTAATGGATTAACTTAGGATGTTTGACATGATCTTAGACACTTCCATCTCATTAGAAACTACCATCTTTGTATGGATTAACATCAAATTAAACACATCTCTCCGTGAATCCTTAGCTCCATAAATCGACACGTTCAGGATGGTCATTTTCACACCTACACTGTTACTTTTCCTTAAGCTTAGCATTTCTTAAAGCAAAGTCAAAAAGACTAAATCCTCAACCTCAAATAAACCACTAGGATTAGCATTCGATCTTGTTGCTTCATTAAACTTGAACTCTTCATCCTCGGACTCGTTACCTCTCAACATCTCATCACCCATTCAAGATGTGAACTTTCTAAACTTAAGTACTCCAACTCCACCACCAAAATCACCCATCATTATGACTACTTCACAACCATCCAAAACACCTTCACAACCAAAGTCTCCAAAACTTGTACTTTGTGCAACACCACCAACATCTCCTCACCCGTTTTGCGGATGACTTAGATGACTTACCGAGACTAACAAATCTAGACTCATTATTTGCAAAGATATCATACACAAGTCTATCATATGACTATAGATATTGTTTTGTATCTACATGTATTGCCTCACTTGGTTAACATGAAAATAATGTGTCATCCTTCAAGACGATAAGTATTTACATCGAGTCATAACTCACACGCATGTTAAAGACATACTATCAAGTCTTGTTATCCTTGAAGTTCAATCTAAGCTTTATAATCTCAACAAATTAGGATTGACAACTTAAGTATTTCAATCGAAATATTCAAGTATATGCGACTTACGATTGTAGTCATTAAAAGTCATATCCGAAAAATCAACACCCAAGTATTTTAACAACACATGTTGAAACACTTATCCAAAACAAACAACCCATTGTGCCACTTATACCTCTTTGACATCTACTATCCCTCTTCCATCTTTTGGCACCATTAAGCGTATTGCTCATGAACTTCCAAGAGCATCCTTTAAATCAAAGGTGCCCTTTCAAGGTGAACCTGTACCTTAGCCCCTAAGCTTCATAGACATAACCAAAACTTCAAGCACTTCACCCACTAGTTGTAGCAACCAATGAACCATAAGAATTAGTATCCGTACTTTTTGTGTTCAACATCTATGGACAAATAATCAACCTAAGTACTCCCATAGCACAACAAACCCCTACATCACCACATCCTTATTTAGATACACTAGAAGACCTACCACCTAGATCAACCAATCCACCATCCTTACTATCATTTGAATTCATTGAGTGTATTGCTCAAAAAGCCCTTGTATCCAACACTTGTACTGAATCAAATGCATGTTTGAACAAACTCAAACATCCTTTCCTACATATAAGGACTTAGATAATTCATTATGGCTAGAATCTCAACTATCAAATAAGCATGGTGCTCTTGGTAATTGTTGTCAATTTCCACTAGGTATAAGTAGTACTACCTTCACAAATTATCAAAGTATTAGTAATACTTTGTTGTTAAACTTCTGCATAAATTTTGTTAAACCTCAAATCAATATTTTAACAACATATGTTAAAATGCAATCTCAAAGCCAACATCATACACCCCAAGCAACAATGACTCTTGAGGAGTATACATAAGAAACTCGAGTGAATTCCTCTTGTCATCATCTAGTGAATATAATCTTGAGACCAAGTTTATTTAGATGGGACTATCCGATTCAAACACTTTGGCTTCATATCTTCATTTAGGAAAACATGATGTTTTGAAAAACATTATGCCTAAGAAATCATGCGTTAGGTATTCATCTTGTTAAAAGGATATTGTATATCCTATGCATCATTCTCTCCTTGCGACATAAATGGTTGTGTTACAAGAGATTTCATTACACCTCATTGGCTAAATGATCTTGAAACGAACATCTACAAGTTCTATGAACTAGCGTATCAATTCATCTTGTCATACTTATTTTCATAAGCATGATAAATTTATCCCATGCGATAATCTCATTTGTTGAAAGATACTATTTGTATCCATTTCCTTTCAAGCATACATCATAACCTAACCTTGCTCAAACCTTGTGCACATCCAAGGTTAAAACTACACATCTCTAGAACATACACATGATCTATTGAAGTTGGTAACCTTATTTAGATTCTTGTTAAATAAAAGGAGCTTTCTTGAGAACGTTCTTAATTTAACATATTCCATTCCCTAGTCTTAGATAGTATACATTTCAACTCAACACAAAAGATGTCATTCATTAGATCTTACAACCTTAGATTCTAAACACAAGATTAAAACATATTGTTAAAATTCATGTGTATAACATGACGTCTTCATCACCTTAGTTATATTACATATTAGTCAAGTCACATTAAGCCAAGTATAGTTAAACTATCATCATTTATACACTTTAATAGGAAAAGTAGGAATTCCCATCTTTCTAACATGAGAATGACTACTGGAGAACTTATTGCACTAGAAACTCAATTTGACCTAGCGGTTGAATTGCTTCACGGAGAAAAGTTGGGTATGTGGAATCACCCGTTAAAATGGTCGTGTTTAGCCTTAATTGAGCACCGCTAGTAATAGTCTCATATTCATTCTCCAACTTGAAAAATCTGTTTTCCTATACTTGCCTAAAGTAAGTGTTAAAACATTGATAGTTTGCCTCGCCTTAGGAATACTAATCAAACAAGTAGTATATATGACTTTTCTTTCAAAACCACTTGCATTGCACTTACATGTGTTGATTACATGTTCTTGTTTGATATGATAAGTTTATTTGAAATTATCTTAGTGTTTGATAACTAGTCAAATGTGTAAAGCTTAGTAAAACCACTTGCATTGCACTTACGTGTGTTGATTACATGTTCTTGTTTAATATGATAAGTTGATTTGACATTATCTTAGTGTTTGATAACAAGTCAAATGTGTAAACCTTAGTGCGGTTTTATCTTTATAATGCTTGTATTCTTGTTTCATGCTACTAAACGTTTAAACCTAAACTTTATTTGCATGATACTTACTTTTGAATTAATTTTAGCATGATTAACATGTTACTTATGAAATCATAATATGTCATTTTGATACGTGATAATTTTGATATGATATGTTTGTGTTTGAAAGCTATTAGTTGGCATTCATTATATCTATGTGTAGTGCGATCCAAATGATACATGTTCCAAATTGTTATGTCTTAAACATGGTTTGCATGAATCTTTCATCTTGTTTCTTTTTCTTCTTGTCACACTATTTGTTTGGTACGTGTGCACATATAATATGTCAAAGTGCTTTTGGTATGACAAACTTTTAGAAGCCTTTTTATCTTACAAATTAATCACATAGATTGTTGTGTTAATTTATAAGCCAAGTATGCTTAAGCGTCTAAGTCTAACGACAAAACAATCTCAAAATGAAATGTCTTGAATAAAGTTGTATTCTTGCATAATATGATTGTCTTGATGCTATCTTGTATGGTGATTTCTTGTCTACTTAAGTGCAATGTGTTGTTTTTGCTTATATAATATGTTATCATTTGATTTCTATCATGTTAACATCCTTTGTCACTAACAAATTTGTTTTGTAGGTTGATAACAAATTATTTGTTATCTCAATTGGTTCTAACTTTTATATGCTCATTTTGCATAATCCCTTTATTGCTACGTAGATTAGTACTATGCTTTATGGGACCCCTACACTTGCATATAGTTTAAAAGCATATAGAATTAAGTTCTAGAGGGTTGGCTTTGCATTTTTGTCTTTCAACCGACCTATTTCCAAATCTCATTTTTGCTTCCGCTTTCCAAAAATAACCTCCATCATTATTTAGTTATAACAATACTCTAATCCTCTTCACTTCCTATTAGGAAACCACATGCCTCGTCTTACGATCATCTCGTATGTCGAGAAGAGTACGTGACTTTAAGGATGAAGTTCATTGTATGCTAACCATCATCCAGAAAAACATCACTAAGCTCATCTCTTTTGTTAACCCGAATAACCTCCTAAACACTTTGTTGTCATTCCTTATTTGATACATTACACATTATGTTGGATATCCACCAATTAAGGGGGAGAGAAATCCATTCACATAATTATCTTTTGTCAAAATTTATGTCTCTTAGACTCTAAAATACCAACACATAGGTAAACACCACTTAGCTAAAACCGGTTCACGAAACCACAACTAGTTCAACCTTTTTAACTCTTTATCACAAGTTTGCACCAATACCTCATCAAGTGAAAAAAGCATCATGTGTTTTACAAACTTCTTCATCTCCACAATCAACAAATCTAGGATTTTCCTTAAACTAGCACCTTACAACTTCACTATCTAGAACACCATCATAGGGTCTTATCCTTTTCTCGCTTGACACATGTCATGCATGTCATTGTCAGTGCAAATGATATATTAATCAAAACCGCAATTCCCAACACCTTCTCAACCGCGTTGGTCTACCTAACTCTCACTCATATGATGTCATTCTCATCCTCATATAGGTACTCATTATTATTAGTTATTTTACATATTGTCTTCACTTTTTTTTCAATGTCATACTCATCCATGTCGGTCAAAACCATGTTAATACTATCTCTCCCATTGTCACCTAGAATAGATCATTTTTTTCGTATCAATCAATGAACGAAGTTATCTTCATGTCTATTCATATTTTTTTATTCCTCTTAGTCTTGGTCACTTGACATTACGAAAGGATTGCATGAGTCCATATTTTTATATTTGCTATACATACGAGTTTCTAACTCCTTAATAGCTTCCTACCTAATCACCACCACCTTCCATCACATCTTTCACTAATCATCACCACCATGGATTAGCGAAATCTTGTCATTATAAATCATGAGTCATCTACCGATTTATCACCACATGAATCCTACTAGTAAACCGACACCAACACTAGTACCACTAGCTTTAACTCTTTATATTCCAACTTCACTTCATATCTTCTTTCTAGGAACCATTTTGTAGACTTTTATCATATTATATTCTCACTTTTCTTATGATTGTAATTAGGAGACTACACTTCATGAGATATTTGATTATATCATTTATATATATCACATATATACATCTTATTTTTCTTTGTCAAAAAGATGAAATATATTGCACTAATGATCTTCATTGTAGGTTCATCATCATATACACTAGATTGTATATAACTTACTCATCTAAGGATGAAGTTTGCATCAATTAGTTTTCTTATTTTAGGTGCTTCTTGACACCCTCGAGCAAGGAGGAATATCCTTTAAGCACTCATATAGCATCGTCTATACACTTGGTTGTATATGACATATTTTTCTAAAGACAAAGCTTCTATTATACTAATATTTATTTTGAAGGTTCATCTTGACGCCCTAGAGCAAGGGAGCTTTCATCAAGAATTTATTGAATGCACCTTATACACACTTTGTTGTATATCACTTACTTGTCCAATGACGAATATAGTTTTGCACTAATATTTGTTTTGTAGATTTTTAATCATACCCTGGCGCCTCAAACAAGGGGAGCATGCAGCGCATTTAGCATCATTCTCACTTTTCAACAAGCATTTGTGCTTCGATAAAAAGTGGAGAAAACAGGCTAACATTGCTATGCATTTTTCTTTTTCATATATTTCTCATAAATTTTGTTGCATAAAACTAACCTTGATGTAGGTTAAGCCTCTTTATTTGATCCATGGATCCGCTACCAAACAAGGGACGGATTGAAGTGGACGATTTAACTTCACTAGGGATGATGCAAGCTCGCCTTTTGGGGAGAAATTAAGTTAAACTCCAAGGACACGCCCTTTTTGTTTCGACAAAAGGGGGAGAAGGTAATGTAAAGGTAGTAAGGATACAAGTAACTTTTACATTTTACGTTCTATTACGTTTACATATCTTTGTCATCATCAAAAGGGGAGATTGTTAGTGCAAATATTACGATATTTAATCTATACAGTATCGTTTGTTTTGATTGATGACAAACATGTAACTTGTAATACATAACATAAAATGTACAAGTTACTTGTAATTACATTTGTCTCAACATACATTCAACACCTCTCGATGTCTCAAGTCCTCGTATGTTACAACACAGGTTCGTACATGTTTGTTATGTGGCATTATGATCAAACACATTAACAAATCATTTAGAATGTTTAAAATACGTTTAGAGTCACTAAGTATTTTAATAGGTTAACCATTCTATTTCGAACCTCATTTTACATTTTGCATTCACAAGTATTTTATACAAATACATCTTTTGTAAAATGTCTAACAAATATATACTTTTATTTGTACAAGTAAACTAACTATAATATTCATACAAGTACTAAAGTTTACTTACACTTGACAAAATATATTTTATTTTGACAAGCACTCAACTAGATATTTTATTTTACAAAAGGTTACTTACATTTTATTTACAAGTAACTTACCTTTTTAATAAGTATATACATTTGTTTAAATGTATTTTTCATAAAAAGGAAAACACTCTTTTATTACCTCATGCATAGTGTCATCTAAATCTTCAAAAGATTTTGGAAGATATTCTAAGATATCAAATCTATTAAATTATTATATTTTTTATTACCACTTTTGGTTATAAATACCATCCCATGGTTTTCTCATATCTTCATCCCTTCCAACATATATTCTCTCTAACATTCTTTCATCACTTAGATCTATAGATAAACATGTAGTAGCATACATCAATCACCTTCACCATCACATGATCATAATGCTTCTAACATTCATCTTTGTTGTAAGCATATTTTACATTTTGATCAACCAAGGAAAGTTTAGAGATCTAGCCATCCTCATTCACCAAAGCATATCAACATATGAAGATTCAAGATCTCTTGATATCCTCATTGATTGAAGACTTCTTATTTAAGAAGATCATTTAGATAAGTCATTCATATCCATTAGACATTTATGTCATGGATCATCATTGTAAATATCATTGCATCATCACAACACTTTCACCAAACTAGATTAGATGGTTTATGTGTTTTTACCATAAAACACAAGGTTTGTTATGTTGGGCCATAAAACATAGTGGGAGTGGTTGTACCCTTGAAAAGAATTCGACATCTAGCTTAGTGTCGGAAATATTGTATAGGCGATGTTAGGTTGGTTCTACCTCGAACTAGAACCCGGTATTTAGCTTTGTACCGGAAAAAGTGTAAGCGGCGATTGTAAGGTTTTCTCCGCCGAGAAGGGAGCTTGTTGATTTAGTGAAGTAACTCTCGAGTTGGGTATTCGGGGAGTGGAGTAGGGCGGAGAGGAGATCCGTGACCGAACCACTATAAATCCTCGTGTTCGGTTTGCACTTTCCTTTCTTTATCTCTTTACTTTTATAATTGCTTATGATGTGGTTTGATGATGATGCTTGTGTGACAACTTGGTTTACTATGCTTTATATTAGTCATAAACAATAATTGATACTTTCATATAATAACAAGCTTCATAAGTGATTTGATACATAAGATCTAACGATTTTTAAGCGGTAGCGTATTCACCCCCTCTCGTTTTCACACACATCATTACAAGCATTTGATGAGTCTTTCTCTAGTAAATGTAATCATGTCGGGGAGATATCTAAGGGCACTTCCATCCAAGGGGAGATCAAAGGTGACGGCCATTGATGAGTGTGCAAATACTCATCATTTTTATACCTTTTAGACGCAAAAACATCGAAAACACTTTCGAAATGCATCAAAATGATAAAAATATCACAAATAAGTGTTTTATGTGTTTTTAATGCAAAAATATCAAAATCAGATGGAAAAACGTATCAAGTTTGCATAATTGGCAGTTTTAGTTCCCCAAGTTTCAAAAGTTGTCAAATTTAGTCCCTGGTAAATAAAAAAAATTGCAAAATGACAACTTTGGTCCCTCAACTTTTAAAAATGTCAAAATTAGTCCTCGGATATTTAAAAATGGAAAATTATCAAATATTACCCTTGTACTATTCATATATGACATAATTGGTCCTTGTGTTAACTTTGGGAAAGTTGCTAATTCAGTCCCTCAAGTTTGGAGAAATTGCAAAAATGATCCTTGTGTATTTAAACCAAACCGGACCCTCTTTTATTAATCCAATCCCAAGCCCAACACCAAGCCCAACCCACTCCCCATGACCCTTGAACCCTGTCAATATCCCGTGACCCCCCATTTTGAACCCCCAACTTAAATATCAAAAACGGGTCAAACCCAGTCAACGCGCCAAAACCAGCTCCACTGTTCACCTTCCTCTACCTGTGCAAACCAAAACCGGGTTGTTTTCCCCACCTTTCCACCTCACCACCACCTTTCCACCTATCTACCCACTCTCCTAACACCTCCACATCCTCCCAAAGTCCATTAAATGCAAAAAACACCGCTAAAGATATTTTGCGCCAAAATTGCCAAATGGACAGTCTTGATGATTTTGGAAGATCCAATGGTTGGAAAGAAGTGGGAAAAGTCTCGAGAGGTCGACAAAGACTCTAAAAAGATCTTTATAAGCAAGAATAGAAGCAATGTGAAGAGTAATCTAGTGTAAATTAGTTTATGTTATGTCGTTTTAATGAATTTTCAAATTCGGTGTAATTTTAAGCTTTCAAGTATTGTTTCTATCCATTTCAGTGTATTGTGAAACTTTTTCAATAAGCAATTTTCATTTTCAGTTTCAATTTCAGTTTATGTAAAATTTCAAGTTCAAAAATCTCATGTTAAGCTTAATGTTGTTATCAGTTGTTATTTTGGACTCATAAGCCCATATAAGCTCCTCAGAAAGCTTATTAAAGCTTTTAGTAACCTTAAAATTAGTTATAGACATAAAAAGAAAAATTACCAAAAATACCAAAACAATTAGTTAAAAATAAAAAATCAATGGAGATGAAGATCAAAGCTGGGCGGGGTGAATATTGGATTGCCCTTGGGTTTAGAGCTTCTTGGGAAGCTATAGGTTGTGTTCTCAGTCCTTGGTTCTCATTTTTCACTTGAATTCCAATTTGTAAGCAATTTTCTCAAAATTTGCATTTCATAGTTTATCTGTTTAAAGTATGTTAATTTTGGCTTAATTTTGTCTAAATATAGTTAGTATAAGTTAATCAATAGCTTTCTTGGTTTGAAAAGCTGTTTTAGTACTTAAAGCTTCATAAACAGTCCTATAAAGTGTTGTTTGGATTTGCTTTGTTAACTGTATTAGAGGTTGTTTGTGTTGTTGTTTGTGGTTGTTACATGTTATTTTAGTCCAATACTGACTCATTGCAAACATAAAACAACTGTCCTTATTTGGTAAAAAGTCAAAATACCCTTTAATCTCACACCATTAGTTAACTGTTAGGATTAAGAATTTAAAAATCATCACAGTTGCTTAGGACTTGTTAATCTAGCTTGATTTCATCTTAACATAGCTTATTATAACATAATCAGTTAGTAGAATCAATCCAAAGTTCATCAAAGTCAACTTTTAGTATAACTTAAAAAGTCAAAATTTCAGTTTAGTGGTTTTTGAATAAACTAGATAATTTTATATAGGATTTAATATTAAGTTTCAAGATTTGAGCTTTTGAGATATTAATATTCAACTGCTCATATTTATCATAGTATTTTTTATAATTTCTAGTTAGCTTATTTAACTGCTTATTTCTTAGCTTACTTTAGACCCTTTTCAAAAGTGCCTTACTGTGCAGGCAGTTTACAAGCTTTTTCACAAGCTCACACAGAGCTCATTACTTAGCTTTAGCTTGTGTAATTTGGTGTTTTGTAAAGCCCACCTGGCTAGTTTGAAGTGTGAAAGATTATTTTCCATTTACAGCTTATTTAGAATGCTTATCATGCTTATTTTGTCTTCTCAAAATCACTCACTACACTGAGTCATCAGTGTAGTTGAGACCTTTTTCATAAGCTCACACAGAGCTTAATAGTGAACCTCAGGCATTGAACCTTAGCTTTTTAGAAAGCCAATCTAGCCATCTCAAAGTTCCAAAGCTTATTTTTAACTTTCTAGCTTATTTAATAGGGCTGCAAGTAGCTTGTACCTTATCCCATTTCTGTGTACACATAACTAATCAATGTTTACAAGCTTTTTCAAAAGCTTGTCAAAAGCTCATTACTGGTTCCCAGTGTGTGAGCTTGGATTTTTTAGAAAGCCCACCAACCCATCTTGCTACCTCAGTCTTTGTTTTGAGCTTTTCAGCTTATTTAATAAGCTTAAATTGCTTTTAGATATGACTGCAGGCCTGTTTGGTTAGTAGGTTTAGTATAAGTGCTTATTTGCTTATTAAAAGCTTATCAGCATGATTCTTTGTATCTTTTAGCTTCATATAAGTAGCTTTAGCTTATTTGTATTTTATTTCATCTTTGGTTCCAGCTTGTAAGCTTGTTTGAGCTTAAAAACATCAAAATAAGCTCATAAGCTCACTATTAAGCCAATAAGCCTTCAAATAGCTTATTTTTAAGTTTCAAAATTTTTGTTTTCATTAAAGTTGCTTATAATCAGTAGTTAAATAGGTTTAAAAAAGAAAAAACACAAAAACATCATTTTAAAAATAGTGATAGCGTTTATTTAATAGAAATTAGCTTTTTAATTTTCTTTTTCAACTTATTATTAAGCACTTTCTATTTTTATAATTTTCTTAGCTTTCTGTCATCATAGGATAATTTTATAAAAAAATTCATAATTTTCTTAGCTTGTTTAGTATTTATTAGAATTTAAAATAGTTAAAAAGTATTAAATAATTAATAATAAATAGATAAAAAGCATAAAAAATATCTTTTCAGTTTTAAAATTAGTTTTATAATATTTTAGATTTTTCTAAGTCATAATTTCATTTTTCTAGCTTTATTTCACATTTTCTTATATTTTAGATTATTATTAAATAGTTTAAAATAGTTTTTAATTAATAATAATTAAATAAATAGTTATAAAAATAATTTTAATTTTCCAATAATTTTCTTTTATTATTAGGTTTATAAAAATATCATTTTCATATCCATAGGTGTTTTACTCTTACAAATTCACGTTTTATTTTTTGTGCGTTTACGTAGAATTTAGTAAACGTACGTATTTACGTTTGTTTAATCTGATTGTTGTGCTTTATAGTTCTGTATCCAAATACAATTCCAATCAATCAGTAGTGTAATTACCAGTCAAAATCCTTACTGATCATTATCCTTAGTGATCATTCGACATCTGAACGTTTTTAGCACCATTAATCCTCAGGTGGGACTTAACGACGGGAATCCACTATATTCCAAAGGAAATTGCATTGGTTTTAGACTGTTTGAATTTTATTACGGTTGACCATTAACAAGTGGTTCACTTGTGTAATAAACTTGACGATTTGAAGCGGATCAAATTTTGGCGCTGCGGGAGGCTTTAGCGTGTTTTAAACATTTCCGGACCAGTACTTGCACATATACCACCTTTTGTAAACAGTTTTTGTAAAGTTATCCAAAAGTTCATTAACACTTTTCCTAAAGTGTTAACAACACCAAACAAAATATAAAACAACAAAACAATCGTAACGTTTTCTATTTTGTATTTTCTTTAAGGTGATTCTTAAAAAGATACGATTTGGTTAAACGAGACGATACCAAAAATATTATCCAAAGTATTTAAACCCTTAGCACAAATCCATACCTACGTCTTTTTAGTGGTACTTAATACATAAAAATCAACCACCGCAAATCAAGGCGAGAACACCTACCAACTGGGGGGGTGTGAACATTAATAAGTTCCCAATCTTAAAGATCAAAACTTGCCTTTGTGTCCTTGTGAGTTGGTATACCTTTTTCAAAGAAGCCATTTCATTTGTGATTATTGGTTTAAGTTCACTTGTCGTTTTGCCTCGTATTTGTTTTGGCTGATTTTTAAACTTAGTGCATGCGCACTCGTTCTTCCAGCTCCACAAGTCCACTTTCGGAGCTTGCAAATATTCCGCGTAGGCGTAGAGGGCGTTCGCTCCTTCCGTGGACCGAGGCGTCTAGCACCACCACCCCTGTCATAATGGCAGAAGATAAACCGATGAATGAGCTTCTCCAAGCACCCATCGAGGGTTACGGAGATGCCATTGTTGTCCCCGCCATCGTGGTGATACCTTCGAGCTCAAAACCGGGTTGCTTAATCTTGTAACCCAAAGCCAATTTTATGGTTTTGAGCGGGGCGACCTCATGCTCATATTCGATGGTTTAACAAGATTGCATCTACCATCAAATACAAGAATGTCCCACATGAAGAAATTAAGCTTCTTCTGTTCCCATTCTCTCTAGAAGGACAAGCCCGGAATTGGCTTGAGAAACAACCCCTCGTTCCATTGAGACATGGGAGGATTTAGTCACTAAGTTTGTTAACGAATTCTATCCTCCATCACGAACTACAAGTCTTAAGAATGAGATAATGAAATTTGTTCAAAGATTTGATGAATCATTCGGTGAGGCATGGGATCGTTACAAGAGTTGCTCGAAAGTGTCCGCATCATGGTTTTACGAGTTAATGCAAATGGATACTTTCTACAATAATCCGAACCAAACTAACCAAGACTCTTTAAATGCCTCCGCGGGAGGTAATTTCTGAGCAAGACCACAAAAGAAGCCTTGCAAATCATAGAAAACAAGTCCCAGGTCCGCCCTTTCCGAACAAAGACATATCGGTCTCAGTCAATGTAGGACCTTCTACTTCATCTCACGTGAGTACATATAGCACCGATGCTAGGATTGACAAACTCACGGATGCTATTCAGGCTTTGGTTCTTGCTAACCAAAAGAAAGTCACTTTCACATAGACACCATCACATGGTGAAGTGAAGAAAGTCGAGGTCTGTGTTACTTGTGGTGGCCCTCATGCATACTACAAATGCTGCCACGCCAGATGGTAGTGTTTGAAGCTAATGCTATAGCCGGTACTTCACATCAAGGAGGTAATCAATACCGTCCTCAAAATGAACCAAACTACCGTGCTAATACTTATCAGGGACCACCTGGTTTTAACCAGAATCTAACATACAAACCGGAATCGAACCAATCTAGAATGAACCAAGGTTATCAAAACCAAGGTAATTTCTATCTCGGACCAAATCAAGGTTTCCAACATCAAGGAAACTTTAATCAAAACAATTTCAATCGAGGGAATCAATTTAAGGGAAATGTGAATCCTAATCAAGGAAATTTTCAAAATCAAGGCCCTAATCCGAACATTAGAGGCCAGAATTTTCCTAATCAAACGCAAGCCATTGTTCCAACGGACCATCATCGATGAGTTATTGAAACAATTCATGAAATCCCAAGATGAAATGAACAGGTTGTTGGTCGGTCAGTCGATCTAAGAAGTCTTTAAATGATCAACCCTCGGCTCGAGGAAAACTTCCGAGCAACACGATCGCTAACGAGGGATGCAAAGCGATCACAACCAGAAGTGGTGTTTCATACAATGGACCCGCTATTCCTACTACTTCTTCTTCTTCTCTCCCTAAGGTAGTGGAAAGTGAACTGAGACAAAGGACAAGGAACTTCCTACTAATAACGGAGGTTCCAACGATGTCCAACCTCAAGTTGTCCGAAACCAAGTCTAAGCCAGGAGTTTTTTTATTCACATGACATCTCGGTTGAAAATCCCAAATCCAAATCTTCTATTCCTTACCCATCACGTTTGAATGAGCAAAAGCTCGCGAAAAAGCAGGTCATCAAATGGACAAATTTTTCAAATTCTCCAAGAACTACATTTTGACATAAGCTGCGGATGCTATCATCTTGATGCCCAAGTTTGCATCAACTCTCAAACACATGTTAAGCAACAAGGAAAAGCTGTTTGAAATTGCTAAAACTCCTCTGAGCGAGCTGCTCAGTTCTATTAAAAGCTTCGAAAAGCTTGGAGATCTGGAAAATTTCTCTTACCTTGTGTATTTCCAGGGAATGGTTGAATGCTTTGCCTTAGCGATCTTGGTGCAAGCATCAATCGATGCCTCATTCATTATGGAAGAAACTTTCTCTTTCGGACCTTACTCCTACATGCATGACTCTTGAGCTTGCAGATCGTACAATATCTCGTCCACTTGGCATTGCGGGGCGTATCGTGAAAGTAGGAAAGTTCCATTTTCCAGGTGACTTTGTGGTTGTTGACTTCGATGCCGATCATCGGGTTCCTCTCATTGTTGGGCGAGGATTCACGAGAACAGGCGTGCTCTCATTGATGTATTTGAGCAAGAAATCACATTACGTGTGGGTAATGAAGCTGTCACCTTTAACCTTGATCAAACTTCGAGGTACTACGCAAACTATGATTCTGAATCGGTTAACCGAATAGATATCATTGATGTTGCTTCGAAGAGTACTCGAAGTTCTCGGTTATGTTCATAATTCTTCGGTGATAATCTCACTCATTCATCTCAACCCATCATTGCCAATTCTACTCCTTCTCTCACTCCGTTTGAGGAAAGTGACTTCATCTTGGAAGAGATTGAAGCATACTTGTCTAGTGATTCGGTTTCATGGGAAATTGATCACACTTCAATTGACATCGAGGAGATATTCTTCTCATCGAGAAGATGCTCAATGATGATCCATCATCGCTCCTCCCGGCGAGCTTCATAACAAAGGAAGTCAAGTCGGTTGAGAAAAAGCTGAAGAATTTCTGAAGTCGAACTTAAGGACTTACCACCTCATCTCGAGTATGCATTTCTTGAAAGTGATGATAAATTACCCGTCATTATTGCTCGAGATTTGAGTAAAGATGAAAAAGCTCTCATAAAGGTCTTGAAGTCACACAAGCAAGCAATTGCTTGGAAACTCTCCGACATTAAGGTATCAACCCTGAGTTTTGTACTCACAAAATCTTGATGGAGGATGACTTCAAACCAAGATTCAACATCGAGAGAAGGGTGAATCCTAAGATTCATGAGGTTATCAAACAGGAGGTTATCAAACTTCTTGATGCCGGTTTAATTTACCCAATCTCAGATAGTCCTTGGGTCAGTCAATTCACGTGTTCCTAAAAGGGTGGCATTCTGTTGTCACAAATGAAGAAAGCGAGTTAATTCCAACTCGATTGGTTACGGGATGGCGTGTTTGCATTGACTATCGTAAGTTGAATGGCGCCACCGAAAAGACCATTTTCCTCTACCCTTCATGGACCAAATGCTTGAGAGATTAGCAGGGAACGATTACTATTGTTTCCTTGATGGTTTCTCGGGGTATTTTCAGATCCCCATTGATCCACAGGATCAAGAAGACCACATTCACACTGCCCATACGGAAATTTTGCCTATAAGCGTATGCCTTTTGGCCTATGTAATGCTCACGGCACGTTCCAACGATGTATGATGGCAATATTTCACGACATGATCGGGGAAACAATGGAGGTGTTTATGGATGACTTCTCGGTCATTGGGGACTCGTTTCAAACATGTCTCTCCCATTTAGATAAAATGCTCAAACGGTGTGAAGACACCAATCTTTGTCTAAATTGGGAGAAGAGCCACTTTATGGTCAAAGAAGGCATAGTCCTTGGCCATAAGATTTCCAAAAATGGGATTGAGGTTGATAGAGCAAAAGTCGATGTTATTGCTAAATTGCCTCATCCTACTACCGTTAAAGGTATTAGGAGTTTTAGGTCATCCGGTTTTATCATGATTCATACAAGATTTTTCTAAAATCGCCCGGCCTATGACTCATCTTCTTGAAAAGGATGCTTCTTTTATCTTCTCACTGAGTGCATGAAGCTTTTGAAACATTAAAGAAAAAGCTTCTTGAAGAACCCATTCTCGTTGCTCCCGACGGGACTTGCCTTTTGAGCTCATGTGCGATGCAAGTGATTTTGCTATCGGTGCAGTCCGGGCCCTTGAGAAACAAGCATTTTCAGCCTATCCACTACTGCTTGAGGTAAGACTATGGTGAAGCTCAAACCCATTACACCACCGCAGAAAAAGAGCTATTAGCCGTGGTGTATGCGTTTGAGAAGTTTCGGCCATACTTAATCTTGACCAAATGTGTGGTGTATACGGATCACTCGGCTCTCAAATATCTCTTTGCAAAACAAGATGCAAAGCTGAGATTGCTCCGTTGGGTTCTCCTCACGCAAGAATTTGATATCATTATACGTGATAAAAAGGAGTGAGAACCTGGCTGGCGATCATCTGTCCCGTCTAGAAAACCCTCACCAAGATGTGTTAGAAAAAGGAAATAAATGAAACATTTCCTCTCGAGACACTCAATACGGTTACTTTTCGTGGAAACTCTACTACCCCATGG
This sequence comes from Chrysanthemum makinoi, assembly GCA_910596185.1. Taxonomy (NCBI): domain Eukaryota; kingdom Viridiplantae; phylum Streptophyta; class Magnoliopsida; order Asterales; family Asteraceae; genus Chrysanthemum; species Chrysanthemum makinoi. The sequence goes on along the minus strand of OU343216.1, from coordinate 11,691,712 downwards.
TTTCTGACCGCAAATTACTATGCGGGTAACTTCATAGTGAAAGGAATATCGACCCAACAGAAGAACAAATTCTTCAAGGATGTTAAACATTACTTTCTGGGACGACCCTACTTATTCAAAATCGTGCGGATCAAGTCATCCGCGGTGTGTTTATGGACGGGAAGCTATGGACATTCTCAAAGCTTGCCATCTTTGGACCCACGGGGCCATCATAGTCCAAACTACACCTGCCAAAAGGTGTTTGATTCCAGGTTTTATTGGCCCACTATTTATAAGGATGCCCACGATTTTGTCAAAACTTGTGGCGCTTGTCAAGCGTCACGGAAATATTTCTCAAAGAAATGAAATGCCCATAAACGCCATTCAAGTATGTGAGATATTTGACATCTGGGGCATTGACTTTATGGGGCCATTTCCATCATCTCGAGGAAACAAATACATACTTGTGTTGACTATTTGTCAAAATGGGTTGAAGCGAAAGCTTTACCTACTAACGATGCCCGAGTTGTTGTGAAATTCTTAAAATCTCTTTTTGCTAGGTTTGGAACTCCACGAGCTATAATTAGTGATCGTGGTACACATTTCTGCAATGACCAGTTTGATCGAGTCATGCAAAAGTATGGTGTAACTCACCGTCTCTCTCTTGCATACCACCCCAAACAAGTGGGCAAGTGGAAGTTTCTAACCGAGGTATTAAAAGAATTCGGAAGGGACGGTTAGAAAACCCGTGCCTCTTGGTCGGATAAGCTAGATGGCACTATGGGCCTTCGTGCAGCTTATAAAACACCAATAGGGTGTACTCCATACAAGCTTGTGTATGCGGAAAGTGTCATCTACCAATTGAGCGAGCACAAAGCATCTTGGGCCTTAAAACATGCCAACTTCGATATTCAGAACTGGTGATCATGAAAAATTCAAATGAATGAATTAAATGAACTCCGTGATCAAGCATACGAGAACTCTTTGATCTACAAACAAAAGACAAAGAAGATTCATGACTCCAAAATCAAGAACCGCGTTTTCAGCGTCGGTGATCGAGTCCTTCTTTTCAATTCAAGATTGAAGATTTTCCCGAGAAAACTAAAATCCCGTGCGGACCATTCACTATCACTAAAGTATTTCCTTATGGAACTATTGAGTTATCTCAATTTGATGGTCCAAATTTTAAAGTGAATGGTCATCGATTGAAACACTATTTTGGAGAGGACATTCCACCCATGGTTGTCCCGGATTTACAAACTTTCCCCATGAACCAATGAATGCGGGGATCAAGAGTCAAGCTAGTGACTCGGGAATCAAACGATAGCACACCATATGGGTTTTCACACCATATTTCGACTTCTTTCTACTTTCTACCACCCTAGTGTGGGGAGTTGCCCATTTGTATATAAGTTAAAAAAATGTGTATATATCAAAAATAAAATAATGGCCGTAATATTTCTCTTTTACGTTCTATGTTTTAGGCATAACCGCCCGGTACTTTGAATATTGAGGGCAATATTCATTTCTAGTGTGGGGGAATTCTCACGAATTTTATCATGTAATTATACCACCCAATTCCCCATTTTTGGCCAAAATTTTTTTTGGAGTAAGTGTTTTGCACTTACTCGACTACGGTTCATCGGTCCGCCATGTCTAATAAACAAAAGGATTGGCTAATCCAGGAGCAAACGGCTCTTGGTAAAGATATCTCAAATCCGTTGGCGGCTTGCAATTTGCCCAAAATTGTATGGTGTTAATTTCACCATATCTTTAATTAGTGAAAAGTTGGCTAGCCCGAAGTTTATGGCTTATGGTAAAGGCGGTTGGAAAACCATAATTGGTAATCGACTCACCAAAGATATTTTATCTAAGAGTTGGCTAGTCGAGAAGCAAAGCGGCTTCGGTAAAGAAATCAAAACCGTTGAAAGCCGGTGATTTGCTCAAAATCATTTGGTTATCATTGTACCAAGGTTCTTACTTGAACTGAAACAATTGGCTACTCTAGAAGTAATGGCTTTTGGTAAAGAGATGAAATCCATTAAGTTTTCTCAAAAGATTGCTAGGGACTAGCAATAGTTTAGTGTGGGGATTGATGAGTGTCTAAATACTCATCATTTTATACCTTTTAGACTGCAAAACATCCGAAAACACTTTCAAAATGCATCAAAATGATAAAAATATCACAAATAAGTGTTTTATGTGTTTTTAATGCAAAAATATCAAAATCAGATGGAAAAACGTATCAAGTTTGCATAATTGGCAGTTTTAGTCCCCTAAGTTTCAAAAGTTTATCAAATTTAGTCCCTGGTAAATAAAAAAAATTGCAAAATGACAACTTTGGTCCCTCAACTTTTAAAAATGTCAAAATTAGTCCTCGGATATTTAAAAATGGAAAATTATCAAATATTACCCTTGTACTATTCATATATGACATAATTGGTCCTTGTGTTAACTTTGGGAAAGTTGCTAATTCAGTCCCTCAAGTTTGGAGAAATTGCAAAAATGATCCTTGTGTATTTAAACTAAATGGGACCCTCTTTTATTAATCCAATCCCAAGCCCAACACCAAGACCCACTCCCATGACCCTTGAACCACTGTCAATATCCCGTGACCCCCATTTTGAACCCCGACTTAACTATCAAAGCGGGTCAAACCAGTCAACTAACCAGCCAAAACCAGCTCTTTGTTCACCTTCCTCTACCTCGTCTGCAAACCAAAACCAGGGGTTGTTTCCCCACCTTTCCACCTCACCACCACCTTTCCACCTATCTACCCACTTCTCTAACACCTCCACATCCTCCCAAAGTCCATTAAATGCAAAAACACCGCTAAAGATATTTTGGTAGCCAAAATTGCCAAATGGACGATCTTGATGATTTTGGAAGATCAATGGTTGGAAAAGTAGGGAAAGTCTCAGAGGTGTCGACAAGACTCAAAAAGATCTTTAAAAAGCAGAAGAGGAGCAATGTGAAGGACAATCTAGTGTAAATTAGTTTATGTTATGTCGTTTTAATTAATTTTCAAATTCCAGTGTAATTTTAAGCTTTCAAATCTTTTGTTTTATCCATTTCATTTGTATTGTGAAACTTTTTCAATAAGCAATTTTCATTTTCAGTTTATGTAAAATTTCAAGTTCAAAAATCTCATGTTAAGCTTAATGTTGTTATCAGTTGTTATTTTGGACTCATAAGCCCATATAAGCTCCTCAGAAAGCTTATTAAAGCTTTTAGTAACCTTAAAATCAGTTATAGATAAAAAAGAAAAATTACCAAAAATACCAAAAAAATTAGTTAAAAATAAAAAATCAATGGAGATGAAGATCAAAGCTGGGCGGGGGTGAATATTGGATTTCCTTGGGTTTAGAGCTTCTTGGGAAGCTATAGGTTGTGTTCTCAGTCCTTGGTTCTCATTTTTCACTTGAATTCCAATTTGTAAGCAATTTTCTCAAAATTTGCATTTCATAGTTTATCTGTTTAAAGTATGTTAATTTTGGCTTAATTTTGTCTAAATATAGTTAGTATAAGTTAATCAATAGCTTTCTTGGTTTGGTTTGTTTTAGTACTAAAGCTTCATAACATCTATAAAGTGTTGTTTGGATTTGCTTTGTTAACGTATTAGGGTTGTTTGTGTTGTTGTTTGTGGTTGTTACATGTTATTTTAGTCCAATAAAGCTCATTGCAACCATAAAAACCTTTGTCCTTATTTGGTAAAAGTCAAAATACCCTTTAATCTCACACCATTAGTTAGCTGTTAGGATTAAGAATTTAAAATCATCACAGTGTTGCTTAGGACTTGTTAATCTAGCTTGATTTCATCTTAACATAGCTTATTATAACATAATAAGTTAGTAGAATCAATCCAAAGTTCATCAAAGTCAACTTTTAGTATAACTTAAAAGTCAAAATTTCAGTTTAGTGGTTTTGAATAAACTAGATAATTTTATATAGGATTTAATATTAAGTTTCAAGATTTGAGCTTTTGAGATATTAATATTCAACTGCTCATATTTATCATAGTATTTTTATAATTTCTAGTTAGCTTATTTAACTGCTTATTTCTTAGCTTACTTTAGACCCTTTTAGAAAAAGTGCCTGTGCCTGAGTTTACAAGCTTTTCACAAGCTTCACAGAGCTCATTACTTAGCTTTAGCTTGTGTAATTTGGTGTTTTGTAAAGCCCACCTGGCTAGTTTGAAGTGTGAAAGATTATTTTCCATTTACAGCTTATTTAGAATGCTTATCATGCTTATTTTGTCTTCTCAAAATCACTTTCACTACTTGAGTCATCAGTGTAGTTGAGACCTTTTTCATAAGCTCACACAGAGCTTAATAGTGAACCTCAGGCATTGAACCTTAGCTTTTTAGAAAGCGGTCTAGCCATCTCAAAGTTCCAAAGCTTATTTTTAACTTTCTAGCTTATTTAATAGGGTACAAGTAGCTTGTACCTTGTCCCATTTCTATGTACACATAACTAATCGGTGTTTACAAGCTTTTTCAAAAGCTTGTCAAAAGCTCATTACTGGTTCCTAGTGTGTGATCTTGGATTTTTTAGAAAGCCCACCAACCCATCTTGCTACCTCAGTCTTTGTTTTGAGCTTTTCAGCTTATTTAATAAGCTTAAATTGCTTTTAGATATATTTGCAGGCTGTTTGGTTAGTAGGTTTAGTATAAGTGCTTATTTGCTTATTAAAAGCTTATCAACATGATTCTTTGTATCTTTTAGCTTCATATAAGTAGCTTTAGCTTATTTGTATTTTATTTCATCTTTGGTTCCAGCTTGTAAGCTTGTTTGAGCTTAAAAACATCAAAATAAGCTCATAAGCTCACTGTTAAGCCAATAAGCCTTCAAATAGCTTATTTTTAAGTTTCAAAATTTTTGTTTTCATTAAAGTTGCTTATAATCAGTAGTTAAATAGGTTTAAAAAGAAAAAAAACACAAAAACATCATTTTAAAATAGTGATAGCGTTTATTTAATAGAAATTAGCTTTTTAATTTTCTTTTTCAACTTATTATTAAGCACTTTCTGTTTTTATAATTTTCTTAGCTTTCTGTCATCATAGGATAATTTTATAAAAAATTTCATAATTTTCTTAGTTTGTTTAGTATTTATTAAAATTTAAAATAGTTAAAAAGTATTAAATAATTAATAATAAATAAATAAAAAGCATAAAAATATCTTTTCAGTTTTAAAATTAGTTTTATAATATTTTAGATTTTTCTAAGTCATAATTTCATTTTCTAGCTTTATTTCACATTTTCTTATATTTTAGATTATTATTAAATAGTTTAAAATAGTTTTTAATTAATAATAATTAAATAAATAGTTATAAAAATAATTTTAATTTTCCAATAATTTTATTTTATTATTAGGTTTATAAAAATATCATTTTCATATCCATAGGTGTTTTACTCTTTTAAATTCACGTTTTATTTTTTACGTTTACGTAGAATTTGAAATAGCGTACGTATTTACGTTTGTTTAATCGATTGTTGTGCTTTATAGTTCGTATCCAAATACAATTCAATCAATCAGTAGTGTAATTACCATCAAAATCCTTACGATCATTATCCTTAGTGATCATTCGACATCTGAACGTTTTTAAGCACCATTAATCCTCTGTGGGACTTAACGACGGGGAATCCACTATATTCAAGGGAAATTGCATTGGTTTTAGACTGTTTGAATTTTATTACGGTTGACCATTCACAAGTGGTTGACTTGTGTAATAAACTTGGCAGTTTGAAGCGGATCGACCATCGAAGAATCAAAAGACTTATCAATCCTCACCCTCGGCGACTCATAGGCAATCTAAAGGTCTATGAGCTTGTCCTCGTAAGATTCTAAAGCCTCAAAGAGAAAGAAAGCACAAATCTCTTGCCTTAAAAGCCAAGAAGGTCTCAAGCGATGAAGAAAACTCTTCTTGGGATAGTGATGATGAAGAATATGCCATGGCGGTAAGGGATTTCAAGAAGTTCTTTAGAAGAAAGGGAAGATATGTCAAGCAACGATATGACGACAAGAAAGGGTTCCGGAAAGGAAAATACGACTAGAAAGCAAGGGATGAATTACATGTTTTAAATGTGGGGACCCTAATCACTTCATTAGTGAGTGTCCCAAGCGTGGCGAACAAAAGCGTTAAATGAGTGGTTAGTGGGGAATGAGTGAGGAGAAGAACGAAGAAATTTGTCTCATGGCAAATAACTCAAATGAGGCATGTCGAATCTCTCTATTATAGTAGCTCATCATTAGATGATGATTCATTGCATCGTGAATATGATAGACTTTGCAAAATTAGTCTAAAAGTAATTAAAAAAAATAAGATTTTGAAAAACAAAAATGAACGTTTAGAAAAGGAAGTCATTGAGTTAAAAGGCAAATTAAAACATTTAGAAAAAGGGAAGATAGCAAGTGGGGAATGTGAGCTTTGTGTTCAAATTCAAACACTAGTTGATAATCTTGATTCCAAGATTGCTAGAATGAATACTAATACTCTAGATAGAATACTAGATAGTGTTAAAACAGGAAACAATCAAAAGGGCTTAGGTTTTGAGGAACATAATGCATCAACTAGCGAGAATAAAGAAACACAATTAGGTCAAAGCAAGCGAAAAACAAAGCTACTTGTAGTCACGGATCCCTTGAAAAGGGAACCGTCTAGTGTAAAACCAGGGATCCGTGGGTTTGTACCGCAAGCAGTAGAAATAATGTAGCTACTTCATCTAGAACCGACTTTGTTATCGTTAATAAAAAGAAACCAACCCACGTTACTGTTAGACAACCACCTCCACTAAAACAAAATCAAAGTTTTATGAGAAACAAAGGTCCATCGTTTTCAAAACCAAACACATTTTTAAGGAGACCTAATAATATTAATCCGAGAAGTAACCACCATCAAATGGGATGGAATCCTAATGTACGAAATGGCTTTCCATTTCAAAACTTTACACCATGGAATGCATTCTCACCTTTTCCATATATGCCTAACATGAATGAAATGTATAACACTAATGGACCCATGAACAAATGGGGACCAAACTTTTGAGTTAATTGTTTTCTTAGGTGTGCTTAAAGGTCGACCTAGATCCGGATGAATGGATCAAGGATAGCGGGTGCATGAGGCACATGACCGGTAACAAAGACTTGTTTTCTACATACGAATCCTTCAATGGAGGGAATGTGGTATTTGGTAATAGCAAGAGAAAAATCATTGGTAAGGGTACAATTTCTCACAAATCTTTAACCATTAACGATGTGTGTCACGTAGAAAACCTAAACTTCAACCTTCTAAGTATAGGACAAATATGTGATAAAAGTGTAGCGTACTTTTAGTGAAACCGGTAGTAAAATATTGAAAACGGTATCACTATAGGAAGAGGCATTAGAAAACATGGATTCTATGTCATTAAAATCGGTAATGAACCTAAAGAAAAACTTTGTCTTACTTCTATGGATAATACTTCGACCTTATGGCATCGAAGATTGGGTCACGCCAATATGCGTCTTCTTCAATCGCTATCATCTAAAGAACTAGTAAGAGATCTACCAAAATTAAAATACGAACATCATTTTTGTGATGCTTGTAACATAAGAAAACAAGTCCATGCTAGAAAAGCTAAAATATGGTCTCTACTACTAAGTGTCTAGAACTACTTCACATGGATTTATTTGGTCCATCCGCTAGTTATGGAGGTAACTACCATACTTTGGTCATAGTGGATGATTAATCTAGGTACACTGGATACTAAATTTTAAAGAATAAAACTGAAACATTCGATTACTTTGAAATATTAAGTAAGAAAATTCAAAGACAATTAGGAAGTCCTATAGTGTCTATTAGAACGGATCATGGTAGGGAATTTGATAATGAATTGCAATTTGGAGCTTTGTGATGCTAATGGTATTACTCACAATTTCTCGGCTCCTCGCACTCCACAATCAAATGGGATAGTTGAAAGGAAAAATAGAACCCTACAAGAAATGAGTTGCACCATGATTAATGAGCAATCTATTCCTCAAAAAATTTTGTGCAATGCCGTTGATACATCAACCTACATACTTAACAGAGCCTTAATTAGACCATTCTTAGGTAAAACTCCATACGAGGTTACTTCGAGGGCAAAAAGCCTCACGTTAGAACACTTTAGAGTCTTTGGTAGCAAATGTTTCCTACTTAACACTAAAGATTACCTAACTAAATTTGATCCTAAATCAACCGAAGGTAACTTCTTAAGTTACTCTCCTAATAGTAAAGCTCATGTTATATTAAATAAAGAAACAATGAAGGTTGAAGAGTCATTAAACGTAAAATTTGATGAAAGTCCACATAAACCTACCCAACCTCTTGTCCATGACGAGATAATCGAAAGTGAAGCCTTAGAAATCAAGGAAAATATAAACAAAGAACATGAACCATTAAACAATTAAATCATCAATATTAAAGAGTCCAAAGATCACCCAAAATAAGGTCATAGGAAAGTTAAATGAAAGAACCTTAAGATCCCAAGTCCAAAACCAAAGTAGTTTATTTTTGTTTTGTCTCAACCATAGAACCTAAAAATACACAAGAATCCATAAAAGATGAAAGTTGGGTAATGGCTATGCAAGAAGAGTTAAATCAATTTGTTTCTAACGATGTTTGGACACTTGTCCATCCACCTAATAACCAAATAATAAACTAAATGGGTATATAAAAACAAGTTAGATGCAAACGGAATAGTGTCTAGAAACAAAGCTAGACTCGTTGCCCAAGGGTATAATCAACAAGAAGGCATAGACTTTGATGAGTCCTATGCTCCCGTGGCTAGATTAGAGTATATAATAATACTTCTTGCTTATGCTTGTGCTAATGATCTTAAGCTTTTTCAAATGGATTTTAAAAGTTCCTTTCTAAATGGCTTTATTAATGAAGAAGTCTATGTAGCTCAATGATTTGCTCGTTTTGATCACGTAGATATTTTCGAAGAAATACAAAGGATGTATTTCTAGGGTCGTTTTGCCAACGAGGGATGAATGGAGTTTGACAACTCACGTCGCGTGATTCGGGATTCGAATGGATTAAAAAGGGATTTAGTGATTTCTAAACTACAAGGCAAGCAATAATAAAGGAAAGCAAATAAAACTACTGAATCTATACTAAGTATGCAATTTAAAAACTAAAGACGCGAAAAACGTAATTAAGGAAACGCAAAATAAATGCAACTACTCTAATTTTAACCCATGAAAATGAACTACTAATTTTCTACAGCTAAAAATGTTATTTAAAACTTATTTGAAATTTAAAACTATATTTTTTTTTCTTGATTTATTTTGAATTAAAAACTAGTTTAAGACATTTAAAATAGACTTGAAATACTAAAAATTAGGAAAATAAGCTAGAAAATTACAAAACTATTTTTCAAAAATCTTAAATAACTAAAAAGAATTTTAGAAACTGGAATCACATTTTTTTTTTGACTTTTTCTCAATTTATTATGAATTTAATACTATTTAAAACTAATTAAATGCTAGAAAATATATTTTAACTAAGAAAATTCAGGAAAAATACTTTTTATGACTTTTTGAATATTCTAAAACTAAGAAAATTTAAATTGTATTTTCTGAGCTTTATCTAATTTATTTGAATAAAATGCTATTTAAAAATGCTAGAAAATGAATTAAAATGTAGAAAAATAGCAAATAAGCTTGGAAAATTATGAAAACTTCCAGTCAACTATAAAAAATATCTGAGAACCCAGGAAAAATAACAAAAACTATTTTGGACCATTTGGAAATATGATTTGGTCATGAATCATTGTAATAAGCACATGAAAATAAGCTAAAAGCTAACTATAAGCTACCTTAAGACTCAAACTGACCTAAACTAACTGAGTTATGGCTGTTGTAACTGAAATGGACCTAATGAGCACAAGCTAAAGGGAAATAAGCAACAACGCAAGAATAAACCATACTATGCCAAACAGGCCCTACAGGTCCTACTTTAAGCCCTTATTAAGCTCCTCTAGAAAAATTATAAAAATAAACTAAAAAGTCCTAGTTAACAACAACCAACCAATGTCCTTATATCCAGAAATTCAGCTGATTTGGATGCAAAATAAGGAAATTAAAAATCAAAACTATAAGTGGAATGAGAAAAATGGTGGCTGATGTCTTGACGGGGAGATAATAAGCAACAAGCTCAAGAACTTAACTAAAAGCTACCAAGAAGTATGACTAACCTAAATTATCTACAATTAACCTACTGTAAGTATATTAGATCCTATAAGCACTGGATTCAACCTAATAAGCACTAATTAGATTCCAACTTTAAAGAAACCAAACGGCCTTAACCGTCCTACTTTGAGCCTAAATCTAGCGATGTAGAAAATAACTAAAAATAAACTAAAATCAACATGATCAAGACAACCGCCGAGCCCTCAAATCAAAAGTTTCAGCTTGAAAAGTCTACATATGGAAATTAAAATCAAAAACACAAGCATATTAGGACAAGATCAAGGCGATGTAGTGTGAAAACAATTGATAAAGATATTTGCAGGCTAAGGATGAACTTTAGTTCTAATAAGCTAGAGGTACCTAATAAACTTCTAAGGCTAACACTATCCTGATGAATGCTTCTAATTAAGCAAATAAGCTAGAGCAAATAAGATTTAAACTAATGAATGGGTTACTATGACGTGACCAAAAAGTGACAAAGTGATAGTCTAACAAAAGCACTTGAAATCTTAAACCGACTTGGATATGCAAAATGATGATTAATAGAACTTTTGAAATCGTGAGACAAAACTTTTGGACTCAATTTAAATTCCACCAAATCTTCTAAAATAGGAACAATCCAAACACTCCTTAGAAAACTCAACTTGCTCTAAAGCTTAAAACCTTGATGAATAACTACTTAAACTGAGATGATTGATTCAAACTACCATTAAAATAACACTTTTAACAAACTCAAAACAAAAATAAGGCTCAAACCCGTTTGACTTTTTATTTTGACTTTTATGAAAAACTTTGAATTAAGCACAAGTTATTCATCCTTGAGGCTCACATAAGCTTGCAAAAACTTATGTGAGCTTCCAAGAACAGAAATTAAGCACTCTTAAACACAAGCAGATTGAAAGTAAATGGGAAAACAAGAAATTTGCATTAACAAAGTGAGATTACAAAACTTAATTTGAAATTACAATTAACTAACTAATGAAAACAATAAAAGAGTGATGAGAAAATAAATTGATCAAAATTCTTCTAAAACATGAAGGAGTGAGACGGAGTTTACAATGTGGACATGATAGTCTTTATT
>OU343216.1:11605902-11680339 GCA_910596185.1 Chrysanthemum makinoi | reverse complement strand
GGACTTATGATTTTTCAAGTAGGCCATTTAGCATGGAAATAGAACCCACCAATTCTTGGAGAGTCTTTTAAATCATATGGGAACCCCTGGGATTTTTGCTTGATTTCATTTGAGCTAAGTAAGTAATTTATAAAAATCGTTAAAAGTAGGGTCCAAATATGAGTTTAAGAAAATGAAAGATAAAACATATCAATAAGTAACACATTACAAAGTCATAAGAAGCTTATAAAAAGGATCTAATAAGTATTATCACAGTCGTAATCCGTGTAGATTCATTGAAGAAGGCGTGGGCGTCGTGTATCTTAGATGTTCGTTCATTCATTTGCTTTCTTTCATTTGCGTTAAGATGCAGATATTGACCTTTTTAGTAAAGGTTTTCTCATGATCTCCTTTTCTTGTCATTTCCTTATGCTTATTAGGATTCCCTATGCCATTGCTATGATTCCCTTATGTTTATGTGAATCTGTTTATGCGAACTTACGTTTGTTGAACCTTGCTATGTTTGAGTATGAATTTACGTTATATGAACCCGATTATGAACATCGATTATGAACCTCGATTATATGAGCGTTATGATATGTATTTGTGATATGAACCTTTGATTTCTGAACATTTGATATGAACCCTTTCTGATTTGTTTGATCCGTTGCTTAGCTGAAATCTCTGTTTATTGAACCATGAAACATCTGATTTGAACTTATGATATGAAAACTCCGATTTGTAAATCCGTTTGACCTTTATGATGAATTATGATGCATTGTCATTTATGACAATCTGTTTGACCTAAGTTAGTTTGACACCCGAGCCAATATTTCACTAGTCATGGGGTTCCATGTAATAAAGTCATTGATGATACCAGTTGACATGACTCTAGAGGCGGTAGAGTGATGTTCTTGCGTCCGCACTTTCGTTATCTGTTTATTGATAGTATGGCCACTATCTATACTTTGGAAATGGATGCATCCTAGATCTGAGTCTGTTATCTGATATGTTTTGTCGGTGAATGATGTGGAGGTATTACGCTGGCGTCTTCACAAATTCAGGAGCTAGCTACTCCATTTGTTATTGAGGTCTCCCATATTATATATAAGGTATTCAAGGTCACCCCTCCGAATAAGAAAGTTACTTACGATATGATATGTTACGGGCAAGTGGTAGATAACTAAATCTGTATCATTATTTACGTGTTAGATATTACGTTTTATGATTCCGTATTTGTCAATGTTTCCATTTACATACTTGAATTATTATATGTTTATTGAATGTGTTTATGCTTTGACATGTTTATGTGACTACTGTTTGCCATGCTAGGATATGATTAATATGCTTAAATGTGATTCGCATGTTGTCATCTGATTATATGTTAGTTTACCATTATGTGACCTTGTTGATCTGTATGATGATTATGCTAGTGTATAATTGCTTGTTCTGTAAGTTCTTTATGTATAATTGTTCAGATAATTCGTGAACTTTAATTATCCATTGGTGTTCGTATCTGCTTATGTTTGATCGCCATGTTTAAATTGTCTATACTAAAGTTTGATCTGGGAAATGGTTTAACTTATGATATCTGACTTGATAACTTGCTAATTGCTATGCTATGTCTTTTGTTTATTTAGTTATAGTTTTCCCTCTTGTGTTTTCTATTTGTATGTGTGATTGCCGTTTGACTGCTATTGTTCCGGCTTTCACGATATTGGATAAGTGTGTTAAATGTAGATTAATTGACTTGTGTAAAGGACATGTTTACTTCTAGTAGTTGTTTACGCTAGCTTTCGGTATTTCGTTTGACTTATATGTACTTAAATTGCCGATGATTCATTAATTGCACATTGATTATGATGTGCTTCAGTTTGTGTCATCAATATGCTATGTGTTTGTTCTTAATTGTTGTTTGTTCTTCGGATTTACGTATTATGCGTGTTTTCCATGAGAATCTCGGTGATTCATTATCCTCATTTATTTGTGACCGTTATTAGTTTCTTTATTTCATTTTATTATTTCATTTTTGTTTAGTTTTAGTTTTGTTATATCATTCCTTTGGGCTTTGTAAGCTCGGCCGCATTTCTTTTCTGCGGCGGTATTAGGCATTCAAGATGAGCGTATGGGATGGTGATGGGTTGAGAGAGTAGAGGCGAAGCAGGATTTGAATATAGGGATCTTAGATTTATTTTGATTATTAAGTTATTTATGTTTTCTTTTGTAAGTTTTGTAAAGGCTTCCGTTTTTGTATGGTATTTAAAGTTACGATATGATACATTGTGTGATATCTTTACCCTTGTCAGGTTGGGGTGTTACAATTTATGGTATCAGAGCTCTAGGTTTTAGGACCCTTAGAGCTTAGGCTATGACCTGTGAGGATTGGATAGACATTAGGTTTCGTGCATTCAGATATCTTTGATTCCTTTTGACTGCGTTCGGTTTGACTTCGATATTCTTTTGTCTTCAGAGGTTGGCCTCCTCTTTTATCGAATTTTATTATTTTGTCTTAGCACATCCGTTTGTCGATCGTCGGATGGAGACTACCCGCGGAGCGAAGATGATGGTGCCGAACCGTATTCTTTGCTTGATCTCTGAGTTTGGAGAGGTTCGTGAACTGAAGCCACACCCGACGCCACGTCTTCTTTGGAGGCATCGGAATCTTCTTTGGAGAAGCGGAGACGGACCAACCAAAGGCATAAAAGACGGAGACAAGATTCAACGGTGGTGAGAAGGTTCATTTACTTCATATGATTTGTTGCGCGACTTATGTTACTCTATTAGTTTGTCATGCGTTTTGAGGCGGTTTGATATTACGTTAAGTGATTACGATCGGTATTCGTTTCTTTGATTCGTTGAACTCGGTTTGAATGCGTGGTCGTTGCATTACGGTATATCTGTTTTTCTTTTTGGACCGACGATGAGTCATGAGGAACCGTTTTATGCAAGTTGGTGGCCTCGTTTGTTTGGTAATATGGTAAGTTGTGTGATGTAATATATGTGGTGTGTGATCGGCTTTGTTCATTATGTTGCTTGTTATCTGTATGTGATATGTTTTGTTTTGATATTAGTCATGTGGGTTGTCATGACCGAGACGAATATGATGATAATAAGGACTTGTTATGTGATGCAAGTATTATGAAGCCTGATCAACGTGATAATACCGAGATCATATAATTTGAACTTATTGAAATCATATGGCGTCTGGGAAATGCGTGGTTGATACGTGAATGGACTTTGACTTGTATCTGTTATTTGTCGCTCCTCATGTTCGATTGGAATTTTGTACCTCTTTCTGAGATTCTCATTGACAAGCATTATATATAAGTTTTGTACGCTTGGAATCGAAATCGTTATGATCCGTCTTGAACCTATAGATTGCTTGTATATGCGCCCTAAGTTTGTATGTCTCCACCTTAGCGATTAGTAAGACCGTTAGGATTCGTTCTGTCTATGCATATGTTGTTTTCATCATTAGATACCTGAATAAGTTAGAGTGTGTTGTTTGATTTTCTGCATCTCATCTGTTATCTGCCATTACTTTGATAAGTATATGATTATCAGTTATAAGTATTTGATGTTGAATTGATTTACGAAAAGTATAAGTATGAATGTTCGACAAGAATCTGTTTGTTCTAAAATAAGTTTCGTTTACTCTATTCCTTGAAATTACGAAGTCCGATTCGTTTTACGTTCGTTCCGTCTTGTTCAATTTCGAGGATGAAATTTTCTTTTTTGAAGGGAAGAGTTGTAAAACCCTAAAAATACGGAAAATGTTAAAAGACTATTTTACCATTAAAATAGAAAAAATCCTAATAAGCATAAGATATAATAACGCTCATTAAATGAAATTAAACCCTAACTTATAATTATTTTAAGAACCTAGCATTATATATATAAACTATCGACGTTTGGTACTACGAAAATAAAAGTCCATTATAAAACAAATTTGGGCCTCGCTTCCTTTGTGAGCCGATTGTCACCTAGAACCATTTTTGGGCCTCGTTTGTTTTTGGAAGTCGAATACCCAACATGAACCTTGGGTCGTTTTCTTGTTCAAGCCGACTTAACTTAAGCCCATGGGATCGGTTGGGTTTGCAAGCCGATTCACACCCAAAGGCCCAAACCGATTGGTATGTGTATATATACAATGCAAGTACTCAAAATTGAAACCCTAGTAACAAAAGACACGGCAAAAAAACAAGAATTCCTGCTCCTTTTTCTTTTCCGATCGGCCGCTTCTCATTCTTTGTGTTCGGTGTGTTTTTGGTTCGAGCTAGCCAAGGTATAACCACTTTTCTTCCGTCTCAATTACACTTGCATGCAAAACGTAAACATTGAATCTTTGAATGAAATACAATGATGTTAATCAAGCCCTAAAAATCAGTTATGATGGTCATTAATATGTAATCACAAAGGTACAAACCCTAAGTCGTTATAATCATGGGTGTTTATGATTTTATGTGAAGAGTTGTGTGCGTGTTGGCTCATTAATTAGTGTAGAGGGTGTGTATAATCTTTGTAAGACTGAAATATGAAATTTTAGGCATGATAAAATGATATAAAAACAGGTTGTGTGGCTTACATGGGTCATGGGTGCGTTGGGGTAGGTTAAACATGTGCTTATATTGGTTTTAATAAACCCTAAAACTGGGCAGCATCATATGTCGAATTTGTGTGTGTCATAGATTGAATTTTATGAGTGCAATAATCTGGGTTTTTGTTGGAAAAGTTTATTTTATGTCTTAGTTAAGTTTTCCAAGTGGTTTGGTCGAATTTTGAGTTGTCTAAGTCGTATTTTTGAATTTTACAAGATTAAGTGTCAAAGGTGAGAAAACGGGTCTGAAATTTAGGTTGGATTCATCTAGGTGTTATCTGATGATACTTGCATGTTTTTGAGTGATTCTTGAGCCTAAATTGTAGTACTTTGAAATATCTTTCTGGACAAATAAGTCTTGTATCATTTGCAAACGTGGAAGTATTATTTTATATTTTTGGAGTTAGGGTGTCTGAAATCTGAATTCTGAGTTGAAATTTATGATGTAGTAAATGATTTTTAGTATTTAATCTATCAGGTTCTGGAACTTTTCCTTTGGTGGATATGATATTTATATATGGTGTGACACCTGTAGCTTTTGGTTTGATGTGTTGAGTAGGGTGAGTGTGTTTGTTGGGGCCATACTTTTTGTGTGTGTAAATCTGGTGAGTTCGGACGGTCGGACTTATGATTTTCCGTAGGCCATTTAGCATGGAAATAGAACCCACCAATTCTTGGAGAGTCTTTTAAATCATATGGGAACCCCTGGGATTTTGCTTGATTTCATTTGAGCTAAGTAAGTATTTTATAAAAATCGTTAAAGTCTGGTCCAAATATGAGTTTAAGAAAATGAAAGATAAAACATGATATCAATAAGTAACACACTTACAAAGGCATAAGAAGCTTATAAAAGGAGCTAATAAGTATTATACGAATCGTAATCCGTGTAGATTCATTGAAGAAGACGTGGCGTCGTATCTTCGTGTTCGTTCATTCATTTGCTTTTCCCTTATTTGCGTTAAGGTACGAGATATTCGACTCTTTAGTAAAAGTTTTCTCATGATATCCTTTTCTTGTCATTTCCTTATGCTTATTAGGATTCCCTATGCCATTGCTATGATTCCTTTCCGTTTATGTGAATCTCGTTTATGCGAACTTCTGTTTGTTGAACCTTGCTATGTTTGAGTATGAATTTACGATTATGAACTTGATTATGAACATCGATTATGAACCTCGATTATGAGCGTATGATATGTGACTGTGATATGAACCTTTGATTTCTGAACATTTGATATGAACCCTTTCTGATTTGTTTGATCCGTTGCTTATCTGAAATCTCAGTTTATTGAACCATGAAACATCTGATTTGAACTTATGATATGAAAACTCCGATTTGTAAATCCGTTTGACCTTTATGATGAATTATGATCTGTGTCATTTATGACAATCTGTTTGACCTAAGTTAGTTTGACACCCGAGCCAATATTTCACTAGTCATGGGGTTTCCATGTCCGTGTCGATGATGCGTGACATGACTCTAGAGGCGATAGAGTGATGTTCTTCCACGTCCCTTTCACATTATCGTTTATTGATAGTATGGCCACTATCGTACTGTTGGGTATGGATGCATCCTAGATCGATCTGTTATCGATATGATTTGTGCGGTGAATGATGTCGGTGTGCAATACGCGTCTTCACAAATTCAGGAGCTAGCTACTCCATTTGTTATTGAGGTCTCCCCTCATATTATATAAGGTATTCCAAGGTCACCCCTCCGAATAAGAAAGTTACTTCGATATGATATGTTACGGGCTCGTGGTAGATAACTAAATCTGTATCATTATTTCGTGTTAGATATTCGTTTATGATTCCGTATTTGTCAATGTTTCCATTTACATCTTGAATTATTATATGTTTATTGAATGTGTTTATGCTTTGACATGTTTATGTGACTACTATTTGCCATGCTAGGATATGATTAATATGCTTAAATGTGATTCGCATGTTGTCATCTGATTATATGTTAGTTTACCATTATGTGACCTTGTTGATCTGTATGATGATTATGCTAGTGTATAATTGATTGTTTTGTAAGTTCATTATGTATAATTGTTCAGATAATTCGTGAACTTTGATTATCCATTGGTGTTCGTATCTGCTTATGTTTGATCTGCCATGTTTAAATTCTGTCTATACTAAAGTTTGATCTGGGAAATGGTTTAACTTATGATATCTGACTTGATAACTTGCTAATTGCTATGCTATGTCTTTTGCTTATTTAGTTATAGTTTTCCTACTGTGTTTTCTATTTGTATGTGTGACTGCTACGTTTGATTGCTATTGTTCATCTGCTACGATATTGGATAAGTGTGTTAAATGTAGATTAATTGACTTGTGTAAAGGACATGTTTACTTCTAGTAGTTGTTTCTGCTAGCTTTCGGTATTCCGTTTGACTTATATGTACTTAAATTTCTGATTCATTAATTGCACTGTGATTATGATGTGCTTCAGTTTATGTCATCAATATGTTATGTGTTTGTTCTTATTTGTTGTTTGTTCTTCGGATTTCTTGGTATGCTGTTTCCGAATCGGTGATTCATTATCCTCATTCGTTGTGACCGTTATTAGTTTCTTTATTTCATTTAGTATTTCTTTTTGTTTAGTTTTCGTTTTGTTATATCTGTTCAGGCTTTGTAAGCTCACCGCATTTCTTTTCTGCGGCGGTATTAGGCATTCAAGATGAGCGTATGGGATGGCGATCTGGGTTGAGAGTAGAACCGAGGCAGGATTTGAATATAGGGATCTTAGATTTATTTTGATTATTAAGTTATTTATGTTTTCTTTTGTAAGTTTTGTAAAGGCTTCCGTTTTTGTATGGTATTTAAAGTTCGATATGATCCGTATTGTGATATCTTTACCCTTGTAGGGTTGGGGTGTTACAATTTATGGTATCAGAGCTCTAGGTTTTAGGACCTTTAGAGCTTAGGCTATGACCTGTGAGGATTGGGTAGACATTAGGTTTTCGATGCTGTTCAGATATCTTTCGATTCCTTTTGATGTCGTTCGATTTGACTTGATATTCTTTTGTCTTCACTGAGTTGGCCCTCCTCTTTTCGCATCAAATTTTATTATTTTGTCTTCGCACATCCGTTTGTCGATCGTCGGATGGAACTACCGCAGCCGAAGATGATGGTGCGAACACGTATTCTTTTAGCAGTCTTTGCGGAGGTTCGTGAAGCGAAGCCACACCCGCTGCCGTCTTCTTTGGAGGCATCGGGATCTTCTGGAGGAAGCAGGACGGACCAACAAAGACGCAAAGAGCGGAGACAAGATTCAACGGTGGGTGAGAAGGTTCATTTACTTCATATGATTTGGGCACGACTTGTGTTACTCCGATTCGTTTGTCATGCGTTTGGGGTTTGATATTCTGTTAAGTGATTGATCGGTATTGCGTTTCTTTGATTCGTTCGAACTTCGGTTTGAATCGTGAAGTTTTATCGTTTAGCATTCGGTATATCTCATTTTTCTTTTTGGACCGACAATAATGAGTCATGAGGAACCGTTTTATGCAAGTTGGTGGCCTCGTTTGTTTGGTAATATGGTAAGTTGTGTGATGTAATATATGTGGTGTGTATGTGATCGGCTTGTTTCAGGTATGTTGCTTGTTATCTGTATGTGATATGTTTTGTTTTGATATTAGTCATGTGGGTTGTCATGACCGAGGCAGAATATGATGATAATAAGGACTTGTTATGTGATGCAAGTATTATGATGTCTGATCAACGTGATAATACCGAGATCATATAATTTGAACTTATTGAAATCATATGACGTCTGGGAAATGCCTGTGGTTGATACGTGAATGGACTTTGACTTGTATCTGTTATTTGTCGCTCCTCATGTTCGATTGAAATTTTGTACCTCTTTACGAGATTCTCATTGACAATTTATATATAAGTTTTGTGCGCTTGGAATCGAAAGCGTTATGATCCGTGTGAACCTATAGAATGCTATATGCGCCCTAAGTTTGTATGTCTCCACACATTATATGCGATTAGTAAGACCGTTAGGATTCGTTCGTCTATGCATATGTTGTTTTCATCATTAGATACTGAATAAGTTAGAGTGTGTTGTTTGATTTTACGCATCTCATCATTTATCTGCCATTACTTTGATAAGTATATGATTATCTGTTATAAGTATTTGATTTGAATTGATTTGAAAAGTATAAGTATGAATGTTCGACAAGAATCATTTGTTTTAAAATAAGTTTAGCGTTTACTCTATTCCTTGAAATTAGAAGTCCGATTCGTTTTTTACGTTCGTCTTGTTCAATTTCGAGGACGAAATTTTCTTTTTTAGAAGGGGAGAGTTGTAAAACCCTAAAATACGAGAAAATGTTAAAAGACTATTTTACCCTTAAAATAGACAAAATCCTAATAAGCATAAGATATAATAACGCTCATTAAATGAAATTAAACCCTAACTTATAATTATTTTAAGAACCTAACGTATATATTAAACTATCGACGTTTGGTACTCGAAAATAAAAGTCCGCAGCGTATAAAACAAATTTGGGCCTCGCTTTCTTTGTGAGCCGTTGTCACCTAGAACCATTTTGGGCCTCGTTTGTTTTGGAAGTCGAATACCCAACATGAACCTTGGGTCGTTTTTCTTGTTCAAGAGCTTAACTTAAGCCCATGGGATCGGTTGGGTTTGCAAGCCGATTCATACCCAAAGGCCCAAACCGATTGGTATGTGTATATATACAATGCAAGTACTCAAAATTGAAACCCTAGTAAACAAAGACGGCACAAAAACAAGAATTCCTGCTCCTTTTTCTTTTCCGATCGGCCTCTTCTCATTCTTTGTGTTCGGTGTGTTTTTGGTTCGAGCTAGCCAAGGTATAACCACTTTTCTTCCGTCTCAATTACACTTGCATGCAAAACGTAAACATTGAATCTTTGAATGAAATACAATGATGTTAATCAAGCCCTAAAAATCAGTCATGATGGTCATTAATATGTAATCACAAAGGTAGAAACCCTAAGTCGTTATAATCATGGGTGTTTATGATTTTATGTGAAGAGTTGTGTGCGTGTTGGCTCATTAATTAGTGTAGAGGGTGTGTATAATCTTTGTAAGACTGAAATATGAAATTTTAGGCATGCTAAAATGATATAAAAACAGGTTGTGTGGCTTACATGGGTCATGGGTGCGTTGGGGTAGGTTAAACATGTGCTTATATTGGTTTTAATAAACCCTAAAACTGGGCAGCATCATATGTCGAATTTGTGTGTGTCATAGATCGAATTTTATGAATGCAATAATCTGGGTTTTTGTTGGAAAAGTTTATTCTATGTCTTAGTTAAGTTTTCCAAGTGGTTTGGCCGAATTTGGAGTTGTCTAAGTCGTATTTTTGAATTTTACAAGATTAAGTGTCAAAGGTGAGAAAACGGGTCTGAAATTTAGGTTGGATTCATCTAGGTGTTATCTGATGATACTTGCATGTTTTTTAGTTATTCTTGAGCCTAAATTGTAGTACTTTGAAATAGATTTCTGGAAAAATAAGTCTTGTATCATTTCCAAACGTGGAAGTATGATTTTTATATTTTTGGAGTTAGGGTGTCTGAATCTGAATTGCTGAGTTGAAATTTATGATGTAGTAAATGATTTTTAGTATTTAATCTATGAGGTTCTGGAACTTTTCCTTTGGTGGATATGATACTTATATATGGTGTGACACCTGTAGCTTTTGGTTTGATGTGTTGAGTAGGGTGAGTGTGTTTGTTGGGGCTATACTTTTGGTGTGTGTAATTCGGGTGAGTTCGGACGGTGCGGACTTATGATTTTTCGTAGGCCATTTAGCATGGAAATAGAACCCACCAATTCTTGGAGAGTCTTTTAAATCATATGGGAACCCATGGGATTTTTGCTTGATTTCATTTGAGCTAAGTAAGTATTTTATAAAAATCGTTAAAGTCTGGTCCAAATATGAGTTTAAGAAAATAAAAGATAAAACATGATATCAATAAGTAACACACTTACAAAGGCATAAGAAGCTTATAAAAGGAGCTAATAAGTATTATACGAATCGTAATCCGTGTAGATTCATTGAAGAAGACGTGGCGTCGTATCTTCGTGTTCGTTCATTCATTTGCTTTTCTCTCATTTGCGTTAAGTGCAGATATTGACCTTTTTAGTAAAGGTTTTCTCATGATCTCCTTTTCTTGTCATTTCCTTATGCTTATTAGGATTCCCTATCCCATTGGTATGATTCCCTTCATTTATGTGAATCTCTGTTTTGTTGAACTTCGTTTGTTGAACCTTGCTATGTTTGAGTATGAATTTCTGATTATGAACTTCGATTAAGAACATCGATTATGAACCTCTGATTATGAGCGTTATGATATGTGACTGTGATATGAACCTTTGATTACTGAACATTTGATATGAACCCTTTCTGATTTGTTTGATCCGTTGCTTATCTGAAATCTCTGTTTATTGAACCATGAAACAACTGATTTGAACTTATGATATGAAAACTCCGATTTGTAAATCTGTTTGACCTTTATGATGAATTATGATCTTTGTCATTTATGACAATCTGTTTGACCTAAGTTAGTTTCACACCCGAGCCAATATTTCACTAGTCATGGGGGTTCCATGTCCGTGTCGTGATGCACGTGATATGACTCTAGAGCGATAGAGTGATGTTCTGCCACGTCCTTTCTGTTATATGTTTATTGATAGTATGGCCACTATCTGCTGTTAGAGCGTATGGATGCATCCTAGATCGATCTGTTATCGATATGATTTGTCCGGTGAATGATGTGTGTGAAATCGCGTCTTCACAAATTCTGGGAGCTAGCTACTCTATTTGTTATTGAGGTCTCCCCTCATATTATATAAGGTATTCGAGGTCACCCCTCGAATAAGAAAGTTACTTCTGATATGATATGTTCTGGGCTCGTGGTAGATAACTAAATTTGTATCTGTTATTTCTGTGTTAGATATTCTATTTATGATTCCGTATTTGTCAATGTTTCCATTTACATACTGAATTATTATATGTTTATTGAATTTGTTTATGCTTTGACATGTTTATGTGACTACTGTTTGCCATGCTAGGATATGATTAATATGCTTAAATGTGATTCGCATGTTGTCATCTGATTATATGTTAGTTTACCATTATGTGACCTTGTTGATCTGTATGATGATTATGCTAGTGTATAATTGATTGTTCTGTAAGTTCATTATGTATAATTGTTCAGATAATTCGTGAACTTTGATTATCCATTGGTGTTCGTATCTGCTTATGTTTGATCTGCCATGTTTAAATTCTGTCTATACTAAAGTTTGATCTGGGAAATGGTTTAACTTATGATATCTGACTTGATAACTCTCTAATTGCTATCTTTAGTGTCTTTTGCTTATTTAGTTATAGTTTTCCTCATGTGTTTTCTATTTGTATGTGTGTCTGCCGCGTTTGATGCTATTGTTCCGATTTGCTACGATATTGGATAAGTGTGTTAAATGTAGATTAATTGACTTGTGTAAAGGACATGTTTACTTCTAGTAGTTGTTTCTGCTAGCTTTCGGTATTTCGTTTGACTTATATGTACTTAAATTGCCTGATTCATTAATTGCCTATTGATTATGATGTGCTTCAGTTTGTGTCATCAATATGCTATGTGTTTGTTCTTATTTGTTATTTGTTCTTCGGATTTACGTGTGTCTGCATTTTTCCGCAGAATCCTCAGTGATTCATTATACTCATTATTTGTGACTTCGTTATTCGTTTCTTTATTTCATTTTGTATTTCTGTTTTTGTTTAGTTTTCGTTTTGTTATATCATTCACTGGGCTTTGTAAGCTCAGCCGCATTTCTTTTCCTGCGGCAGGTATTAGGCATTCAAGATGAGCGTATGGGATGGCTGATCTGGGTTGAGAGTAGAACTGAGAGCAGGATTTGAATATAGGGATCTTAGATTTATTTTGATTATTAAGTTATTTATGTTTTCTTTTGTAAGTTTTGTAAAGGCTTCCGTTTTTGTATGGTATTTAAAGTTCTGATATGATACCGTATTGTGATATCTTTACCCTTGTCGGGTTGGGGTGTTACAGAGGCTGTCACAAGGAGTGAAGGTAACATGATTGGAAGGGCTTCCACTACTGAGTCATGCTTAGATGCTGGTCAGGATAGTGGGAACATCACTAAGACCCAACCTTTGGCAACTCCTAATGTGGAGGGTTCCTTGGAACTCAATACAGGTGGAGGAATCCCTAATGGCCGGTACGCTACGAGGGTACATAGATGTTCGAGGCAAGGTCTGATGCTATGTTTCTTTATCCAAGGATTCACCTCTGGGCAGGTTACCGCATTTCGAAGTGATGAGGATAGTTTCGAACATGAAAATGAATTGACGGATCCTACACTGGTACATGATGACTTTTCCAATGAACCACCTCTCGGACCGGTTAACACAGGTCGAAGTGGGGAGGATATTCTTGAACGCTTAACTAAATTGACGGCTAAATGTACCAAAATGGAGAAGACAATTTCAGGTCTACTGAGGAGTTAGCTCTTTTCAGGGTAAGGATATTCGAAGGCTGAAGCATAGGGTATTGGTTTTGGAAAAAGTGAAAAGACACGGGGTTCTGTATTGAGATCTATGAGGAGAAAGAAAAAGGTGGTTTCCTCTCCATCTCTGAATGTCGAAGATGTATCCAAACAGGGGAGGAATGATGGCATGAATTCAGGGGAGGCTGTGGATGTATCTGCTGATGTATCTATGAATGAAGATGTTGATAGTGGAGATCAAGGGTTTTTGGTATCTGATAAAGATGGGAATGAGGTTGTTCTTGAAAAATTGAAGAATGTTAAAGTAGTGTAGAAAACAACAACAACTGATAGTATGGCTGAAACCACGGTTAGTTCTCTTGCAACCACTGATGCAGTTTCAGACTTGGCTATTGTACCCACTACTGTCATACTGTACCACTGCTATCCAAACCACTTCCACTATTGTCACAACTCTCTCCGTATTACCACCTAAGCCTAAAGAAGTAGAGAAGGAAGCTGCAAGTACATTGATTAACCTAAGCAAAACATCATCTATTTCTACACCCATCATAGCATCTGCTTTATCTGTTCAATCTACTGCAACCAAACCCAAAGGAAAAAGTTTAGTTATTGGTGAACCATTGAAGAAGAAAGTAGTTCAACCTGATATTGGAAAAGGAAAAGGGGTTGCTGTACCTGAGCTGAAGTTTAAAAGTAAAGCAGAACAAGAAGCTTATGATGCAGAGTTTGTAAGAAACTTGGTAGCTGAAGAAGAAGCAGCTTTAGAGAAAATAAAGCAAGAAGAAGAGGAAGCTAGTCAAAGATTGTTAGCTATATGGTATGGATCACAAAACTATCTTGAAGCTTCTCAACAAATATATAATGAATATACTGCACAAGAATGGGCACTGTTTGATGATGAGGAAAGAGCAAGGCTTCTGGGTTTAATGGCAAGGAGGATTGGTAAAAACAGGAAGCAAGTTATAAGAAAGAAGCCTCCTTCTATTGCACAAATGAGGAATGTACTGATGAAGATTATTAAGAACTCAGGCATTCATGTTACTGATAATCTAAGTAAATGTACATTTGAAAGAATATTGGAGATTTATGAGAGATGTATGAGAATTAATAATGAAGAGTTCTGTCCAATGAATTCTAAGAAAGAAGAAGAATGGATTCAAAGTAGAAACAATAAAAAATCTGAGCTTCAGGAGTCATCTGATTCTAAAAGGTTGAAAGTTGTTGAAGATGTTAATCTTGAAGATGTCAATCAAATTATTTCTTATGAGTTTCATGTTCAAGATGGAAGTGAAGATGTTTGGAAAATTCAAAGACTCAACAATGAAGTTTATGAGTATAATAAATTTTCACAGATGCTTCAATATTTTGACAGAGATGATTTGATGAATCTTTGGATGCTTTACAAGAACAAGTTTGGTGAAGAGCATCCAAATGATTATCATGAGAGACTGGTTTATCACCATTTGAGGATTTTGTTTGAACCTACTCATGATGAACCTGAATGGCAAGGACTCTACAATGGACATGTTACAAGATGGTTTTTATATCAAACTTGTGGAGTTCATGTTTTAAGTGTTTCTGGAAAGATTATTCATATGCTTGTAGAAGGTGATTATCCTCAGTTGAATAAGCATCCAGGAATCATTGCTCAGATGTTAAAGCCTGGTTGTATCAAGTTGTTGTTGCCCTATGATGGTCAAGCTTACCAACTGTTGATGAAGTATGAGAACATTCTCAAGGCTAGTAAGTGTTTGGCTACATCCTCCAATTCAGATGTTTTGAGCTTAAAGGAAACTTGAGAATTCTGTTGGAATGTATCAAGTTTAGGGGAGGATTGTTGGGTTTTAGGTTCCTTAAATCATGAATTACTCTAAGTACTGGAACCACGGACAGGTTTGATATAACCACGGACAGAAGAGTGTAACCTCGGATGAAGACAACCGCGGCTAGTAGTATTGTGTAACCACGGATAACATATTGTAACCACTGCTAGTCTTATATAGTCGGTTAGTTTATTGTATTAGATAAATATGGAAAAGATATTTATCTTGTAGGTTACGTATTGTATAATGTATAGGACTCCTTAGTCTCTAAAAGGAGGTTATAGGTTAGTTTAGATATACGTAAGTTTTATATCTAAGGTCGATACACTTCAAGGTTGTAAAACCCTAATACTGTAAGAGTATTCGTATTATCAATAATATTGAGGTGTTGAATGTTAAGTTGTTCTTCTTCTTAAGATTAAGTGTTAAATTCCGCGTAATACTTAATAAGCTTTTGTTACAAGTCAGTTTCTATATTAGATCGTTTGCTCAACTAGGATCAACACTTTTTGTAAAATACCTTTATATGTAATTAAGACGAGGTTAAAGACAAAATAAAGCATTTTCACAAATTCAAATATGATAATAAACAATCAATGAAAAGATATACGACACACAAACAAGCAAACAATAAAGCATGGGTTGCCTCCCACGAAACGCTTTTCTTTATTTATGAGTCTTGTAGCTAGACTCGAATTCGTGCCCCTACGTTGTCTCGTTTTTCATCCTCAATGAAAACTCTATCATATTGACAAAATTCTCATCTACTCTATACCGAGGTCCTAGGGTCAAGCAATCCTTATAGTAAAGCCTCCTTTTGACCCACATGAAGTTCAAACCTTTTTCAACATATTTTTTGCTCTTTTCCTCAAAATCTCTAATGTTGTCTCGTTCGAAAAGGGATAAAGGGCCATGTACATTCATCTTTTTCCAAGGCATCCTATAAGTTATTTCATCGTCCCCTTCCATAAATCTAACCGTTCCTTCAGATTTGTTATAGCTTAGCTTAGACTTTTGAATAAACGGTTTTCCTAGCACAACTTGGGACACGCTATAGTCAATGACACATCCGATGTCTTCTAGGACCATAAAATCAACTATGTAAGTGAAGTTTCCTATAAAGACGTGTACATCCTTGAATCTTCCCACAAAATTGCAAACCCTACCCGGATACTTAGGGTCTCTCCTAATCTTAAGTCATTCATTCATAATGTCATTATAAACAGCTGATGATATTACATTTATGGGAGATTCCATATCTATGTAGGCGTGCTCGACCTTCCTATATCCAATCATACAAGGGATTTTGATGTTCCAAGGATTTCCTCTCCTAATCTTTGGGCATATCCTAATGATGGGTGATTGAGGACTGTCGATTATGTATTGGTGGTAAGCAACTTATTCCTTAGTGGGGTAATTATTGAAGTAAGCACTATCCTCCTCATTCACATTTTTATTCACTAAATCATTATCCGAATTACTGCTAATCATATAGCCAACAACAGAGGCGCTAATCGCTTTTTCAACAGCGTCCCTAATTTTACTCTCAAACACCCTACACAAATCTTGAAGATTCTCAAACACCCTACACAAATCTTGAAGATCGTTGTTTCTACTAACATATCGGGTGCGACGATTGTTAGAGGGGTGTTGGTCAATGGGTTGTGGTTTGAGTGAGTTATCACCTTCTATGATGAAAAGTGATGGGATTACGAACAATTTCACGAAGAAGGGATAGACTATGAGGAATCTAAAAATGAGAAAAAAGCTTACTTGATAGGAATCAAGCAAGGGA
The DNA here is from genome assembly GCA_910596185.1 of Chrysanthemum makinoi. Classification (NCBI taxonomy): domain Eukaryota; kingdom Viridiplantae; phylum Streptophyta; class Magnoliopsida; order Asterales; family Asteraceae; genus Chrysanthemum; species Chrysanthemum makinoi. The sequence goes on along the minus strand of OU343216.1, from coordinate 11,663,615 downwards.
ACCAAAACAAGATATAAGTCTAACTAGCTTACAATGTGCGTTTGGGGTCAAAGGAAACTTCCTTTTCTTCGAGCAAGTTTTTCAACCACCTAGGCAGTGAACCTAATCGTTGTAGTGTAGTATTAGGGTAAGCCCCGGGATTGATATCGTTCTCTAGGGGAATAGGAATGCTAGTGAGAAATTTACTACGCTAAGGTTGGGGTTGAGGAAGATTATTTTTTTATCTTTTTATATTTTTTTAGAAAATTAAAGGTACGATCTCGGGGTTTGGATTTTGTGGGGTGGTATTTCTACCGTTTACTCTACTATCTAATTATAGAAAATACTTTGGATTCTGAACTGAAAACCGAGAAATATGACATGAATTACAAACACTCCTAATTTGTAACAAATTAATAGCTTAATAAGTCAAACCAAGCATTGAAATGCTTATATACAAATGTTACAAAGGCACTAGGAATCTATTAAATGAAAAGCTTATACATGATGCGTAAATGTTACAAAGGCACTAAGCATGACTACATGATGAGGTATTTTTTTGTTACACTTTCAGATATGCAAGTGTCCATATTTCAGTGTCCACATTTCACATATGCAAGTGTCCAAATTTTTCAGATACGCAAGACATTTCATATATGTTCTCCCTATAAGCAAACCATAACCACAATGAATGAACCTCAAATACACTAAAAAAATAGCAAAAAATGTGGGTTATTGTGCAGAATAAGCAAACCCTAACGTAGTTGGCTTTCTCAAACCTAGAATAAGCAAACCCTAACATGTATAGTATCTAAATGGCTTTTCGAACTACAACAATGCAAAATAAACAATAAAACCTACAATAATATTAACAATAACCACAATTAACATCAAATAATCTAAAAAATTTTAAAAACCCTAAAAAAAATTAGAATAATCAAAGTTAATGTTCAAATAAAAAAACCAATTAAAATCAAATACATTAAAACATATGTATGTGTTACTGTGAAAATCGAACATTTTACTTACTTGTGTAGAAGCCATTATCATATAACATCAATCTTGTTCCACACACTGTGAATCGGGAACGGATCGGGTCAGGAAATAATCGTCCTCCACAAAAACGGGTGTTGTGTGATAAAAGTTTCGTGATTTTTTATGTATTTAAGCCATGCACGTATTCCATTATGTTGTGTGTGTGTGTTTTTTTTATATGGGAAACATAAAAAAAGAAAAAGAAAATAAAAGAAAATAAAAACTATCAAATCATTTGGATATGGTAAATCTTTTGGTGTACCTTTTCCAATTTCCCATGTAAAAAGTAAGCTCTCGGTTGAGCACCGTCAGTCGAGCGTTGACTTTTTATAAAAAAAACAAAATAGAAGATTGCTTAAAGATTTGATATGACACTTAGTGGGCCATGAAAAAAGTAATAGAGAATGACACATGTCATAAAATGAATGGAGTCGAGCAGTTGAGTAGTTAAGCATGGCCTTAATGGGAAAGAGATGATAAAAGTGTCTAGAAAATGAACCAACCTTGGATATTTGGTCTCTTTTAATAATTTTCTCTTATGTTTAAAGAGGTGATACTCACACCACATTTTTTGTTGCATGCATCACAATTTATGTATTACAATATTATACGGTATAAATTATAATGCACAAATTGTGATGCATGTATTAAAAAATGCGGTGTAGGTATCAATTCCCTTATGTTTATAATACAACCGTTTAATACACGTTTTGATGTGTATCAATAAAATATGGGTGTGTGCAAATCCTCTTCCATCACTAATGGTTTTCACTGTTTTCTCAAGGCAAGTAAATTAAAGAAAATAAAGTAAAATAATTTTTTTGTTCTTAAGTATCACCTAAGGAGAGAAATAAAAAAATTGACGTAATAAAAAAGGCGATTTGGTTGATTTTGAAATAATTCTACTCAAAATTGAGCTTAAAATGTTTACTTCAATTCCTAAGCTTCACTTTTCCTTATTAAAGAAAAACTTGAGAACTGAGCACAATGATAAACTATTTTCTTGTGTTGTTGCAGCCTTTTCAAGTTCTAGTTATTATTTAACTTTGGTGTCATTTGAAGGTGTGCGTAACGCACATTCTAAGAAAGTTAACTTACATTTCTAAGAGGTCGAGTTAGTATACATTTAACCAATTTCTATAACAAAATGAAATTAGGTTGTCATGGACTATATCGAGACATGTTAGGTTATGCACAGTGGTGACTTGGGTCATCTGTATCACGTCAGATTTCCCTTTCCGACGATCTAGTTGCTACAGTGGTGACCTAGTTATTTTTTTTTAAATTCAAATATTTTTAATAACAAAATTAAGCTTTATTAATAATAAAAATATTACATAAATCATACTATACGATAAGGTTAAAAAACATACGAACTAAAATATACTATGATACGATAAGGTTAAAAAACATACGAACTAAAATATACTATGATACGAAATACATAAACATATTCTAATCTGAATGCTCCCCGCATGCAGAATCATACGAAAAAGACCGATAACCAGCAAATTCCTTGATGTAAGCCAACATTTGACTTCCGCCTTCCTGGCTTCCTCATCTAGCAGAGGTTCCTCAACAAATCTAGCAGACGAACTTGATGCACCCACACCACCAGTTGTGCTCTCCCTATAGCTCCAAGTGATTTTTGGTGCTGATGTTGTTCTGTATATGTTGAACACACCCCACAACATGTCAGCAATGTCGTCCTTTTTGCAGGCTTCATCCCCCAAAAATTTGTCAGTCATAGCTTTTATTCCAGGTGAAATGTCGTTGCAAATCGCGTATTGTTCTCTCAAACGTTGCTTCTCTGCCCTTCCAAGATCAAACTGCTTGATAACGCCAATAATTGTGTTTTGTCGAGCAGCATCGTTTTCATAGCATTGTTTTTAACGTACATTTGTATTTCTTCGATGGAATGAGTTAGACGACAAGCCATATTAATTTTGTGCTCAGCAAAATGTTGTTTGAAATTGTATGTTTAAAAGTGTGTTTGAGGTTGATATTTATAAGGTTGTAGAGTGGTAAAATTTGAAATTTTGTTTTTTTTTTTAATTTTTTTACCCCAAACGGTGCAACACTTTTTGATTTTGTGAGTTCTTAAACTCGGTCTAGGCAATGAACTAGTTCGCCTTTTCTTCCCTCCCCAACCGAAGCCAACCTTGCTCCCACAATGGTCAAGACCGAACATTTACTCGGTTGACTGAATATACCCAACCGACCCTTGCTCAAAGCCTTACAATGCTACAATTAGTGTAATCTTTGCCATAAGACTTGCATAATTTAATCTAACAACTACTTTCACATATCAATGTAAAATACCCATGCACAAAAAGAATACATTTTTTATGCTGCCCATAGTCTTGACCTGGGTCACCGCTTGCCACATCAGCTTTCTCTCTCCGGCGACCAAACATAATCAAGTTGCCACAGTCGATGACCGACTTTTTTTGTTTTTGTTTTTTAATTCAAACATTTTAAACAACAAATTTAAAATTCATCAAAAATAAAAACATTACAATACTAAATTCAAATAAACATTACAAATTTAACTAATAATCTAAGTCGTAGTGTGCCTTGATTGTTGCCTTAATTTCCATCAGTTCGGCTAGTTGTCGTGGGGGTAAACTTTGGTCGATTGGGGTATTGAAAAAAATTAAGTCGGTCTCCCGTTTTGATTGGGCCATGAATGCCATTTGCTTTTTTTGGAGCTCAATTTTCTCACTTTTCATCTCAAGCTCTTTTTCCCTCAACCTTGTGTACGCATCTTTTATACCCTTACTTTTTCCCCATTTTGTTGGCTTGAACCTGAAAAAGGTTTTGGCTAACGAACTAACAAATGATTCTGATAGATGATCACGAGATGAGGAGGATGATTTCTTCCTTGCTGCGTCATGACCTTCTGGTCACGATTCTATATTCCCTTCTAAATCATCAGAATCATACACGTCTTGGAAATGCAAAGGACATTATGTTGACCCCGAGGTAGTTGTAGAACCCATTTTTTTCTTTCGACTATTCGTTCTGAAAGCCGACATCTCTTAATTCTTTCAAGCCTCATGAGTCCTCAAAATTTACCAACACTCCTCCAAGGTAAAATCATGACCGTACATCATACGGTATTCTCTAAGAGCTTTTTGATTGTCGTCTGCATCATTCTCATCACTTCCATGATTTTGCTTGATATTATCCATAATAGCACAAAAATTTCCAACCCGATTACGAATCATATTCTTCCATTTGGTCGTGATGGAGTCGTAGGTTCTCTCGGAGCCAGTTTCCTTTTCAAAGTACGCTATCACCTCCTCCCAAAAGCGGTGCCTGTTGATAGCGTTTCCTCTCAGCGTATTTTCCGACACAAAAACCCAAGCTCTACAAAGCGCGATCTCTTCCGCCTTTGTCCATGGTTTAACCTCTTTGGTTGGTTCAGGCTTTTTGCCTTTGTCCTTCGCCTTTCTAGCACATCTTGAAGGCTTCTTTCGTTTGATGGGTGACGTCTTTTCGACATCGTCATCGTCTTCAACAGGAATGGAATCATGGTATGAACCGTGGTACAAACCGTGCCCCATAAAAGCATCTTGACTCCATATAGTTTTGGGTCGAGTATTGTTGAGTCGGATACTCATGCATATAATCCTCCAAATCTATTTCAAGATTAGCACTTTGAAGTGGGGAATAATTGTGATAGAGTTGGGAAGGATACAAGAAGTCCATGTTAGGACGATACGACGACCCACTTGGTTCTTGGTGATAATCTGTATTAGATCGTTGCAGTGGGACAAATGACGATTAACATAAAGAAAAACTATCAAATAAGTTGAATATGGTAAATCTTTTGGTGTACCTTTTCCAATTTCCCATGTAAAAAGTAAGCCCTTGGTTGAGCATCGTCGGTTGAGCACCGTCAGTCGAGCGTTGAATTTTAATAAAAAACAAAATAGAAGATTGCTTAAAGATTTGATGTGACACTTAGTGGGCCATTGAAAAAGTACTAGAGAATGACACATGTCATAAAATGAATGGAGTCGAGAAGTTGAGTAGTTGAGCGTGGCCTTAGTGGGAAAGAGATGATAAAAGTGTCTAGAAAATAGACCAACCTTGGATATTTGGCCTCATTTGATAATTTTCTCTTATGTTTAAAGAGGTGATACTCACACCACATTTTTTGTTGCATGCATCACAATTTATGTATTACAATATTATACGGTATAAATTATAATGCACAAATTGTGATGCATGTATTAAAAAATCCGGTGTAGGTATCAATTCCCTTATGTTTATAATACAACCGTTTAATACACGTTTTGAAGTGTATCAATAAAATATTGGTGTGTGCAAATCCTCTCCCATCACTAATGGTTTTCACTATTTTCTCAAGGCAAGTAAATTAAAGAAAATAGTGAAATAATTTTTTTGTTCTTAATTATCACCTAAAGAGAGAAATAAAAAAATTGACGGAATAAAAAAGGTGATATGGATGATTTTGAAATAATTCTTCTCAAAGTTGAGCTTAAAATGTTTACTTCAATTCCTATGCTTCACTTTTTCCTTATTAAAGAAAAACTTGAGAACTTAGCACAATGATGAACTTTTTTCTTGTGTTGTTGCAGTCTTTTCAAGTTCTAGTTATAATTTAAGCCTGGTGTCGTTTGAAGGTGTGCGTAACACACATCCTAAGAAAGTTAACTTACATTTCTAAGAGGTCGAGTTAGTATACATTTTATCAGTTTCTATAACAAAATGAAATTATGTTGTCATGGACTATATCGAGACATGTTAGGTTATGCACAGTGGTGACTTGGGTCACCTGTGTCACGTCAGATTTCCCTTTCCGACGACCTAGTTGCCACAGTGGTGACCCAGTTATTTTTTTTTAAATTCAAATATTTTTAAAAACAAAATTAAACTTTATTAATAATAAAAATATTGCATAAATCATACTATACGATACGGTTAAAAAACATACGAACTAAAATATACTATGATACGAAATACATAAACATATTCTAATCTGAATGCTCCCCGCATGCAGAATCATACGAAGAAGACCGATAACGAGCAAATTCCATGATGTAAGCTAACATTTGACTTCCGCCTTCCTGGCTTCCTCGTCTAGCAGAGGTTCCTCAACAAATCTAGCAGACGAACTAGATGCACCCACACCACCGGTTGTGTTCTTTCTATAGCTCCAAGTGATTTTGGTGTTGATGTTGTTCTGTATATGTTGAACACACCCCACAACATGTCAGCAATGTCGTCTTTTTTGCGGGCTTCATCCCCCAAAAATTTGTCAATTATAGCTTTTCTTTCAGGTGAAATGTCATTGCAAATCGTGTATTGTTCTCTCAAACGTTGCTTCTCTGCCCTACCAAGATCAAACTGCTTGATAAAGCCAATAATTGTGTTTTGTAGAGCATCATCGTTTTCGTTGCATTGTTTTTTAACGTACATTTTTATTTCTTCGACGGAATGAGTTAGACGACAAGCCATAATAATTTTGTGCTCAGCGAAATGTTGTTTGAAATTGTACGTTTAAAAGTGTGTTTGAGGTTGATATTTATAATGTTGTAAAGTGGTAAAATTTAGAAATTTTTTTTTTTTTATTTTTTATTTATTTTTTTTTATCCCAAACGGTCCAACACTTTTTGATTTTGTGAGTTCTTAAACTCAGACTAGGCAATGAACTAGTTCGCCTTTTCTTCCCTCCCCAACCGAAGCCAACCTTGCTCCCACAATGGTCAAGACCGAATATACCCAACCGACCATTGCTCAAAGCCTTACAATTCTACAATCAGAGTAATCTTTGCCATAAGACTTGCATAATTTAATCTAACAACTATTTTCACATATCAATGTAAAATACCCATGCACAAAAAGAATACATTTTTTATGCTGCCCATAGTCATGACCTGGGTCACCGCTTGCCACATCAGCTTTCTCTCTCCGGCGACCAAACATAATCAAGTTGCCACAGTCATAAAAAGACATACGGAACATGTACGTGTAGATATCCACACATATACAATAGTTTGTTAGAAACATACACTTTTGATACTAACATAATAGTTAAATTAATAAACAGACACATATAATAATGAAACCACCAAGCACATATGAAGACATACCAAGTAATGTGGGAATGTGTAAATATACATAAACATAAAAACAAAATTTTTGTGGGAAATCCGTGGGAAAGTACCGACGTATTTCCCACGACTAACACAAAAACAACATTTTGTGGGAAATACGTGGCTAGTGACCCACAGATTTCCCACGGACAAGTTAAATAGTTATTTTAAATCTGTCACATAATTTTGGTCGTGGCTAATATGTGTGAAATGTGCCACTAGTTTCCCACAGACGTCTATCAACACGAATATTGTGAATATTGTCACAAATCTGTGGGAAGTTTGTGACGGATTTCACACGAAAACTTGGTTAACAATTTAGTGTGTAAATAGTGAGAAATCTGTGGGAAATTTACGACATATTTCCCACCAAAATTTGGTCAAGAATTTGATGCGTAATTTGTTGGTATTCCGTGAGAAATTTCACACAGTTTTGTTTCCGTAGGAAAAAATCTGTGGGAAAAAGCATTTTGTGTAATAAATACAGTTTTAGATGTGATTTGTCCCGCACATCAGTCCATGAGAAAAACTGTTATTTGACAACGGGTCTACCATGCCATGATGCCAATGTCGTTAATTTATTTCGTTCTTCCCATTTTCAAATACCAATGTTCAACATCATCAACTAATCAAAAGCTGGTAAAATCATCACTTGACGACAAATTTATCTATTGGATAAAAACGAGTGGGTGAACCCGCGCATTGCTGCGGGAGTGCTGTGTTGTTTCAAGGATTTACGACGAAAAACAATTGTTAACATAATACTGTTTGAATTTGCATATGCTACTACAAACCAAACTTAAATTCATCAATCCAATACAAACACCAAAACATAATCAACTCAGCCCACTTCAATACAAACTTTAGCCACCATGTTGATCAATCATAAGCTTCATGAAGCTTTCCAAAGTTTGCAAAAGCTATTACGCTTTAATTTCGAGCTTTACCCAAACACCCCCTTAAACTTTTCTGTAATTACACCAGACAATATATGTTGTTAAGGAGTATGCAAAACAGGAGTTGGATGTGCATACCTGATTAGAGAGCTCTAATGACCCACATTTTCATATGCAGGATACCGTAAGGTTTAAAAAAGCTGAATACCAAATCCATTAAATGATCACAATTATAAAATACTGCGATACATGGTTTTAAATTTGCACCTCTAACCCACCCAACTACGCCATTTTAAAACTGTACAATAAATGACTCATTTTACCCGATACCAAATCTATCTAACCTACCCAGTTTACATTAATGGCCTGCACCTATGTATGTAAAACTAAGAACTCCTAAAAAATAAAAATTAACATATAATCAAAAACAAACTTTAAAAAAAAAAATGAAAAAAAACTTCAAACGCTAACCATTTTCTTTCACATAATTATTCGCACCCATCTTAGAGAAACGACTCTATTGTATTGTTGTCAAAATTATAAGAAAATAACATCTTAAGAATAGTTTCCGTGGTGTAGAGTCTGAAATGAAATCAAAACAAAAATATCATTAAAAAAAATAAACTTATGTTAAAGATAATGATTGTTAAGATAAAGGTTTTGAAAGAGTGAGGATAATACCTGATACGTTTTATTTGGTAATAAAGAGAAGTTCTTGTGAGGATGTGGTAGTAGCTGTACTTCTGTTGGGAATTATACGTTTGAGTTGATAAAGACAAAAAGAATGAAACAAGAGGGACTTAATATGACAAGAAGGAAACCTACTAAAAGATGGAAGGACTTGCTTGCAATGGAAGTTTTATTATTTAGTCATTATCCTCTAGTATATAAAGAGGACATAGGTGTAGGTTTTAATTATGTCTTCCAAGATGTAGACGTCTAGTAAAAGGGTGTGTGTGTGTCCTAGGCGTATGGTTCATTGTAAACGCCTAGGTTATTAGTTTAGTTAGTAGACGTGTTCCTATAAACGTCTAAGATTGTTAGTTAGTTAGTATTAGATCAAGTCTTTGATCTTTATTAGTGTTTAGTTAGAGATGGTGAATGAAAAACCTTGTTCATAATAATATTGATTCTATGTTTGAATATTCCGCCTTTATTATTATGTGTTCCTAGATATAATATTAGACCTCGTCTAAGAGTTACAACGATCTTCACATGTGGTATCAGAGCTTGGGGAGCTTGTTACCTAGGGATTCACAAGGTTTCTTGGCGAAAAGGGAAGAAGAAAATCGAATTCAACAATTTTCGTAATACTACTGCAGCACTGTTTTCAAGAGGCCATAACTTTTTATTGAACCGTTGGATCGAGCTAAAACTTTTTCTGGTACATCTCAGTATATCCATCTAAAGTTTCACTGAAGGGATTGTCAATCGGAGCTCTCAATCAAAAGATATAAGCAGTCGAAGTCTGCTGCAGAAAATTCCGTAATGCTTATGCATGACTGATTTGAAACGATCATAACTTTTTCGTTAACCGTTGGATCGTGACGAAATTTTTGGTGGATTTTCTCTATATATCAATCTAACTTTCCACCGAAGGGTTTTCGATCTGAGCTATTATGTGAAAGTACTGCTTAAAGTACTGCTCTAAGTTCAAAGTACTGCTTTAGATTTTTCAAATTACTGTTAGGGTTTTTACAAAGTACTGCTCTGAATTCGAAAGTACTGCTCTTGGACACAAAGTACTGCATATTATGAAAGTACTGCTCATTGGAAGCAAAGTACTGTTTGGTGTTATCAAAGTACTGCTGCGTTATGCAAAGTACTGCTGCTCATATTTTCGAAAGTACTGCTTGTTATGAAAGTACTGCAGTTTATAAGAAAGTACTGTTGATTGGATGAAAGTACTGCTCCTTCTCAAAGTACTGCTCAAGGTTTTTGCATGGCAAAATTTATTTGGATTGGCAGTATAATGGTTTATTACAAGGCGATTTGAAATTAAGGGGAAGTCGAGCATGATTTTTGGATGACACACACACAGGTTATTGTTCACACACAGGAAGAAGTTTATGTTCTTAAAAGGATTTAAAAAAGGCTCGTTTTGGAGAATTATTGAAGAATTGATTACGAAGAGGATTATTTATCACTTATTTGAAGGTGAAGTGGAATTACTTGGTTTGTGTTCTTATTATATAAGACTTGCAAAATCTAGTTTTCATAGGTCAAGAGGGTGGATGGATGAAGACCTAGTAAACTATCACTTAAAGGAGTTACATTGTAGTGCTCAGTGTCTCATACTAGTTGAGGATTCCTGTCAAGGGATTGCGGTCTACTTATATTTGATGGGTATAAGTATGGAGTTCCGTGGATAGTACAGATTTAAGACACAAGTTTGGGAAATTCTACTTCTTCATCAAGTTCGTTATATTTGGTTTTCTTCACAAAGTGATCATTACAAGGAGCTTACAGATTTTGAAGAATCAAGAAGATGGTTAACATATGGTTTTTAGGGGAAGCTTATTGTTAAAAGTTTAACCATCTACATGCATCACTCAAGGGGAAGTGTTTGATTTTTACTACTGTTGATCATTATTACTACTGCTAGTTGAAGTTTTCTACTGTTTTGGATCCATTTTTCCTATGGTGCGTAATGGTGGGTGATTTAAAGCATTGGAAGTCTTAGATTGGAAGTATGATATTGGTTCGTGGTGGTCAAGATCATTATTTGCATACGTTCCCTATTTGGATAATAACAAAAAGGGGAAGAGATGTTTGAGTGGCATGGCATGGATTAAGGGGAAGACAAAGGAAGACATACTTGTTTCATTCATGGTGAGATCCCTGATCTCAATTTCTCTACTTCGTCTAGGGAAGTTCGTTCAAGAATGGTTTTGTCATTATCAACTAGGGGAAGATTGTTGGGAATTATACGTTTGAGTTGATAAAGACAAAAAGAATGAAACAAGAGGGACTTAATATGACAAGAAGGAAACCTACTAAAAGATGGAAGGACTTGCTTGCAATGGAAGTTTTATTATTTAGTCCTTATCCTCTAGTATATAAAGAGGACATAGGTGTAGGTTTTAATTATGTCTTCCAAGATGTAGACGTCTAGTAAAAGGGTGTGTGTGTGTCCTAGGCGTATGGTTCATTGTAAACGCCTAGGTTATTAGTTTAGTTAGTAGACGTGTTCCTATAAACGTCTAAGATTGTTAGTTAGTTAGTATTAGATCAAGTCTTTGATCCTTATTAGTGTTTAGTTAGAGATGGTGAATGAAAAACCTTATTCATAATAATATTGATTCTATGTTTGAATATTCCGCCTTTATTATTATGTGTTCCTAGATATAATATTAGACCTCGTCTAAGAGTTACAACGATCTTCACATGTGGTATCAGGGACCTGATCATGTGTTCCTAGATATAACCTTCAGACAAGAGGAAGCTGGTCCTTCAACTACTGTATTAGAAGAGGAAGCTGGTCCTTCAACAGCTATTCTACCAGAAGAAGCTGATACACCTCAAAGAATATACACTGCAAGTCATGATGATACGATTGCTGACATTTTGAATGATTTGTCAAAGCCAAGGGGTGTTAGCATACCAGGAGTAAATGAAGAGCAACAACAAGCTTCTCAACCTGCAATAGATCCTAAAGATAAAGGAAAGGGGATCTTGGTAGAAACAAAGAAGAAGAAGCTGACTTTAGCTGATCTTAGAGCAATTGAATTAGCTAGGAATGAGGCTGCAGCTAGAAAAGTTCAAGAAGAATTAAATGCTCAAGATAGAGAAGCTAGGGATATTGAAGAAGCTCAGAATAGAGAAGTAGCTAAGAAAGTACAAGAAGAATTAAATGTTGAACCTGCTGAATCATTACAGTCACCTATTCATGTTTCATTCCTACCAGGAAGAATTAATAAAGCTAAAGAAAGGAATCAAATGATGGCTTATTTAAAGAAGCAAGGCTATAAAGGATTGCAGAAGCTGAATTACATTGAGATGAAAAGATTGTATGATGCTGCTAGGGAAGAATATAAGAAGAGTGTTGCAAGCATCAAAGATTTTAGAGATTATGATGCTTGGAAAGAAAAGGATAGAAAAAGAAAAAGGAAAACTGAAGTTGAAGATGTACAGTTTTCAAAGAAAGAAAGAGTTGAGCTAAGAACTGAGACTAGAGATGCACTTAGAAATTATCTCAGAGTAATAGATTTTGAATACTCCAAAGAAGATGTTGACATGAAGATAAACATATCTCAGATCATTGCTTTTGAAGTTGTGGAATCCAAAGATGGAAGTTATATGATGTTTCACAAAGAAGATGAAAGTTTCAGAGTTTTCAACAGACTATGGGACTTATTGCACATTATAGATAGAGTGGATTTATTCTATTTATATCATGTGGTGCAAAGTTATTTTGAACAACATCCATTAGAAGGGATTGGTTTAATCTTACTTGGAGATCTCACAACTGCATGGGAAACTGAAGAACAGAGTAATGATGAAATTTGGAAGAATCAAGAGAACTGGGAGATTGTTAGCTGGAGATTTTTTGAAGAATCTGGAGTACATGTTCTAGAGCTGGAAAGTGGACCAATGATACACATGTTTGCAGATAGAAGATATCCACTTACAACAGAACTTATGAGAAGGATGCTAGAACATGGAATGGAGGTTGAAGAGGATAATGAAATTGCTTGCATGGTCATCAATTTGATAATTGAATGGACTATTATTGCTGAAGAGGATGAATAACTGGTATGAATCTTATTTGAATATATTATTTTTGAAATATCAGTACTTTATTCAAAGTACTGCAGATTAAACAGTATTTTCATCAAAGTACTGCTTGCAGTTTTAAAACCAGTTGAATGTTTTAGAAGAAACCTTTTGTTAAGTAATAAATATTTTGAAACAAAGGTTGAATAAATGGTTTTTGAGATGGTAACATCAATAGGTTATCAATCCACCATGGTTACAAAAGGATTGGCTAATCCATGAGCAAACGGCTCTGGTAAAGATATCTTAAATCCGTTTTTAGTTGACAACTTGCTAATAAGTTGTATGGTAATCAACTCACCATATCAGTTAATGTGAAGAGTTGGATAGCCCACAAGAAAATGGCTTGTGGTAAAGGCTGTGGAAAAACCATTATTGGTAATTAGTTCACCATTAGATAAGAAGAACTAACTAGTCCAGAAGGGTACAGCTTTTGGTAAAGACAAAACAAATCTGTTGATAGCTGATGATTTGCTAAAAATCATATGGTTATCAATGTACCATGGTCTTACACACCAAAACATTTGGCTACTCCAGAGTTAATGGCTTTGGTAAAGAGACTAAAATCCATTAAATTTCAATGATTCACCTCTCGCAGGAGTTAACACACCTGGAAGTGATGAGAATAGTATGCAACTAAAACTGAATTAATGTACAAATTGTCATATGTTGTTGTGTTGCTGAAAAGATGGAGCTTGCTGGATGATGCTGTAAAAGAATGATTCTAGAGATACTTTGATAAAGCACAGAAAATACAAAGATACTATCAAAAGACAAAGACACAATCTGTCCTTAAAGATAAAGCTGATAAAGATAAATTCACAAAGGAACTTGAAGTCAAACAAGTAGAATTCAAGTTAGGGGAGGATTGTTGGGATATGAAAGTGCTGAAGAGTTAAAGTACTGGAGATTCTCAAAGTACTGTATAATGGCAAAGAACTGGAAAAAGTCAAAGAGTCAAAGTACTGCTAAATAGAAAGTCAAAGTACTGCACATAAAGGTCAAAGTACTGCAAGATTGAAAGAACTGTTTTATTCGTTTATAGAAAGTCTTGTAATCTAGAATATTCTGTATTAGATTACTTGTCGTACAAGGATACATATTGTAAACCGACTAGGGTTATCCTTGAGCCTATAAAAGGACCCCTAGATTGGCATTAGAAGTACGCGCAATATTAGAGTTTTAGAGAGAAGTTCGATATTCTTAGAGTTGTAAAAGTATCTGCATAATAAGCAGATTTAGAGTTATTAATACAAGTTGTCTTCTTAGATTTATTAAGTAAATTCTGCATACTTAATAAAGAGTGTTCAGTGTTTTCGTTGTTAATAACTTAGGATTTATCCGAGGTTGTTAAACCTTAAACAAGCTATTCAAGTTAGTTTGGTTAGAGTATATCGATCCAACAAGTTATAAAATTAATAAACCATGGGAAGATTGTTAAATAATTATTGACTTATGGTTTTTATTTTTTAAGGATGTTAAACTTTTTAGTTTTTTGTGTTTATTTTGTTAGGATATTGCTAATATATATATATATATATATATATATATATATATATATATATATATATATATATATTAAACAAATTCCTTTATAATTTATAAAACCCGTCAAGAAACCAACATATTTCCGCCAAGACCGATATAGCATTTGAAGAGGGTCGAACGCCACGATACCACCGACCGATTTTTACAACCTTGCCACCAATAAAAGTAGGTAGCTAGAGTTTCATCCCTGATTAAAGATTTTAGCATAAATTGAAGGGAAGCCAAATATACCCATTTTTTTGGTTAATAATTTATTTCATTTATACATTTTTTGGCAATAGCTTTACTAAAATGACAAAAGTTTAGTGAAACTTTGCTTAGTTTGTATTATTTGGTTTGTTTTTTTGTGTTTAGTAGTTTGCTTGGTTGGTATAATGTGTCTTTTAATTGTATATTTCATTAAAAAATGATTTTTAAAGTGCCATTAATTAAAAGCTTCCATGACTTGTATTATGTATTTTAATATTTGTCTTTATCATTAAATGAGTGTTTTAAGAATGAATATTAGTTATGCATTAATAAATTATAAACATTACATTAATACTTGTATTGTTTAATGTTGGTGTCTTAGATTGTTGTACTTTATGCTTGGTTTTTTGTATTGCTGAATATTAACACATTTAATGAAAGAAAATTTCTTCTTCCATTATAAGATAGTAAGGTTATAATGAAAAGAGCTTAAGATGACAAGAAATGAAAAAGGTTCAAATTTATACACTTTGCTATGAAATGCATATGAATAATCTTCTATACTCATTCTATGTAACTACTACTATTTTTAAAGCTTTATAAAATTTTGTATAACGAACTTTAATTTGTATTTGGAAAAGGTTTATAAATTAAACGCTAATTTTTCTAACTTGCATCATAGTAACACTTGTCATAGTAACACTTGTTAAAAGCAATGACAAATTTACATCATCATTTTTGAATGTCACTTGATATTATTTAAAATTTCCTAAATTACTTTGGTTTACCATGTTCACGTGTGTTTAATTTAGAATTAACTGATTAAAGTTAGGATTTAGGAAATAATCATCTTCCTTCAATGTTTTTTTCTATTTTTAAAAGGCTTGTCATTGAAGATGCTCTTATAATAACATTAAAGGAAATATTATTTAATTTGATGGCTTGATTGGTATTTGTCTAAATGTATATATAACAAGGAGAATAAAACACATCACAAAATAGATCCTCACCCCTTCACAGGCCGGAGGTGCTTTTCTATCTTTGGTAGAATCGGAAGCAGCATCTCTACCTTAGGTGGAGGTATGGCTGTCTACGTCTTAACCTCCCCATACACCGTGGAAGACGGTATTGGGACCCGTAACCCGTGGAAGACGGTATTGGGGGTAAGGTTTTTTTTTTTTTTTTTTTTTCAAAATTTATGGTTTATTCAAGAAGAAAAAAATCACATTATCCATGTGTCAAAAACTTATTAATAAGAATTAATGTAGTAAACAGTTTAGATGCAAAACTTGAAAAAAAAAAGTATTTGATACCAACGAACAGCTGGCTAATTGAGCAAAAAGAACATTGTTAACCACTATGTTACAAGTTTCAATATGCACTTTTTTTTTTTTTTTTTTTTTTTTGTAGTTTCTAGCATAGTTGTCAGGATCCCGATCCTGATCTTAGGATCTTACGATTTTACGATACTGTAAAGCAAAAACGATCCGGATCCCACATAGGATCTTTGCAGGCTTAAGATCTTATAGGATCCCGATCTTTACCATACGATCTTACGATCTAATCCGATCCGATCTTACTTTTCTCGGATTACAAACTAAAAAACTACAAATTTATGGGTTGTTTGTTTGTAGAATTCAAAAAACAACATGTTAATCTTTTTAAACAATATATAATCATAATTTAGGACAACATTTATATGAAACATTCATAGTATTTTATGGTTATAATGTATTAGAATTTGTAGATTTGTATAAAATTACATAAACTATTAAGAAATAACATTAGAGCAGGATCTTAAGATCCCGATCCGATCTTACGATCACGATATTGCAAAGACGAAAACGATCCTGGGTAGGATCCCGATCTTGACAACCTTGATTTCTAGTGTTCTTAATTGGACCATATATTCTGTAAACAATTTTGAATTGGGTTGAATCACATAATCAAAAATAGTAACAGACATAGAGTTTTTTACCCCAAATGATGAATCTCCACATGAAATTATATCTTTTGACAGAAAATGCTTCAGGCTTGCCAGCTAAAATTCCAAGTATGCTCCAATTAAAAGCCAGGTCTTTGTGCGTCTTTACAATCTTCAGTGCGATATCTAAAATAGATATTTGAGAATCACTTTGTAAGCTAGAACTTTAAAGACAACAGCATCATAGTATTTCACACTTGTAAAGTAGAATTACGGCTACAGTGGGCAACATTCGATGTGTTGGAAGTATTCCCAGCCACAAAAAGAAGATTACGGGTATCATTACGCTACGGTTGGCCAGGTAACGGGGCTAAAACAGTGCTTGGAACAGTGAAATAACGGAGTAACAGTTGTTACTACAGTTGAGTTACGCAACGGGAAGAGTGTCCGTTTGCCCACTTTGATTTTTCAGCCAATCACTTTGAGCCTTGTGTCCTACTACCTAACAATTATAAAACATCCACCAATAGGGAAAGAGATTAGGAAAATAAAAACTCCGTAACACTTGTTATTGAACGGAACGCAAAAGTCACATTTAGTATATAGTATAATACATATACACCAATGCTAAATAAAACACATTCATTAATTTGGAATATTACATAAAGCACATCTTCGAATGAAATCCATTACAATTGGAAAAATAACAATTAGACCTTGGGGTTTTCAAAGTAAAGAACTTGTTTCTTGGGCTTAAACAGGTACCTAGAACGAAATGTGGAGCGGATTACATCGAAAAACAAAGAATATTGCAGCCATACATACAGGAGGCCTGGCATCAAACCAAATACGGCGATAAGGATTGGCATCCATAACAAACCCTTATGGTAAAGTACAAAAAAGCTGACACTAAAAGCTACCGTCATGGTTGTTATAGACAGGAAAAGTGTTACCAGACCCAGCATCAGCTTTTTAGGTAATGATTCCAAGAAATCACGTTCAGCATAACGAGATGTGAGAATAGATAAGAACATGAGAATTGAAGCTGAGGACGCGAATAAAGAAATGGCATCTGCCACAACAAAAACCATAAAGGTTGCTTGTGAGTGGAAGATAGGGATACCATCGTCCTGATCATATCCACCAGGAACTGTAAAAGCTGCAGCAAATACTATGGTTGCAATAAGCGCTGCTACAACCATACATTGACTAGCCGTTCCCTTCATCCACTTTTCACCTTGTATAACTAGCTCTTTGTGGTCTTTGGTGAAAAGCTCATGTGGTGTAAGATCATCTTGGTTCTTTCCTTCTCTATAAGAAACGGGAATCATATTCTTTACTTCCTACAATAAGAACAAAAGGTAGAAGAGTTAAACACTTTATGGTGATATTATTTATGTAATAAAAATGTATCACTGAAGCTTGGAGCGGATTAGATGAATATTTAAATATATGTACCTGGAACCATAACAATTCTCGTTGCATTTGTAAAGCAACTCCGGACACATCTTCGAGTTGCTTTTTCTTCGCACTCTTCCCAACTAAGTGCAACATATTGTTATCATTTGTATCTCGGAGAGGAGTTATCATATCCTTCATTGCGCCTATTTCATACAACAGGTTGTAGATACCCTCGTGACGATATTTGACCGCAACGTGAAATATGCTTTGATTGTCATCATTTAACTTCCATATGAGATCAGGATATTTTCGGATGAGCTCAATTAAAAAATTAGTATTTCCCATTTCTGCAGCGATAAAGACTACCCGTGAAGAGTATACCTTTGGAGAAGCACGTAATATATAATTGGTTTCCTTTTGCATTTTTTCTGTACGTTCTAAAATGAGTTTTTGAAATGGCCGAGCTTGATCTTCCTTTCTGTTGTTATTGAGAATCTTCCGTGTTTCCTCATGCAACTCTGAAATGTGTCCATATATGAGCTTTTGTAGTTTAAGAGCTTGATCTCCCTTACCAGAGACCGTCTTGTTGTCTTGCTTGATTGAATCTATGGGTCCTTTCACTATGGTCCTCACATTCACGGTGCATGCTTACAAGATGTTCAGAAATGAGTTTTTCTAGTTTCTGAGCTTGATCAGAAGCTGGAATAGTTTCTTGGTTAACCGAATCTTGTGGCCAGGGCCGTCTCATGAATCGGCAAAATTTTTGAGGGCCCTGTACGAAATTATATAATGAGACATTTCGTTAAGCAATATTATATATAAAGTGTCACCGTTTATAAGATATAATGCAATTAGTTATCTAAACGTTCTAACATATTACTCATTTAAGATATTTTCCCATCTAAATACTTTTTTCTACGTGAAAAATATGTCTACACATGCATATAGTTATTAACGGGACAAATTTTGGGGCCCTAAAAATTCTGGGGCCCCTGAGCGGTCGCTCACCTTGCACACCCTCAAAGACGGCCCTGCTTGTGGCCCTCCCATTATCTTGTGGGTTTCATCTTTCATTTTGGAAACATGTGCAGAAATGAGGTTTTGTAGTTGTATAGCTTGAACAGCCCATCCAGACTCTGACTTTTTGTCTTTAATCACGTCTGGTTTCCCTCTCAGTAAGTTATCAATTTTATTCCTGGGCTCCTTTGCAATATCTCCCCAAATAGTTTTTAGCAATGGCAATGCTTTACCTTCATTTTCAGGTGCTCCCAGTGGTACACCTATGAAAGCGAAAACTGAAAAAAAATGTCACAGAAATAAGCCAAATTGATGATACAAAAAATATATCAGATATATAATGAAAGATATAGGTGGAGTTTAAAGGCTTTCTATTATGACTAGTGATGTAAACGGATACATTTCTCCCTTTTTTTATTCATGTTATTTCACATAAGTAAACCGGAAAAAATAACTAAGCACAAACAATTGAACAAGCATAGATTTCCGTGAACAAGCACGTTTGTTCTCTAAGCCGTAAAACATCAAAAATAATAATAATAATAATAATAATAATAATAATATTAATACTACTTCCGTTCTATTTTTATTGTCCACTTTGACTTTAACCAGTATTTTTATTCAACTTTGACCATTAATATATTTATTTGTGTATAATACTTGATGAAAATTATATCAATAAAAATACATTTAAAACTCAAACATTCATATATTTGTCATCAATTATTATATAACGCAAACAAAAAAATTATGGTCAAAATTGAAGAAAAAAGACTAAAAAAAATGAATAGGGAACAATAATTTTGAGACGGAAAGAGTAAAAAAAATAAAAACTCACAAAAGATTTAACCAAAATTGCAAATTTCAAAACATCCATACTTGAATCCCACCGATCAGTGTTGTAAAACTATGTCATGGCGGTTGATGTGGCGAAGCCATGACGGTTGGCGGCGGTCCACCGCCACGCCGTTTCAAATTTGAAAGTCATGGTCACAATCGGCTAAAATCGGTCAATATGGCGTCAAACTTGGTATTTTTTAATTTTAATATTTGTATTATGTATTTTAATATTTGACTTTATCATTAAATGAGTGTTTTAAGAATGAATATTAGTTATGCATTAATAAATTATAAACATTACATTAATACTTGTATTGTTTAATGATGGTGTCTTAGATTGTTGTACTTTATGCTTGGTTTTTTGTATCGCTGAATATTAACACATTTAATGAAAGAAAATTTCTTCCTCCATTATAAGATAAGATAGTAGTAAGATTATAATGAAAAGAGCTTAAGATGACAAGAAATGAAAAAGGTTCAAATTTATACACTTTGCTATGAAATGCATATGACTAATCTTCTACACTCATTCTATGTAACTACTACTATTTTTAAAGCTTTATAAAATTTTGTATAACGAACTTTAATTTGTATTTGGAAAAGGTTTATAAATTAAAGGCTAATTTTTCTAACTTGCATCATAGTAACACTTGTCATAGTAACACTTGTTAAAAGCAATTACAAATTTACATCATCATTTTTGAATGTCACTTGATGTTATTTAAAATTTCCTAAATTACTTTGGTTTACCATGTTCACGTGTGTTTAATTTAGAATTAACTGATTAAAGTTAGGATTTAGGAAATAATCATCTTCCTTCAATGTTTTTTTCTATTTTTAAAAGGCTTGCCATTAAAGATGCTCTTGTAATAACATTAAAGGAAATATTATTTAATTTGATGGCTTGATTGGTATTGTCTAAATGTATATATAACAAGGAGAATAAAACACATCACAAAATCGATCCTCACCTCTTGCCAGCCCGGAGGTTCTTTTCTATCTTTGGTAGAATCGGAAACAGCCTCTCTACCTTAGGTATAGGTATGGCTGTGTACGTCTTAACCTCCCCATACACCGTGGAAGACGGTATTGGGACCCGTAACCCGTGGAAGACGGTATTGGGGGTAAGTTTTTTTTTTTTTCTTTTTTTTTTTTTTGCAAAATTTAAGGTTTATTCAAGAAGAAAAAAATCACATTATCCATGTGTCAAAAACTTATTAATAAGAATTAATGTAGTAAACAGTTTAGATGCAAAACTTCAAAAAAAAATGTATTTGATACCAACGAACAGCTGGCTAATTGAGCAAAAAGAACATTGTTAACCACTATGTTACAAGTTTCAATATGCACTTTTTTTTTTTTTTTTTTTTTTAGTTTCTAGTGCTCTTAATTGGACCATATATTCTATAAACCATTTTGAATTGGGTTGAATCTCATAATCAAAATTAGTAAAAGGAATAGAGTTGTTTACCCCAAATGATGAATCTCCACAAGAAATTATATCTTTTGACAGAAAATGCTTCAGGCTTGCCAGCTAAAATTCCAAGTATGCTCCCATTAAAAGCCAGGTCTTTGTGCGTCTCCACAATCTTCAGTGCGATATCTAAAATAGATATTTGAGAATCACTTTGTAAGCTAGAACTTTAAAGACAACAGCATCATAGTATTTCACACTTGTAAAGTAGAATTACGCAAATAATCAGTGAGATGAAATTAATATGTTTGAAAATGCTTACCGAACATGTTATTCTCGACACATTTTCGAAGAAGCCAACCACGATTTATAGGTGTCCAACAACTATCCATCAAATGATTGGATTTTTCATACATATACTTCACCACTTCGTGATTTCCAAACAAGGCAGCAGTATATAATGGCATCATTTTTGGCTCTTTGTCTTTTGAACCACCACCAGGGATTGTCAGCAACCTTTTGTTCTTTTCCATCATAATTTTAACTGTCTTGATGTTCCCGGCTGCAGCTGCTAAACAGAGGGCGGTGTCGTAATTTTCATTTTGCAGTTCCAGATCTTTCTCTTCCATTAGATCCACCAAATTCTGGACAAACACTTCTACCTTTTTGGGAACTTTTGCGGACGCCGCAACATGAAGTGCGGTTTCTCCATTTTCAGTAATACTGCATCTTATCAATTCTAACGTTGGGTTCTTATTAAAAATGTCTTCGGCAGCTTTCCAATCACATCTTATCGCAGCTTCGTACAGCGGGACACCAATTTTTAGGTATCGTTCTCTAGATTCTTTAGAGCATGTCCAATGTTAATAGTTAATTAGTTAGTATTCAATTATACATATTCATCTCGTTACTGTCTTATTTATGACTAGTTGAGTACCAATATATAGCGGCGGAAATTTGAAACATCAAACAATTATAGTTGCAAAATTTTGGTCTATTCTTTCGTGTATGAAATGAAAGAATATTGTTTATTAGGTCAAACTTCTTAACACTAAATTATCATGGAAGAAAATTATATGTATGTAAAGTATAAAATTTGAAAGAATAGGAGTACAAGTAGATTAGTAATTTAAGGGTTCTCAATTTGATACTTTTTAAGTAAAGGCGTTTTATCTTTGTGTATAGTAGAGATTAAGCATCATTTCTAATTGATACAGCAGATTGGATCCTTAAGTTTGGTTTGATTCATTAAAATCAAGCAAAGCATATATATTATAAAAAATTAAAAACTAAAAAGGTAATTATTGAAAATGTAACTAACTTGTCACATTTTTGTATATACATTTTACTTATGCGGCCCTACTATATTTTTACCACTCTTAAACAAAGGGTATGAGTAAAATGGCTACGAGGAAATACCTGATTCAAACAGAGAAAAACTAGGTTTTTTTCGCTCAGGTGTGGAGTGTGAAGTGCTGGGAGCCTGATGCTGCTGGTCTGAGGTATTCTCTTCATCGATTGGGCCTAATGGGGCATCTGTTTGCATCATCTGCATAGTAATAACATAATTGTTTCACATAAGCACTTTACTATATTTAATTTCGACATGATCTAGCTGATAATACCTTTGTTCAGCCAGGGATTCTAGTGAACGAAATATTATCTCTCTAATGAGTGAAACCTGAAAGGCTGAAATGCCTTGGATGTGAAGTGGTTATTTGAACATGCATTCCAGCGGTTTATATACAAACATAATTGTTAGGCTAGAGGGCAAGGTAAGGGCACCCTCACCTTATACATCAGCGCCACTTCAACTTTCTCTCTCCTCTCTCTTCCACTCACTCTCACTCACCTTTTTGTGGACAAGGTAACCTTACCCTCACCTTTCATTAAAATACCAACTTTATTAAAATATACCCCACTAAATACCTCACATACACTCACAAACTAAATAAATAATTAAGTGGGCCGGTCTTTTTACGCAAATCAACAAGGTGAACGATTCACCTTAATATGCATTGGGTTGAGTGAGTAAGGTGAGAATGGTTTGGGTAGGCATGGGACTGACGAGTGACATGCACATTCACCTTGCATTCACTTGAGCCTTGCCGCCCAGTCTTAAGTCAAGTCAATGTTTACCTCGGTTAAAGAAAACAAGGGGTTTTTGGAAAGCGAAAATTACTTGGAAGGCCCTGCAGAGTTTGTGTTGTCCTGCATAGGACATTTTTTTATCATATATCCAAAAAGGCATAGCATTTCGCTTCAAATTTGAGCAGAAATCGTAGAAGGACACGTGTCGCTACCCCATTAATTATACGTGCGTAATTAAAAAAAAATAAAAAAATAAAAGCAACTCGCCTCTAAATTGAAGCGAAATCTGACATTTGTGGGGACACCGTCTAACCAGGACAGAAAAAGCAAGCATTTCACATAAAAATTGAGGCGAGATCCTCTCTCTTCGCCTAGGGAAGGAGCAAAAATAACCTGCAAAATATTTTTGAATGACTACTCAATACTATCCAAATATTAGCAGGTTGATATTCATTTCGGTTTACATTTGGGAGTGATAAAGGAGTTGGTTTTTTTGTGTTCTCTCTTCTCAAGTATACACGAAAATCTTGCTTGTTTTATTTTTTTTTTTTTGCCTGCTCGTTTGTATTGGATTTTTGGTGGTTGTGTTGTTGTGTTGAAGGCAGTTAGTGGTGGTGCTGTTGGTGGTGTTGTGGCTGTTGGTGGTGGTTTGCTGTAGGTGGTGTTGTTGTGGTGTTGTGGCTGTTGGTGGTGGTTTGCTGTAGGTGGTGTTGTTGTGGTGTTGGTTGTGTTGCCGGCTGTTGGTGGTGGTTTGCTGTAGGTGGTGCGGCAGGTTGTGGCTGTTGGTGGTGGTTTGATGTAGGTGGTGGTAGTTGTTAGGTGTTAACGTGTTTGTTTGTTAATATGGCACTAGTTGTTCCGGTAAATATTTATTTTTCTTCCGATGTCATTATTTGGTGTTTTATGCTTATTGTGTAGTTAATAATATATATTGTTATTAATTGTTGTTTTAGGATTTTGCCGTTGACCTTACTTGTAGAAGTAAGCTTAGATTGGTTCATTACCTTAAAAAAAAATTTGCGAATACCAATAAGGAAGTATAGTTTAGGCAGACGTGTTTCGGATGGATGTTTGACATAGAACAAATGCGAGAGTCATGTATTTTATTACATTATATGAGTTTATGTCAAGTTGAACCTCAACCGGGAGACACGGAAGTCGTTCCATTGAGGTATCGTGTAGGAGATTTTGAGTTGAGATTTGGTAGAGAGGAGTTTTGTTTAGTAACTGGCTTGAGATTTGGGGTTGATTTTCAAGACAAATATAAAGATCAACCTATTCCTCTTAGGAGACGTGTTTTTGACTCACGTTATGATGGATGTTCGATAACTGTTGGACTGTTGAATGATTATATTTCTAGCGATGCCTTTGATGAGCTTGTCGATATCGATGTCGTTCGTGTTAGTTTGCTAGGGTTGTTGGAGCTGGTGTTGTTAGGCCACGAGGTTAATTACGTAGTCCCCCCATGGTGCATGGCTTTAGTAGATAATCTTGATGCTTTGAACATATATCCTTGGGGTTCGTACGTGTGGTCGACATTGTACGGTCAGTTAGTTGGTGCAGTAGGTTCACATCTTGAAGCTTTTTTTGTGAAGCCACGACCACCGCCCGACGCTGACGGTAAGGTAAAGAACCCTAAGTATACGCTGATGGGCTTTACATGGGCATTTAAGGTATGTATATATATATAATTTTAGTTTTTGTTGTTTATGTATATATATAATGTTAAAGTAATTAACCAATTATTTTTTTATAGACGTGGATTTTGGAGACTTATCTAGACAAGGCACTTGATTTTTTTAATCGTCACGAGCTCCATCTGAGAGTGTGTGCTTGGCGTTACAAGCGGCCGTTTAAACGTTGTTACCTGGATAGTTTATTGGTGAGTTGTTATTTAATCATGCCATTCAGTTTTTAGTGATTCATAACAATATTCGTATTTGTTGTTATATAAATTTTAGGTAGCGAAACCTACATTAAGACTTGTACCCGATGCATATGAGTCCGAAAAGGGTTGGTTCCGTGATAGCATGGCATTTTTTGAGGGGCGTAGTATTGAACCACCACCAATACCCCCACTTTCAGACCAATATAGCCGTGACGATGTTCCAGAATTCGTTTATCGTCATTTGACGGAACTAGAGGATTTGACAAAGGCTCAGGATGCCAAGATTAAGGAACACGACACAATGTTCCAAAAAATATTTGGTTTCTTTAGTGGATTTAGTGGTTTCCCGAACGCGCATGTATATTTGTATAATTTTTTGTTGCTACTTATTTGTTTTAAAAATTACTAAACATACTAATATTGTATGTAGGGTTTCGGGCCGGATGGAAGTGGAGGTTATGGGTTCCCGAACGCGCAGGTATGTTTTATTTGCATTTTTTTTTTGTTCCTAATCATTTGTTTTAAAAATTGCTAAACATACTAATATCGTATGCAGGGTTTCAGGCCGACTGGAACTGGAGGTAATTGGTTCCCGAACGCGCCGGTATATTTTCTTTTCATTTTTGTTGTTCCTAATCATTTGTTTTAAAAATTACTAAACATACTAATATTGTATGTAGGGTTTCGGGCCAGTTGGAGCTGGATTTAGTGGTACCCCGAACGCGACGGTAAATTTTCTTTTCATTTTTGTTGTTCCTAATCATTTGTTTTAAAAATTACAAAACATACAAATATTGTATGTAGGGTTTCGGGCCAGCTGGAGCTGGATATAGTGGTACCCCGAACGTGCCGGTATATTTTCTTTTCATTTTTGTTGTTCCTAATCATTTGTTTTAAAAATTACTAAACATACTAATATTGTATGTAGGGTTTCGGGCCAGCTGGAGCTGGATTTAGTGGTACCCCGAATGCGCCGGTATATTTTCTTTCATTTTGTTGTTCCTAATCATTTGTTTTAAAAATTACTAAACATACTAATATTGTATGTAGGGTTTCGGGCCGGCTGGAGCTGGATATAGTGGTACCCCGAACGTGCCGGTATATTTTCTTTTCATTTTTGTTGTTCCTAATCATTTGTTTTAAAAATTACTAAACATACTAATATTGTATGCAGGGTTTCGTGCAGGATGGAGCTGGATATAGTGGTACCCCGAACGCGCATGGAAATTTACCAACGGCATGTATATAATTTATTCATTTGTTTAAAAATTACTAAACATGGTAATATTGTATGTAGGTATTTGGCGAGGCTGGTCCAGGAGATGGGGGGTTTCCTAACCCCCCGTGTAGTTCTTTCTTTTACGGTGTGTCTCACCACCAGTCGCCACAGGTGGGCACGCATGTATACGACCAGCCGACGCCTAACTCTAGGACGCCTATGCCACAACAAGGATTTGTTCCGTAGTCGGGTAACAATGCGCAACAAGGATTTGTTCCGTTGCCGGTAAATTTATGACCCACATAAGTATATATCTTTTTTTCCTTTTTCTACTATAATAGTTGCATGTATATTTGTTCCGTGTTAGGGTGCTTTGAATCGAGGAAGGAGAGAAGTTCGTCCTGGACGTTATATGTTGAGCCCGTGGGGTCGTTTGCCAGACACGACTCCTATTCCCAATAAACGGGCTGGTAGGTGTCAGGATAATGCCATTTCAGCAAATATTAGCCCGTTAGATCTTGGAAAAGCTATTGATGAAGAAGACGATAGGGTTGATGATGATGAAGAAGACGGGGATCCAGTTGAGTTTTTACGCGAAAATTATAGTGGAGAGTACATTTCGTTTTATAACGTTGACCCTACTAAGGTAATCATAAAACTACGTGAATATTTTTTTTTAACAATGATTAACAACTTATTATTGATATTACTTTTGTCTATTTAGGTTACTCGTAACTTATATGATGACTTAAATACTTTCCTGAGAAACCCTAAACCCATATACCTGGACTGTCATGTGATGGGTTTTGCGTGTGAGACAATTTTTTGGCGTGAATTGCTCCCTTTTTGTTCCAAGGTCCCAAGTAATGGTTGGCTTGCAGACGATGTAAGTTTATTATTACATGTTTATAATGTATTTGAATAGTTTTTTTTTATAGAATGGTTAGTAATAATTTTAATATTTTTTTGATATGAATTAGCATATGAATGCATGGACCGAGCTTCTAATTCGTAAGAGGCCAAATGGTGCTCGCTGGACAGTAGCGAAATCAACACTTGCATCGTATTCTCCAGACACTTCTGTCTTCTTACTTGTGATTGATAGTGCATTACAGGGAACGATAAGTGGGAGGACACCTCCGTACCCTTCCTGGGATGAGGTACAAGTGGTAAGTATTTTTGTTTAATGATTTTAATGCGTTTAGTATTTTAACAAGGTATTTAATTGTATGTAAGCTAATGATTATATATTTGTAGGTGTATATGCCGTTCCATGTCGAAGGCAATCACTGGGTTTTAGGTGTCGTAGATCTTCCGAATTCTCATATTTCTGTTTTCGACTCGATGCATAGTGACAGTAGGTCGGATAAGTTGCGAAGACATATTGTTGCATGGACTAAAGTCTTAAATGAAAGTTTACAGATCCAAGGATATTTTGGAGTTACCGGACGCCAACATTTTAACTTCTCATTCTCTTATAATGATTCAAAATGGTTTCCGGCTCCGCAGCAATCAAATGATAAGGATTGTGGAGTAGTTGTATGTTGGCTTATGCAACAATTTTGTACAGGTAGGATCCCACCACCGGTTGTTAAGAACCCTTCACAGTTTTTTAAGGAGTTTAGATTTGTTATGGCTCATCATTTTTATGATACCCGTTGTGAGAATACTAGCGGGTGTGGATATATTTAGTTGAACTGTTTGTATATATATTTTTATCTGTCGTTGAAGAATACCAGCGGATGTAGATATGATTAGTTGACAGTTTGTATATGTATTTTGATACACGGTTACCTAATGAAATTTTGTGTATGTTATGTATCACAAGTTATGTCGTCGATAACTAAAGTTTTGTAGATGAGTTTAATGAAAACAGTAGATGGGTTAAATAAAAACATAAAAAAATACAACATAAAGATGATACAAATTAAAAACAAAAGTCTAGTAGATGGGTTAAATAAAAACATAAAGAAATACAAGATAAAGATGATACAAATTAAAAACGAAACTCCAATTTAAACATCACTGATAAACGGTATCCTTGTGGTAAACCTCAAGGATGTTTTTCAAAGTGATGTTAAGGTAATGGTTATGTGGTTTTGGTGTGAACACTGAGACATTCTTTAGTATCAAAACAGCACCGACACCGATAGACTTGACGTAACCCTTATCCTCTTCTAGTACTTTGTGATGAATTGTACCAGACATTGTTCCTGATGGATCTTTGAGTATCACAGTTAGGTCACCAAGCACATTTGGTGTACAAGACTTGATGACGCCTACAACCAGTTCAAGCTTCCCTTTTTTTACAAAAGGTTTTGATATCGCCTAAACAAGCATCTACCCTGATCCCAAAAGCATCTAGATAGCCAAGCGCGCTTAGCCATGGGCCATGCGTAAAATGATCATCTTCGGATGCATCCTCCTCTATTCTCCTGACATACTCTTGGGTTGGCATTGCAGACGACGGGCCTCCTTCCCTAATGTCTGTATTTTTGCGGAGCTTGGCCATTTGAAGAATACCCGTTGGACCGGGTATTATCCTTATGTGTGCTATTGTACTTGCATTTTCCCTGGGCTGATCAATGTACAAATGTATTATACCCTCAACGGAAGCACAAGCACACGTAACAAATAAAGTAACGTCGTTGTTGTCTTTAATCTCCGTCGTTGTATCTGATGGGCTTAGCCTAAACGACAATCTGAGTTGCGTATTAGCATCCAACTCGAATTTGTTCACCAACATTTCAACCATTAATGAGTAAGTGATGTCACTGTACATAATGACACCACTTTCCTTGCCATTGAAATGTAATTTACATTTGAATTTCTGGAAATTAGCCGACATTTGTATGTTTGTTGGGTAGATGTATGTTAGTATATAGTTTTTGGTAGATTCTTATGTTTGTTAAAATTCTTTTTAGATGTGGTATATATAGGGTCTATATCACATAGTGTTTTACACGAAATATGACAACTTTTTGTCATGTTTTAATAATTATACGAAAACTTTTACACATGTCAGTAATATTACAGGGACATGCAAAATTGTCTATAACTCACATACATGTTTACACGAAATATGACAACAACTTTTTAGGCCTGTCAGTAAGCAACTAGGGACATGTATTTGACAAGCCTATGACTTTCTATAACTCACATACATGTTTACACGAAATATGACAACATTCAATAATTGTATGACAACTTTTTAGGCCTGTCAGTAAGCAACTAGGGACATGTATTTGACAAGTCTATGACTTTCTATAAATCACATATATGTTTACACGAAATATGACAACATTCAATAATTGTATGACAACTTTTAATAATTATATATATATACACATTCTTCCTTCTTTAACTCATCAAATGTCAACATCTAACAATACTACATTACAATTCACTATCAACTACAACGGAAGAGCGTATACGCTTTAAACGTTGGTATAATAAAAAAACTAAACCTACTGCACCATATACACAAATCATTTTCAATTTTCCTGTTCACAACAAGGGTCAATTGGTTTGCTATGGCGGAAAACCAACGTATGTTAATGGTTGGAAGATGAACATCAACATTCCAAGAATGAAGCTAGAAGAGCTCAAGCAATATTTGTTTAACATCGTTGACATGAATATTCATGCTCTTTTTTATGAAGTACCACACATTGGCATTTCAAGCACCGTAAAACTAAGAAACAACTTTGATATGCATGTAATGTTTGATATTTCTGCAGCGCTAGGCAACTTGGTATTCATAGTCATAATCACTCAATATGTGTCGTGTATGATTTAAGATTGTCTTAATAATATGTTTTTCTTAAACTATGTTGGAATGAATGTTAGCCTAATAATATGTTTTTCAAATAAAAATACAAATGTTCATTAATCGTATTATTTGTTTGTTCACTACAAGCACAGAATTTGGAAAACAAACACTTCATTGATGGGGAAAAAATTAAACATTCATAATACAACGAGATCGCTCAAGATAAAAATACTAAAACTAAACCACGATGGTATGATTTGGTTCATTAAGAAGAATTAGTGATTCTTTATATGGGCCAATGAAAAATGAACCACCACTCGCTTCAATACCCATGTCTTGAAACATTCAGAAGCTCGCCTGACACTTGTAGCGAGTGAGCTATCTCTTGGTCGATCTTAGCTTCAATAATTGGATCATCATCCTTAGTAAACCCAACTAATTTTACCACATTCTCTATTGGGAATGAGATGGTGAATAGCACCGTATTACGATGATACAATACCACCATCAATTTCTAACACCCATGCACACATAACTTTGTACCCATCTGCTAGGAAACTTCCTGAAATTATGATAGAGTTCCGTAGTCTCGGATATATGGAATGGAGGCCCAACCATGCGTCTTATCTCTTCCGGTATGCCTACGTCGGTAAATTGGTGACTAACCAAATCAAATGAAACTACCATATAGCGTTTGTACAAAATACCATCATTGAAAAGAATTTTTTCATAACCAAGCCAGAAAATTTTACCACCCACTACTGCTTGGCTGCAGACCTTTTTAGTCTAATCCCTTCGAGGCAAAAGGTCATTTTCAATATGATTCCACGTCTCAACTCAAGATATACACCGACACGCACCATGGCCCATCACCGTATAACGGGTAATTAATTTTTAAAATGGTTAGGTCTAAATTGTCAGGACGTACACCAAAACCGATGACCATTTTTGGTGAATCAGGTTGATTCAAGAAACTAGGGACTAATACCCCTATAGATCGTTTTATTGATGGGTTCCAAATAACGACCATCATATTTGAACCATATGAAAAGCACTGCATACACCTTCGTAAGTAGCAATTGGCTTAAGAGTTGGAAGATGGAGAGTTGTATCTAGGTGCGTGAAAGCTAAACTTCCATTAACTGAAAACATAAAACCTACATTACCTTGCATATATGTTAAATTAAAACAACACATATCTGTATCATGAAAGCCGTAGCTACAGATGAAGTTGGAAAAGTCTATTGAAGACCTCCATCTCTTTGACACAGTACGAAATTGTAGTAATGACTTAACTGGAAGTCTATTCATGATATCAACTTGCAGGTCGAAGGGTATGTTGTCCGACATTTTATTTTGATGACAATGGATAAATTAGTAAATGATTTTGAATGACAAAGTAAGCCTTAAATAGGGATAAAACCGTGTCATACACTTGTCGCTTCTCGTGTCATATTTCGGGTAAAATGTACACATACACATGCTATTATTACACGAAATCGACATGAATATGGGCATGTCGAAACTTTATACAGAGAAAGATGTGACTAGTAACTAAACTTTTTTTATCACATAATATTATACACGAAATATGACATGAATATGACTTGTTAGAAACTTTATAGAGACACGTGATGTAACTAGTAAATAAGCTTTTTTTTATCACATAATAATATACACGAAATATGACATGAATAGAGACTACTCAACTCCCTTATAGAGACAAAGATGTTACTGGTGTACAAACATTAGATACGTTAGTGGGTCACATTATATAAACCACGTTGTTGTATTCAAAAAAATTACATCTTTTTATCTTTTGTTAAATCCTTCTATAGGTCAAGAGATGACATTCAAAGTCCGACTACACCATTATGGAAGTTTCACTTCACCACCTGGAAGAAAGTTTGTAGGTGGTATAGTTGCTTGTGTAGATCCAGTTGATTACGAAACTTTTTCGGTCAATCAATTGAAAATAATCTTAACCAATTGAACAATGAGCCAGAATCTCCTTCAACCCCCACAGTTAGGGTTTAGGGTTTAGGGTTTAGGGTTTAGGGTTTAGGGTTTGGGGTTTAGTGTTTAGGGTTTAGTGTTTAGGGTTTAGGGTTTAGGGTTTATGGTTTAGGGTTTAGGGTTTTTTTGTTGATCACATAATTGTATACACGAAATATGACATGATAGAGACTACTCAGGGCCCTTATAGAGACAAATATGTGACTGCTATACAAGCTTTTTTTTTATCACATAATATTATATACGAAATATGACAAGAGTATGACTTGTCAGAAAACTTTATAGAGACACAGATGTGAATAGTAAATAAACTTTCTATTGATCACATAATTGTATACATGAAATATGACATGATAGAGACTACTCAGGGCCTTTATAGAGACAAAGATGTGACTGGTATACAAGAAATATGACATTAGTTTCACTTGTCACGAAAACAAATTTTTTATCACATAATATTATACACGAAATATGACACATGTTAATTACTTTTTGCAAACACACATGCTAATATTACGCTATAAATAACACTTCCACGAAAATTGAATGTATATACATCTCCACAATACTTACAAAAAGAAAATGGCCTTGAATTTACATAAATTCAAATTTATGTTACATTACGGTGAAATAAAGCGCAGTGTGATTATGGATCACGATATAACATATTCAGGGTTAGTTGATATGGTGGTGAATAAGTTTAAATTGAAGCAAAATGCCCGAGTAAATTTAAATGTGAAAGTCCCTTCAGTTGACTTTCGACTCGATGTTACAGACGACAACGAGGTAAACGCTTTTTGTTCAATGTGCTTTAGAGTTCCCTGCTGAACTTGTACACTTGTATGTTTCGCAAACTAAAATAATGGAAGAAACAACAAGTTTTGGTTCAACTCAGCAAGTGCCAGAGTTTTATACTTTTTTCCCTCCAATGGTAGAAGAAAACATCGGCCCATCAAATGATTTTCAAAACAATGACTATAACTATAAAGATGAACCAAATTTCATTAAAACCAGGTCATCATTCGCTTTCAGATAGATAACGAACAAGAAGATGATGACTCGATTATAAAGATGAGGCAAACTTCAAAACCGGGTCATCATTTTCATTTTTCAAATGACGAACAAGAAGATGATGGCTCAGTTATAAAGATGAGGCAAATTTTACAAAACCGTGGTCATCATATGCTTTTCTATCAGATAACGAAGATGATGAAAATGATTGTTTTGATGAAATAAATAAAACCCAACACCCCGGTAACCATAAATGGCCAAATGTTTTTGACCATATCCCTAAAGTTCCTGAACCACCACTTTACACGCCAAAACCTATGCCTACAAAAGATTATAACAAAACTCAAGTAAAAATCAATAAGGATTTTTTAACTAGGGCGGAATTAGACTTGGCATACTGTTGAAAGCTTTACAAGATGGTTATGAATTTGTTTCGAAAAAAACTAACCCTACAACTTACAACATAAAATGCGTCCATTATGCACAATGTGCATGGTATATTAATGCAAGACGTTGGCCAAATTCATGTTTTTCAAATTAAGCATGAATGATATTCACACGTCCAGTAACCCAAACATATCCTAACCCCATCGAAATGCAAACAAAAAGTTATTCTCACATTATGAAAGATAAATTAGAAGAGTATATTTGACGGTAGAGATATACAAAGATATCATGGCACAATATAAAACATCTATATCTTACCAACAAGCATGAAGAGGGAAATACGTAAGGGCAATTGTTAAGAGGTTCACCATTAGAATCGCTTTTGTTGAAAATGCTATCGTGATTATGGGTCACAACTTAGGAAAAACCCGGACTACCATTAATGTATCGACTGTGACGCAATCAAGCGGGTTTTTGAAATTTTATTCATTGCCATGGTGCATCGGTAGTATTGTTCAATTTTTTATAAGTGCATGCAAATTGCTATTATAATTTATTTATAATGCTAGCTTAAGACGCTTGTCACCATCTACCACTACTTATAGTGGACGCGCATTTAAAAGGGAACTACAAGGGTACAAATTTGCAAGTCCGTTTGACGGAAACAACCAAATTGTGCCTATTGCTTACGTAATACAGAGGGGAGACTAGTGATTGTTGGTCATGGTGGATGTCGCATTTTAGAGTGCATCGGCGATAACCCCAATATGATTATCATATCTCGATAGGCGTCTTGCAATAGCTGCGAAGTAGGAATGAGTTTCGCGTCGGCGTTTCATGGTATTTGTTGTCGGCATCTAATGATGAACCTTTCCTTGAAAAGCAATAAAGTTAAAGGTCTATATCGGGCATATGCAAAGCGTATACCTCGGCGAGTGGCAACGACAAATGAACATACCTGGCCGCATAACCTGAAGCACACCGGAGCTAATGGCCGATCCTGACGTACCGGTTCGCACATTGCCCACGTAGCCGCACAATTATTGTATCGCCTAATCAAAGGTCGAAGTTAATGCATGTACTATAACGTAAAGCTACCGTGAAGCAGTGAATCCGACACGCATCCCCGGTATGGTTCAAAAGTGGTATTTTAAACGTCGTGAAGTCTGCGGTATTTATTGTTTAAAACATGACGAGTGAATCATTTTGAAAAATATGTTAGATAAGTTAATTAATTTAATTTTTACATTTTTTGTGTAGCAAAAATGAAGCACGACATCATCAAATGCATAAGGTGGAGAAAAGAAGAATGAAAAGCGCCGGTGGTTGTACACGGAATTACCATTTCGATATCAAGTTTATGATGGCCAATATAACCGTGAAGTGAACTTTACGACCGGTGAATGTGAATGTCAGAAATGGCAAATTTCCGGGATACCTTGTGGTCATTGCTACAAGGTTTTGAACCTAACAGATGTGTGTGCAATATGTACATGACCTGTTCAAAAGGAAAAATATCAAGCAACCTATGCAGAGTCAATTCAATTTGTTGGAAATTTTAACGAATGGGAGTATCTAAGCCATATACATCCTACTCTCCAACAATGGGACAATCCAAAACACACCGAGAAGAGCTAAGAAGGTGCAAAAGAAGTTGGGCATAACCGTCGTAATTGGTAAAAATCATTTTGTCCCAGATCCAACGCAGTGGTAAAACAAAGCAAGGGAATTTCCAACTAATGAGCAACATGAGACACTTTATCTTTTTACACTAAGATCACCCGCTTATGGAAAACAATCAATTCTCATGGCAACCATTTGGCCAAAACACACACACTAATCAAGCAAATGGTCAAACTAGTTCTTTTAAACTATATGGTGACAACACATACCCCACAAACCAATACGCTTCACAAACATACCACCATAACCCATACCCATCTCAACAATATCAAAACACACACACATCACAAACATATGATCAACATAACACACAACATGATTTCAACCTATCTCAAGAAACCAATGCAACCACTTGAAAATGATCTTCAATACCGCCTAGTGTATCGGCAATACACTTCCAAAGAACACAACTCTCAACATCTAGATGATCAACAAATGCAGGATTCAAATAGTTGGTTTAATCGGTTTGGTTTTTAATAAGGTAGAAGTCGTGATGTGACTAGTTAACAACTATTAGTATGTTTTTCCGGTATCATGCTTTTCATTCTCAATTATCCAATTGATGTTCTCTATGTATTTCATTTTACAAGTGATGTTTATATTGAATAGACAATATTTGAGCATGTTTTTGTAAAGTAACAAATTTACAAGTATGTGAGGCAATAATAACATAACGCATAATTACAATATTCGATACATTTTGTTTTTTCTGTATATCTCTAATTTATTTAAGGAGAGAGAACTTCGCAAAACCCAATGAGATTCAAATGAGATTCAATTTTATACACCATCATAAACACAAAAATAAGTTCATTACATTTTTATAACAAAAATTATATAACAAAAATTAAATTACAAATTTTGTATAAAAAAAATAAGATAATAAGTTGAATGATGTTTGTCAAAGCAGTGATGTTTGTATTGATATGTCAAAGTCGTCCCCAAGCACGTACCACATGTCTGATTACTCAATGTTTATGTGAAATGGTGGTTTCTCTTGTGTCACCGCCGTCCCCACATAATGTCGATTTTCGCTTTCAATTTAGAGGCTTGTTTAATTAATATAATTAATGGGGTAGCGACGTGTCCTTCAACGATTCTGAAGTTTAAATGCTAGGCCTTTTGGATATATGATAAAAAGGTCCTCTGCAGACAACACAAACTTCTGCGGGGCCTTCCAAGCAATGTTGCAAAATCGTCGGGGATCGACGATTAATCGCAGCATCGGCAGTCGGAAAAGTTCGTTTTTTTAAAATCGGTCGAAAAAATCGATCTAGGAAAAAATCGGACACTATGAAGTCAAAAAAAATGCCAAAACGGTCAAAATCGCCAAATTCCAGAAAAAATCGAATCGGCAAATCGGCCATTTTAAAAAAATACTAATTTAGGCATTATACTTAATTGGGGATCGATATTTCACCTCTTATAACGCATAAATGGGCATCATAATCGTAATTGTAGCCTTTATCATATATTTCAAAACATAGCGTACTGCATCATGAAGATTTTAGTTGGCCTCCGCAGCTCTCAAAAATTGCGTGAAATGTCAATCCTATTAATCACCGATAATCCCGACTTGACCGACATCACAAGTAGGTGGTCGACCACCGACTACCGATTCACGATTTTTGCAACATTGCTTCCAAGTAATTTTCGCTTTTGGAAACACATATCCGTGTCCAATAGCAACTCACTTGTAAAATCGTGCCTTCTTATGAGCTAATTAAGGTTGCCCCGGTAAGCAGGGGTCAATCCCTCTCATTTTCTCTGTCACGTTAGCTTTCTCTCTCCAGCGACGTTAAGTCGATTGGGTGCCTTAGTAAAGACGACTTTAATAAAATTAATTAGGAAGTGAGAGTTTTGTTTTATGTAGTATAGTCGATCGTATATACGACCGAAATCATCGAAAACACTTGCGATCGAGTGAGATCGGCTTTCCTGACAATAACACGATCGATTGGAGATCGATCGATCCAATTGATCGCTTGCCTTTATCAGCGCTTAAAAGTCAAAATTATTAACACAAGGCTTTGGTTATATCAGTGAAAAAACATATGCATCAAAAGTGTGAAAAAACAAAGTTTAAAAAAAAGCAGAGGGACAATATTGCAAAAAGTCATCAACACAACATACCTAAAATAACAAACGTGATAAGTTCTAGAAATGCATGATATGTACCTTTTTAAATTTTAAATGTGACATAAACCCTAATTTTATCTTATAAATACTCCTCATTCGACCCGGTGGAGAATGGGAACAGAGAGGCGCTCCCATAAACGAATGAATGGGACTCTTGGTCCTGATCGAACCAGAGATTCCGGGTTATTGCATTTGCCCAATCCCTACAATGCGATACACATCACTTGAAAACACGCCTAATCGCTCAATTGCTATTCAATTCCAATCAAGCTAAGGGCGGAGCTACATGAGGACCGGGAACATTCTCGGTCCCCCTTAGACCTAAGCTCGTTAGTGTATCTTTTTCGCGATTTCATGTGTTAAAAAAATTCATCTCGACTCTCCCATCTAATGTTTTATTGGAAAAAATTTTGTTTCGAAGCTCCCACGAATTTTTCTAGCTCGCCTGCTCATTTGAATTTTTTAATTGGTCAAGAGTCAACTAAAATACGGGGCATGATATTTGAACCCTCCTTATAGGTTTCAATCATTGGATGCATCAGAGGGTTGTACGGTGTATCGCGGTGTTGTATCGCTCGCATCACGAGTTGTATGCGTTGATCGATAAGGAGAGTCCCTATAACACAACCCCTAAAATATATGTAGCAGACCATTAGTGTTATGTAGTTATACACTTGTACCATTTATTTAACAGTTGTCGTTAGTTAAACCTACACGTCTTCCTCACATGTCTAGAGACAGAAAGCTTGCATAAGTTGTTGATAATCATATAAGGTTGTGGACAATGGCGATCCGTATGCACTGAGTTTTTCCTGCCAGCTTTCTCTCTCTGGCGATTTTAAGACAACCAAGTTGCCACAGCGGCGACCAAGTTAATTTTTTTTAATTCAAAATTTTTAAACAACAAATTTAAGCTTCATTAATAATAAAACTTAAACATTACAATACTTGGAATAATAATAAAAACATTACAAAGACAGCAAAAAACCTAAACTAATAATCTAAGTTATACATTATCTTGATTGTTGCCTTCATATCCATAAGTTCACGCTGTTGTCGTGCGGGAAAATTTAGGTCGATTGCTGAATTATAGAAAATTATGTCTTGGTCCCATTTTGTTTTTTTATCAGCTCAATTTGCCGACGTTGAAGCTCAACTTTTTGCATTTCCAACTCCTCGACTCGCCGACTTCTTGCCTCTTCCGTCTCCATATCTTTTTGCCTCCAATATATGTATTGCTCTGAGATCTCCCTCTTTTTTCTTGATTTTGACGACTTGAAGTTGAAGTTCTTCTCGGCTAACGAACTAACAAATGATTGAGTTGGCTCACGAGAAGAGGCGGATGATTTCTTCTTGGATGCATCACAACCAATTGGTCGTGATTCTCGAGTCTCTTCCTCCTCAAAATCATCCATGCTATGCAAATTCAAACCACCTTTTGTTGACCCCGAGGTGGTTTTCGAAGTCTTGGATTCTTCCAACCCCTTATGTTATTCATGAAAGAAGGCATCTCAATATCCTTCCAAGCAGCATGATTCCTCAAAACTTTCCAACACTCCTCAAACGTAAAATCATGATGGTAAATCAAGTTGTATTCTCTAAGACCTTTTTGGTATGAATCATGGTCATTTGCTCCACTTTCGTGATTCTCTTGGATATTCTCAATAATTGCACAAAATGCACCAATTCTACAACGAACCCTATTCTTCCATTTTGGAAAGAACCTAGTCGTACATTCTATCTCAACAGTTTCATTTATAAAGTAGGTTATCATCTCCTCCCAACACCTCGACTGTTGATAACGCTTCCTCTCGAATTTTTCTCGATACATTAGTCCAAGCTTTACACGGCGCTGACCTCTTCCGCTTTGTCCATGGTTTGGGCTTTGATCTTGGTTTACGCACTCTTGCCCTTGGTTTAGGCCTTCTCCTTTGTAGCACTTCTCGAAGGCTTCTTTGGTTTGCTGGGCGACGCTTTCGACATCGCCATCTTCTTCAACCGAATGGAACCTGAAACGAACCGCGGGTGCGAACCTTGCCCCATCGAAGCATCTTGACTCGGATAATGTTGACTCAGATAATGTTGAGTCGGATAATTTTGACTCGGGTATTGTTGAGTCGGAAGTCTTGGATAAACTCCTCCAAATCATCCATATCAAGATTAACACCCCTCAAGCGGGAAAACTCTTGATTTGGTTGGGAAGAATGTGGGAAATCCATGTTAGATGATAATGACGCACCCACCGCTGGTGATCGGTGAGATTCAAAGATAGTAATGCATACGCTGGGACATATGGACGATTAAGGTAAAGCGCATTTTGAATTTGTAGTGGTTGTGGTAGTCATGTTGGATATTCAAAATTGGGTGCACAAAAGCGAATAGCCGAATACTTTGATTTGGTGGTGGTGTTACACCGGTTAATTGAAAATTCGGATCCGGCGAGAAATTCAAATTCGGGACATTTTGGGGTAGTCGGGGTTTTGGGGTTTTTGATTTGGGAGTTTTTTGCTTGACATGATGAATATTGATGAGAAGTTGTTTGGGTTGTGTTTAAAAGTGTGTTTGAGATTAGTATTTATAATATTGTAAAAGTGTCAAAGTTTAAAAAAAAGTTTTTTTTTTTAATTGCAAATGGTACAATTTTTGGTTTGCTTGCGTGTTTTAAACTCGGTCGACAAGCCAACCAAGTTGTC
Source organism: Chrysanthemum makinoi (assembly GCA_910596185.1). Taxonomy (NCBI): domain Eukaryota; kingdom Viridiplantae; phylum Streptophyta; class Magnoliopsida; order Asterales; family Asteraceae; genus Chrysanthemum; species Chrysanthemum makinoi. The sequence goes on along the minus strand of OU343216.1, from coordinate 11,623,569 downwards.
TCATTTTTTACACGCCAACCGATCACTACCGTAAAGCCACAATGGTCGACCGATGGCGACCGATCGATCAACCGATCGCTTGACCAACCGTTGTAATAACAAAACCTAAGTATGCTTCGCTTCTTTATTATGTTTGATACAGCACCTAAAGACATATCATGTTGGCGGAGTAGATTTTCTTAGTGATACTAATGATCCAGAATGTTACTCCCCATGTAGTTCCTTCACGTTAGTTCAATTCATGACGTAACTCGACATTTGCTAATTCTAAAAGACTAATGATGTTAAAAGTCATATTACTTGCCATCTTATCGTTTTTTAAGTATTGAATAAATTCTTTTCTTCAATTGTTCAATATTATCTTTTAATGATAGTTATATCCTGTGAATGTGATGACCAATTTTTCCTGTGGGTTTGAAAAAAGTGCCTCCACCATCCCTAAAATAAATTACATAAATGGTCCTTGTGGTTTAACAAAAATTGCATTCACCGCCCCTAAACGCTTTTATCCACTTAGGGTTTTGATCGATTATTTTTTATATATGTTTTATATACGCCAAATCTACGCTTTTATCTATGATTATATACGTTTTTATCTACGTTTTAAAATAATACAAACGTGTATAAAAAAACGTAGATAAAAGCGTATATAACAACATATATAAAAATGTATATAAAATCAATGATGCAAAATCACATATATAAAAACGTAGATAAAAGCTTATATAAAACACACATATGAAAAAAAAATAGATAAAATGTAGATAAAACGTATAAAAATGTAGATAAAAAAACGTGACAACTGGTAATTTCAAAAACATTTTTAAACCACATTACTTTAAAAGTTGGCAAGTTAAACATTCGGAAATGATCTTTTGATATTTCGTGGAATATCACATTGTCGAATCTTGTATATGGCATTTAGTTAGGCACTACTAGACTCCGGCACTAAGCAAAACCTAATATATCTAGAAAACTTGAGAAATACTACTTGTCAGGTAACTAAGAATCATGGCACACAAAAGGAAACACGTTAGACTCTTTAATGAGAGAATATGAGCTCTGAAGTAAGAATCGGAAACTTGGGAAAAATACATGAATGGTCCCTTTGGTTATAACCCCCCTTTGATGTTATTATTGTTAATTTTTTAAAGAGTAAATGTATGTTGGTCCTTGTGATTTTTTTTCATCTCACATACAAACACACACAAACACAATCATCATCATCTCTATCTCACTTCTCTCTCTCCCCCTCATTTTACCCTAATTGCCGCTGCAAAACCGCCACCACCCCTCACCACCTACACAAAAACGTTCCTCTACACCTCCTCTACCCGATACACCACCACACGCGCCCATCACACCCCTTTCGACCGTTCGTACTACCCCACGCGCCGCCTCTACACCACCACAACACCACCATCTTTTGATACCGCGAAGGAGAAAAGGTAGGGACGAGTCACGCGAGTGGTGACTCGTTATTCTTGTAACTCGTGTCACGAGTCAAGAGTTGACTCAATTTTGGCTCTGGTTAGGCAAGAAAACATGGGAAAAAAAGTTTTGATCATAAAAACATGGTTAAAACTTAGTTGGTATCCGTGTCTCGTGTGCCATGGGTGTGTGTGTCGAGTCGGGCAGTCAGAGCTCAAGCCACGGTGGCCTTGTTTGTGATGTTGTCTTGATATTATTCTTGTTATTTATGTTTATTTAGTTTTCTTGGTTTGGATGAAACCTTGGTGCCGAATGGTTTGTTTTCAAGTTGAGATTGGTGGTTTTGAAGTTGAAATGGTGATATGTTGCTGATATAGTCGAGTGGGTAAAAACCCTCAATTGGTTCTTTTGGTTTCCCGTAGGCGACAAGTAGGCCGAGACCCATATGGTCTCGGCAAGGTGACTTTGGAAGTTGTGAAATTGTTGGAGAAATATTGTTGTTATGGATGAATGGCCGAGAGGAAGGAGAGCCGGTCACGGCAAAATAATACTTGTGGTGTTGGTAAAAATTGAAGTGGGATATCGGTTGTGTGACGATTACTAGGGATGAAGGTTAGGTTAGACGTGAGTCGTAGACTCACCAATCAGAAGTTGAAGTAGTTGTGAATATGGGACTTGACTTTATTTTATGGCTTGATGATATACTCTTGAGCTTATGCCAAGTCGGTGTTAAGTTGACTTTCTAGTCATCATTGACTCCGACAAAGCCGTAACATGGACAATAATTTGAATTATCGGACTTGATATGACATAATAAATCGAGAAGTAATGACTTGGAGTTGTGACTCGAAACAAATGGTAACTCGAGTTAAATATAACGATAACTTAAGACGTAAACGATAAATAATAATAAAGGTTTTCATATAATGAAAAATAAATGACAAGTATATTTTACTTGTTATGATTTCTTTATAGACAAATAATAAAAGGAAGGAAAAGAGAAGTCCAATAAATGGGTTACTGATTTGATCAATTAAGTATAGTAAAAGAGAGAAACTCAAACGGTTAGGTTTGAGTCCCCGAATCGTTCATAGCGAAAGATGAATGGAGTTTATAACTCATGTCGTGTTTTATGGGTTTTTGAATGGGAAATAAGGGAAAATGATGGGATCTTACCCTACGATAATGAAACATAAACTAAATCGAACTCAATAAGCATATAAAACAATTACGTAAAGCAAATATAACCTAAAACGCAGCTACGGGAATTTTAAAAGCGTGAATTAAAACCAAATAAAGGGGATTTATGCTAAAATTATGAAATGAAATCTAAATTTAACTCATAAGACATGAAATTTGATAAAATGAAACTTTTAAAACTTAAAATGTAAGAAAAATACAAAAATGAGCGCGCTTGGGAAGAACCCGAGCCTAAAACGTAAAATTTGTGAAATAACGACCCTAGGAATGTAATTCTAATTTTTATACGTAAAATACGATAAAATAAAATTTTAGCACTAGCAAGGATACTGCTGATACAGTAGATCAGGGGCAGATAGGGGTTTTAGCAAGCTAATTTAAGCACCAAAATAAGCTCTATATACTACTTAAAGGCAAATTAGAGAAATTTGGGACTATAGACTACTAGAGGGAACAAAAATTAAGCACTAAACTACATTAAATAAGCAGATAAGCTGCTTTGAAAAAGCTAAAATGAGACATAACAGAGCTGTTGTGCAAACAGAAAGAGGCATATGGGGACTGATTTGCAGGCTAAAATAGGCACTAATGAAGTTCTAACTCTAACAAAAAGCAGAAAGCTAAAGCTAGTACTAGGGGCTACAATTGGAAACAAAAATTAGGCAAAAATAATAAGAGAATAAGCAGATATGCAGATTAGAAGATGACTAAATGGGAAACTTTCATGACAAACAAACAGAAGGCTTTAGGGACACAAAAGACAACTTTAAAGTTAAAAATAAGCACTCTACACACTTCCTAAATCCAAATAAGCTAACAACATATAATCTATGCTAAATTGAGAACAGTAAAAAATAATTTTAACTGATTTTAAAACTAATTATAACCATGAAAGGAACTGATGAAGTTGCCTGTTTTGGCCAGGAATAAGAGTGACAGAAACAGATTTGCAATTGAAAACTCAAAATTGTACTTGAAAGCTAAAATCTATTATAAGTAAAGCTTTAAAATCAGTAAATAAACTCAAATGACTTACACTACTTTCACCTAAATCATTTAAACTCTAAAAATGTTATAAATCCAAACACCCCTTGATTGATCCAAAACTAAAATTTGAACTAAAAACTTAGGAGATTACTGACTTTAACAGATTTGGAAAGCTCAAATAAACTCACAACTTAACATTTTAACAACTTTAAATCAGAAATTAACTGAAACTGGTTTTGATTTTTAACTTTTGACTTTTGTTGACTTTTTGCAAAACTTTGAGAATAGAACAAATTAAGAGAGGAGAAAGCTCACATAAGCTTCAATAAGCTCATATGAGCTTAAATGAACAGTAATTTGAGCTTATGGAACACTAGCAACAACAAATTAGAGATTGAAATAAATGACAATTATAAAATTGAATTTATAAAACTAAAGTTACAATTATAAAATTGAGATTACAAAAACTAATTTACTACAGAAAGCATTAAATGACAGAAAATTGGATGGTCAAAACTTTTCTAAAACATGAAAAAGTGGACGATTTGGTCTGTTATGAAAGGGGTCTTTATATAGGCTTCTAATGGGGCTTCTAGGAAGTTTCTAGGACATCAAATCTCAACCATTGATCAATTCTCTTGTCACCACTTCTTATCACGTTTTGGATTGCTTTGTGAGGTGTTCTCCAATCAAACCATTCCATTCTCGACAAGCCGGTAATCGGTGTCAGACCCTCTCGACACGCTGTCGATGTTACTAGAAGCTCTTAAGTTGTAGGTTAATTCTTTTGTATCGTGGTAAAAGGTGAACGTGATAGTGAATAGTGAAAGTGGGATAAAAGAGCGCGTTTTGAAGATTTGACCAGATGTGGGAAGGATGGGTTGACTGGGGATAAAAATGAAGGGGGTTTAGAAGGATTTTGGCTGGGGGGGTCACATGTGGATAGACAGGGTCAGAATAATAAGGATCATGGGGTCAATTGGGAATGGATTGGGCTGGAGGTTGGTAAAGGAAATGGGTTGGATAATATATTTGTTTTTGGACTTGATTTTGCGCATTTTTTATTTGTATAAGGTTAAGTACCATTTTTGATATATTGTAAATAAAAAGGACCAAATGTGAAATAATGAAGGGTAAATTGGTAATTTCGGTAAATGGAAGGTGAATTGTGTAATTTTGGATAAGTGAGGGTGTGTTTTGTAAATTTGGTAAAGTTGAAGGGTGAAAAGTGAAAACTCCCCGAACATGATCCACAACTCCGTAAAATATATCTTTGAGCATAGAAAACCTAAAAAACTGCATCCCGGCATCGGCTTTTGCTCTCTTCTCTTTCCCGTGCTCGATTTTCTTTTGTTTTGTCTTTCTTTTGTCTGTTTTCTAATATCCGTACCTGCACATGTATAAAATCAAGAAACAAACGAATATCAGGCATTAACGGCTTGTTTCCGGTTATTTTGGGTCAGTTTTGATAAAGAAAATGTATGTGTTTCACACATACAAGTTACTAAATGTTTCGAGGGCACGCAAAACTAAAAATGCCATAAATACTAATCATATGCCATTTTAATTGCATGTCACGGATACTTCACATTAATAAACCTAACTTTTTTTTGGTAAAGAGGAGTAATCCTGCACCCTGGTAAATATATTAACCAAAAACGTTTAAGTACAATGGATATGAGTGAAATCCCATATCTCAGCCCGTTACATAGGCATAAAGCTTACATAACAAGATACTACCTATTTTCTTAACTAGAAAACAAACCACTACTCAAATGATAACATAGGACATAACGAAATAAAATTACTTCCTAGGTCCCAGCTTGGTGCCATACATGGTATTAAAGGCATCCAAATTTCGAAGATCGTAAACCGCCGCGATAGTCATCGTAGTCATAGTTATCATACTCATCTTCAAACTCTTGGCCACCACCAAATAGATTGGTAGACTCATCAAATGGGTTAGCAACCACCTCATCTTTAGAATCAGACACCACGATCTCTCCCACTTTAGAAAAAGGGTTAACTCTCTTAGTAGAAGAGAGATGGGCTAATACAAGAATCACTAGTTTTAGGAGCCATACCCGACTCCATCTCATTCAAATCACTCACAGGGGGTTCTTGTGATGCAGTACCTGTCTTAGTAGACTTATCTTCATTAAATTCCATTGTACGACCAGAATCCACATCCTCGTTGGTGTCATTTGAAGGAATATTAAGAGCATCAAACTGATTAGATGTAGAGATCTTTGTTCCACTCGAACTAGCCACATCAGAAGCATTCTTTTTAGTGACTTCCACTTTCTTAGGTTCAGGAGGAGTCTTTTTGGGTTGATATTGAAACTGCTTACCCACAACAGGTTTAGTAAACCCTCCTTGACCTGGAATAGTAGAACCACCTTGCTTTCCTTTCTTCTTATTATTGACCGTCTTGAAACCATCATTAACACGCTTAGTAGGTCGAAAGTGAGGTTCAACAACTTTAGGACATTCAATAAGAGTATGACCAAAAATCTTACATTTATCACAATGAGGTAGTTTCCACTCGTATTCAACCCGTATCTTCTCAATAGTCGAACCCGACCCATCAAGTAACAAGATCTCAACAAGTAAGGCTGTCCCTAAGCACCTCATCCGACTTCACTTCAATCATGCATCTAGCAAAACTGCACATTTGGCTAGTAAAAGCATCAAACCTTTTGGGTGTGCCTATCAATGTGGCAAGGAGACTAAGGCCATCATCAGAAAACATAGCAAGAGGAACATCATGGAATTTAACCCACACCGGGATGTTGGTCAAATCCTCTTTAAGTAGGTTGGTGTTCAATGTCCATGGTTTAAGAATACTAGGTACATTTCTAATCAACCAAGGACCGTTTTCAAGAACATCATCAACACCTTTCTTCGAATTGAACTTAAAGAAGAAGAACCCCTTTGCATTCATCATTACCTTTTGTATACCAAACTTAGCCCATGCATTGCGTTCAAAGTAATCAACAACATGAAAAGCAAGTCGTTGACCAAGGAAGTACCCATACAAAGTATTCTCAAACCTAGTGTTCACCTCTTCAACCACTTTCATCGGGACAGAAAGATCCACACTATTAGCTTCTCAATACCAACAGCCCCATGTGCATTCGTATCAACCTTATCATTATTATGACCATTAACATTAGAAGCCATAGGACCACTCGTATCTTGAGGAGGTTTCGAATAATAACCAATAGCAGTAAGCATCTCCTCTAGCTCCTTCTGTGACTGCGGCACCTTAAGATGTTCAAATGGATTAGCCCCGTAGGTAGTAGCATCCGCCACGGCCGGTTTTAATGGTTGCCCATATTCACCCACAAGAACAAGTTTTTCCTCAAAGATTTGTTTTTCAATAGCACGAATTTTCAATAAAGTATCATGACCCTCTGACGTGTCATGACTAGGTGCGTCATGACTAGGGCTTGTACCAAGTGAAACCGGCTCCACTTGTCCATCAGAACGAGAACCAGAAGCAATAGGTGAAACCATCTCCACATGAGTTTCAATCGAACTCTCCATAAACACGTAATAAGACTAACCCTGGATAACACAATCACCACACAAGAACACGCAAAGAAGCAGAACCACGTTCAACAACGCCAAGAAAACCCTAGTTAATAACTAGGGTTTATAATCGTGAAAAGCAATAAAGACTAACCCATAATCAATCAGTTGCACCAACAGAATTATAAGAGAAAAGAGACGATAGTGCAAAAAACTGATCAAGGAAGCAGAGATGCATCGAAAACGATTAAGAAAACCCTAAGAATAAACGTTTGAAACAAACCCCTAACAATGAATGTGATCGGCCCAAAGAACTAATCTACTAATGATATTCACGACTGAATACCACTAATTGATCAGGGTTGAAACAATTACAAGAGTTATTGGAGCAGAATTAAACGTTGAGGATGAGAGCAAGGGTTTAAAAAATCGCCAATGGGAGAGAAAAAGTGGATCGGTTTTAGGGTTTAGTTAATAATAAACCTAACTTACCTAACTAACGAACTTAGTTGGTTGATGAATCAAACAAGACCTCGTTGGTTATGTTGGAAAGGTCTAGTAATGACAACGTATCCTACGACACCTTAGGACGTGGTATAGTTTTGGAATAATAAGTAATGCAAATACATTGTTAAGTTTATCAGGTTGACAAATTCGATAAGCTTTGACAATCTATTTAAGTGACTTATTAAACTAAAACTTTGACACATAGATTGTTGTGGGTTTACTTTATTGAGTTCTTGAGAAGCGTGTGTTCAAATGAGTCTTGTTGAGTTGACACAACGCACACACATATACCAAACACTAGAAACCGATATGAGAAAGAGTTTTGGAAATAAACTGAATATAGTCAGGATTGGGAACTACTAAATGGAAAAAATATGATCCGAGTGGAGTCTATGTTATTAGGTAGTGCCGAGTCAGTAGTTGTTGTTTCCTGATAGTCTATACTACTCTTTGTTTCTATTGATTCTTGTGCATTTGCTGGATTAAGGTGAGTTTCATGGCCCCACTTTTATTCATACTTTTTGCTTATTAAATCTTGGGGTGAGAAAACATGCAAACATTTTGATTGGACCGGTTATGAAATTGTGTTTTGTTACGCTTATTACGTAGTCAAGACTAAGGTTGTTGTACCTCTTTAACTGGCCACTATTAGGTCATTAATTTATGTTATAGATAGATCTATCGTGGTTGACTACCCCGTCTGGACTTGTTTACCCAACTTGCCAGGGTGGCACCTGGATTTGTGGTTGTAAAATTTTCCATGACGTATAACATCTTAGTTTATGTATGTGATTTGAGTGTGGTGGTTGATATTTGCTATGGCTTGGTTCGCGTAATTAGTAGGCTTAATGTTTGGGGGTTGCACCCCGAAGTTAGTAAAGTCTTCCGCTGAACCTGTTTTGGGGGTGTTACAAATTGGTATCAGAGCCAAGATTATAGAAAACTGGGTACTTATCAAAACCTAGACTATAACCGCTTTTGAAAAATTGATCCAAAGACCGCCACATGACTGCCTGCCAAGCTGAAGCCTAAAGGTTTTTGAGCTAAAATTATGTGGTATTAAAGTGCTATTACTTTTGTTGAAAAATATTGATATGTTTATATATGGGAAACTTGATATTTTTAGGATTTGCTATTCGTATGGGATTTTGTGTATGCACTGACCTCGTTAAAACGCCATTGCCAAAACTATGCCTTCTTTCGATATCACCGAGGACATCCTTGTCGCTGGCTCTCGACCAAAGATCACATATGTTGGGGATGGACTCGAGAGACCCATATGTCATGGCGAGACATGCACCGCCAGTGATGCATGGGACTACTTCGGGCCCCTCTCCATATGTTCATGGCTCTCCTACTTCTCTTACTATGCATTCACCTGCACGATCACCTCCTAGCTTCGTGTGATAGACTGCTACACCTCACACTTTGGCACTTCGTCGCAGAGCACGCATATCCATACGCTACCTACCCTATTATCTTCCGCAGTTACGCTTCACTCTTCTTCTCGTCCCTTATACCCTCTACATCTTCATTTCGCATACCTAGTGCATCATCTTCAGCCTAGTGATTCATCACCACCTTCATCTCCTGACTCTCCGCCTGCTCGGAGGCGTCGACTTCTCGAGTCCTATGAAGAAGAAGACCCCGAATATGAAGAACTTCAATAGGAAGAAGACTCTGATGAAGAACCTCAGGAGGAAGAAGACCCGGGGGAGGAGTCTTTCGAGGAGGATGACCCTGAGGCCGAGCCTCGGGAGGATGTTGAGCCTGAGCCTTCAGAGGAGGACGAGCCTGAGCCTCAGGGCCCAATCTTTTCTATTCTGGTGGACCGTTTTTTCCAGTATCTGCTTTAATGCTCTATTTGTGTTCTCTACTTGCCCATTCGTTTGGGGGTGATATGTCAGAAAATCCATGTGGAACACCATACTTCTTCATCACCTTCTCCATTTGAGCAATGCAAAAGTGGGTTCCTCTATCACTGATCAATGCCTTGGGAATCCCGAATCATGCGAAGAGCTTTTTAAGAAAATGAATGACTACTCTTGCATCGTTAGTCCTAAGGGCTTGGGCCTCCACCCATTTGGATACATAGTCGATAGCCACTAGAATGTATTCATTTCCTCCAGATGATGGAAAAGGTCCTATGAAGTCTATACCCCAAACATCGAATATTTCATAGACTTGGATATAGTTCTGAGATGATTCATCCCTTCGCGAGATGTTTCCCGATCGTTGGCATGCATCGACGCTTGAACTAATCTCTTAACGCCGCGGAAAATAGTAGGCCAAGATAATCCGCATCGAAATTTTTTCGTGCCGTGATATTTACACCGTGATGCCCCCTAGATGGTCCCGCATGACATTCTCTCGTAATTCGATCAATTTCTCTTCCAGCAACACAACGTCGAATGATTTGATCGGGGCATATGCGGAATAGGAAGGGCTCATCCTAGAAATAGTATTTTAGCGCGGTGAAGAATTTCCTTTTATCTTGCTTAGTCATGTAATTTGGCAAAACCCTACTAGACAGATAGTTAGCATAATCCGCATACCATGGCTCAATTTAATGGCCATTAGCCATTCCTCGAGAAAAGAGTCGCAATCTCGTATGGTCTAATTTCTAAAGGTCCGTTCTCTAACCGTGATGATTATCGCCAGCAAGATTTTCAGCCCCTTTTTTATCTCGAATTTCAATGTCGAATTCTTGAAGCAATAGAATCCACCTAATAAGTCGAGGTTTTGCATCTTGTTTAGAAAACAAGTATCGTAGGCGGAGTGACTGTGAAGACGACAGTTTGGAAAGACGAGATATTGCCCGAACTTATCGAAGGCAAAACCGCAGCCTAAAAGCTCTTTCTCGGTGGTTGTATAATTTTCTTGTGCTACATTCATGGTTTTGATAGCATAGTAAATTGGTTGAAAATGCTTCTCCTTTCTTTACCAGCACGGCGCCTACAACATAATCACTAGCATCGCATTACGATTTCAATGGTTGGGACCAATCGTAACCATTATCTGAGCTCGAGTGAGATCTTTACTCGATTGAATGCTTCCTTGCATTCTTCAGAAAAATCAAAAGGGGCGTCCTTGATAAGAAGCTGTGTCATTGGCCGGGCAATTTTCGAGAAATCCTTAATAAACCTTCTATAAAAGCCCGCATGACCTAGAAAGCTTCGAATGGCAATAACGGTAGTAGGATAGGGTAGTTTGGATATCACTTCGATTTTAGCTCTATCAACCTCGATTCCATTTCCAGAGACTTTGTGCCCCAAGACGATTCCTTCTCTTACCATGAAATGGTATTTTTCCCAATTCAAGACTAAATTCGTTTCTTCACACCATTTCAACATCTTCCTAAGGTTGGATAGACAAAGGTCGAAGGAATTCCCAAATACCGAGAAATCATCCATGAAGACTTCCATGTTGTCTTCAATTAATTCATGGAATATGGCCATCATACATCGTTGAAAAGTGGCGGGGGCATTGCATAACCTCCGAAGGGCATTCGCTAAGCAAAAGTCCCGTAGGGCATAAACGTAGTCTTTTCTTGATCTTCAGGAGCAATGGGGATTTGGAAGTATCCTGAAAAACCATCAAGAAAATAGTAGTACTCATGCCATGCTAACCATTCGAGAATTTGGTCGATGAATGGCAAAGGAAAATGATCCTTCCGGGTGGCATCATTTAACTTCCTGTAGTCAATACAAACACGCCAACCAAGAACTTCTCAGCGTACTAAATCACCCTTTTCATTCTTTACAACCTTCATTCCTCCCTTTTTTGGAACCACTTAGACTGGGCTGACCCAAGGGCTATCCGAAATGGGGTAGATAAAGCCGGCATCTAGGAGCTTGACGACCTCTTTTTTTACTCCCTCCTTGATATTAGGGTTAACTCTCCTCTGACGTTGAACGGTTGGTTTGTAATCTTCTTCCATAAGAATTTTATGAGTACAAAAAGTAGAATCAATACCCTTAATGTCAGCAACACTCCACGCGATCACTCCTATGTATTCTCTTAAAACTTCTAAGAGCTTCCCTTCTCGCTTAGTGGTCAAAAGAGCTTATGATGGTGGAGTTGGTCCTTTATTGAAGGAATGCGATTCTAAATGGCTCGGAAATCTTTCGTTCTAAGGTAGGAGGTTCCTTGATTGATGGTTTTAGCTTGTTTTCCGGCTTTTGAAGCTCAAGAGGTTCAATTTCTTCCCTATGCGGGTAAAAGGAAATAGCTCCAACCATCTCAATCTCTTCATCATTGTATATCATGTTGTTATCATCATTCATGAATTCGCTTAATAGATACTCATCAATACAGCCATCTATGTCATCAACAAATTCATCAACTTCTTCAACAAAATAAATTGGGTGATCAGAGGAGGAGGAATGACTCATAGAATCCTTGATGTTGAAGGTTAAGCTCTCGGACCCCACTCAGAAGTGAGTTTACCATCATGAACATGGATGATGGCACGAGCAAGAGCTGCTAAGGTCTTCCAAGGATTATCGGGACTGAGTTATCTTCCTCCATTTCTAAAATCATGAAATCAACCGGAAACTTGAACTCTCCTACTCTTACAAGAACATTTTCACAAACTCCGATGGGATATTTGATTGATCGACGCCTAACTGAATACTCATTCTAGTTGGTTTCACCGAATATCCGAAGTTTGAGGAGCAAGAATGGGGCATCAAGTTAATGCTTGCCCCAAGATCCGCCAAGGCTTTTTTCATAGAAAGTGCCCCTATAGAGCAAGGAATGGTGAAGCGCCCGATCTTCTTCTTCTTGGGCGTGCCTTTCTCGATGATAGCCGAGCACTCTTCTCCTAATGATATCAACCCTTCAAGTTTCTTCCGATTCGATATTAACCTCTTGAAGTATTTGCTATGTTTAGGGATATGATAAAATACATCGAGAAGTGGTATGTTAACGGAAGTCCGTTTTAAGTAAGACAATATTCTCTCATTGTCTTCTTCAGCCTTTTGATTCTTTAGACGCGAGGGATAAGAAATCCGTGCGAGAGTAAGACAATATTCTCTCATTGTCTTCTTCAGCCTTTTGATTCTTTAGACGCGAGGGATAAGGAATCCGTGCGAGAGTCGGTCACGAGCGGTGATGATGTTTGTGGAGGGGGTAGTGGGGAGTCGAAGGAGGTTCGTGCATTGCTCCATTTCCTAACTCGTGCTCCCGGTGGTGGGATTCGTCAGGTGTGGGGGGATCCTGGTAGTAATTCGATAGAGTAGTAATGGCACAAGTTGGATCGTGATGGTCGGACCGTTTCGCTTATTCTTTTGTGGAGTTCGCTTAACCGCTCTCTAATTCTGCTTGTTACTCTTGAATGAATCCTTCGAGACCCTTTAAAAGCATTGCCCCTTCCATGGTAAACTGCCCGAGTTCTTGTTCAAAGGCATCACGAATGGTGTATTCAGAACCCTCTTTTCCCTCAGTCTTCCATTTTAAATTACCCCAGGGAGTGCATTCATCGTATTGATAGAATGTGAGAAGGGAAGGGTCACCATAAATGTCGTGACTAGAAAGGAAGGCGCACTCTTGGCATGTGTTATCATCACACTCGTCGCTCTCGTGTGACCCTCCACAAATGTCGCATATAAGGTATGGGTTAAACAACCTCTTAGATTATGGCGATTTCGTGAGGTATGCGCTTCTCTCTGTTCTCTTTATCCGATCATCGAGAGATGATAGGTTTCATTTGAGGCGCCAGAGACAATCATTATAGTTACCGGCTCATTCCAAGTGTTGTCTTAGTGATTACATACCTCAATGTGGTCCCATCCTTCTTCCACAGTGAGATTGGAAATTCTTCGGCTTGAAAATCAATCCCTTTTGATCATTTCGGGAGACATCAGTAAAAGATTTGAACAAGTAACCAAAGGTTAATACCATGGTGTGGGGCTTGTTGAATGAGATCTTTGTAACGAGTCCAGAGTTAACGATAGATTCTCCATCCGCTTGATGGAAGTGAAGAATTTTGTTCTCGATAGATGTAGTTCTCCCAGGGGGAAAGAACTTTTTGGTGAATATGGTCGTGAGTTGTTCCCAAGTGAAGATGGACCTTAAAGGAAGCTTATCGAGCCACTCCTTAGCCTGTCCTTGAAGAGAAAATAGGAAAAACCAGAGTCTGGATGTCTCCTTGGATGCTCCGTCAGCAAAGATAGTATCCACAATTTTTAAAACTTGTTTGATGTGATGAATTGGATTTTTGCTGTGGGATCCATGGAATTGACATGCATTCTAGATAAGCCAAATGTCGGTGGCATGCAACACCTCATTGACCTGTTTAGAAGGGTAGACAATGGCGCTGGTAAATCCAGATGCAGAGGGGGAAGAGTACTCCCTGAGGGATTTTGTTTCTGGTTTATTGATGGGTCCATTGACCGGAGTATGGAATTTCCTCGCTATGTTGGCTCGCATTGTCAATGTTGATGGCTTCAAGGGATTTAGAGAATGAGTGACTCTTCGCAATTGCGGCCTCATCAAAGTTGATGGTGGTGCCTTGGGAGAGCTCTTCTTTGCCTATTTAGCTCTCTTTCGGGTTCAGCAAAAGGTTTAAGAAGGTTTTTGGTGGAACTGCGGGTCCTAAGTTGTCTAAGGGGATTGGTGGGGGGAAATGGCTGGTTTGGTGGTTGATTATCACCTTACATGATGAAAAGTGATGGGATTATGAACAAAGGTCACAAAGAAGGGGGATAAACTACGAGGAAACTAAAAATATGGGAAAAAAATCTTACTTGATAGGAATCAAGCAAGGAAACCTAAACGAGGTGGACTCCTACCTAGCTATTATATTCCCCGGCAGCGGCGCCAAAAACTTGATACGCGTACAACGCGCGTTCGGGGTCAAAGGAACTTCCTTTTCGTAGAGCAAGTTTTTCAACACCCTAGGCAAAGGAACCTAATAGTTGTAGTGTAGTATTAGGTAAGCCACGGGTATTGATATCGTTCTTTAAGGGAATAGGAATGTTAGTACAAAGTTACTACGCTAAGGTTGGGGTTGAGGAAGATTTTTTTTTTATCTTTTTTTATATTTTTTTAGGAAATTGAAATTACGAATCTCGGGGTATTGGATTTGGGGGGTGGTATTTCTACCGATTACTCTACTATTATCTATTCTAATTAACTAAGCTAAGGGGTAGTCTATGTCTAATTGATGTGTGCTCGTATGATGATTAAAAATGTGTTTACTTAGATGTTATTACTCCCTAGTTATCTCCTATTGATGGTTGAATTGTCACGTCCTTATTCTTAACGCGTTGTGTTTCTTAGGTCGTAGGGTATGCGCGCTTATCCTAACTTTTCAAGCTACCAAAGGTTAATGACTACGAAATCTCTAGGATTCATAAAATTAACACTAAGGTTATCTTTGGATATCTAGCCTACAATTCCACTAGTAACTATAAGCTAAGGTTCAACAAAGACTAATCAAGCAGTAATAACACAACGAATGACCTATCGCAATACTAGGTCAATCATAATTAAGATAAGAGACGACCAATCAATATTCAATAACTAGGTTTCATATTATCTAAGCAAACACACAAGTAAATTAGCCTGACATGGAGAACATGCAAGCATACACACAATCAATTGAAGACATGATTAAATCAATGAAGTAAAACACTTATCTTGTGGTAAAATAGGGTATGGAACCCTAAGATATCTGTACAAGATGTACCTTGGTTCTGTTTAGGTTTTACTCCACAAAACTACCTCTCAAAACCTAAAAAATTCGATTCTATATATAGTGTTACAAAATGCGACGCGGCCACTTTAATTGTGACGCCATCGGGTCGCCGCCATTAGGTTTCTTCGCCCACGCCAACTCGCGGACGACGCCACCTTATGCTAGTGACGCCAATCTCCGACCGCTTTGGATCCAAATCTAGGCCGCCTAAGTCGCGACGCCTACTCTTTAAACCCGATGCCGTCACTTGCAAATTAGCAATTTGGCTAACATTCGTCTCAAGATATGTCGCGACGGCGCCGCATAAGCCCCCATCATTCCCTTCATTCCAAAGCAGCTTGAGTATCTCGATTCTCGACTTTGGTCATTTTCTTCATATATTCGCCCTTCGGGTCCGAATAAGTGTCATTCCAGCAATTTGCCTTCAAGATACCTAAAAAGTGAAAAGGAACGAAATTAAGTAGTAACGGATACAAAGTGATCAATTAAGAGCTTAAATGACCCCTCAAAAGGTACCTTTTAAATCCTTATCAACTGCTATTTGTTTACCAGGCTGCGTTTTGTCGTGGGGTGTAGTGTGTTTTGGCAACCAAAGGTTACAGCGGTTTGGTGTTTGTCTTTAGCTCTGTGCGGTTTGGCAGTCAGAGGTTATTGCGGTTTGGCAGCCAAAGGTGGGGTGCGTTTTACTGTTGGAGTGCGATTTGAGGGAGGAGTGCGTTTTGTGATAATAGGTTGCTGCTTTTTGGTTTTTGTTTGGAAGGTAGTGTGTTTGTTGTCGTGTTATTTTGTCTTGGAGTAAAGTATATTTGACTAATAATATTGAACATTTTCATTTTGAATAAATAATAATCATAACTCAAAGACAAGGATTTGGTGGCTTGGCTTGTTGTGGTGACTTGCTTTGACTGCTTTGACTCGCTTAGCTTTGGGTTTGGTGCGGTTTTCCGATCCGTGTATTGCTTAATTGTCTTGTAGATTAGTGATTTTGCCATGGGCGTTTCTGGCGACTCCCAATACCTTACCCTTTACAAGGTTGCGACGGTGCAAAGCGGGAATGGTAGAGGGCTTTATAAGAAATATTTCATTGAACACTTGAATACTCGTCATTTTAAACGGATGTTTTGGCACAAAGATCGTGTTCCGAGGATTTCTTCTTTATTTTCCGCTTGACCAGAACTTACACGGGGGTTTGGCTCGTGGAGTGTGTTTTGTACACACACGCTTAGTAAAATTGTAAACATGACGATGGTTTTAGCTCCTAGTTTTCATGAAGTCGCAATCTATGGCATACCCGCGCTCGTGACCAATTTTAGACGTAGTGAATGGCGCTATTGTTTTTTCGGAAACCACTGTTTATGAAGTTGGCGAAAGGGTTGATCCTTTGGTACCTTCATAGACGAAGGTCGTTTGTTTTGACATCAACCTCCTAGGTCGGGTTTTCTTGAAAAAGTTGCACGGGTTAAATGTATCCCCAGGCTACGACGGTTTTGATAAGATTTTTCGTAATGCACTTGACAAGGTCCTTGCCTGCCCGGGGTATTTATCGATGTGAGTGCAACTCATTATCCTGCCATGTTGTGTTTTGACCACCTTCGCGCCAACTAATAGAGCCCAACCGAAGATCCGGAGAACGAGACATGCCATGAATGTATCTCCAGTGCTATCCTCCTTGGAAGGATCCCCAGTAGGATGGGATTGGTGATGGAACGCTTATCTGGGATCACTTCACACTTCGGTGGGATGAAGAAACCTAAAGACCTTGATGCAGCTAACTTGGTTCAATGTAAGCGAAAACAGGTGGACGGGCACTTTACTGCTGCCATTAAGGTGCTTACATCCTCCGGTGTCGCCCCTATACATCTGACACCCTGCATGAGCTAGAGGCCAAACACCCCCACGCCCCACCCCAACTTTGTCATCTTCACCTTTATGTGGAGATACCCTTATTGTGGATAAAGATTTGGTGTTGAATAGGATCTGGAGTTTTCCGAAAGGGACATCATGTGGCCGGGATGGGCTTAGAGCACAACATTTAATGGATATTTTGGGAGGGTCTGTGTCCGCCATTGCTGATGATCAACTAGGGTCTCATCGGTGTTTTCAACCTGTTCTTGGTGGTAAGTACCGCTTCTTTAGGGGAATATATTGCTAGTGCCCCTTGACCCCCTTTGGTTAAGCCGGGCAGAGTGTATAAGGCCTATTGTTGTCGGGTAACGGGTGGTGTGGCTCAGACGAATGTGGCTTCTTTTTCGTTGGCAACTCATGAACACCTATTTGCAGGACTTTCAATTTGGGGTAGGCGTTCC
>OU343216.1:11494386-11605802 GCA_910596185.1 Chrysanthemum makinoi | reverse complement strand
AACACATACACATAAATGTATTATTATACACTTAAACTGGACATGAATACGGTATGTCGAACTTTATACAGAAAGATGTGACTAGTAACTTAAACTTTTTTTTTATCACATAATATTATACACGAAATATGACATATAATATGACTTGTCGAGATCTTATAGAGACACAGTATGTAACTAGTAAATAAGCTTTTTTTCACATAATAATATACACGAAATATGACATGAATAGAGACTACTCAACTCCCTTATAGAGACAAAGATGTTACTGGTATACAAACATTAGATACGCAGTGGGTCACATTATATAAAACCACGTTGTTGTATTCAAAAAATTACATCTTTTTATCTTTTGTTAAATCCTTATGTAGGTCAAGAGATGACATTCAAAGTCCGACTACACCATTATGGAAGTTTCACTTCACCACCTGGAAGAAAGTTTGTAGGTGGTATAGTTGCTTGTGTAGATCCCAATTGATTATTTAAACTTTTCGTCAATCAATTGAAAATAATCTTAACCAATTGAACAATGAGAGAATCTCCTTCAACCCCCACCAGCTAGGGTTTAGGGTTTAGGGTTTAGGGTTTGTGGTTTAGGTTGGGGTTTAGTGTTTAGGGTTTAGTGTTTAGGTTTAGGGTTTGGGTTTATGGTTTAGGGTTTAGGTTTTTTGTTGATCACATAATTGTATACACTAAATATGACATGATAGAGACTACTGGGGTCTTATAGAGACAAATATGTGACCTGCTATACAGTTTTTTTTTTATCACATAATATATATATACTAAATATGACAAAGAGTATGACTTGCCGAAAACTTTATAGAGACACAGATGTGAATAGTAAATAAACTTTCTATTGATCACATAATTGTATACATGAAATATGACATGATAGAGACTACTCAGGGCCTTTATAGAGACAAAGATGTGACTGGTATACAAGAAATATGACATTAGTTTCACTTGTCACGAAAACAAATTTTTTATCACATAATATTATACACGAAATATGACACATGTTAATTACTTTTTGCAAACACACATGCTAATATTACGCTATAAATAACACTTCCACCTAAAATTGAATGTATATACATCTTCACAATACTTACAAAAAGAAAATGGCCTTGAATTTATATAAATTCAAATGTATGTTACATTACGGTGAAATAAAGCGCGATGTGATTATGGATCACGATATAACATATTGGGGGTTAGTTGATATGGTGGTGAATAAGTTTAAATTGAAGCAAAATGCCAGAGTAAATTTAAATGTGAAAGTCCCTTCAAAGAGACTTTCGACTCGATGTTACTGATCGACAACGAGGTAAACGCTTGTTCAATGTGCTTTAGAGTCTCTCCTGAACTTGTACACTTGTATGTTTTAAACTAAAATAATGGAAGAAACAACAAGTTTTGGTTCAACTCGCAAGTGCCGAGTTTTATACTTTTTCCCTCCAATGGTAGAAGAAAACATCGGCCCATCAAATGATTTTCAAAACAATGACTATAACTATAAAGATGAACCAAATTTCACAAAACCAAGGTCATCATTCGCTTTCGTGAGATAACGAACAAGAAGATGATGACTCGGATTATAAAGATGAGGCAAACTTCACAAAACCGGGGTCATCATTTTCATTTCCTTCAAATGACGAACAAGAAGATGATGGCTCAAGTTATAAAGATGAGGCAAATTTTACAAAACCGTGGTCATCATATGCTTTTCTATCTGATAACTAAGATGATGAAAATGATTGTTTTGATGAAATAAATAAAACCCAACACCCCAGAACCATAAATGGCCAAATGTTTTTGACCATATCCCTAAAGTTCCTGAACCACCACTTTACACGCCAAAACCTATGCCTACAAAGGATTATAACAAAAACTGGTAAAAATCAATAGGATTTTTTAACTAGGCGGAATTAGACTTGGCATGGGTTGAAAGCTTTACAAGATGGTTATGAATTTGTTTCGAAAAAAACTAACCCTACAACTTACAACATAAAATGCGTCCATTATGCACAATGTGCATGGTATATTAATGCCGACGTTAATAAATTCAGATGTTTTTCAAATTACAAGCATGAATGATATATTCACACGTGTCCTTAACCCAAACATATCCTAACCATCGAAATGCAAACAAAAAGTTATTGCTCACATTATGAAAGATAAATTAGAAGATGGTAGCCGTGATTTGAAAAGGAGAGATATACAAAAAGATATCATGGCACAATATAAAACATCTATATCTTACCAACAAGCATGAAGAGGGAAGGATTATGGGTTACAATTGTTAAGAGGTTCACCATTAGAATCGCTTTGAAATGCTACCGACATCACACAACTTAGAAAAAAAACCCGTGGACGGTCACACGTATCAAGAAAAGCAATCAAGGGGTTTTTGAAATTTTATTCATTGCCATTGGTGCATCGGTAAGTATTGTTCAATTTTTTTTATAAGTGCATGCAAATACCCGTTTGCTATTATAATTTAAAAAATTGTTTATACGCAGCCTGACGTTTGTCAACCATCTTCGCCCACTACTTATAGTGGACGCGGCATTTAAAGGAACTTACAAGGGTACAAATTTGAAGCCGCTGGGATGGACGGAAACAACCAAATTGTGCCTATTGCTTACGGAATATGCAGAGGGGAGACTAGTGATTGTTGGTCATGGTGGATGTCAGTACTTAGAGAGTGCATCGGCGATAACTCCAATATGATTATCATATCCGAGAGGCGCCTTGCAATAGCTTCTGCAGTGAAGGAATGAGTTTCGTCGGCGCTTCATGGTATTTGTTGTCCGGATCTAATGATGAACCTTCCTTGAAAAGCAATAAAGTTAAAGGTCTATATGGGGCATATGCAAAGCGTATACTCCGATGAGTGGCAACGACAAATGAACATACTCCGGGCCGTACAACCCGAAGCACACCGAAAGCTAATGGCGGCCGATCCTAGACGTACTGGTCTCGAGCACATTGCCCACGTAGCCGCTACAATTATTGTACGCCTATGTTGTCGAAGTCGTTAATGCATGTACTATATTGTACGTAAAGCTACCGTGAATGTTGTTGACCGACACGCACCGGTATGGTTCAAAAGTGGTATTTTTAAACGTCGTGAAGTCGCGGTATTTATTGTTTAAAACATGACGTAGTCAAGAATCATTTTGAAAAATATGTTAGATAAGTTAATTAATTTAATTTTACATTTTTGTGTAGCAAAATGAAGCGACATCATGTGATCAGGCGCATATAAGGTGGAGAAAAGAAGAATGAAAAGCGCCGCTTGGGTTGTACGGAATTACTCAATTTCGATATCAAGTTTATGATGGACAATATAACCGTGAAGTGAACTTTACGAATCGGTGAATGAATGTCGGAAATGGCAAATTTCGGATACCTTGTGGTCACGTTATTGCTACAAGGTTTTGAACCTAACAGATTGTGTGCAATATGTACATGACTGGTTCAAAAAGGAAAAATATCAAGCAACCTATGCAGAGTCAATTCAATTTGTTGGAAATTTTAACGAATGGGAGTATCCAAGCCATATACATCCTCTTACTCCTCCAACAATGGACAATCCTCGCCCAGTCGTCCAAAAACACGTAATCGATACTATCTCAAGGAGAAGAGCCAAGAACTATTAATCAGAAAGGTGCAAAGAAGTGGGGCATAACCGATCTGTGCAAAAATCATTTGTCCCAGATCCACCTAACCGCAAGGGTAAACAAAAGCAAGGGAAATTTCCAACTAATGAGCAACATGACACTCGCACCTTTTATGACCAAAGATCACCCGCTCGATCAAACTTTTATGGGAAACAATCAATTCTCATGGCAACAATTTGGCCAAAACACATACACTAATCAAGCAAATGGTCAAAACTAGTTCTTTTGGCAACCATATGGTGACAACACATACCCCACAAACCAATACGCTTCACAAACATACCACCATAACCCATACCCATCTCAACAATATGCTGAAAACACACACACATCACAAACATATGATCAACATAACACACAACAAAATTTCAACCTATCTCTCAAGAAAACCGAATGCAACCACTTGAAAATGATCTTCAATACCGCCTCAAGTGTATCAAAGAATACACTTCCCAAAGAACACAACTCTCAACATCTAGATGATCAACAAATGCAGGATTCAAATAGTTGGTTTAATCGGTTTGGTTTTTAATAAGGTAGAAGTCAGATGGACTAGTTAACAACTATTAGTATGTTGTTTTTCTCGTGCATCATGCTTTTCATTCTCAATTATCCAATTGATGTCTGTTCTGTCTATGTATTTCAATTTTACAAGTGATGTTTATATTGAATAGACAATATTTGAGCATGTGTTTTGTGTAAAAATAGTTTAAAGTAACAAATTTACAAGTATGTGAGGCAATAATAACATAACGTTTTTTATAATGACAATATCTGATACATTTTGTTTTTCTGTGATATCTCTAATTTATTTAAGTAGAGAGAGAACTTCGCAAACCCAAATGAGATTCAAATGAGATTCAATTTTATACACCATCATAAACACAAAAATAAGTTCATTACATTTTTATAACAAAAATTATATAACAAAAATTAAATTACAAATTTTGTATAAAAAATAAGTGATGTTTGGCCAAGATAATAAGTTGAATGATGTTTGTCAAAGCTGTGATGTTTGTATTGATATGTCAAAGCTGTTGTCCCCAAGCATGGCCCACATGTCGGATTTCGCCTCAATGTTTATGTGAAATGGTGGTTTCTCTCTTGTCACCGCCGTCCCCACATAATGTCGATTTCTTCAATTTAGAGGCTTTTTTTTTTTTTTTTTACTACGCACGATAATTATGGGGGTAGCTGACACGCAGTCCTTCTACGATTCCTGCTCAAATTTGAAGCGAAATGCTAGGCCTTTTTGGATATATGATAAAAAAAGGTCCTCTGCAGGACAACACAAACTCTGCAGGGCCTTCCAAGCAATGTTGCAAAAATCGGTCAACTCGGCCGATTAATCGCCGGAAATGCGATCGGTCGAGTACCTTGTCGATTTTAAAATCGGTCAAAAATCGACCTAGGAAAAAATCGACACTAAGTAGTCAAAAATCGGCAAACGGTCAAAATCGGCCAAATCGGTAAAAAATCCAATAATCGCATCGGTCATTTTAAATAATAATAATTTAGGCATTATACTTAATTGGGGATCGTGATATTTCACTTATAACGCACAATGGGCATCATAATCGAATTAGAGCCTTTATTGAGGTTGGAAACATAGCGGGCTTGGAATTGGTTAAGATTTTAGTTTGGTCTCCGAAATACCAAAAATTGCAGAAATGTCAATCCTATTAATCACCGAATAATCCCGACTTGACCGATTACTGCAAGCGTGGTCGACCGCCCACTACCGATTCACGATTTTTGCAACATTGCTTCCAAGTAATTTTCGCTTTTGGAAACACATATCCGTCCATAGCAACTCACTTGTAAAATCGTGCCTTCTTATGAGCTAATTAAGGTTGCCTGTAGCGGGTCAATCCTCTCATTTTCTCTGCCACGCTAGCTTTCTCTCAAATGACGTTAAGTCGACTGGGTGCCTTAGTAAAGACGACTTTAATAAAATTAATTAGGAAGTGAGAGTTTTGTTTTTATGTGTGTAGTATAGTCGATCGTATATACGACCGAAATCATCAAAAAACACTTGCGATCAAGTGGAGATCGGCTTCCCCACAATAACACGATCGATTGGAGATCGATCGATCCAATCGATCGTTTGACTTTACTGGGGGCGGCTTAAAAAGTCAAAATTATTAACACAAGGCTTTGGTTATATCAGTGAAAAAACATATGCATCAAAAGTGTGAAAAAACAAAGTTTAAAAAAAAGCAGAGGGACAATATTGCAAAAAGTCATCAACACAACATACCTAAAATAACAAACGTGATAAGTTCTAGAAATGCATGATATGTACCTTTTTAAATTTTAAATGTGACATAAACCCTAATTTTATCTTATAAATACCTCATTCGGAATTGGAGAATGGAACAAAGAGAGGCGCTCCCATAAACGAATGAATGGGACTCTTGGTCCTGATCGAACGAGATTCCGGTTATTGCATTTGCCCAATCCCTACAATGCGATACACATCACTTGAAAACACGTCTACTGTTCGAATTCGTTATTCAATTCCAACTGTTTTCAAGGGCGGAGCTACATGAGGACCGGGAACATTCTCGGTCCCCCTTAGACCTAAGCTCGTTAGTGTATCTTTTTCGCGATTTCATGTGTTAAAAAAATTCATCTCGACTCTCCCATCTAATGTTTTATTGGAAAAAATTTTGTTTCGAAGCTCCCACGAAATTTTTTCTAGCTCCGCCTCTGTTCATTTGAATTTTTTAATTGGTCAAGAGTCAACTAAAATACGGGGCATGATATTTGAACCCTCCTTATAGGTTTCAATCATTGGATGCATCGTAGGGTTGTACGGTGTGCATCGCGGTGTTGTACTGTCTGCATCACGAGTTGTACGGTTGATCGATAAGGAGAGTCCCTATAACACAACCCCTAAAATATATGTAGCAGACCATTAGTGTTATGTAGTTATACACTTGTACCATTTATTTAACAGTTGTCGTTAGTTAAACCTACACGTCTTCCTCACATGTCTAGAGACAGAAAGCTTGCATAAGTTGTTGATAATCATATAAGGTTGTGGACAATGGCGATCCAGCGACTGAGTTTTTCTCCGCCGCCTTTCTCTCTCCCTCATTTTAAGACAACCAAGTTGCCACAAATGGCACCAAGTTAATTTTTTAATTCAAAATTTTTAAACAACAAATTTAAACTTCATTAATAATAAAACTTAAACATTACAATACTTGGAATAATAATAAAAACATTACAAAGACAGCAAAAAACCTAAACTAATAATCTAAGTTATACATTATCTTGATTGTTGCCTTCATATCCATAAGTTCACGCTGTTGTCGTGCGGGAAAATTTAGGTCGATTGCTGAATTATAGAAAATTATGTCTTGGTCCCATTTTGTTTTTTTATCAGCTCAATTTGCCGACGTTGGAGCTCAATTTTTTGCATTTCCAACTCCTCGACTCGCCGACTTCTTGCCTCTTCTATCTCCATATCTTTTTGCCTCAAATTTATGTAGTCCTCTGAGATCTCCCTCTTTTTTCTTGATTTTGACGACTTGAAGTTGAAGTTCTTCTCGGCTAACGAACTAACAAATGATTGAGTTGGCTCACGAGAAGAGGCGGATGATTTCTTCTTGGATGCATCACAACCAATTGGTCGTGATTCTCGAGTCTCTTCCTCCTCAAAATCATCCATGCTATGCAAATTCAAACCACCTTTTGTTGACCCCGAGGTGGTTTTCGAAGTCTTGGATTCTTCCAACCCCTTATGTTATTCATGAAAGAAGGCATCTCAATATCCTTCCAAGCAAAGATGATTCCTCAAAACTTTCCAACACTCCTCAAACGTAAAATCATGATGGTAAATCAAGTTGTATTCTCTAAGACCTTTTTGGTATGAATCATGGTCATTTGCTCCACTTTCGTGATTCTCTTGGATATTCTCAATAATTGCACAAAATGCACCAATTCTACAACGAACCCTATTCTTCCATTTTGGAAAGAACCTAGTCGTACATTCTATCTGAACCAGTTTCATTTATAAAGTAGGTTATCATCTCCTCCCAACACCTCGACCTGTTGATAACGTTTCCTCTCTCGGAATTTTCTGATACATTAGTCCAAGCTTTACACGGCGCGACCTCTTCCGCCTTTGTCCATGGTTTGGGCTTTGGATCTTGGTTTACGACACTCTTGCCCTTGGTTTAGGCCTTCTCCTTTGTAGCACTTCTCGAAGGCTTCTTTGGTTCATTGGCGACGTCTTTTTCGACATCGCCATCTTCTTCAACCGAATGGAACTTGAAACGAACCGGTGCGAACCTTGCCCCATCAAGCATCTTGACTGATAATAATTTCGCATAATGTTGAGTCGGATAATTTTGACTCGGGTATTGTTGAGTTAAGTCTTGGATAAACTCCTCCAAATCATCCATATCAAGATTAACACCCTCAAGCGGGGAAAACTCTTGATTTGGTTGGGAAGACTGTGGGAAATCCATGTTAGATGATACTGACGACCCATCGTTGGTGACGGTGAGATTCAAGATAGTAATGATACATGCTGGGACATATGGACGAATAAGGTAAAGCGCATTTTGAATTTGTAGTGGTTGTGGTAGTCATGTTGATATTCAAAATTTGTGCACAAAAGCCGAATAGCGAATACTTTGATTTGGTGGTGGTGTTACAGTTAATTGAAAAATTGATCCGTGCAGAAATTCAAATTGGACATTTTGGGGTAGTCGGGGTTTTGGGGTTTTTGATTTGGGAGTTTTTTGCTTGACATGATGAATATTGATGAGAAGTTGTTTGGGTTGTGTTTAAAAGTGTGTTTGAGATTAGTATTTATAATATTGTAAAAGTGTCAAAGTTTAAAAAAAAGTTTTTTTTTTTAATTGCAAATGGTACAATTTTTGGTTTGCTTGCGTGTTTTAAACTCGGTCGACAAGCCAACCAAGTTGTCTCATTTTTTGCACGCCAACCGATCACGACCAGAAAGCCACAATGGCCGACCGATGGCGACCGATCGATCAACCGATCAGTTTGACCAACCGTTGTACACGTACCTAAGTATGCTTCGCTTCTTTATTATGTTTGATACAGTACCTAAAGACATATCATGTTGGCTGGAGTAGATTTTCTTAGTGATACTAATGATCCGTAAATGTTACTCCCCATGTAGTTCCTTCACGTTAGTTCAATTCATGACGTAACTCGACATTTGCTAATTCTAAAAGACTAATGATGTTAAAAGTCATATTACTTGCCATCTTATCGTTTTTTAAGTATTGAATAAATTCTTTTCTTCAATTGTTCAATATTATCTTTTAATGATAGTTATATCCTGTGAATGTGATGACCAATTTTTCCTGTGGGTTTGAAAAAAGTGCCTCCACCATCCCTAAAATAAATTACATAAATGGTCCTTGTGGTTTAACAAAAATTGCATTCACCGTCCCTAAACGTTTTTTTATCCACTTCTTAGGGTTTTGATCGATTATTTTTTTATATATGTTTTATATACGCCAATCTACGCTTTTATCTATTTTATATATCGCTTTTATCTACGCTTTAAAATAATACAAACGTGTATAAAAAAACGTAGATAAAAGCGTATATAACAACATATATAAAAATGTATATAAAATCACGTATGCAAAATCACATATATAAAAACGTAGATAAAAGCTTATATAAAAACACACATATGAAAAAATAGATAAAAATGTAGATAAAACGTATATAAAAATGTAGATAAAAACGTGTGACAACTGGTAATTTCAAAAACCATTTTTAAACCACATTACTTTAAAATTTGGCAAGTTAAACATTCGGAAATGATCTTTTGATATTTCGTGGAATATCACGTTGTCGAATCTTGTATATGACATTTAGTTAGGCACTACTAGACTCCGGCACTAAGCAAAACCTAATATATCTAGAAAACTTGAGAAATACTACTTGTCAGGTAACTAAGAATCATGGCACACAAAAGGAAACACGTTAGACTCTTTACGTAGAGAATATGAGCTCGGGAAGTAAGAATCGGGAAACTTGGGAAAAAATACATGAATGGTCCCTTTGGTTATAACCCCCCCCCCCCCCCTTGATGTTATTATTGTTAATTTTTTTAAAGAGTAAATGTATGTTGGTCCTTGTGATTTTTTTCATCTCACATACAAACACACACAAACACAATCATCATCATCTCTATCTCACTTCTCTCTCTCCCCCTCATTTTACCTTAGCTGTCGCCGGCAACAACCGGCCACCACCCCTCACCACCTACACAAAAACGTTCCTCTACACCTCCTCTACCCGATACACCACCACATGCGCCCATCACACCCCTTTCGACCGTTCGTACTACCCACGCGCCGGCTCTACACCACCACAACACCACCATCTTTTGATACCGCGAAGCGGAAAAGGTAAGGACGAGTCACGCGAGTGGTGACTCGTTATTCTTGTAACTCGTGTCACGAGTTGACTCAATTTGGCTCTGGTTAGGCTAGAAAACATGGGAAAAAAGTTTTGATCATAAAACATGGTTAAAACTTAGTTGGTATCCGTGTCTCGTGTGCCATGGGTGTGTGTGTCGAGTCGGGCAGCCGTGAGCTCAAGCTCACGGTGTGGCCTTGTTTGTGATGTTGTCTTGATATTATTCTTGTTATTTATGTTTATTTAGTTTTCTTGGTTTGGATGAAACCTTGGTGCCGAATGGTTTGTTTTCAAGTTGAGATTGGTGGTTTTGAAGTTGAAATGGTGATATGTTGCTGATATAGTCGAGTGGGTAAAAACCCTCAATTGGTTCTTTTGGTTTCAGAGGACAGAGTCGGAGACCCATATGGTCTCTAAGGTGACTTTGGAAGTTGTGAAATTGTTGGAGAAATATTGTTGTTATGGATGTATGGCCGAGAGGAAGGAGAAGCCGGGACCGTATGGTCACGGCAAAATAATACTTGTGGTGTTGGTAAAAATTGAAGTGGGATATCGGTTGTGTGACGATTACTAGGGATGAAGGTTAGGTTAGACGTGAGTCGTAGACGACCACGAGAAGTTGAAGTAGTTGTGAATATGGGACTTGACTTTTATTTTATGGCTTGATGATATACTTGTGAGCTTTGCGCCAAGTCGGTGTTAAGTTGACTTTCTAGTCATCATTGACTCCGACAAAGCCGTAACATGGACAATAATTTGAATTATCGGACTTGATATGACATAATAAATCGAGAAGTAATGACTTGGAGTTGTGACTCGAAACAAATGGTAACTCGAGTTAAATATAACGATAACTTAAGACGTAAACGATAAATAATAATAAAGGTTTTCATATAATGAAAAATAAATGACAAATATATTTTACTTGTTATGATTTCTTTATAGACAAATAATAAAAGGAAGGAAAAGAGAAGTCCAATAAATGGGTTACTGATTTGATCAATTAAGTATAGTAAAAGAGAGAAACTCAAACAGTTAGGTTTGAGTCCCCGAATCGTTCCTAGCGAAGGATGAATGGAGTTTATAACTCATGTCGTGTTTTATGGGTTTTTGAATGGGAAATAAGGGAAAATGATGGGATCTTACCCTACGATAATGAAACATAAACTAAATCGAACTCAATAAGCATATAAAACAATTACGTAAAGCAAATATAACCTAAAACGCAGCTACGGGAATTTTAAAAGCGTGAATTAAAACCAAATAAAGGGGATTTATGCTAAAATTATGAAATGAAATCTAAATTTAACTCATAAGACATGAAATTTGATAAAATGAAACTTTTAAAACTTAAAATGTAAGAAAAATACAAAAATGAGCGCACTTGGGAAGAACCCGAGCCTAAAACGTAAAATTTGTGAAATAACGACCCTAGGAATGTAATTCTAATTTATAATGTAAAATACGATAAAATAAAATTTTAGCACTAGTAGGATAACTGATACAAGAGATCGTAGTGATAGGGTTTTAGCAAGCTAATTTAAGCACCAAAATAAGCTCTATATACTACTTAAAGGCAAATTAGAGAAATTTGGGACTATAGACTACTAGAGGGAACAAAAATTAAGCACTAAACTACATTAAATAAGCAGATAAGCTGCTTTGAAAAAGCTAAAATGAGATAACAGAGTCAAGTGCAAACGTGAAGAGGCATATGGGACCTGATTATGTGCTAAAATAGGCACTAATGAAGTTCTAACTCTAACAAAAGCAGAAAGCTAAAGCTAGTACTAGCTACAATTGGAAACAAAATTAGGCAAAAATAATAAGAGAATAAGCAGATATGCAGATTAGAAGATGACTAAATGGGAAACTTTCATGACAAAGAAACAAGGCTTTAGGGACACAAAAGACAACTTTAAAGTTAAAAATAAGCACTCTACACACTTCCTAAATCCAAATAAGCTAACAACATATAATCTATGCTAAATTGAGAACAAGAAAATAATTTTAACCGATTTTAAAACTAATTATAACCATGAAAGGAACTGATGAAGTTCTGCTTTGGCAGGAATAAAGAGGAGTAAATGCATTTGCAATTGAAAACTCAAAATTGTACTTGAAAGCTAAAATCTATTATAAGTAAAGCTTTAAAATCAGTAAATAAACTCAAATGACTTACACTACTTTTCCTAAATCATTTAAACTCTAAAAATGTTATAAATCCAAACACCCCTTGATTGATCCAAAACTAAAATTTGAACTAAAAACTTAGGAGATTACTTGACTTTAAAGATTGGAAAGCTCAAATAAACTCACAACTTAACATTTTAACAACTTTAAATCGAAATTAACCTAAACCTGGTTTTGATTTTTAACTTTTGACTTTTGTTGACTTTTTGCAAAACTTTGAGAATAGAACAAATTAAGAGAGGAGAAAGCTCACATAAGCTTCAATAAGCTCATATGAGCTTAAATGAACAGTAATTTGAGCTTATGGAACACTAGCAACAACAAATTAGAGATTGAAATAAATGACAATTATAAAATTGAATTTATAAAACTAAAGTTACAATTATAAAATTGAGATTACAAAAACTAATTTACTATAGAAAGCATTAAATGACGTAAAATGGATGGTCAAAACTTTTCTAAAACATGAAAAAGTGGACGATTTGGTCTCATATGAAAGGGGTCTTTATATAGGCTTCTAATGGGGCTTCTAGGAAGTTTCTAGGACATCAAATCTCAACCATTGATCAATTCTCTTGTCACCACTTCTTATCACGTTCTTGATTGCTTTTGTGAGGTGTTCTCCAATCAAACCATTCCATTCTCGACAAGTCGGCAATCCGTGTGTCACACCCTCGACACGCTGTCGATGTTACTAGAAGCTCTTAAGTTGTAGGTTAATTGTATCGTGTAAAAGGTGAACGGATAGTGAATAGGAAAAGGGATAAAAGAGCGCTTTTGAAGATTTGACGTGATGTGGGAAGGATGGGTTGACTGGGATAAAATGAAGGGGTTTAGAAGGATTTTGGCTGGGGTCACATGTGGATGGGACGTGTCGAATAATAAGGATCATGGGGTCAATTGGGAATGGATTGGGCTGAAGGTTGGAAAAGGAAATGGGTTGGATAATATATTTGTTTTTGGACTTGATTTTGCGCCTTTTTTATTTTTATAAGGTTAAGTACCATTTTTGATATATTGTAAATAAAAAGGACCAAATGTGAAATAATGAAGGGTAAATTGGTAATTTCGGTAAATGGAAGGTGAATTGTGTAATTTTGGATAAGTGAGGGTGTGTTTTGTAAATTTGGTAAAGTTGAAGGGTGAAAAGTGAAAACTCCCCGAACATGATCCACAACTCCGTAAAATATATCTTTGAGCATAGAAAACCTAAAACTCGATCCCGCATCGGCTTTTGCTCTCTTCTTTCCGTGCTCGATTTTCTTTTGTTTTGTCTTTCTTTTGTCTGCTTTCTAATATCCGCATTCGCACATGTATAAAATCAAGAAACAAACGAATATCGCATTAACGCTTGTTTCCTGCTATTTTGGGTGGGCTGATAAAGAAAATGTATGTGTTTCACACATACAAGTTACTAAATGTTTCGAGGGCACGCAAAACTAAAAATGCCATAAATACTAATCATATGCCATTTTAATTGCATGTCACGGATACTTCACATTAATAAACCTAACTTTTTTTTGGTAAAGAGAGTAATCCCCAAGACTCGTAAATATATTAACCAAATAAACGTTTAAGTACAATGGATATGAGTGAAATCCCATATCTCGGCCCGTTACATAGGCATAAAGCTTACATAACAAGATACTACCTATTTTCTTAACTAGAAAACAAACCACTACTCAAATGATAACATAGGACATAACGAAAGAAATTACTTCCTAGGTCCTTGAAGCTTGGTGCCATACATGGTATTAAAGGCATCCAAATTCCCTAAGATCGAAACCGCCGCGATAGTCATCGTAGTCATAGTTATCATACTCATCTTCAAACTCTTGGCCACCACCAAATAGATTGGTAGACTCATCAAATGGGTTAGCAACCACCTCATCTTTAGAATCAGACACCACGATCTCTCCCACTTTAGAAAAAGGGTTAACTCTCTTAGTAGAAGAGATGGGCGGTATACAAGAATCACTAGTTTTGGAGCCATACCCCACTCCATCTCATTCAAATCACTCCAGGGGTTCTTGTGATGCAAGACTGCCTTAGTAGACTTATCTTCATTAAATTCCATTGTACGCACGTAATCCACATCCTCGTTGGTGTCATTTGAAGGAATATTAAGAGCATCAAACTGATTAGATGTAGAGATCTTTGTTCCACTCAACTAGCCACATCGAAGCATTCTTTTTAGTGACTTCCACTTTCTTAGGTTCAGGAGGAGTCTTTTTGGGTTGATATTGAAACCGCTACCCACAAACAGTTTAGTAAACCCTCCTCTGACCTGAATAGTAGAACCACCTTGCTTTCCTTTCTTCTTATTATTGACCGTCTTGAAACCATCATTAACACGCTTAGTAGGTCGAAAGGAGGTTCAACAACTTTAGGACATTCAATAAGAGTATGACCAAAAATCTTATATTTATCACAATGAGGTTCCACTGTATTCAACCCGTATCTTCTCAATAGTCGAACCCACCCATCAAGTAACAAGATCTCAACAAGTAGTGCCGTCCCTAAGCACCTCATCCGACTTCACTTCAATCATGCATCTAGCAAACCGCACATTTGGCTAGTAAAAGCATCAAACCTTTTGGGTGTGCCTATCAATGTGGCAAGGAGACTAAGGCCATCATCCGAAAACATAGCAAGAGGAACATCATGGAATTTAACCCACACCGGGATGTTGGTCAAATCCTCTTTAAGTAGGTTGGTGTTCAATGTCCATGGTTTAAGAATACTAGGTACATTTCTAATCAACCAAGGACCGTTTTCAAGAACATCATCAACACCTTTCTTCGAATTGAACTTAAAGAAGAAGAACCCCTTTGCATTCATCATTACCTTTTGTATACCAAACTTAGCCCATGCATTGCGTTCAAAGTAATCAACAACATGAAAAGCAAGTCGTTGACCAAGGAAGTACCCATACAAAGTATTCTCAAACCTAGTGTTCACCTCTTCAACCACTTTCATCGGGATGAAAGATCCACACTATTAGCTTCTCAATACCAATGCCCATGTGCATTCGTGATCAACCTTATCATTATTATGACCATTAACATTAGAAGCCATAGGACCACTCAGATCTTGAGGAGGTTTCAATAATAACAATAGCAAGTAGCATCTCCTCTAGCTCCTTCGTGACTCGGCACCTTAAGATGCTCAAATGGATTAAATAGTAGTAGTAGCATCCACACGGCCGGTTTTAATGGTTGCCCATATTCACCCACAAGAACAAGTTTTTCCTCAAAGATTTGTTTTTCAATAGCACGAATTTTCAATAAAGTATCATGACCTCGATGCGTCATGACTAGCGCTCATGACTAGGGCTTGTACCAAGTGAAACCGGCTCCACTTGTCCATCAGAACGAGAACCAGAAGCAATAGGTGAAACCATCTCCACATGAGTTTCAATCGAACTCTCCATAAACACGTAATAAGACTAACCCTGAATAACACAATCACCACACAAGAACACGCAAAGAAGCAGGACCACGTTCAACAACGCCAAGAAAACCCTAGTTAATAACCAGGGTTTATAATCGTGAAGAGCAATAAAGACTAACCCATAATCAATCAGTTGCACCAACAGAATTATAAGAGAAAAGAGACGATAGTGCAAAAAACTGATCAAGGAAGCAGAGATGCATCGAAAACGATTAAGAAAACCCTAAGAATAAACGTTTGAAACAAACCCCTAACAATGAATGTGATCGGCCCAAAGAACTAATCTACTAATGATATTCACGACTGAATACCACTAATTGATCAGGGTTGAAACAATTACAAGAGTTATTGGAGCAGAATTAAACGTTGAGGATGAGAGCAAGGGTTTAAAAAATCGCCAATGGGAGAGAAAAAGTGGATCGGTTTTAGGGTTTAGTTAATAATAAACCTAACTTACCTAACTAACGAACTTAGTTGGTTGATGAATCAAACAAGACCTCGTTGGTTATGTTGGAAAGGTCTAGTAATGACAACGTATCCTACGACACCTTAGGACGTGGTATAGTTTTGGAATAATAAGTAATGCAAATACATTGTTAAGTTTATCAGGTTGACAAATTCGATAAGCTTTGACAATCTATTTAAGTGACTTATTAAACTAAAACTTTGACACATAGATTGTTGTGGGTTTACTTTATTGAGTTCTTGAGAAGGCTGTTCAAATGAGTCTTGTTGAGTTGACACAACGCACACACATATACCAAACACTAGAAACCGATATGAGAAAGAGTTTTGGAAATAAACTGAATATAGTCGATTGGGAACTACTAAATGGAAAAAATATGATCTGAGCCGAGTCTATGTTATTAGGTAGTGCCGAGTCAGTAGTTGTTGTTTCCTGATAGTCTATACTACTCTTTGTTTCTATTGATTCTTGTGCATTTGCTGGATTAAGGTGAGTTTCATGGCCCCACTTTTATTCATACTTTTTGCTTATTAAATCTTGGGGTGAGAAAACATGCAAACATTTTGATTGGACCGGTTATGAAATTGTGTTTTGTTACGCTTATTACGTAGTCAAGACTAAGGTTGTTGTACCTCTTTAACTGGCCACTATTAGGTCATTAATTTATGTTATAGATAGATCTATCGTGGTTGACTACCCCGTCTGGACTTGTTTACCCAACTTGCCGTGGTGGCACTGGATTTGTGGTTGTAAAATTTTCCATGACGATAACATCTTAGTTTATGTATGTGATTTGAGCGTGTGGTTGATATTTGCTATGGCTTTGTCTGCGTAATTAGTAGGCTTAATGTTTGGGGGTTGCACCTCGAAGTTAGTAAAGTCTTCCGCTGAACCTGTTTTGGGGGTGTTACAAATTGGTATCAGAGCCAAGATTATAGAAAACTGGGTACTTATCAAAACCTAGACTATAACCGCTTTTGAAAAATTGATCCAAAGACCGCCACATGACTGCCTGCCAAGCTGAAGCCTAAAGGTTTTTGAGCTAAAATTATGTGGTATTAAAGTGCTATTACTTTTGTTGAAAAATATTGATATGTTTATATATGGGAAACTTGATATTTTTAGGATTTGCTATTCGTATGGGATTTTGTGTATGACCGACCTCTAAAACGCCATTGCCAAACTACTATGCCTCTTTCGATATCACCGAGGACATCCTTGTCGCCGCTCGCTCTCAAAGATCACATATGTTGGGGATGGACTCGAGAGACCCATATGTCATGGCGAGACATGTACCGCCAGTGATGCATGGGACTACTTCGGGCCCCTCTCCATATGTTCATGGCTCTCCTACTTCTCTTACTATGCATTCACCTGCACGATCACCTCCTAGCTTCGTGTGATAGACTGCTACACCTCACACTTTGGCACTTCGTCGCAGAGCACGCATATCCATACGTTTACCTACCCTATTATCTTTCCGTGTTACCGCCCACTCTTCTCTGTCCCTTATACCCTCTACATCTTCATTTCAGATACCTAGTGCATCATCTTCTGCAGCTAGTGATTCATCACCACCTTCATCTCCTGACTCTCCGCCTGCTCAGAGGCGTCGACTTCTCGAGTCCAATGAAGAAGAAGACCCCGAATATGAAGAACTTCAATAAGAATAAGACTCTGATGAAGAACTCGGAGGAAGAAGACCCGGGGAGGAGTCTTTCGAGGAGGATGACCGGGCCGAGCCTCTGGAGGATGTTGAGCCCGAGCCTCGTAGGAGGACGAGCCTCAGCCTCGTGGCCCAATCTTTTCTATTCTCGTGGACCGCTTTTTCCAAGATCCGCTAATGCTCTATTTGTTCTTCTACTTGCCCATTGCTTTGGGGTGATATGTAGAAAATCCATGTGGAACACCATACTTCTTCATCACCTTCTCCATTTGAGCAATGCAAAAGTGGGTTCCTCTATCACTGATCAATGCCTTGGGAATCCCGAATCGTGCGAAGAGCCTTTTAAGAAAATGAATGACTACTCTTGCATCGTTAGTCCTAAGGGCTTGGGCCTCCACCCATTTGGATACATAGTCGATAGCCGCTAGAATGTATTCATCCGGATGATGGAAAAGGTCCTATGAAGTCTATACCCCAAACATCGAATATTTCATAGACTTGGATATAGTTCTCAGATGATTCATCCTTCATGAGATGTTTCGATCGTTGGCATGCATCGACGCTTGAACTAATCTCTTAACGCCGCGGAAAATAGTAGGCCAAGATAATCCAGACGAAAACTTTTCGTGCCATGACATTTACACCCGGATGCCCCCTAGATGGTCCCGCATGACATTCTTTCATAATTTGATCAATCTCTTCCGCAACACAACGTCGAATGATTTGATCGGGGTATATGCGGAATGAAGGGTTCATCCTGTAAATAGTATTTTAGTGCTGAAGAATTTTATCTTGCTTAGTCATGTAATTTGGCAAAACCCTACTAGACAGATAGTTAGCATAATCCGCATACCATGGCTCAATTTCCTTAATGGCCATTAGCCGTTCTTCGAGAAAAGAGTCGCAATCTCGTATGGTCTAATTTCTAAAGGTCCGGGTTCTCTAACCGGACAGATTATCACAAAGATTTTCAACTCCTTTTTTATCTCGAATTTCAATGTCGAATTCTTGAAGCAATAGAATCCACCTAATAAGTCGAGGTTTTGCATCTTGTTTAGAAAACAAGTATCGTAGCGCGGAGTGATCTCGTGAAGACTTACGCTTTGGAAAGGACAGATATTGCCCGAACTTATCGAAGGCAAAACCGCAACTAAAAGCTCTTCTCGGTGGTTGTATAATTTTCTTGTGCTACATTCATGGTTTTGATAGCATAGTAAATTGGTTGAAAATGCTTCTCCTTTCTTTGCCGAAGCACGCGCCTACAACATAATCACTAGCATCGCATTATGATTTCAATGGTTGGGACCAATCGGGTGTAACCATTATCTGAGCTCGAGTGAGATCTTTCTTTACTGATTGAATGCTTCCTTGCATTCTTCAAAAATCAGCAAGGCCCTTGATAAGAAGTTTGTCATTGGCCGCAATTTTCGAAATCCTTAATAAACCTTCTATAAAAGCCCGCATGACCTAGAAAGCTTCGAATGGCAATAACGGTAGTAGGATAGGGTAGTTTGGATATCACTTCGATTTTAGCTCTATCAACCTCGATTCCATTTCCAGAGACTTTGTGCCCCAAGACGATTCCTTCTCTTACCATGAAATGGTATTTTTCCCAATTCAAGACTAAATTCGCTTTTCACACCATTTCAACATCTTCCTAAGGTTGGATAGACAAAGGTCGAAGGAATTCCCAAATACCGAGAAATCATCCATGAAGACTTCCATGTTGTCTTCAATTAATTCATGGAATATGGCCATCATACATCGTTGAAAAGTGGCGGGGGCATTGCATAACTCGAAGGGCATTCTTGCTAAGCAAAAGTCCCGTAAGTGGCATAAACGTAGTCTTTTCTTGATCTTCAGGAGCAATGGGGATTTGGAAGTATCCCTAAAACCATCAAGAAAATAGTAGTACTCATGCCATGCTAACCATTCGAGAATTTGGTCGATGAATGGCAAAGGAAAATGATCCTTCCGGGTGGCATCATTTAACTTCCTGTAGTCGATACAAACACGCCAACCAGTAACCGTTCTCTGCGGTACTAAATCACCCTTTTCATTCTTTACAACCTTCATTCCTCCCTTTTTTGGAACCACTTAGATGGCTGACCCAAGGGCTATCGAAAATAAATGGGGTAGATAAAGCCGGCATCTAGGAGCTTGACGACCTCTTTTTTTACTCCCTCCTTGATATTAGGGTTAACTCTCCTCTGCGGTTGAACGGTTGGTTTGTAATCTTCTTCCATAAGAATTTTATGAGTACAAAAAGTAGAATCAATACCCTTAATGTCAGCAACACTCCACGCGATCACTCCTATGTATTCTCTTAAAACTTCTAAGAGCTTCCTTTCGCTTAGTGGTCACAAGAGCTTATGATGAGGGAGTTGGTCCTTTATTGAAGGAATGCGTATTCTAAATGGCTCGGGAAATCTTTCAGTTCTAAGGTAGGAGGTTCCTTGATTGATGGTTTTAGCTTGTTTTCCGGCTTTTGAAGCTCAAGAGGTTCAATTTCTTCCCTATGCGGGTAAAAGGAAATAGCTCCAACCATCTCAATCTCTTCATCATTGTATATCATGTTGTTATCATCATTCATGAATTCGTTTAATAGATACTCATCAATACAGCCATCTATGTCATCAACAAATTCATCAACTTCTTCAACAAAATAAATTGGGTGATCGTAGGAGGAGGAATGACTCATAGAATCCTTGATGTTGAAGGTTAAGCTCTCGGACCCCACTCAGAAGTGAGTTTACCATCATGAACATGGATGATGGCACGAGCAGTAGCCAAGAAGGGTCTTCCAAGGATTATCGGGACTGAGTTATCTTCCTCCATTTCTAAAATCATGAAATCAACCGGAAACTTGAACTCTCCTACTCTTACAAGAACATTTTCACAAACTCCAATAGGATATTTGATTGATCGATCAGCTAACTGAATACTCATTCTAGTTGGTTTCAGTCCTGAATATCCGAGTTTGAGGAGCAAGGAATGGGGCATCAAGTTAATGCTTGCCCCAAGATCCGCCAAGGCTTTTTTCATAGAAAGTGCCCCTATAGAGCAAGGAATGGTGAAGTCGCCGGATCTTCTTTCTTCTTGGGCGTGCCTTTTCGGATGATAGCGAGCACTCTTCTCCTAATGATATCAACCCTTCAAGTTTCTTCCGATTCGATATTAACCTCTTGAAGTATTTGCTATGTTTAGGGATATGATAAAATACATCAAGAAGTGGTATGTTAACTAAGTCCGCTTTAAGTAAGACAATATTCTCTCATTGTCTTCTGACCTTTTGATTCTTTAGACGCGAGGGGATAAGAAACCGCGCAGAGTAAGACAATATTCTCTCATTGTCTTCTTCACCTTTTGATTCTTTAGACGCGAGGATAAGGAATCCGCGGCGAGTCGGTCACGAACGGTGATGATGTTTGTGGAGGGGGTAGTGGGGAGTCGAAGGAGGTTCGTGCATTGCTCCATTTCCTAACTCGCTCCCGGTGGTGGGATTCTGGTCGTGGTGTGGGGATCCTTGGTAGTAATTCCTGATAGAGTAGTAATGGCACAAGTTGGATCGTGATGGGTCGGACCAGGTTCGCTTATTCTTTTGTGGAGTTCGGCAAACTGGCTCTCTAATTCAGCTTGTTGCTCTTGAATGAATCCTTCGAGACCCTTTAAAAGCATTGCCCCTTCCATGGTAAACTGCCCGAGTTCTTGTTCAAAGGCATCACGAATGGTGTATTCAGAACCCTCTTTTCCCTCAGTCTTCCATTTTAAATTACCCCAGGGAGTGCATTCATCGTATTGATAGAATGTGAGAAGGGAAGGGTCACCATAAATGTCGTGACTAGAAAGGAAGGCGCACTCTTGGCATGTGTTATCATCACACTCGTCGCTCTCGTGTGACCCTCCACAAATGTCGCATATAAGGTATGGGTTAAACAACCTCTTAGATTATGGCGATTTCGTGAGGTATGCAAGCTTCTCTTGTGCCCTCTTTATCCGATCATCGAGAGATGATAGGTTTTCATTTGAGGCAGCAGAGACAATCATTATAGTTACTGGCTCATTCCAAGTGTTGTCTTAGTATTGGACATACTCCTCAATGTGGTCCCATCCTTCTTCCACAGTGAGATTGGAAATTCTTCGGCCAGTTGAAAAGTCAATCCCTTTTTGATCATTTCGGGAGACACTGTCGTAAAAGATTTGAACAAGTAACCAAAGGTTAATACCATGGTGTGGGGCTTGTTGAATGAGATCTTTGTAACGAGTCCAGGAGTTAACGATAGATTCTCCATCTGTTTGATGGAAGTGAAGAATTTTGCTCCTGATAGATGTAGTTCTCCGTGGGGAAAGAACTTTTTGGTGAATATGGTCGAAGTTGTTCCCAAGTGAAGATGGACCTTAAAGGAAGCTTATCGAGCCACTCCTTAGCCTGTCCTTGAAGAGAAAATAGGAAAAACCAGAGTCTGGATGTCTCCTTGGATGCCGTCAAGAAAGATAGTATCCACAATTTTTAAAACTTGTTTGATGTGATGAATTGGATTTTTGCTGTGGGATCCATGGAATTGACATGCATTCTAGATAAGCCAAATGTCGGTGGCATGCAACACCTCATTGACCTGTTCAGAAGGGTAGACAATGGCTACCGGTAAATCCGGATGCAGAGGGGAAGAGTACTCTCGAGGGATTTTGTTTCGGTTTATTGATGGGTCCATTGACCGAGTAGAATTTCCTCGCTATGTTGGCTCAGATTGTCAATGTTGATGGCTTCAAGGGATTTAGGAGAATGAGTGGACTCTTCGTCAATTGCGGCCTCATCAAAGTTGATGGTGGTGCCTTGGGAGAGCTCTTCTTTGCCTATTTAGCTCTCTTTCGGGTTCAGCAAAAGGTTTAAGAAGGTTTTTGGTGGAACTGCGGGTCCTAAGTTGTCTAAGGGGATTGGTGGGGGGAAATGGCAGGTTTGGTGGTTGATTATCACCTTCCATGATGAAAAGTGATGGGATTATGAACAAAGGTCACAAAGAAGGGGGATAAACTACGAGGAAACTAAAAATATGGGAAAAAAATCTTACTTGATAGGAATCAAGCAAGGAAACCTAAACGAGGTGGACTCCTAATTAGCTATTATATTCCCAGCCATGCGCCTAAAACTTGATACGCTGCATAACGCAGCGTTCGGGGTCAAAGGAACTTCCTTTCAGAGAGTTTTTCAACACCCTAGGCAAAGGAACCTAATAGTTGTAGTGTAGTATTAAGGTGCCACCGGGTAGTGATATCGTTCTTTAGGGGAATAGGAATGCTAGTGACAAGTTACTACGCTAAGGTTGGGGTTGAGGAAGATTATTTTTTATCTTTTTATATTTTTTAGAATATTGAAATTACGAATCTCGGGGTATTGGATTTGGGGGGTTGGTATTTCTACCGATTACTCTACTATTATCTATTCTAATTAACTAAGCTAAGGGTAGTCTATGTCTAATTGATGTGTGCTCGATGATGATTAAAAATGTGTTTACTTAGATGTTATTACTCCCTAGTTATCTCCTATTGATGGTTGAATTGTCACGTCTTTATTCTTAATCACGCTGTGTTTCTAAGGTCGTAGGGTATGCGTTTATCCCTAACTCTTTGAAGCTACCAAAGGTTAATGA
Source organism: Chrysanthemum makinoi (assembly GCA_910596185.1). NCBI lineage: Eukaryota > Viridiplantae > Streptophyta > Magnoliopsida > Asterales > Asteraceae > Chrysanthemum > Chrysanthemum makinoi. The sequence continues at coordinate 11,582,264 of OU343216.1, read as the reverse complement.
CTACGAAATCTCTAGGATTCATAAAATTAACACTAAGGTTATCTTTGGATATCTAGCCTACAATTCCACTAGTAACTATAAGCTAAGGTTCAACAAAGACTAATCAAGCAGTAATAACACAACGAATGACCTATCGCAATACTAGGTCAATCATAATTAAGATAAGAGACGACCAATCAATATTCAATAACTAGGTTTCATATTATCTAAGCAAACACACAAGTAAATTAGCCGGACATGGAGAACATGCAAGCATACACACAATCAATTGAAGACATGATTAAATCAATGAAGTAAAACACTTATCTTGTGGTAAAATAGGGTATGGAACCCTAAGATACTGTACAAGACAGCCTTGGTTCGGTTTAGGTTTTTACTCCACAAAACTACCTCTCAAAACGAAAAATTGATTCTATATATAGTGTTACAAAATGCGATGCGGCGTCACTCTTTAATTGTGACGCTGTCAGGTCGCCGCCATTAGGGTTTCGTCTTGGCCACGTCAACTCGCGGACGACGCCACCTTATGCTAGTGACGCCGTCGGCTTCAATCTCTGACGCCGTTTGGATCCAAATCTAGGCCGTCTAAGTTGCGACGCTCTACTCTTTTAAACCTGATGCCGTCACTTGCAAATTAGCAATTTGGCTACTGATTCGTCTCAAGATATGTCGCGACGGCGTCGCAATAAGCCCTGACGCCATTCCCTTTCAATTCCAGCAGCTTGAGTATCTCGATTCTTGACTTTGGTCATTTTCTTCATATATTCGCGCCTTTTCGTCCGAATAAGTGTCATTCCAGCAATTTGCCTTCAAGATACCTAAAATGAAAAGGAACGAAATTAAGTAATAACGGATACAAAAGTGATCAATTAAGGGCTTAAATGACCCCTCAAAAGGTACCTTTTAAATTCTTATCAACTGCGGTTTGTTTACCAGGCTGCGTTTTGTCGTGGGGTGTAGTGTGTTTTGGCAACCAAAGGTTACAAAGGGTTTGGTGTTTGTCTTTAGCTCGCGCTTTTGGCGGTGAGGTTATTGCGGGTTTAGCGACCAAAGGTGGGGTGCGTTTTACTGTTGGAGTGCGATTTGAGGGTGGAGTGCGTTTTGTGATAATAGGTTGCTGCTTTTTGGTTTTTGTTTGGAAGGTAGTGTGTTTGTTGTCGTGTTATTTTGTCTTGGAGTAAAGTATATTTGACTAATAATATTGAACATTTTCATTTTGAATAAATAATAATCATAACTCAAAGACAAGGATTTGGTGGCTTGGCTTGTTGTGGTGACTTGCTTTTTGACTGGCTTTGACCTGCGTTTTAGCTTTGGGTTTGGTGCGGTTTTCCTGATCTGTGTATTGCGACTTGTCTTGTGGATTAGTGATTTTGCCATGGGCAGCCTCGGTGCGACTTGAATACCTTGCCCTTTACAAGGTTGCGACGAGTGCAGCGGGGGGAATGGTAGAGGGCTTTATAAGAAATATTTCATTGAACACTTGAAGACTCGTCATTTTAAAACAGATATTTTGAAAGCTTCGCACAAAGATTAGGTTCCGAGGGATTTCTCTTTATTTTCCGCGCTTGACCAGGCACTTCATGCGACAGGGGTTTGGCTCTGTGGAGTGTGTTTTTGTACACACACGTTTAGTAAAAATTGTAAACATGACGATGGGGAAGTGGTTTTAGCTCCTAGTTTTCATGAAGTCGCAATCTATGGCATACATGCACCTTCGAAACCAATTTTAGACGTAGTGAATGGCGCTATTGTTGTTTTCGGAAATCACTGTTGATGAAGTTGGCGAAGGGGTTGATCCTTTGGTTCCTTCACAGACGAGTGGGTCAGGTTGCTTTGACATCAACCTCATATGTCGGGTTTTCTTGAAAAAGTTGTGTACGGTTAAATGTATCCCCCTAGGCTACGTATCGGTTTTGATAAGATTTTTCGTAATGCACTTGACAAGGTCCTGCTCCCGCCGGGATTTATCGATGAGTGCAACTCATTATCCCGCCATGTTGTGTTTTGACCACCTTCGCCAACTAATAGAGCCCAACGAAGATCCGGAGAACGAGAGCGATGCCGGGAATGTATCTCCCGTGCTATCCTCCTTGGAAGGATCCCCGAGTAGGATGGATTGGTGATGGAACGCTTATGGGATCACTTCACACGGTGGGATGAAGAAACCTAAAGACCTTGATGCGCCTAACTTGGTTCAATGTAGCGAAAACAGGGATTCGCACTTATCTGCGCCATTAAGGTGCTTACATCTCCGTGCCCCTATACATCTGACACCCTGCATGAGCTAGAGGCCAAACACCCCCACGCCCCACCCCCAACTTTGTCATCTTCACCTTTATGTAGAGATACCCTTATTGTGGATAAAGATTTGGTGTTGAATAGGATCTGGAGTTTTCCGAAAGGGACATCATGTGGCCGGGATGGGCTTAGAGCACAACATTTAATGGATATTTTGGGAGGGTCTGTGTCCGCCATTGCTGATGATCAACTAGGGTCTATCACTGGTGTTTTCAACCTGTTTCTTGGTGGTAAGTGCCCTGCTCTTTTAGGGGAATATATTGCTAGTGCCCCTTTGACCCCTTTGGTTAAGCCGGGCGGAGGTATAAGGCCTATTGTTGTTGGCACGGTGTGGCGTAGGCTCGTATCGAATGTGGCTTTATTTTTGGTTGGCAACTCTATGAACACCTATTTGCAGGACTTTCAATTTGGGGTAGGGGTTCCCGGTGGTTGTGAGGCTATTCTCCATTCGATAAAGCGGCTTATTGAGTCTAAGGGTCGTGATGTTGGGTTGTCTATGTTGTTGGTGGATTTTCAGGACGCTTTCAATCTGGTCGATAGGAGTGTCCTTCTTCAGGAGACCAGGATGCGATGTCCTTCTATTTCTCCCTAGGTTGAGTTTTTCTATGCCAGACCTGCTAGACTTTACTATGACGATTCTATCCTATGGTCCTGCCAAGGGGTACAACAAGGGGATCCGCTAGGCCCCTTGTTGTTTGCCCTCGCTTTGCACCCCCTTGTCCAAACTATTAATCGGTCCTGTGAGCTCACTCTCCAGGCTTAGTACCTAGATGATGGTACTATTGTGGGGGATACTCTCATGGTTGCCAAGGCGCTTGACATTATCATGACAGATGGTCCGGCTCGGGGGTTATTCTTGAATGTCGATAAGACGATAAGACTGAACTTTTCTGGCCTATGGAGGACCCCAGAAGCAGGGTGGAATGTGTTTTTCCTATAAATATCTCTCGCCCGATCAATGGTGTCAAACTTCTTGGTGGGTCAATTAGTTTGGATGAAAGATTTTGTCAGGATCTGGCTTTGAAAATGGTTTCTAAAACTATCTCGCATATGGAAGTTATACTTAAACTTAATGACCCCCAATGTAAGCTCCTTCTTCTTCATAGTTATGCCGGGGTTGTGAAACTATCTTATGATTTGAGGACTTGTTATCCCTTGCACGTACGAGAAGCTCAAGTTTGGTTTGATCAGAGGCTGCGCGTTTCCTTGGAGAAGATCATTACATCATCTGGACCAGGGTTTGGTGAATGGCAGTGGCGGCATGCCACCCTCCCAATCAGGATGGGTCGGCTTGGCATCCCTGCTGCGAGTGACATTATCCATTATGCTTTTCTCGCCTCTCGTTTGCAAACAAGTGTCCTACATGATCAAATGTTAGTAAAAACGGGTATTAATTCTCATGGTCCTTCATTCCAACATGCCCTCGATATTTTTAACAGTGCTTGTAACATAGGCATGCTCTCTGTCACCTCTGACGCTCCTGCCCCATATGATGAAAACCTTGGTAAAGTGTTATTTTGGTGTCGTTGAGAAAGATCTTGTTTCTAAGTATTCGTTAAGTCCAAGGAAAGTGGCTATTCTCAGTTGTACCCGCGCCCCACATGCACAAGATTTCCTATTAACTGTACCTATTTATGGGTTAGGCTAGACGATGAACCATCGCCAATTCCGTTTGGTTTTATGTTATAGGCTTACCATACCTATGTTTTCTAAAGTCGGTATTTGTCCGAGCTGCAATACGCATAGTTTGGACCAATGGGGAGACCATGCGCTTCACCGTCCCAAAGAAAGTAGGTGTGAAGTTCAGACATAATCTGGTGCGTGATATTCTCGTCGACATATGTTCCAAGGTAGGGATTATGGTGAAAAATGAGGCTCCAATGGGGTTTCTTTCGAGGGATGGGAAAGAGCTACGTCCTGCAGACTGGCTATTATTTAATTGGATCTAAGGTAAGGACGCATGTTTGGATGTAACTGGGATCTCTCCATTTGCGGGTATTGATGCAACTTTGTGGGCTCTGGGGGTTGCTCTACATAATGTTGTGGAGAAGAAGAAAAAGAAATATGTGTCCAAATGCGAGGAAAACGGTTAAAAGTTCATTCCATTTGCTTTTTCCACTTTCAGAAAGGAGTGGGAGCCCAACTAGTGTCTCGGCTTCCCACTAACTTCTTGTAATATCCTTTTGGTTTTCAAAAGAAGTGATGGTTTTAAAAATAATAATAATAATAATAATAATAATAATAATAATAATAATAATAATAATAATAATAATATTAATATAATAATAATAATAATAATAATAATAATAATAAAGTAAAATAAAATAATAGATAATAATAATAATACTAATAATAATAATAAAATAAATAAAATAAATAATAATAATAATAATAATAGGACATTGGAGCAGTAGTTCATATTTTCAATAGGATTGGTTTTGCCATTGCTAGAGGTGTGGGGGCCCAGTTGGTTTCGAGGCTTCCCACTAATTTTTTGTAATCCTATGAGTTTTTAATAAAAGTGTTGTTTTTATATAAAAAAAAAGAATAATAATAATAATAATAATAATAATAATAATAATAATAATAATAATAATAATAATAATAATAATAATAATAATAATAATAATAATAATAAATGAATGAATAATATAATAATAATAATAAATATTTATTAAATTATAATAATAAATATTATTATCATATTATTTTATTATTATTAGTATATAAATATTATTGGATCTCTAATCGTTCTCCAAGCAATCTGAACTCGTGGAATTCTTGGATTCAACATCCAGATGCTGTGACTTAATTTTAGTTTTGTTATATTTGTTCCTTGTATATAGATAAATCAAAATTGGGCTCGTGCTTTGAGCCCTCTGGATTGGATGTTGTTTCTTGATCTCTTTGATCTTTCTTTTGCCTAGTGGCCTATAATATCTTTGCTTTTTCAAAAAAAAAGTATATAAATATTATATTATTATTATTATTATTATTATTATTATTATTATTATTATTATTATTATTATTATTATTATTATTATTATTATTATTTATTTATTATAACATCACTTTATTAAAAACTCATAAGATTTACAAGAAATTGGTGGGAAGCCGAGAAACCAACTGGGCCCCCACACCTCTAGCAATAGCAAAACCAATCCTATTAAAAATATGAACCGCATCACGTGCTCCAATGTCTTGAATCATAGAGAATCGTCGAATACGCTTTAGTAGGTTATCTGATCCTTCTCAAGTTCTCCAAAAGAAGAGAACGAGAAGGGGAGGAAACCATACCCAATATCCACCATTTAGCATCGTATCACGACGCTTTTGCGCATCAATAACCACACCGGCATAAAATCAATCATCCTGCTGCGTCGGCGACGACCCCGTGAGATCAACACATACATTATGATCATTTTATTTTTTAATTTTATTTTTATTATTATTATTATTTTTTTATTTATTTATTTTTTATTATTATTTTTTTTTAATTATAAAAACATCACTTTCATTAGAAACAAAACCAATGGATTACAAGAAATTAGTGGTGAGCTCGAAAAAACCCTGGCCCACACCTTTAGCAATAAGCAAAACTAATCATACTAAAGATATGAGCAGCGCCAGCCCCAATGTCTTGAGTTATAGAGAACTTCCTGATCGCTTAAGTAAGGTCACCGCGTCCGCCTCAAGTTCTCCTAAGGAGGAAAATGAGAAAGGGGTGAACCCATATCCAATGTCTGTACATTTGGCTCCGTATTTGGTGTGCTTACGCTTCGGGCGTCAATCAATCGCGATCACGCCTCGCACAAAGTCCATCATACTAGTTTGTGTGAGGGGGCGACCGGTCAAATCGACACATACGCCCCGCCCACCATCCCAGCAGAATAGAGCAAGATATCTCACGTCGTAAGACTTGCTCCCTATCTCCACCCAATCCGATGTCAACCTCTTTACGAGCTGAGACCCCCGATCGAGAACAGATATCAATCAAAGTGTCACGCACTATTTTTTAATATTTATATTGAATATTTATTGTTCTTATATTATGATCATTTTATTTTTTATTATTATTATTATTATTATTATTATTATTATTATTATTATTATTATTATTATTATTATATAAATATTATTATAATAATCATTTATTATTATTATATTTATAAATATTTATATTATAATATTTTGTTATTTTATTATTTTATTATTTTATTTATATTGTTATTATTATAATAAATATTTAATATTATTATTATTATTATTATTATTATTATATAGATATTATTATTTTAATATTTATATAGTTATTATTATTATTATATAAATATTATTATTTTAATATTTATATAATAGTAATTATTATTATTATTATTATTATTATTATTATAAAAATATAATTACTATAAATACTTATTATTATTATTATTTTAATATTTATATAATCATAATAATAATAATAATAATAATAATAATAATAATAATAATAATAAAAGTCTGAATTACAACGTAATTCAAAACTTTCCATCCAAAATCCTATGTAATCTTAATTCCTTCATTTGATGTAGTTGTAATGATTGAATTACAATTACAACACAAATCAAACAACCTACGTAATGTAATCTGATTTACAATTACTTTCATTCTGCGTTCCAAACAGCCTACGTAATGTAATCAAATTACAATTACATCTAATTATATCGGATTACGGTGAACCAAACGCACCATGAATGGAAATTTGTAAAAGTAAATAACAAAGAGAATGATAATGTATGACTAATACTATTGCGCAATAGTTTATTGGTTGTAAAATGCACTCCACTTTTCACAAACTAATAAACTTTTGCCACATAATGTTAATCATATAATTAAGCATGTTTTTTAGTCATTCCTATCATTTCTCAATAACAAAAACATGTGACATGAATAGTGAATAGTAACCATTTGTCCTCCTTATTTACAAAAAATATACAAAGTAGTACAATAATTCTTTTGTCCACAAAGTTACAACATTTTATTTCCAAACAAGTCTTTTTTTTTAAGATCAATTTTTTCCACACCTACAACTCATATCTTAGAGTATATATCATAAATACTTTCAATAAGGCTTCAACCTATAACTTCTTGATTGATGGACAACTCAAATAACACTCTACCAAAAAACCTCGATAGTGAAAAAGTGAAACTAAACAAAGAAGAAAAATAAAGTCTATTTATTTCTTGTCTTTCCTGGCACATGGGTCAAGTCTCTATTATGGGTCATACTATAAAAACCCTTTTTATGATGTGACATAAGAAAGGGTTTTGGTCAAAGATATGGTTTGTCCCCTATTTATTTTTAGTTCAACAAAGTTTTGTCAGTTATTGTTCCGTATTTTTGATAGTTTTAATCGTTTGACTTATTAAACTTTATATTTTATATTCCGTACTTTCAGGTTTATAGTTTTATAATATAAACAAAATTAAAAAATAAAAAATAAAATAAATGCATAAATGAAAGGGGTGTTCTTTGTAGGGATGAGCATCGGTCTTGGACCGGACCGGACCGCTAAAACTGATGACCGAATTAGCCAAAAAAGCCTAGACCGAGGACCGGACCGAATGTGGTCGGTCCGGTCCGGTCCTGTCTCGGTCGGCCCGGTCCAACAAGGCCAATATAGTCGGTTTGTGGTTCGGACCGGACCGAGGACCGAATTAGCTCAAAAGCCTCTCGGTCGGTCTGGTCCATTCGAGTCGTTTGCTCACCTCTAGTTCTTTGTAAACAAAAGGGTTTGTATATCCTACCCGAGTATCCTCCCGTGATCTAGGGTGATGCTATTCACAATATCACATAGACAATTGATTTGAAATGCTGAATTAAAGTTACAAGGGGACTGTCGACATCATATCTTTATAGCATACAGACTACGGAGTATATTAGGTCAATGCGAATGTCGGCGAGACTCGACGAGGGTTTGGGCGATCGATTCAAGTCGATCGTCCTAGTGTGGTTTATTCGATCGCCAATCAATCCCCAACATTTAGATCGTCTGTACGATCGAGACAAATGAAATGGTACCGTTTGTAAATCCAACCGTTGCACATATCCAAACAAACAAAAATTTACCGTTTCATTTTATAATAAAAAAAAATACTACTAAAACTATCCTATAAATACACAACATATTTACACACTAAACTCACAAATATCACAATCCTCTCTATCAAAAATCTCAAAATCCTCTGTATCAAAAATGTCTAAGAAAACACCACAAACCAAAGGCCAAAAATCCCGTTTGGCACAAAACGCCCCACATATTTTAACACCGGATCCGAATTTCCGGTTAACTGGTGTGTCACCAAGAATCAATTTCAACCCCCGCCAATATCAATTCCAACAAGCTCCACAACAAAAAACTAACAATTCCTTTTTTATGAATCGTCCATTTGTTCCACCGCATCACAACATCCAACAACAACAACAAAGCCACCCGTCAAGCAACCAATCTATGTATGGGTCACCCGAATCGTGTACCGCCCAACAATGGATTCATCAATGTCTTCATATTCAAATTATTCTCCGGTTAACCGTATCAATCTTGATGGTTTTGATTTCGATGACCAATTATACAACACTCCTCGCTTTTTATGGAACCGGATCGGGTTATCCGACTTAAGAGTATCACGGTTCGGTACCGGTTCGGCTCATGGATCGTATCACGATTCGGTTAACCTTGATGACGTAGAAGAAGAATGTCGAGAAGAGACGTCACCGGTCAAACCAAAGAAACGAGTTGCAAAGGCGAAGAAGAAGGTTGTCGAGAAAGAAGCCAAGAATGATTCGTCTCTTTGGTCCAAAGAAGAAGAGATCGCCTTGTGCAACGCTTGGTGTGATGTATCCGAGAATAGTATAACAGGAAATAACCAAAATGCTAAAGGATTTTGGCGTAAAGTCATTGCTTATTTTGAGAAGGAGGTTGGTGCAGAAAGAACGTACAACTCTATCATTACAAAGTGGAAAAATAGGATTCGTCCTAGAGTTGGTCAATTTCGTGCCATTTACAACAATGCTCAGAGGAATTACGGAAGTGGTGAGAATGACCTCACTGCTTATACACGAAGGCTGTGATGAATACCAACTAGTGTGTGGTCATCCGTTTGTTTTGGAGCATTGTTGTCAGATTTTGAGGGACCATTCCGCTTTGAAGGATATGAGATGCTTGGCTTTTAAGCCAAGATGATGGTCGCAAAAGCAAGGACTTCAACCGACTGATGTGCCTTCTTCGCGTGCATGGTAGACCAATTGATCGTGACACGCGAAAGAAGAATAAAAAGAAATCTTCGGAGTTTTCGAAAGCTGTGATTATGGAAGGTGTTGCCGAGAAATGGGGCAAGATCAAGTCCAAGACATTCGGACAGAAGAAGGAGCTGGCAGACGAATACTATAATTTGAAGAAGAAAGAGCTAGAACAACGACAAATCGTGTTGGAGATGGAGCAAAAGAGAGAAGAAAGGAAGACAAAAAAATTGGCATTAAAAGAACAAAAACTTGAATTTGAGCGACAAAAGAAATATGATACAGATCTCATGCTCTATTTCACGCCAATCGACGAATCTTTGCCCGCAGTACAACAACAAACAATGCAGAAACTCAAAGAGGTGATAAAGGCACGCCACAACCTAGATTTTTAATAAGTGTTGTAATGTTTTAATAAGTTTCGTAATGTTTTAATTTTATTTGAATTATTATGTAACGTTTTATTTATTAATGAAATTTTATTTTGTGTTAAAAAATTTTAAAAAAAAATGAACTTGGTCGCTTTATCAGGCACCTAATCACCGAAGGCATTTGGAGAAAGTCGACGTGGGTAGGAAAAATGAGGGGATTGAAATCTCTCTACTGGGCAAACCTTATATTTCTTTTCATTCAATAGTTTTTGTTTCAATTATACATCCTATTATTTCATTTACTTTATTTGTTTTTTAACTTTTACGGAGTACTAATTTCAGTATTTCTTATTATGTCATATACATTATTTGTTTTTGGAAGTAATATGCACATTCATATTTTTAATTGGTACACTCAATGTTAGATATTACATACTTTTGCAGTTCTGCTTATACAATTGAGTGTGCAAATAAAAAGTGTTGAAAAAAAGTTTGCAAAAATGATTTTTTGCAAAGTTGGGATATTATTATATACACACACACACACACACACACACACACATATATATATATATATATATATATATATATATATATATATATATATAGGTTTGGGTTATTATGAAAAGATGTTTAAAATGAAAAGAATGAGAAGCCACCACAATGCGCCATGTGTCCCATCTCCACCCCTCCTTTTTTTACTCTCAAGGGCATTTTGGTTATTTTACCACAAAATAGAAAGTATATAAGATTTTTTTTTCTTATTTTTTCACGGTTCTTCTCATCTTTTACGTATCTCCTCTCTTCATCTCCCTCTGAAATCACCTTTCTCCACTGTCATCACCACCGTGATCTCCACCGTCATCACCATCGTTCTCTACTAGGGTAAATACAGTCTTCCTTTATCCTTTTTTTTATCTCTTCCTATGCATCTAAAAAATACACACACGATATTCTTCTCCATTATGATTTCTTCTTCTCCTTCAATCGTGATAGTCTTCTCCACCGTGATTTCTTCTTCTCCTTCGATCGTGATAGTCTCTCCACGCGGATATTCTTCTTCAATGTGATTTTGAGATGAAACCCGCATAATAATGATGGTAAGATTAATATGTTTTTTTTTTTCAATTTTTTTGGTTAATTTAATATGTTTTAATTCGAATATGTTTTTGCCCATTTTTAGTGTATTTAGTTGATTTAAAACAATGATTCAAGGTGTTATTGAGAAAAACGAGATTAAAACGTGCATATGAAATGTGCACACCGTGTGTTGATAAAATGTCTACATGATATTGTATAACTATGATGCACCGCTTTTGTATCTGCATGCACTAATTTCTGTAATGTGATGCAGAGTTGTTCATCCTTGCGCTTGTATTTCATAGTATAATGCGAGAGGTTTTAATTTTTATTGTGATGCAGTAGGTTATTGTGTTTGTATGTTTTATGTGTCTAAACTTGTTTGTATGCTTGGTTGTATGCCTAATGTAATGGAATCAATTGAGATGATGCGAGGTGTTTAGTTGTTGCATATAAGGATGAAGTAGGCTAAGCCGTAAGATGTTTTGTATGTAAATGTGTTTTATGCTTGGTTGTATGTGTGATGCATCGGAAAATAAATAGAGATGCAGAGGTATTAGGTTGTCATGTGTAAGGATGAAATAGGCTAAGCGTAGGTTGTTTTATGTGTGTAAACTTGTTCATATGCTTGGTTGTATGTCTAATGCATGGAATCTGAACCGAGATGCAGATGTTTATTTATGTGCGTGCAAGGATGAAATAGGCTAAGCGTAGGTTGTTTTATGTGTGTAAACTTGTTTGTATGCTTGGTTGTATGTCTGATGCATTGGAATCTGAACTGAGATGCAGTAGATGTTTATTTGTCACATGCAAGGATGAAATAGGCTAAGCGTAGGTTGTTTTATGTGTGTAAATGTGTTTGTATGCTTGGTTGTATGTGTGATGCAATGGAAAATGAATTAAGATGCGGTTGGTGTTCAATTATCGTGTATAAGGATGAAATAATCTAAGCGTAGGTTGTTTTATGTATATAAACTTGTTTTATGATTGGTTGTATGCCCGATGCACTGAATTTGAACCGAGATGCGAGGTTTTAGTCGTCGTATATAAGGATGAAGTAGGCTAAGCGTAAGTTGTTTTATGTGTGTAAATGTGTATTTATGCTTGTTTGTATGCTGCGATGCACCGGAAAATGAACCTGAGATGCGATGTGTTCGGCTTGTCGCGGTAAGGATGAAATAGGCTAAGCGTAGGTTGTTTTATATGTGTAAACTTGTTTGTATGCTTGGTTGTATGTCTGATGCACTAGAATATAAAATGAGATGCAGTAGATGTTTGTTTGTCACGCTGTAAGGATGAAATAGGCTGCGTAGGTTGTTTTGTGTGTGTAAATGTGTTTGTATGCTTGGTTGTATGTGTGATGCATTAGAAAATGAATTGATATGCAGAGGTAGGTGTTCGCTTATCACATGTAAGGATGAAATAATCTAAGCGTATGTTGTTTTATGTGGGTAAACTTGTTTGTATGCTTTGGTTGTATGCCCGATGCACCGAATCTGAACGGCGAGATGCGTGAGGGTGTTTAGTTGTGCATATAAGGATGAAGTAGGCTAAGCGTAAGTTCTTTCGTGTGTAAATGTGTTTTATGCTTGGTTGTATGTGCGATGCAATGGAAAATGAACTAAGATGCAGAGAGGTGTTCAGTTGTCGCCTGTAAGGATGAAATAGGCTAAGCGTATGTTGTTTTATGTGTGTAAACTTGTTTGTATGCTTGGTTGTATATCTGATGCATTGGAATTTGAACTGAGATGTAGTAGATGTTTAGTTGTCGCGTTCAAGGATGAAATAGGCTAAGAATAGGTTGTTTTATGTGTGTAAATGTGTTTGTATGCTTGGTTGTATGTGCGATGCATTGGAAAATGAATTGAGATGCACTAGGTGTTCAATTGTCTTGTATAAGGATGGAATCATCTAAGCGTAGGTTGTTTTATGTATGTAAACTTGTTTTTATGATTGGTTGTATGCCCGATGCATGGAATTTGAACTGAGATGCGTGAGGGTGTTTAGTTGTTGTATATAAGGATGAAGTAGGCTAAGTGTAAGTTGTTTTATGTGTTTTTATGCTTGTTTGTATGCCGATGCTGACCGGAAAATGAACCGAGATGCGAGGTGTTCAGGTTGTCGCTGTAAGGATGAAATAGGCTAAGCGTAGGTTGTTTTATGTGTGTAAACTTGTTTGTATGCTTGGTTGTATGTCCGATGCACCTGAATCAACGAGATGCGAGATGTTTATTTGTCACGTAAGGATGAAATAGGCTACGCATAGGCTGTTTTATGTGTGTAAATGTGTTTGTATGCTTGGTTGTATGTGTGATGCATTAGAAAATGAACCGATAGGCGAGGTGTTCGCTTGTCGCATGTAAGGATGCAATAATCTGCGTTTTATGTTGTTTTATGTGTGTAAACTTGTTTCTATGCTTGGTTGTATGCTTGATGCACTAGACTCTAAATGAGATGCGAGGTGTTTAGTTGTCGCATATAAGGATGAAGAAGGCTATGTGTAAGTTGTTTTATGTGTAAATGTTTGTATGCTTGGTTGTATGTGCAATGCACTGTAAAATGAACCGAGATGCAGAGGTGTTCAATTGTCGCCTATAAGGATGAAATAGGCTAAGCATATGTTGTTTTATGTGTGTAAACTTGTTTGTATGCTTGGTTGCATGTTTGATGCATTGGAATCTGAACCGAGATCAGATGAGGTGTTTATTTGTCACGTGTAAGGATGAAATAGGCTAAGCGTAGGTTATTTTATGTGTGTAAATGTGTTTGTATGCTTGGTTGTATGTGTGATGCACTGGAAAATGAATTGAGATGTAGTAGGTGTTTGTTCAGTTGTCATGTGTAAGGATGAAATAGGTTAAGCATTGGATTTTTTATGTGTGTAAATGTGTTTGTATTCTTGGTTGTATATGTGATACACTGGAATTTGAATTGAGATGAGAGGTGTTCATATGTTTTAGAATGATGAAGTGATGCAATAGGTTCTTATATGTGGCATATATGGTTAGATTAGGCAACGCGTATGGTTTATTACTTGTCAAAAAGTTTTTGTATATATGTTTGTATGGATGATGCATTTGGTGTCATGAAGTGATGTAGAACGTACATGTTTTTGGCATATGAGGTTAGATTAGGTTAGACGCAGTGTGTTTTATTTGTTGATAAGTGCATATTGTGTTTTACTTGTTGAAAAGTGGTTGCGTGTGTACTTGTATGCATGATATAGTTGCTGTAAAGATATGATGCAGTAGGTGTTCATCTATGTCTTATAAGGTTCGACCAGGTAATGTGTAGGGTGTATTACTTGTGGAAAAGAGGTTTTGTGTGTAATTATATGCATGATGCAGTTGTTGTGAAGAAGTGATGCATTAGGTGTTTATTGTGGTATGTAAGCTTCAATTAGGTCACGCCTAATGTATTTTATTTGTCGAAATGTGCTTGTGTGTGTATTTGTATGTAGGATGCAATTGATGTAAAGAATTGATGTAATAGATGTTTTATAATGGGTTTTGTTTGATCATGTTACAAGTAGAAATGAAGACGAAAACAACATATAAGATATGATGAATATGCAGTTGATCTGGTAAGTAAAAGTTGATTGACGATTAGGTTTTTTTTTCTCTGCGATCATAGTGTTATAATTAGTGCATCACAATGAAAACATGATATTAATTTTATACTCTATTATAAATTATCACATATAAACATGTATGTTGACTACTTGATGAGGAATAAACACCAAAGATGGAATGAGATGTTTACCGCAACGGTCGTGGTATTATTGAGGCGATGGTAACTTACAAGGGTCATGGTGTTTTTTTAGGAATAGTTAAAGAAAGAAGGCGCAGGTCAAAGAGGACAAATCCATCTCCTGTGAGAAAAGTACACGACAAAGATGATTCTTACAAGTATGAATAAGAAAAAGGCGGAAGTCTTGGCAGGCGCAAAGGCGTATAACAAGATGCAAACAGTAAATTCCAAACCTCTAATACCAAATGCTACACTCAAGTTGAAAGACGGAAAGGTAGAAAGGATTATTGAACGCGTAACAAGGATTCTCGGATGTAGTTGTGGATTATTAAAAGAAAATGTTTAAATATCATTAGATGTAATACTTTGGATACCTGAATGTTTAATACTAAGTATTGTACACAGTGTTTGTTTAGTATTAAGTATTTTTTATTGCTGCCAATATCTAAATTAACATAGACGCACAATGTATACAACTGGTGCATCACAGTGTATACAACTGGTGCATTGTAATGTGTACATCAAGTGCATCACAATGATGCAATTTTAATGCATCATAATGTATAAACTAATGTATCACAATCTTATAAATTTTTTTAAAATCATACTGCATCACAATATTGTTCTACTGCTTCAGAATGTTATCATTTTACTACATCACAATATTATCATACTGGTGAATCACTATATAATTTTTCTGCATCACTACGTTAATTTACTGCATCACAATGTCAATTTACCACATCACAATGTTATACATATTGTTGTTACGCAATATTATTATACTACTAAATCAAAATAAAATTATACTGCATCACAATATTGTTCCACTGCATCAGAAGGTTATCATATTACTGCATCAAAATGTTATCATACTACTGAATCATAATATAATTTTACTGTAATGTTAATTTATTGGATCATAATGTTATAATATTGTTGCTTCTCAACGTTATCATATTGTGCATCAAAATAATACTTTACTGCATCTATGTATTATTTTAATGCATCATAATGAATATTTTACTTAATCAAAATGTATATTTTACTGCATCATAATGCAAAGAAAGAAATAACATAATGCAAGAATCGTTATTTATAAAACGACCGATGTCAAGTTTATTTCAGAAACACTATTGATTTTTGGTAAATAAATGCTACACATCATAGGACAAAAACCATGTTTTGTAAGTAATTCTTTAATATCTATACAATACTTATTGTGAATTAAGAAAAAAAGAATGTTGAAATAATGCTTCTAAGCTTTACGAGATCTTCTAAGCCCAGCTCTTGTCGGTTCTACTGGTTGCTTGCTTTTCTTCGATGATGGCAAATTTAATGAACATGTCCTGGAATTATGGCCTTCTTTTTCTTCACATACACTACATGTCCTCCTCTTATTACTTTAGTGCATCATCATGTTATTTTACTGCATTACAATGTATATATAAATGGTAAGATACACTAGATAAAAATCGAAGATGAAATTAAGAGAAATAACAACAATGAAGTGTAGTTTAAGTGTGATGCAGTAATAAGTCTGTATGCACGCAATAAGTTAACTATGATACAGTGAGCATAAAGTGTTGATTCAATGATAAGTACGTAAGCATTTGATAAGAAATATGTGATGCGAATATGTCGCTATGAACTTGATAAGATTATTGTGATGCAGTGAACTTAAAGTGTTGATGCAATTAGTTATATACGTTATTATTCTTATATAAAGGAAAGATGCAGTACGCTAAGTTATAATTTCATTATCATTGGAAATATAAAAACCAGCATGCTCTTTCACACCAATAGTCTAAACAAGTGTAAATAAAATGCATTCGTAGTTAAAACCGAATACATCAAGATGAACATTTTACTATAATACAAAGGATGCATCAAACTTATCAAGTTACAATATATCACAATCATATAAACTAATTAATAAACATAAATTAACAACAAATAGTATCAATTAAAATATGTGTGTACAAGTATGCACGCGGTGTGTTTCACCAACAACATGTCGATATCATGACAAAATTACAAATTCACTAAAAAATTGCTACCTAACCATGCTTACCTAAAATCAACTCATCTAAATCAACCTCACAAAAAGCTACAGAATATATATCACAATCATATAAACTAACAAATATATGTGCACGCGTATGTTTAATCCATCGGCATCCAGTCGAAATTACAAACTCAGCGGATAAAATGCCATATAGCAACACCTCTATATCGACTAATTCTACAAAAACCTAACACTAGCTAAACTCAATCAACCTAACAACAAGTCACAATCAATCACATATGTGTCTAATAACATAAATACTCCGTATTAGCTAATAGATTCGTATTTTTCACAAACAAAGACCTACTAAAACAGCTACATCATACATATAACTACACATGCAAGCGTATTTCACTAATAAATAACCAAAAAATAAGCTAATAATTTTGCACAAACAAATACCAACTGCATCAGTATTTCAAAACAGCTGCATCAAACTTACAACTAAATATACAAGCCTTTTCCGGATAAAAGAACGAAAATACTAGCTAATAAATTCAAATTCGTCACAAACAAACACCTACTACATCAAAGTTTCAAATCAACTGCATCATACATACAATTACACACACAAACAATTTATACTCATCACTTAAAAAAGATAAGCTTTTAGATATATATTTGCCACAAACAAACACTTACTGCATCAACATTTTAAAAGAGTTGCATCACGCATACAACTAGACATACAAGCCTTTTCCACTGAATAAATGACTGACTAATAGTTGATGCATCACAATTTAAAATTACTGCATCACAGTTATCAAATATCACAAAGACATTTTAACAAACACCTTGTGTGCATCATTCCTACTCACTTTTTCACATCAACTTCATCACAGTTCAACAGTAAGCACATAACGCAACCTACACGTAGCCAATCTGATCCTTGTACATGACAATTGTGAACCTACTGCATCACAGTTCAAACCCAATTGCATCGTTCATACAACCAAGAAAGTAAATACATTTCAACGGATAATATCACCTACACGTAATCTAATTCATTCTTATAAGTGACAACTAAGTACCTACTGCATAACAGTTTAAGACAAAGTAGAACATACATACAACCAAGCAGACAAACTCATTTTTAAACATAATACAACATACAAGTACCCTAAGTCAGCCATACACGTGATAACAAAGCACCTATTGCATCACAATTTAAAACCAAGTGCATCGATCATAAACATACACATGCACACACTCTTCAACATATTTGATAGCCTATTACATCATATTTAGAATGATGAACTTAAATTGATCAAAAAACATTATTTTAGTAAACCAAAACTAAAAAAATCTACATGTAGCCTACCTAAATCGCATACGCTACAAATAAGCAGCTACTGCATCACAATCCAAAACCAGGTGCATCGCGCATAAAATAGCATATACAAACACATTTTCACACATTGTGATGCGGTTGAACAACATTGTGATGCAATAATATTATAAACATTTTGATGCAACTGTACAACAACAGAGTGATGTAGTAGAATAACACAGTGCAGAGAATACATTGATCTCATACGCGGAAACTCAAAACCTACTGCATCACAGTTCATATTCGAGTGCATCTCACAAACAACCAAACATACAAACAAATTTACGCACATAAAACAACCTACGCTTAACCTAATACATCCTTATACACGAAAACTGAAAACATATTGCATCATAGTTCAAAATCAAGTGTATCGCACAAATAACCTACTACATCACAGTTAAAACAAAAACCTATTGTATCATAATACGAAATATAAATGCATTAGCATCACAATAACTGCATCACAAAGTAAAATAAGTGCATGCAGTAGTAAATTCTAGTTGAGACATTTTGTCAATCACCTTGGATGCAACTTTCCCAAACACGTTTTTAATAGATTTTTTTCTGCATTTTGTTCAGATCTAGAAGAAAACATGATTTAAGTTTCAATCAAACACTTAATATAACATGATTAGATCAATAAAAACTTAATGCATCACAATTCAAATTCAAATGCATCGGACAAACAACCAAACATACAAACACATTTACGCACGTAGCCTAATTCAGACTTACCTGCGACAAGTGAGGAACTACAACATCACGGTTTAAATCTAGTGTATTGTTCACACTACTGCATCATTTCATTACACTAGTTGAATCATGCATATAAACACACACGGAGAAACTTTTCAATACTTAAAACACCCTGCACATAACCTAATCTAACCTTATATGCATGCACAAGAGCCTACCGTATCAGTGCATTACACCAACTGCATCATGAATACAAACACACACACAAAGACACTTTACGACACGTAAACCACCCTACACGTAGCTTGTGTGCCACATACAAAAACATAATGCATAACTCAGCATTACACCAATGTGCATCATGCATACAAACACTTTTGACAAGTAAAACACCATACACGCGGGCCTAGTTGAACCTTATGTGACACAAATGAAAATCTATTGCATCACGCTTTACAACAATGATCATGCACACAAATACACACGCAATCACTTTTTAACAAGTAAAACACCCTACGTGTGACCTAATCGAACCTTATGTGCCACGATGAAAACCCATCAGATCACTTCTTTACAGCAACTACATCATGCATACAAGTACACACGTAACCACTTTTCGACAAGTAAAACACAATATGCTCTTATCAACAAATAAAACACATTGTGTCTAACCTAATCTTACCTTATATGCCACAAACATGTACGTACTACATCACTTTATGACCCCAAATGCATCATCCATACAAACATTTTCAAACATATATACAAACACTTTTCGACAAGTAATGTACCCAACACGTGGCCTAATCTAACCTTATATGCAACATATAAGAACCTATTGCATTACTTCATCATTCTAAAACATATGAACACCAACTTCATCTCAATTCAAATTCTAGTGTATCACATATACAACCAAGCATACAAATACATTTACACACATAAAACAACCTACGCTTAGCATATTTCATCCTTACATGTGATAACTGAATACCTACTGAATCCGAGTTCAAATTCTAGTGCATCACATATACAACCAAGCATACAATCACATTTACACACATAAAACAACCTATGCTTAGTCTATTTCATCCTTACACACGACAACTGAACATCTACTACATCTCAGTTCATTTTCTAATGCATCACACATACAACCAAGCATACAAACACATTTACATACATAAAACAACTTACACTTAGATACTTCATCCTTACATGCGACAACTAAACACCTACTGCATCTCAATTCAGATTCCAATGCATCAGACATATAACCAAGCATAAAAACAAGTTTACACACATAAAACAACCTACACTTACATTATCTCATCCTTACACGCAACAACTGAACACATATTGCATCTCAGTTCATTTTCCATTGCATCACACATACAACAAAGCATACAAACACATTTACATACATAGAAACAACCTACACTTAGCCTATTTCATCCTTACATGCGACAACTATACACCTTCTGCAACTCAATTCAGATTCTAGTGCATCAGACATACAACTAAGCATACAAACAAATTTATACACATAAAACTAACTACGCTTAGCCTATTTCATCTTTACATGTGATAACTGAATACCTACTGCATCTCAGCTCATTTTCTAGTGCATCGCACATACAACCTAACATACCAACACATTTACACACATAAAACAACTTATGCTTAGCCTACTTCATCCTTACATGAAACAACTAAACACCTACTGTATCTTTGTCCGATTCCGCTGCATCAAGCATAAAACCAAGAATACAAACACATGTACACACATAAAACAACTTACGAATAGTCTACTTCTCCTTACACGTAACAAGTGAACACCTCTTGCATCTCGTTCGTGATTCCAGCATCAAACATACAAACAAGTTTACACACATAAAACAACCTACGCTTAGCCTATTTCATCCATACACGTGACAACTAAACACCTATTGCATCTTAGTTCAAATTCTAGTGCATCAGACATACAAAAAAGCATACAAACAATTTTACACACATAAAAAACCTACTCTTAGTCTATTTCATCCGCACACGCAAAAAACTAAACACCTAATGCATCTTAGTTCAAATTTAGCGCATTACAATTTCATTACAAATGCATCAGAATGTAAAGTTAGTGCACCAAATTCATAAAGTCCTATTTAGACATTTTATCAAACACCTTGTATGCATCAATCATAAACATACATAAACACACACTCTTGAATAGATTTGATACCCCATTTCATCATATTACAAATACTGAACATAAATTGATGAAAAAAACAAGATTCTAGTAAACCAAAACTAAAAAATTATACACTAACAAATTTAGGCTTCATAAATCAACTTACATAGGCATTTAAGATGGCGTAGATCTGTATTCAACATCTTTAACACAAGATTTCTGATTTGTGATGCAGTAACGATTATAATTTGTGATCACATTTCGATGATTCCACGGTTTGATGCAGTACAATTTTGCAGAATTTAGTGTGTGAATTTACTATGTGAAATTGAGAGAGAAAGTGTGTGAAATTAGGGAAAAAATGAGAAGAAGAAAACTGGTTTTGTAATGTTAGGTAAAAAGGAAACGACATAGTTTTGTAACGTAAGGAATATAGTGTATTTTCTATTGCTACATATTTGCCCTTCAAGTTTGCATTATTTACAAAAGTGACACTCCGCATTTTTGATCATGCAGTTCTAATCCATTGGTGGAGATGGCTTCTCATTCTTTTCATTTTAACCCCACCCTATATATATATATATATATATATATATATATATATATATATATATATTAATATTTCTTGGTAGCTTTGCATTCTCTTTGACGAGAGTTTCAAGAACGAGCTAAAGTATGTCCAAAATAGAGTTAGTATGAATGAGATATCGTGTCTCAAAGTGTGTCACGCGAAACACAAAATTTGGGAAAACAAACACATCCCACATCGCCTTGAAAAGGAAGTGAGAGTGTGTTTATATAGAAATCATGATATGGACCTTCAAAATTATTTGTTGGTTTTACTCCAGCACCTACGTGCGCGCGCGCAGAGGGTGGTTGTTTTAGGATTTTTGTGCCAAAATAGGTCCGAGCTTGAACTCATGCGTGACCTGAGGACACCAATGCAACTCCGAAACTTCACCTACGTGCATATTTTTTTTGCTGCAGAATTCGTTGCCGTGTTTAATAAATTTCCAGATTTTGTGTCCATTTATTTTTAGAACTGATTTGAACTTTATCAACATGTTATACAGAATCTATTTAAATAAATGGAAGATATTGAAATGGATTTTATAAGGAAACGGATTTGCATATCTTGGTGTATATTTAACAGTGATTCAATCTGGGTGAACAAGATAGGTTTTCACTATAAATATAACCTAGTCTCATTCGGTTTTAGACAGAAAAAAATGAGGCTCCACTGCAACTGATTTCCAAAGAATTCTTTCGATCAGAAACGAAAGTAACTTTCGTGATCTTTCAGGCAAGTTTGTCGCGTCGGGCTGTACATCAGCTTTGGCAGTTGTACCCTGAGAAACAGATGGCGAATTTGTTTCAAAGAAATCTTGTTAAACACGAGCCTCGTGCCACGACCTTTACTACTTTAATTTAATTATCGTTGAATAGTTTTTGTCTTCTGCTTCTACCCCGTTTTGTCTTTATTTAATTTTTCTGTTATTATTTAGTTTCAGTATTTATTATTTTAATCTGATATTTTAATAAAAGTTTACACCGTTTCTCACAAAAAAGCATTGATTAGCATGCTTAACTCGTGTGTCTTAATATATGTCTAATCTTACATGGCATCACTTTATTGGTGACACTAGATAGACCAACTACTTCACAAACCAATAAAACATTTCAACATCACTTTAGGCATAAAATTAATAATATATTTAGGTCTTTCAATTATTTTCATAAAAAATGTATGCAAATCACCTCCCTTTATATTTACCTTTATTATTTTCTCCGTTTCAATTTATGTTCACATTTTGTTTTTACAGATGTTACAAACTAGTTATTGGTCACTAAAAGGGTTATTATACAAAAAAGTTATTAAAGTTTGCGGGAATTTTGTCCTAAATCACTAAAGTTTAAAACTTGTCATTCACGTTATTGAACTTGTAAAGACATAACATTTATGTTACTTAACATATAAAAAAAATAAACGTAAAAATCGCTGAAATTATAGACGTGTTTGCTTTTAACGTTGAGTAACCTAAATGACAACTTTTAACTTTAGTGATTTTTTTGTATAATCACCCGTCACTAAAATAAACTAGACAAATAACTGCAAATAGCGACGGTTTATAACAATTAAAATAATTATACTTGCGAATTTATAGTTTTAATATGACTTAATGCAACACTTAAAGGTTCAATTTTTAGTCATTACGAGAAAAATGTCTGAGTTATAAATGAAAGAATGATAAAAGTTTGAGAATTAAAAATATTTACACTATTAATTTAATAGTGGATGTTGTTACTATTTTTAATCAATCATATATTAGTAATTATATTTTTTTAAACCGTTTGTTTTTTTTTTTTTTGAATAAACAATTATGCTACTCATGCGTGTGTTGTGACAATAGGTACACTATTAAAATTAGATTTTGCAGAAACAATATTTTTTTACTATAAATTTTTTGTGGCAAAGTGTTAGCAATAACAGTTAGCAGTAGCTGTTTGTTTTAATACACATTAGTGAAAGTATCAGTGTTTATAAAAGAGATTTTTTTTAAATGAACCATAACAAGTACTCGTTTACAAAAATAAACTTTGACCATATTTTTTACGAAAATGAACTTTTGCATGTGATCCGTTAGATTCAATTTACACATGTCTCTCATTTTCTAGACGACATTCTATGCGATTGAAAAATATAAATGCTACACGCGATCAGTAGGCGATCGTGGGCGAGTTTAGATGGGCGGTGGGGAGGGTCATGAAATGGTAGGCGAGGTGGTGGGCGCTCGGAGAGTGAAGAGTTGTTGGGCGATGTGGGAGAGTGAAGAGCTGTTGGGCGAGGTTGTGGGCGAGCTGATAGGCGAGAATGCTTAAGCATTTGAAAAGGGCGGGCGAAGTTGGTTATTACAGTTGCCGGAAATGTTAAAGCTAGTCGCCGGAAAATGAAGAAAGATGTAGACTCTTTTTATTAATACAATTTTTGTTTTTTTGTGATTGGTTAGCAAGTGACGTAAAGTAAAAACATATGTACTTATTTGTTTGATTTGTCATGTGATTGGTGGCTGATGAGTGATGACATTGGTAAAGGAATAGTAATTTAAGGGGTGAGTTATACACACCCTCTTATAAGGAGGGTATCCAATCATTAGATGCATCATCGGCTTGTACGGTATGCATCACGGGTTGTACGGTTTGACTAAAACCTCTTGATGTGACAATATAGGGAGGGTTGGTATAACATAGCCCGTAATTTAATTGTGGTTTTTGGGACGGCGTGTTTGGCAAGTTAGAATGTGGGACTGGTTCATTTTTGTAATATGAAGATAAATGGTTTTAATTGGTAAAAGTAGTTTATTATAAGTCTCTTTTGGTAATTAGCTTTTTATAAAAAGTATATATAAAAAGTAGATGTAATTGTTAGCAATAGCAGTTAGCAGTAACTGTTTGATTTATTAAAAAGATATATGAAAACATAATGGTAGCTTTAAAGTGTAATAACATAAAAGAGTATTGAGAAAAAAAGTTTATTCATGAATCGTTTGAAAAAATAGAAAGGGAACATGAAAATGCTAAAGCTAATGCTCAAGGCTCTTAAGCAAACAAGTTTTATATTATAAACGCCAAATATTAAAAGATATATGTTCTAAAATGCTTCAAAACATTCTACGCCAAACATACTATTTATATTAAAATGCAACTTTCGTCAAAAATCATAAATGATATATAAGACGGAGAGAACTTTGTAACAAAATAAATGAAAAAGACATTCACAACTTTACATTACATATTGAATTGGGGTAATAAATATATGTTTAGAGCACAAGGTATCGTAACGTCATATTGGGCGTAAATCTTATGTGACGATGGTGTTGGTTAGTGTTAGCATACTGGGTGAGCTTGGTGTTGGTTGAATCGTTGGTTAACCGACGTGCGTTAATAAGGAGTTTATACTTTTTTTTCTGTAATTGGTTTGTTGTGTTTTAATTGATTTATGGTGAGGCCCGAAATTTGGGTTTGTGTTATGATACCTAGTGATTTTTGTGGCGTTGGTGGTAAAGTGGGGATTGGTGATGTGACGCTAATGTAACATTGAAAAATGTTGTTCGGTGTTGGTTTGTTTTATGGTACCTACTACCTAGTGCTCTTAGTAGATATGTTTAGGATGCGTTTGGTTTACGGGTGTGGGATAGGGTTTCTGTAATTATTAAATAAAAGTCATGTTTGGTTTGATTATTAATTTTTGGATTTTACTAATAGTGCCAGAAGAAATTCTATCTTGTAAAGGAATTTGTAAAAGTGGTGGGTCCATTTATATCTCTGTTGTAAAAATTGGCCTCAGGCTGTCGATTAATCCCCGCATAATCGTTGATCGCTCACTAAGCGTCTTGATTTATCATAATCGGCCTATTTAATCGGTTTGGTCAAAGATCGCTTAAAAATCATTCAACAAACCAATTAATCGGAAAAAATCGGTCTAATCGGATTAATCGGGCAAAAGCGCTTAAAAATTGGTCAACAAAATCGCTTAAAAATCGGACAAAATCACTTAAAAATCGGTCAACAAACCGATTAATTGGACAAAATTGGTCAAAGGTCGCTTAAAAATGGTCAACAAATCGAGTAATATTTATATTTGACTTTGAACTTTGAAGAATTATGTATTATGTCTATATTTGAACACTTGAAATATTTGAACTTTGATGCAATACGCTTATCCCATACATATAAAATAATATAATATCTAAAATTACATTTTTTGGCATAAAAATTCCAGTCCGATTAATCCCCGCCTAACCGATTAATCGCTAGGCCCTACCCAACTGCCTCACTAGCGCCTAGCGATTTCTACAACCTTGATTTATATCTAATAAAATAATATATTTTAATGTAAAAATTAATATAAATATTTATTTTTATTTAGAGTAAATTACACCGTTCGTCTTTGTGATTTGTGTTGACCGCAGCCTATCATCCTTTAACCAAATAAAATGCACTGTTTGTCCTTATGTGACAAACGTTATGCGCCGTTTGTCCCTCCCTCTGACAAGGCCCACTAACGCTCGTTGTTAGGATCGTTTCTATGGATGATTTGGTGAATCGGGAGGTAGGGGAAGATGAAAGAACATCTTCATCATGTTAGTGAGAGAAACTTGAGAGAGAAGGGAGAAACTAGTGTGTTTTATTTATGAAAGGTGAAAACTTACACTAATTAGACTCACCCTCCTAGGAAAGTCTATGAGGGTATTTATAGCTAGACACATACAACTATGACTAAATGACATAACAAGCCCATGTGTTTTAGCTAACTAGGAATCTACGATAGATAATGTAATCCCGTAAATGTCGTTCAATTTACGTGTTAGGAGCGATTCCAACAATCTTCCCCCAATGAGACGACATAAGGGATTACTTACAACATTTCCTACAAGTATTAAAAAAACAAATAAAGAAAGATCTTCATAAGCTCTTCAAATGCTGAAGATGATGAAAGTTTACGCTCTTTGTCTTCTTCTTGTACCTCGACTTGAGAACTGTCTTCTTCACTTGTAGGCAAATGATGTAATATGCAAGAATTGGATTAACTTCCCCCCAATTCATGTCGCATGTCTTTAGCAGCTTCTCCATACACTCCTTTTTGGCGAAGTTTCTAAATTAGCTTCCCCCCAAACTGACAACCGTCTTTAGCATATTTGAAACTTTGATGTAGTGAACATTTCCTCTAACTTTTGAAGTTTTCAGTACGCAACAAAATTTGTAGATGAGCAGTAAACCACACAAGGTAAATCTGACTTGTTGCGGAAAATCCGTTCGGGGGTAACATGCAAGAAATCAACAATATCTTCTCACGTATGTAGATGCTTCACACCAAACAAACCACGAAAGACGAAATGAAACGACTTCCCCCTGAATGTTGCGGTCTATCGGAATAATAGTTACCTGTGAATCTGCAATTACTCGATAAAATGACCGTGTGTGAGGCATCACAATCATCATATTTAGGTAACTTCATACACGATAACTCTGTGAAAGTGAGACGATAACACCAACTTGAGAAATTTTAACCACTGATCGTCTCATTTCTTCCCCCTGATTGAAGAAATTCATGAAAGGAGAGGCTTTTCGAAAAAAAATCCAAAAACATCAAAGGAAGCAGATACCACCTATACTCTCTTCCCCCCGATGTTTTCAATGAATCAGAATCCTACATCACGTATGTTGATGATGAATTGGAGACATCGAAACCATGTATGTCCAAGTAATCGAACAATTGTGAAGTACCATGAATATCATGTGAGAATCAATTGCTGATAAGACTTCTCTACTCGTGTGTACTCTTCTCATTAACTCTTTACCGACCCCATTATCATTCGGACGGATTTTTGTAGTGACTACTTGATGGAGAAAACCCAATATGACGAACTTGAGACTGAAGTAAAATAACCCGAACTTGTGACTTAAACTTGCACTATTGTCAGACGAAGAACCCTTTTTCTTACAACCATCAAAAAAAGGTAAACTTAAAGTTTCTAAAATTATCCACAGCTTTGTGTGACACTTGAGCACAACAACGTAACTCCTAAAAAGTGATAGTTATACGTTGTGAGCACAACAACGTAACTCCTTACATCAGGTATAACTAGACAACTTAAAATTCTTTGTAATTCGTAATGGTTAAAGCTCGAACAAGGATCTCGAAGAAACATGCATCCAACCAACCCCGATATCTTCAGATACTAAGTACACGCACCCGTGATATTCCACTTCAACCTCAAATAAATAATAAAGAATTCTCGTCGTAATCACATCTTACGGTTACATGCTCAAAACTAGCCTTCGTTAATTGGTTAAATTGAACTTTGATAATGGTGTTCCCGATCTTGTCAAAATTGTATCCCCGTGAAAAATTTGTCATAACCAAAATACCACTCCTTTATGCCAGCGAACGGATCATAATAACTCAGATAATATTCGGCCCATTCCAAGAGTAATTAAAAAATTCAGCCCAAGAATAATGAAATGTTGCAGCCCAAAATTATCATAGCCCACTGTAAATAACAACAAAACTCGCCTGGGCCCAATCCAGTCCATATAATTTTATCCTATCCAACAGCCCAACATTATAAAGGCCATGATCCAAAACCCGACCCATTCAAGAAAACATATAATCGGATATCTCACCATTTAACCTAAACCTAAAAACCACTTTTGATATACGCCTACCACATAAAGATTATCCTCTCTCTCACCTCGTTACTACTGCCTCAATCATATTCTTCTGACATAAATATTCAAACTCCATCAATCAATAAAGAAAAGTTCAGATCTTCCTACATCAATCAATTCACAACTCAATCAAGTCTCAGAAATCATCTCCATACGAACACAACCGTACCTTGATGTATACGTTATACTGCTTAAGTCCGAATCAAGAATAAATCAAGATCCTTTGGAGGGTCTAAGGTAGGGTCGTCGAATATTTTATTCGTTGTAGGTCATGAGTTACATAAAACGAACCCAAGAAAAATTAATAACATAATTGTTATTTATTTTTTCAGATTTAGTTCGAATAAAAATTGAAGCTTAGCTTCAAATAATTGTCAATGAGGATTATTTCATGTGAACCTTCAAAGGTTTGATGTAAGTAAGTTAATACACACGAGTAAGATTTGAGAAACTTTTGATTTTTCTTTTTAGTTTTGTGTCGAGTATAAGTTGTGGTAGAGTGCTGATGAGGTTTTAAGGGGATGAGAGTTTAGGTTAGACATGGATTTGGTTGAGTTAGGTGTTGGCTGAGGCTGTGGTGGTTAAACATCATGTTTGCATTAGTCTCGTCTTCTATTGTATTTTTTTTCTTTTAATTTTGTACTTGTGATGGAACCAGAAGTAGAGACTTGTGGTATTTGGTTTATTGTCAAGGTCAAACAGTCGTTGTCTTCATCTCTACCTTTTCTTACTTGGTCTTATGCGGAAAGGCAATCCATATGCGTAAAATTTACTTACGCGTAAACTGGTCTTACACGTAAAGCTTAGGCGTAAGCCTTATGCCTAAGGCTTATGCGTAAGGCTTATGAGTGAGGCTTATGCGTAAGGCTTAGGGTTTTCTTCTAACTTATCCAAGCTAGAAGAAATTCACACAGTCGAAGTATTCAACACACTTATCCAAGTGAGTGAAATACCGAGTAAACTTTGTAGCTTGAAGAAACCCTTTCAGACCCAGTTTTCGACCAATATTCTTGACTAATCTGAGAAACCCAGAAAAAATGGTATAAAAGACCTATTGTTGACCCAGTTTGACCACTGATATGACCAGAAGACTTATCATGGAATATGGTACAAAAAGATTGTACGAGTAACAAAAAAATGCATAAAAGCTGTTAAGACCAAACAAACAGATTTATGACAATTCCTTTTAACTAATACAACTTTTGACCATAAATGATATATTCAAAACTTATAAAAAATCTATAAAACACAACATCATATATGAAAGATTCAAACTTTGTTAAAAAAAAGATTTTGACAAGACAACATCACCAGCCAATAATAAATGATGTAAGTTTATACATGTGACACCCATGAGAGAGAGAGAGAGAGATGATAGTGGCATTAATGAAAAATAATAATGAGATAGGTGTTTATCGAGTAAATTGATGTTCATTTTGGTGTTGATTTAATTTTGAAGTCTTTTTTAAGATGGAGATATTGAAGAAGATGAAGGTGAGTGATCAAGTGTTTTGAAATAATGATAAAGAAGATAAGGTAAAGAGAGGAAGATGATGTATAAGGGTAAAATTACCAAAAAAAACCCTCACGTGGGAATCACGTGTGGCCATTTTGTTAGTTTTATGTATATAAATTAGTAGACGTGAGTTAGGATCGAACTCGATTCTACGGGATTGCACACTTTACGTATGAGAATTTAAATTTAATAATTAAATATAAAATGTTATATTTATTTATTGATTAAACGAAACAACTAATGGACGTTAAGCAATTAATGTAATGGACTAACGGGCGTTAAAGGTATTTGGAAAAGGACTAAATTGCAATAGTTGGGAAGGTTCCGGAATCCCTTGGGGATACCATGAACCGATCGGCCAAAGGAAACAAGGAAACAAAAGCCAACTTGTTCACCAAGTTTGCTTGGGTATATATACAAGGCTAGGGGTCTTGTTTTTCCATCTCTTGTGCTCATAAGCTAAACCCTAAATTGTTTGTGTGTTTTCTTTGTCTCCAAACCGATCGTACAACCCCTTGGGTGTCGATCCATCACTTTTCCACAAACCAAGTTATTTGTTTGATAAAAACTAGCATTACTTTAATTGCGGTTTTAGACGCGTGTGTACAAGAACGTAGTAATAACACACTATTTTTATTATCTTGGATTGAATTACAAAAAGGTAAGGGGTAATTCACATAATCCTAATTAAATCAAATTAGGGTTCATCCGTTGCTAGTTTGTGGATTTGATTCTTGTTCGGCTAGAATCAAGAAAATGTACGCATATTCTTTTATGTTAATTAATTATTCGTTAATAAATCCTATACGCTTCCGCATGTGTTCTTTGATGATTTGTGATTATTTACTTGAATGTCTTGATATCTAATTCCAACAGTGGCATCACGAGTCATTGGTTTTTAATGAGTAATTAATTACATAAACGCGCAATAAAAAAAATATATGTATGTTGTTTGATATGTTAATCTAGGGTTTATGTTTATTTTTTTTATGGGTCGATCATATTTTTTTTTGTTGTATTCGACATATTAAAAGTTTTAGGGTTTTGAAAATTGTTTGCTAACCTTATTAAAACCTAGAATTAATATATTGATTACATGATTAATTCGTGAATAATTTGTTATGTGTCATGGAATTTTATATGCGATCTTGTGACTATTTGTATAATTGTTATGATATCCATGATTATACATGCATGTTAGTCATGGATAAGTTGCTTTGATATTGTTTAATTGTTGAGACATATTTATTTACGATAAATCTTGAATTGGGGAAGACTCCAATTATATACAATTAATGAATCAATTATGTGCAATTTGGTATATTATTAATTTTGGATTTACGCAATCGATTCGTCGATGTATGTGGCTCACTTTCTATTGCTGGAGTGAAAGCCCTAATTAATATATACATTAATTTAACCTAGATATTGATTATTAATAGGGTTTTATCGAATAAGTTGCATGTGGCTACTTGTTTACACGTATAAATTGTTTATTATGTGTGCATTGTTTTTTAGTAGTTTATTTTTTATTTGTTACTTGTTTGTTTATTATGTTAGACAGTTTTAAGCAAAGGGTAATTTTGAATAGAAAAATAATACGGACTAAACAATGGCGAAATTTGATTTGTTTTGGAAGAGTTAAGTTTTTAATAGTTTAATTGATTGGTGATTTGGTACAAATGGTCTGAACGGCTCACCCACTAGAATGAACTATAAAGGGGTTAATAAAGAAGCGCACAGTCACTGAAAGGATGTCTAAGGTTATGCTTTTGCGCTTACCGGTCCTCTCCCTGTAAGTTCGAATGGAGCTACTTAGTAAGCCATAAAATGTGCAAACTCATCTTAAGGGCGAATTAGTTTTAATTCCATGCGCCACTTTGGTAATTACCCGAAACACTAAGTGTTTACACTTATGCAAAAGTACGGTATAATGGACGATAATTATTACTAAATTCCTTGATTGGTGAACCCAATACCTCAATCAAAACTTTGATAATTTGATCTTTATGAATTGGTAATAAAAAGTTTTTTATTAAAATTATGCTACAAGATGAATGCATGACATCTTTGTACATATTTGATTTGACCACATAAAATCAAAACTAGTACCCTTTTAAATTAAGTTATATGTCATCTAATTAAAAGGAACACTTGAATTTGCAATTTATGTCATGAGAGTACTTGGCTAGATTGTGATGGAGAGGTAAATCTCTATGTAAAGTGAGACCTTACATGGACATATTTGCAGTTCTTTAAGTTAGACACTTAAGTTGAGTAGGAAGTGAGACCCGGACTCAATGGCATAAGATGGGATAAAACATGTTTATCTTTGCAATAGCGTTGGAAAATATAAATCCCATAATGATCTAGGAGTTGGAAATTATTTGCCAATTAATGTTCGACAGATTACCTTATTATGTATTTTCGTTACTAGCAGATCAACTGATGTAATGAATATATGATAATTTGGATCCTAGTTTTCGATAAAATTATATGGTTATATGTTTATATTACCGTTGGGTATATTTATTTTCTTGAAAAGTGTATTATCGAAAATACTAATACTTGAACTTTTTCTGTAGAAATGGCTCAAAACAACGATAACACTAACACTGCTCTAAATTCTGCGTTCAAAAACTTTTTTGATCAAGAAAAGTTGACTGGCTCTAAGAATTTCAATGATTGGAACCGCTCTTTGAGAATTGTCTCAGTAGAGTTGTGACCGGTTGAAATACCTTTATGAACCTTGTCTTGCTGAACCAACCTGGTCCTCTGACTACTCAAGCTTTGAAAAGGACGCTTGGCAAATTGAGTATAAGCGTCATAATGATGTGGCTTGTCTTATGTTGGGAACGATGGATTCTGCTCTTCAAAAGCAGATTCAAAATTATTTTCCATATAATATGCTCAATGAACTTTGAACTATGTTTGAGAAACCAATTGCCGTCGAGATTTATGACTTGACCGACACATTACACAGTAGCGGGAGAGGTAAACCGTAAGTGCTCATGTACTAGAAATGAAAGGGTACATGGATCAACTAAAGGCACTTGGCAAAACTTATGATGATGACATGGTCGTGAATCGATTAATAGATCCCTTAACAAGGATTTTAATGGTTTTGTCGAATTTCAATATGCACTGCGTGGGAAGAGCGATTCTTGACCTACACGCATTGCTAATTGACTATGAGAAAGGGTTGCCTCAAAAGGTTCCTACCGCCCAGGTACTTGCTATTCAGGGTGGAAGAATTAATAAGCCAAAACCGCAGCGTGCGAACAACAAGAAGGGGAAGGGTAAGGGAAAGGATGACAAAGGCTAACAGGTTATGGCCTATCAACCACAACCCAAGAAGAACCCTACTCCTAGGAAGGAAAATCCTAAAAAGGATCAAGCATGCCACTATTGCAAGAACGACGGGTCCTCGGGCACCGGTCCTTCTGGTAATTTATTTGTCATTGAACTATTTACTCTAAATCATAAAACTTCCTAGGTATATGATACGGGCCGTGGTATTCACATTTGTAATACACTGCAGGGGTTTAGAGTGGAGAGGAAGCTGACCTATGGGGAGCAATATCTTGCGTGGGAAATGGCACATGCGCTTCTTGAAGCCATAGGAACGTTTAGTTTAGTATTGCCTTCGGGCTTAGTTCTGTTATTGAACAATTGTCATTACGCACCTTCTATAATTAGAGGTGTTGTTTCCTTTTCAGTTTTGTTGGATGATGGTTTTACTCATACTATTTTACGTAATGGAATTTCTGTTTCTTTAAATGGTGTATTTTATTTTAAAGCAATTACTGTGAATGGTGTGTTTGAAATTGATGTGATTGGAAATGAATCTAACAATAATAATAATTCGATGTTTAGCATTAAAAAGAAGATAAAGTTAGACTTGAAGTCTTCTTATCTTTGGCATTGTCGTCTTGCTCATATAGGCAAGGCTCGCATGCATAAGCTGCAACAAGAAGGGCTTTTGCAAAATATTAATGATGAATCATCTGATAAATGTGAGTCATGTATATCTGGGAAGATGACTAAGAAACCTTTTCATAGCAATATGGAGAGGGCTTCTGATCTACTTGGTCTTATTCATATTGATGTGTATGGACCACTTAGACATGTGTCAAAGAGAGGTGCTAGCTACTTCTTAACCTTTACTGATGATTTCAGCCGTTATGGTTATGTTTATTTACTTAAGCATAAACATGAGGTGTTTGAAACATTTAAGGTTTTCAAAGCTGAAGTAGAACTGCAATTGGGAAAGAAGATTAAAGCTCTTCGATCGGATAGAGGAGGCAGTATCTAAGCCAAGAGTTTAAATATTACTTAGCGAGAATGGAATTGTCCAGAATCTCACTTCTCCATATACTCCACAACAAAATGGTGTATCGAGAGAAAGAAATCGTACATTGTTGGACATGATACGATCTATGTTTAATCTTACCACTCTACCTTTATCCTTTTGGGATTATGCTTTAGAATCTGCTGTTCGTATTCTAAATATGGTTCCCACAAAGAAGGTTGATAAAACATCATATGAAATATGGCATGGTAAAGCTCCTAACTTGTCTTATTTAAAGGTATGGGGTTGCGAGGCATATGTTAAACGTGACTCAACAGATAAACTCCAACAAAGATCTGTAAAGTGTATCTTCATAGGATACCCTAAGGAAACTATGGGTTACTACTTTTACTATCCAACTGAAAATAAAGTAATTGTTGCTAGGTATGGAGATTTTCTTGAAAGAGATCTCGTATCTCAAGAATTCAGTGGGAGAGTTTATGATCTGGAAGATGATCAAGAAGATGCATTACCTTCTGAAAACACTAACGTACTTCCGGTAGAGCCTGATAGTCTGGGTCCTCCACCAGAAGTTGAAGTGATTCCTGTTCGTAGATCCGTAAGGAATATACGTGCACCTGATCGTCTATGTCTTAACATAGAGGTTGAGGAAACTATGATAGGAGATCTTGGAGAGCCTACTAGTTATAAAGCTGCCATGGCAAGTCCTGATAAGGATAAATGGCAAGGTGCAATGAATGGGGAAATGCAATCCATGAGAGAAAATGAAGTCTGGATAGAGGTTGACTTACCTCCAAACGCCAAAGTGGTTGGAAGTAAGTGGCTTTATAAAATTAAGACTGACATGGATGGCAATGTACACGTCTATAAAGCTCGTCTAATTGCGCAAGGTTTTACTCAAACTTATGGCATTGATTACGAGGAGACCTTTTCTCTTATAGCGGACATTAGAGCTATTAGAATTCTCATAGCTATAGCAGCATACTATGACTATGAGATATGGCAACTGGATGTCAAATCCGCCTTCTTGAATGGTCGCTTAGATGAAGACATCTATATGAAGCAACCTGAGGGGTTCGTGAATCCATAATTTCCAAACCGTGTATGCAAACTTCAAAGGTCCATTTATGGATTGAAGCAAGCATCAAGGTAATGGAATAAAAGATTTGATGAAGAAATCAAAAGGTATGGATTTGTTCAAAATCTTGATGAGCCATGTGTATATCACAAAGTTTGTGGGGGTGATGTAATTTTCCTAATTCTTTATGTCGATGACATATTAATTATGGGAAAAGACATTCCGAGTATGCAAAATGTTAAGGCATATCTTGGGAAGTGTTTTTCCATGAAGGATTTAGGAGAAGCTGCATACATTCTGGGAATTAAGATCTACCGAGATAGGTCAAATCGGTTAATTGGTTTAAGTCAAAGAGCTTACATTGATAAAATATTGAAGAGATTCAATATGCAAAATTCCAAGAAAGGATATTTGTTGATGGAAGTAAAGCATGGCTTATTTAGCGAAATGTGTGCTTCAACACTGGCGAGGTGGCACGCATGCAGAAGTTCCTTATGCTTGTTTGTAGGATCTGTTATGTATGTCTGTGAGATGCACAAGGCCGATGTAGCGTTAAGCTCAAAACATGACCAGTCGATATCAACAGAATCCGGGTGAACTTCACTGGATTGCTGTTAAGCATATTCTAAAGTATCTTAGAAATACTAAAGATATGTTTTTGGTGTATGGAGGAAATCGGACACGAGCTTGATGTTACAGTTACTGTGATGCGTCCGGCAATGTGATAAGATGATACGAAGTCTCAGACGGGTTATGTCTTTGTCATCAATGGAGGAGCAATGATTTGGAAGAGCAAGAAGCGAGTACGGATTGCGATATGCTGCGACATGAAGCGAATACATAGCTGCCCGGAAGCGCAATGGAGGCTGTTTGGATTAGGAAATTCATTTCAGGGCTTGGTGTTATGCCTTCAATTGAATCGCCTATTGATATGTATTGTGACAATTCTGCTGCAATCATATTTGCCAATGAATCTGGAGTCATGAAGGGCACCAGGCATTTTCTATGGAAGTATCACTATGTTCGGGAACAAGTCCGCGAAGGTGAAATAAATCTATTGAAAGTTCACACAGATGATAACTTAGCTGATCCGTTCACTAAGGCTTTAGCTAAAGACAAGCTTATTGGACTTGCAAATGGAATTGGACTTCATTTAGCTAATAGTTTCATGCATAACTGTGATTAGTATTTGGATAAAGGATATTGTAAAACATTTATTATTTTGATGAAATAAAGTTTGGATTATGTTTATTTTCATTTATAATATTGTTATCCTATATTTGCATGTTTAATCCGTGAATAACTAAGTTATTCTAAATGTCCGTTGTCGATTAATGATATGGGAGTACCATTAAACTAAGACAAATCTGAGAGATGTAGTAGAATATACTTGAAAGTATATTGATGAGAATGCATACCAATTTCGGATGATATTCAATGAATTGAATATAGGACTTATCCCAACTACATAATTTACTTTGTGGATATTGTTATAAGTAAATTGTGAATAGTTATCCTCAGACTTGAGATACCAGATAAGTGTCATGAATGTAGTGCATTTATGTGAAGCAACTTAACGCTATACGTAACTGGTAGTCATAAGAGTTATTTTCAGAAATGTTACAAAGTTTGTGGGTTATTCTTGTAGTCAAGATAGAATTTGTTCCTTCAAATTTATTTGGAGTTTAATACTGCTGGGCCCCTCGTAGGGTTGACAAGATGTTTGTGCGGCCGAACCCAAATCTCCCCTAAATATGTTTAGATGATTCGGTAATCTTGGTCAATCACTTACAACGAGAAACATAATAGTTTTATAAAGAATAACTTAATTCCATATATTTATTTAACCTGGTATTAGAAACAAAAGGATAATAATAATGAGAAATCATTAAAAGGTTTTCCAGGTGCCTTACTCGATACGTACTAGAGGCATCGAAGTGTTGCTAGACGCTAACCGATGTGATCACTCTATTAAGATATATACAAGTGGGAGCTGTTAGTTTTATGTAAATAAATTAGTAGACGTGAGTTAGAATCGAACTCGAGATTACGGGATTGCACACTTTACGTATGAGAATTTAAAGTTAATAATTAAATATAAAATGTTATATTTATTTATTGATTAAACGAAACAACTAACGGACATTAAGCAATTAATGTAATGGACTAACGGGCGTTAAAGGTATTTGGAAAAGGACTAAATTGCAATAGTTGGGAAGGTTCCGGAATCCCTTGGGGATACCATGAACCGATCGGCCAAAAACAGAAACAAAAGCCAACTTGTTCACCAAGTTTGCTTGGGTATATATACAAGGCTAGGAGTATTGTTTTTTCCATCTCTTGTGCTTATAAGCTAAACCCTAAATTGTTTGTGTGTTTTCTTTGTCTCCAAACTGATCGTACAACCCCTTGGGTGTCGATCCATCACTTTTCTACAAACCAAGTTATTTGTTTGATAAAAACTAGCATTACCTTAATTCGGTTTAGTACGTGTGTACAAGAACGTAGTAATAACACACTATTGTTATTATCTTTGATTGAATTACAAAAAGGTAAGGGGTAATTCAAATAATCATAACTAAATCAAATTAGGGTTCATCCGTTGCTAGTTTGTGGATTTGATTCTTGTTCGGCTAGAATCAAGAAAATGTACGCATATTCTTTTATGTTAATTAATTGTTCGTTAATAAATGTTATACGCTTTCGCATGTGTTTTTTGATGATTTGTGATTATTTATTTGAATGTCTTGATATCTAATTCCAACACATTTAACGAGCATTAATGAGCTCCGTTAGAAGGAGGGACAAACGGCGCATAACGTTTGTCACTTAAAGACGAATAATGCATTTTTTTTTATCAAAGAACGATAGGCTGCGATCAATGCAAAAAAATAAAAAAACAATGAAATTTACTCTTTTATTTATAAAATATATTTTCTTTTCATATACAGTTTTAAATCTAAATCATAAATACATCTGCAAACCAAACATACCCTCAGTCAATTTAGATACACTATCAATAAAATCCATCGCTCCATCACTGGTCAAGTGTGTAAATAGCCTTGGCCTATTATACATCTACTCTTGGATGAATGACTAGTAATGGTCTACAGGTCTTTGTTTAAAAAAGCAATTATAATGTGTTTTCACACTTGTCAGAACTCAGAAGTGTCGACTAGTCAATGGTCTATTGGTCTTTGTTTAAAAAGCAATATTGCAAGTAATGTGTTTTCACACTTGTCAGAAGTGTCGACTAGTCAATGGTCTATTGGTCTTTGTTTAAAGGGCAAATTCTCTAACTGCTTCAGTTGACCAACTATATTACCTCAAATGCCCCACTTTTTTTTCACTTCTCAAAATGCCCCATGGGCAACTCTCTCATAGGCAACTCTCCTATAAGTTTGACAAGTGTCCATATATTTGGGCCCACCTTGTACTAGTGTACTAGGTTAGTTTTTGGGCAACTGGGACCTACATTCTTGGGCAACCGACATATTTTTGTCTTTTAGCAAAAAAGTAAAATCTTTTTTTATTATAAAAAAATACAT
Organism: Chrysanthemum makinoi; assembly: GCA_910596185.1. Classification (NCBI taxonomy): domain Eukaryota; kingdom Viridiplantae; phylum Streptophyta; class Magnoliopsida; order Asterales; family Asteraceae; genus Chrysanthemum; species Chrysanthemum makinoi. The sequence continues at coordinate 11,543,517 of OU343216.1, read as the reverse complement.
ATATCTTGGGCAACTTGGCCCCACACATATGTACTTTTGGGCAACTTATACACCTTATATACAAAATACACTTTATATAAAAAATACACTTCAGTGCATAACTTGAGCAGCTGAGCCTGTATCTAAATAGTTTCAGTACGAATGACTAATTATTGTCCTTGAATCTATTCTCATGTTTCTAACCATTGTATTTTTTGTGTTTCCATGATAAACCATGTTTGGTTGGTATATGAACTCTTTCTGTAGGGTAATACCCAATTTAATTATCAATAAACATGAAATCCATTATAGCCAAAAATCGCCTACAACTCCTTATCTCGACAATATGCTGATATCGGCCATTATTTTTAATAAAGTTTCGATCTTGGTATATGTGGTTCATGTCCACGAAATATATTGTCGGCTCACATATATCTGTGGTTTGTTCATGTTCACGAAATATATTGTCGGCTCACATATGTTTCTGTTATACTAGTATTCAACTTTGATTCTATGCACATGTTTTGACTAGTTAATTGGTTAAAGATTCGCTAATTCATCTGGAATAACCATTCAGTTCTCGATTTCTAGAAATGAAACCGAAGTCTCTAAACTACTTGAGAACCTGATCAAATACACCAAATCACAATGTGCTTAGATCAGTTTTACAATTCGATTTGCCACTTAATACATTGTCAATAATCAGGAAAAACATCAATGGTTTTAGAAATTACAACAACAATAACATAGCCTACAAGAAGCCTGAAGATATAAAAATAAAAGATAAAAAAGATGATGGTAAAGAGTTTATGACCTTCACTTCATGAGAAGAAGCTTTGATCACTGAGCTCAACTTGTACCATTTAGTATGATCACATTAATAAGAACTAATGTACTTCTAGTAATTTACAAAATTTTGGATAAAAACAGGAAACCAAATTTATATGTAAAAAAAAAAAAAAAAAAAAACGGAAACCACTGCTAGTACATTTCTAACCACGGATAGCCGTGGGCAACCCACGGCTAGTACATTGCTAACCACCCCTGTGTGTGGGCAACCCACGGCTAGTACATTTCTAACCACCCCTATGTGTGGGCAACCCACGGTGGTTCGAAAGATACTAGCCGTGGGTTGCCCACACATATAGGAAGCTCGACACCTTCAACTCCTAATAGTTTTAAAGCCTGAAGTCCTGCTGATTTCATGGTTGAATTGCCTGAACGATTTCATGTGCACAAACAGATGGTTATTTCGGGACAGAATGTAGTTGCTTCTATGGAGAGTAATGATGCACATATTTATCAATTGTCATGTTTGATTTGGGTTATGAAATAAAAGTCCTACGAGTGTAAAAACAATTTTCTTACTTACTATATGACAAAAGAAAATTTTAGAAAAAAGATTTATATTTTTTTGACTTTTATATTTTTTATTATAAATTAAATACTCTTTTAAACTAATTAAATGATTAAAAATACTAAAACTATTAAGAAAAATCTGAAACCTTTACTGATGATTTCAGCCGTTATGGTTATGTTTATTTACTTAAGCATAAACATGAGGTGTTTGAAACATTTAAGGTTTTCAAAGCTGAAGTAGAACTGCAATTGGGAAAGAAGATTAAAGCTCTTCGATCAGATAGAGGAGGCGAGTATCTAAGCCAAGAGTTTAAAGATTACTTAGCTGAGAATGGAATTGTCCAGAATCTCACTTCTCCATATACTCCACAACAAAATGGTGTATCAGAGAGAAGAAATCGTACATTGTTGGACATGATACGATCTATGTTTAATCTTACCACTCTACCTTTATCCTTTTGGGATTATGCTTTAGAATCTGCTGTTCGTATTCTAAATATGGTTCCCACAAAGAAGGTTGATAAAACATCATATGAAATATGGCATGGTAAAGCTCCTAACTTGTCTTATTTAAAGGTATGGGGTTGCGAGGCATATGTTAAACGTGACTCAGCAGATAAACTCCAACAAAGATCTGTAAAGTGTATCTTCATAGGATACCCTAAGGAAACTATGGGTTACTACTTTTACTATCCAACTGAAAATAAAGTAATTGTTGCTAGGTATGGAGATTTTCTTGAAAGAGATCTCGTATCTCAAGAATTCAGTGGGAGAGTTTATGATCTGGAAGATGATCAAGAAGACGCATTACCTTCTAAAACACTAAGCGTACTTAGGTAGAGCCGATAGTGGGTCCTCCACCGAAGTTGAAGTGATTCCTGTTCGTAGATCCGTAAGGAATATACGTGCACCTGATCGTCTATGTCTTAACATAGAGGTTGAGGAAACTATGATAGGAGATCTTGGAGAGCCTACTAGTTATAAAGCTGCCATGGCAAGTCCTGATAAGGATAAATGGCAAGGTGCAATGAATGGGGAAATGCAATCCATGAGAGAAAATGAAGTCTGGATAGAGGTTGACTTACCTCCAAACGCCAAAGTGGTTGGAAGTAAGTGGCTTTATAAAATTAAGACTGACATGGATGGCAATGTACACGTCTATAAAGCTCGTCTAGTTGCGCAAGGTTTTACTCAAACTTATGGCATTGATTACGAGGAGACCTTTTCTCTTATAGCGGACATTAGAGCTATTAGAATTCTCATAGCTATAGCAGCATACTATGACTATGAGATATGGCAACTGGATGTCAAATCCGTCTTGAATGGTCGCTTAGATGAAGACATCTATATGAAGCAACCTGAGGGGTTCGTGAATCCATAATTTCCAAACCGTGTATGCAAACTTCAAAGGTCCATTTATGGATTGAAGCAAGCATCAAGGTAATGGAATAAAAGATTTGATGAAGAAATCAAAAGGTATGGATTTGTTCAAAATCTTGATGAGCCATGTGTATATCACAAAGTTTGTGGGGGTGATGTAATTTTCCTAATTCTTTATGTCGATGACATATTAATTATGGGAAAAGACATTCCGAGTATGCAAAATGTTAAGGCATATCTTGGGAAGTGTTTTTCCATGAAGGATTTAGGAGAAGCTGCATACATTCTGGGAATTAAGATCTACCGAGATAGGTCAAATCGGTTAATTGGTTTAAGTCAAAGCGCTTACATTGATAAAATATTGAAGAGATTCAATATGCAAAATTCCAAGAAAGGATATTTGTTGATGGAAGTAAAGCATGGCTTATTTAGCGAAATGTGTGCTTCAACACCTGCTGAGGTGGCACGCATGCAGAAAGTTCCTTATGCTTCGGCTGTAGGATCTGTTATGTATGCTGTGAGATGCACAAGGCCAGATGTAGCGTTAAGCTCAAAACATGACCAATCGATATCAACAGAATCCAGGTGAACTTCACTGTTCTAAAGTATCTTAGAAATACTAAAGATATGTTTTTGGTGTATGGAGGAAATCCAGACACAGAGCTTGATGTTACAGGTTACTGTGATGCGTCCTGGCAATGTGATAAAGATGATACGAAGTCTCAGACGGGTTATGTCTTTGGCATCAATGGAGGAGCATTATTTGGAAGAGCAAGAAGCGAGTACGGTCTGATTCGCGATATGCTGCGACAGAATTTGAATACATAGCTGCTTCGGAAGCTGCAATGGAGGCTGTTTGGATTAGGAAATTCATTTCAGGGCTTGGTGTTATGCCTTCAATTGAATCGCCTATTGATATGTATTGTGACAATTCTGCTGCAATCATATTTGCCAATGAATCTGGAGTCATGAAGGGCACCAGGCATTTTCTATGGAAGTATCACTATGTTCGGGAACAAGTCCGCGAAGGTGAAATAAATCTATTGAAAGTTCACACAGATGATAATTTAGCTGATCCGTTCACTAAGGCTTTAGCTAAAGACAAGCTTATTGGACTTGCAAATGGAATTGGACTTCATTTAGCTAATAGTTTCATGCATAACTGTGATTAGTATTTGGATAAAGGATATTGTAAAACATTTATTATTTTGATGAAATAAAGTTTGGATTATGTTTATTTTCATTTATAATATTGTTATCCTATATTTGCATGTTTAATCCGTGAATAACTAAGTTATTCTAAATGTCCGTTGTCGATTAATGATATGGGAGTACCATTAAACTAAGACAAATCTGAGAGATGTAGTAGAATATACTTGAAAGTATATTGATGAGAATGCATACCAATTTCGGATGATATTCAATGAATTGAATATAGGACTTATCCCAACTACATAATTTACTTTGTGGATATTGTTATAAGTAAATTGTGAATAGTTATCCTCAGACTTGAGATACCAGATAAGTGTCATGAATGTAGTGCATTTATGTGAAGCAACTTAACGCTATACGTAACTGGTAGTCATAAGGGTTATTTTCAGAAATGTTACAAAGTTTGTGGGTTATTCTTGTAGTCAAGATAGAATTTGTTCCTTCAAATTATTTGGAGTTTAATCTTCGCAGGCCCTCGTAGGGTTGACAAGATGTTTGTGCGGCCGAACCCAAATCTCCCTAAATATGTTTAGATGATTCGGTAATCTTGGTCAATCACTTACAACGAGAAACATAATAGTTTTATAAAGAATAACTTAATTCCATATATTTATTTAACCGGTATTAGAAACAAAGGATAATAATAATGAGAAATCATTAAAAGGTTTTCAGGTGCCTTACTCGACACGTCTTAGAGGCATCGAAGTGTTGCTAGACGCTAACCGATGTGATCACTCTATTAAGATATATACAAGTGGGAGCTGTTAGTTTTATGTAAATAAATTAGTAGACGTGAGTTAGAATCGAACCGAGATTACGGATTGCACACTTTACGTATGAGAATTTAAAGTTAATAATTAAATATAAAATGTTATATTTATTTATTGATTAAACGAAACAACTAACGGACGTTAAGCAATTAATGTAATGGACTAACGGGCGTTAAAGGTATTTGGAAAAGGACTAAATTGCAATAGTTGGGAAGGTTCGGAATCCCTGGGGATACCATGAACCGATCGGCCAAAGGAAACAAGGAAACAAAAGCCAACTTGTTCACCAAGTTTGCTTGGGTATATATACAAGGCTAGGAGTATTGTTTTTCCATCTCTTGTGCTTATAAGCTAAACCCTAAATTGTTTGTGTGTTTTCTTTGTCTCCAAACTGATCGTACAACCCCTTGGGTGTCGATCCATCACTTTTCTACAAACCAAGTTATTTGTTTGATAAAAACTAGCATTACCTTAATTCGGTTTGATGCGTGTGTACAAGAACGTAGTAATAACACACTATTGTTATTATCTTTGATTGAATTACAAAAAGGTAAGGGGTAATTCAAATAATCATAATTAAATCAAATTAGGGTTCATCCGTTGCTAGTTTGTGTATTTGATTCTTGTTCAATTCGGTAGAATCAAGAAAATGTACGCATATTCTTTTATGTTAATTAATTGTTCGTTAATAAATGTTATACGCTTTCGCATGTGTTTTTTGATGATTTGTGATTATTTATTTGAATGTCTTGATATCTAATTCCAACACATTTAACGAGCATTAATGAGCTCCGTTAAAAGGAGGGACAAACGGCGCATAACGTTTGTCACTTAAAGACGAATAATGCATTTTTTTTTATCAAAAAACGATAGGCTGCGATCAATGCAAAGAAAAAAAAAACAATGAAATTTACTCTTTTATTTATAAAATATATTTTCTTTTCATATACAGTTTTAAATCTAAATCATAAATACATCTGCAAACCAAACATACCCTCAGTCAATTTAGATACACTATCAATAAAATCCATCGCTCCATCACTGGTCAAGTGTGTAAATAGCCTTGGCCTATTATACATCTACTCTTGGATGAATGACTAGTAATGGTCTACAGGTCTTTGTTTAAAAAAGCAATTATAATGTGTTTTCACACTTGTCAGAACTCAGAAGTGTCGACTAGTCAATGGTCTATTGGTCTTTGTTTAAAAAGCAATATTGCAAGTAATGTGTTTTCACACTTGTCAGAAGTGTCGACTAGTCAATGGTCTATTGGTCTTTGTTTAAAGGGCAAATTCTCTAACTGCTCCAGTTGCCCAACTATATTACTCCAAATCGCCACTTTTTCACTACCGAAATGCCCCGTAGGCACTCTCCACATAGCAACTCTCCATAAGTTTGACAAGTGTCCATATATTTGGGCCACCTGTCTAGTGTACTAGGTTAGTTTTTGAGCGGCCCGGGCCTACATTCTCACCGAGGCGTATTTTTGTCTTTTAGCAAAAAAGTAAAATCTTTTTTTATTATAAAAAAATACATATATCTTGGGCAACTTGGCCCCACACATATGTACTTTTGGGCAACTTATACACTTTATATACAAAATACACTTTATATAAAAAATACACTTCAGTGCATAACTTGAGCAGCTGAGCCTATATCTAAATAGTTTCAGTACGAATGACTAATTATTGTCCTTAAATCTATTCTCATGTTTCTAACCATTGTATTTTTTGTGTTTCCATGATAAACCATGTTTGGTTGGTATATGAACTCTTTCTGTAGGGTAATACCCAATTTAATTATCAATAAACATGAAATCCATTATAGCCAAAAATCGCCTACAACTCCTTATCTCGACAATATGCTGATATCGGCCATTATTTTTAATAAAGTTTCGATCTTGGTATATGTGGTTCATGTCCACGAAATATATTGTCGGCTCACATATATCTGTGGTTTGTTCATGTTCACGAAATATATTGTCGGCTCACATATGTTTCTGTTATACTAGTATTCAACTTTGATTCTATGCACATGTTTTGACTAGTTAATTGGTTAAAGATTCGCTAATTCATCTGGAATGGTAGAAACCAAACCATTCAGTTCTCGATTTCTAGAAATGAAACCGAAGTCTCTAAACTACTTGAGAACCTGATCAAATACACCAAATCACAATGTGCTTAGATCAGTTTTACAATTCGATTTGCCACTTAATACATTGTCAATAATCAGGAAAAACATCAATGGTTTTAGTAATTACAACAACAATAACATAGCCTACAAGAAGACTGAAGATATAAAAATAAAAGATAAAAAAGATGATGGTAAAGAGTTTATGACCTTCACTTCATGAGAAGAAGCTTTGATCACTGAGCTCAACTTGTACCATTTAGTATGATCACATTAATAAGAACTAATGTACTTCTAGTAATTTACAAAATTTTGGATAAAAACAGGAAACCAAATTTATATGTAAAAAAAAAAAAAAAACCGAAACCACTTACATTTCTAACCCGGATAGCCGTGGGCAACCCACCTAAGTACATTGCTAACCACCCCTATGTGTGGGCAACCCACGGCTAGTACATTTCTAACCACCCCTATGTGTGGGCAACCCACGGTGGTTCGAAAGATACTAGCTGTGGGTTGCCCACACCATATAAAGCTTCGACACCTTCAACTCCTAATAGTTTTAAAGCCGAAGTCCTGTGATTTCATGGTTGAATTGCCTGAACGATTTCATGTGCACAAACAGATGGTTATTTCGGGACAGAATGTAGTTGCTTCTATGGAGAGTAATGATGCACATATTTATCAGTTGTCATGTTTGATTTGGGTTATGAAATAAAAGTCCTACGAGTGTAAAAACAATTTTCTTACTTACTATATGACAAAAGAAAATTTTAGAAAAAAGATTTATATTTTTTTGACTTTTATATTTTTTATTATGAATTAAATACTCTTTTAAACTAATTAAATGATTAAAAATACTAAAACTATTAAGAAAAATCAAACCTTTACGATGATTTCACCGTTATGGTTATGTTTATTTACTTAAGCATAAACATGAGGTGTTTGAAACATTTAAGGTTTTCAAAGCTGAAGTAGAACTGCAATTGGGAAAGAAGATTAAAGATCTTCGATCAGATAGAGGAGAGTATCTAAGCCAAGAGTTTAAAGATTACTTAGCTGAGAATGGAATTGTCCAGAATCTCACTTCTCCATATACTCCACAACAAAATGGTGTATCAGAGAGAAGAAATCGTACATTGTTGGACATGATATGATCTATGTTTAATCTTACCACTCTACCTTTATCCTTTTGGGATTATGCTTTAGAATCTGTTGTTCGTATTCTAAATATGGTTCCCACAAAGAAGGTTGATAAAACATCATATGAAATATGGCATGGTAAAGCTCCTAACTTGTCTTATTTAAAGGTATGGGGTTGCGAGGCATATGTTAAACGTGACTCAGCAGATAAACTCCAACAAAGATCAGTAAAGTGTATCTTCGTAGGATACCCTAAGGAAACTATGGGTTACTACTTTTACTATCCAACCGAAAATAAAGTAATTGTTGCTAGGTATGGAGATTTTCTTGAAAGAGATCTCGTATCTCAAGAATTCAGTGGGAGAGTTTATGATCCGGAAGATGATCATGAAGATGCATTACCTTCGAAAACACTAACGCTTCTAGAGCCGATGATCCGGGTCCTCCACCGAAGTTGAAGTGATTCCTGTTCGTAGATCCGTAAGGAATATACGTGCACCTGATCGTCTATGTCTTAACGTAGAGGTTGAGGAAACTATGATAGGAGATCTTGGAGAGCCTACTAGTTATAAAGGCGCCATGGCAAGTCCGATAAGGATAAATGGCAAGGTGCAATGAATGGGGAAATGCAATCCATGAGAAAATGAAGTCGGATAGAGGTTGACTTACCTCCAAACGCCAAAGTGGTTGGAAGTAAGTGGCTTTATAAAATTAAGACTGACATGGATGGCAATGTACACGTCTATAAAGCTCGTCTAGTTGCGCAAGGTTTTACTCAAACTTATGGCATTGATTACGAGGAGACCTTTTCTCTTATAGCGGACATTAGAGCTATTAGAATTCTCATAGCTATAGCAGCATACTATGACTATGAGATATGGCAACTGGATGTCAAATCCGCCTTCTTGAATGGTCGCTTAGATGAAGACATCTATATGAAGCAACCTGAGGGGTTCGTGAATCCATAATTTCCAAACCGTGTATGCAAACTTCAAAGGTCCATTTATGGATTGAAGCAAGCATCAAGGTAATGGAATAAAAGATTTGATGAAGAAATCAAAAGGTATGGATTTGTTCAAAATCTTGATGAGCCATGTGTATATCACAAAGTTTGTGGGGGTGATGTAATTTTCCTAATTCTTTATGTCGATGACATATTAATTATGGGAAAAGACATTCCATGTATGCAAAATGTTAAGGCATATCTTGGGAAGTGTTTTTCCATGAAGGATTTAGAGAAGTTGCATACATTCTGGAATCAAGATCTACCGAGATAGGTCAAAGCGGTTAATTGGTTTAAGTCAAGCGCTTACATTGATAAAATATTGAAGAGATTCAATATGCAAAATTCCAAGAAAGGATATTTGTTGATGGAAGTAAAGCATGGCTTATTTAGCTTAAATGTGTGCTTCAACACCTGCTGAGGTGGCACGCATGCGAAAGTTCCTTATGCTTCTTTTGTAGGATCATTATGTATGCTGTGAGATGCACAAGGCCGATGTAGCGTTCGCTCAAAACATGACGGTCGATATCAACGAATCCGGGTGAACTTCACTTGGATTGTTAAGCATATTCTAAAGTATCTTAGAAATACTAAAGATATGTTTTTGGTGTATGGAGGAAATCCAGACACAGAGCTTGATGTTACAGTTACTGTGATGCGTCCTGGCAATGTGATAAAGATGATACGAAGTCTCAGACGGGTTATGTCTTTGTTATCAATGGAGGAGCATTATTTGGAAGAGCAAGAAGCGAGCGGTTGCGATGTCTGCGGCGAAGCGAATACATACGGAAGCGCAATGGAGGCTGTTTGGATTAGGAAATTCATTTCAGGGCTTGGTGTTATGCCTTCAATTGAATCGCCTATTGATATGTATTGTGACAATTCTGCTGCAATCATATTTGCCAATGAGCCTAGAGTCATGAAGGGCACGGGCATTTTCTATGGAAGTATCACTATGTTCGGGAACAAGTCCGCTAAGGTGAAATTAATCTATTGAAAGTTCACACGAGATGATAACTTAGTGATCCGTTCACTAAGGCTTTAGCTAAAGACAAGCTTATTGGACTTGCAAATGGAATTGGACTTCATTTAGCTAATAGTTTCATGCATAACCGTGATTAGTATTTGGATAAAGGATATTGTAAAACATTTATTATTTTGATGAAATAAAGTTTGGATTATGTTTATTTTCATTTATAATATTGTTATCCTATATTTGCATGTTTAATCCGTGAATAACTAAGTTATTCTAAATGTCCGTTGTCGATTAATGATATGGGAGTACCATTAAACTAAGACAAATCTGAGAGATGTAGTAGAATATACTTGAAAGTATATTGATGAGAATGCATACCAATTTCGGATGATATTCAATGAATTGAATATAGACTTATCCCAACTACATAATTTACTTTGTGGATATTGTTATAAGTAAATTGTGAATAGTTATCCCCAGACTTGAGATACCAGATAAGTGTCATGAATGTAGTGCATTTATGTGGAACAACTTAACGCTATACGTGCGGTAGTCATAAGAGTTATTTTCAGAAATGTTACAAAGTTTGTGGGTTATTCTTGTAGTCAAGATAGAATTTGTTCCTTCAAATTTATTTGGAGTTTAATACTGCTGGGCCCCTCGTAGGGTTGACAAGATGTTTGTGCGGCCGAACCCAAATCTCCCCTAAATATGTTTAGATGATTCGGTAATCTTGGTCAATCACTTACAACGAGAAACATAATAGTTTTATAAAGAATAACTTAATTCCATATATTTATTTAACCTGGTATTAGAAACAAAATGATAATAATAATGAGAAATCATTAAAAGGTTTTACAGGTGCCTTACTCGATACGTACTAGAGGCATCGAAGTGTTGCTAGACGCTAACCGATGTGATCACTCTATTAAGATATATACAAGTGGGAGCTGTTAGTTTTATGTAAATAAATTAGTAGACGTGAGTTAGAATCGAACTCGAGATTACGGGATTGCACACTTTACGTATGAGAATTTAAAGTTAATAATTAAATATAAAATGTTATATTTATTTATTGATTAAACGAAACAACTAATGGACGTTAAGCAATTAATGTAATGGACTAACGGGCGTTAAAGGTATTTGGAAAAGGACTAAATTGCAATAGTTGGGAAGGTTCCGGAATCCCTTGGGGATACCATGAACCGATCGGCCAAAGGAAACAAGGAAACAAAAGCCAACTTGTTCACCAAGTTTGCTTGGGTATATATACAAGGCTAGGAGTATTGTTTTTCCATCTCTTGTGCTTATAAGCTAAACCCTAAATTGTTTGTGTGTTTTCTTTGTCTCCAAACTGATCGTACAACCCCTTGGGTGTCGATCCATCACTTTTCTACAAACCAAGTTATTTGTTTGATAAAAACTAGCATTACCTTAATTCGGTTTAGTACGTGTGTACAAGAACGTAGTAATAACACACTATTGTTATTATCTTTGATTGAATTACAAAAAGGTAAGGGGTAATTCAAATAATCATAATTAAATCAAATTAGGGTTCATCCGTTGCTAGTTTGTGTATTTGATTCTTGTTCGGCTAGAATCAAGAAAATGTACGCATATTCTTTTATGTTAATTAATTGTTCGTTAATAAATGTTATACGCTTTCGCATGTGTTTTTTTGATGATTTGTGATTATTTATTTGAATGTCTTGATATCTAATTCCAACACATTTAACGAGCATTAATGAGCTCCGTTAGAAGGAGGGACAAACGGCGCATAACGTTTGTCACTTAAAGACGAATAATGCATTTTTTTTTATCAAAAAACGATAGGCTGCGATCAATGCAAAGAAAAAAAAAAACAATGAAATTTACTCTTTTATTTATAAAATATATTTTCTTTTCATATACAGTTTTAAATCTAAATCATAAATACATCTGCAAACCAAACAGACCCTCAGGGGGTGTTTGGTTGGGGCATATTGGGGGATATTGGGGGATATTGAATTTGAATTTCCTTCAAATATTGTGTTTGGTAACACAAATGAAGTAATTTACAATTACTTGAATTGCCAAAATGGAGAGAATTAGATTTCCCCCAAAAAGTGAAGAATTTTAATTTACTTGGAAATTTTTTTTATAAACTTTTTTTCTTATTGTTTTTTTTATAAACTTTTAAATAGAATATTTATGTTTTTTTTATAAACTTTTTTTATAAATTTTTAATAAACTTTTTTTATAATTTTTTTATAAACTTTTTTTATAAATTTTTTATATTTTTTTATAAACTTTTTATAAAATTTTTTTATAAATTTTATTTATAAACTTTTTTTTTTTTAATTTATAAACCTTTTTTTTATAAATATTTTAAATTTTTTTTTATAAATTTTTATAAACTTTTTTTATAAATTTTTTTATAAATTTTTACAAATTTTTTTTATAAATTTTTATAAATTTTTTATAAACTTTTTTTATAATTTTTTTATAAATTTTTTATAAACTTTTTATAAACTTTTTTATAAACTTTTTTTTTTTAAAAATATAAATATTTAATAATTTTTTTATAAATTTTTATAAATTTTTTATAAACTTTTTTTATAATTTTTTTATAAACTTTTAAATAGAATATTTATGAAATTTACATTTAAAAATAAAAAATATTTATAAATTTCTGTCAACCAAACGTGTGAAGGTATTTTAAATTCCGGAATTTTAAATTCTCAAGAATTTAAATTTGCTAGAATTTAAAATTCCGGAATTTAAAATTCCCCCAACCAAACGGCCCCTCAGTCAATTTAGATACACTATCAATAAAATCCATCGCTCCATCACTGGTCAAGTGTGTAAATAGCCTTGGCCTATTATACATCTACTCTTGGATGAATGACTAGTAATGGTCTACAGGTCTTTGTTTAAAAAAGCAATTATAATGTGTTTTCACACTTGTCAGAACTCAGAAGTGTCGACTAGTCAATGGTCTATTGGTCTTTGTTTAAAAAGCAATATTGCAAGTAATGTGTTTTCACACTTGTCAGAAGTGTCGACTAGTCAATGGTCTATTGGTCTTTGTTTAAAGGGCAAATTCTCTAACGCTTTCCAGTTAACTATATTACTCCAAATCGCCGTTTTTTTTTTTTCAAATGCCCCATGGGCAACTCTCCCATAGGCAACTCTCCTATAAGTTTGACAAGTATCCATATATTTGGGCCACCTTGTCTAGTGTCTAGGTTAGTTTTTGGGCGGGACCTACATTCTGGGCACCAAACGACATATTTTTGTCTTTTAGCAAAAAAGTAAAGTCTTTTTTTATTATAAAAAAATACATATATCTTGAAGCAACCCCCACATATATCTTTTAAGGAACTTATACACCTTATATACAAAATACACTTTATATAAAAAATACACTTCAGTGCATAACTTGAGCAGCTGAGCCTGTATCTAAATAGTTTCAGTACGAATGACTAATTATTGTCCTTAAATCTATTCTCATGTTTCTAACCATTGTATTTTTTGTGTTTCCATGATAAACCATGTTTGGTTGGTATATGAACTCTTTCTGTAGGGTAATACCCAATTTAATTATCAATAAACATGAAATCCATTATAGCCAAAAATCGCCTACAACTCCTTATCTCGACAATATGCTGATATCGGCCATTATTTTTAATAAAGTTTCGATCTTGGTATATGTGGTTCATGTCCACGAAATATATTGTCGGCTCACATATATCTGTGGTTTGTTCATGTTCACGAAATATATTGTCGGCTCACATATGTTTCTGTTATACTAGTATTCAACTTTGATTCTATGCACATGTTTTGACTAGTTAATTGGTTAAAGATTCGCTAATTCATCTGGAATGGTAGAAACCAAACCATTCAGTTCTCGATTTCTAGAAATGAAACCGAAGTCTCTAAACTACTTGAGAACACGATCAAATACACCAAATCACAATGTGCTTAGATCAGTTTTACAATTCGATTTGCCACTTAATACATTGTCAATAATCAGGAAAAACATCAATGGTTTTAGTAATTACAACAACAATAACATAGCCTACAAGATGCCTGAAGATATAAAAATAAAAGATAAAAAAGATGATGGTAAAGAGTTTATGACCTTCACTTCATGAGAAGAAGCTTTGATCACTGAGCTCAACTTGTACCATTTAGTATGATCACATTAATAAGAACTAATGTACTCTAGTAATTTACAAAATTTTGGATAAAAACAGGAAACCAAATTTATATGTAAAACGGAAACCATTGCTAGTACATTTCTAACCACGGATAGCCGTGGGCAACCCACAGCTAGTACATTGCTAACCACCCCTGTGTGTGGGCAACCCACGGCTAGTACATTTCTAACCACCCCTATGTGTGGGCAACCCACGGTGGTTCGAAAGATACTAGCCGTGGGTTGCCCACACATATAGGAAGCTCGACACCTTCAACTCCTAATAGTTTTAAAGCCTGAAGTCCTGCTGATTTCATGGTTGAATTGCCTGAACGATTTCATGTGCACAAACAGATGGTTATTTCGGGACATAATGTAGTTGCTTCTATGGAGAGTAATGATGCACATATTTATCAGTTGTCATGTTTGATTTGGGGACAAGAAGACGAAGAAGACGATGATGAAGATGACGATCCGGTTATGACCCAATTCTTATAGATACTATTAGAAAGTCCAAAAAAAATGTGGTTTGTTGAGCTTAAGCAGTGAATTACTTTTAGGAGAATGATTTTTTTTTTACCTTTTTTGAGTGAGCATTAGGCACAAGTGCAACAACTATAAAAACCACAAGTTCTTGAAATCCCTTCATCATCGTTACTTACTAAACACAAGCCTGTTTTATGAGCTATCAGCATGTCTTAACAAGTCTTAACAAAAACTTTTTTATTTTATTCCTAGAGTTATTTTAGACTGAAGACCAAATTCTATGACTTCTTGAGTTCCCTAAAGTCAAAACTGGGGGAAAAAAATAATAAAAGAAGTAGGCAAGTAAATTCAGAGGGTTTAAACTCAAAATTTTTACCAAATTCCAGTGGGTTAACTTTCTGGTTTCACTCTTTTAGTGAAAATTCAACACAAATCCCACCACAAACTGGACAATACTTGTTGACTTTTCACAAGTCAATATTTACAAAAAGACAAGAAGTAATGTAAATCCAAAAAGGGTTCAAAAAGATATCAGAAACCAACCAAAACATCAATTACTGAACATCAGAAACAAGAACTCTTACACATTTACCATTTGAGTTACTAAAAGTCAATACTAAAAAAAATACAAAAAACCATCTGATTCCATAAAGGGTTTTCAAGTTGTTAAGCTTCTTACTGTGATTGTGGTTTTGTATTCAAAAGTATTTTGTATATAAAGTGTATAAGTTGCCCAAAAGTACATATGTGTGGGGCCAAGTTGCCCAAGATATATGTACTTTTTTATAATAAAAAAAGACTTTATTTTTTTACTAAAAGACAAAATATGTCGGTTGCCGCCAATAATGTAGGTCCCATGCCAAGAACTAACTTAGTACACTAGTACAAGGTGGGCCCAAATATATGGACACTTGTCAAACTTATAGGAGAGTTGCCTATGGGAGAGTTGCCCATGGGGCATTTTGAGAAGTGAAAAAAAAATGAGGCATTTGGGGTAATATAGTTTGGCAACTGGGGCATTTAAAGAATTTGCCCTTGTTTAAAAGAGTTGTATTATGAGAACGTCGTCTATCCCTTTATGACTGCAAATTTCATAGGGTAGGCCCCCTTTCCGTACTGTACCATTGTCTTTTTTGTTTTTAATTAATTGTATATAGTTTATTTTGTGTGGTATATTTAATTTGTTTTGTGTTTTTATAAGTATAGCGTATTTATTTGTGTGGTATATATTTAATTTGTGTAGTATTTTTATATGTATAGTGTATTTATTTGCGTTGTATATTTAATTTGTATAGTGTTTTTATATGTAGAGAATTTATTTGTCTATTGTATCTATTTAATTAAACAATAACAATAAAATATTTTATAAACTTTTTTTACGTTACTTTTTATTAACTTTTTTTTATAAATTTTTTATAAACTTTTATTATAAACTTTTTTTTCTAAACTTTTTGTATAAACTTTTTATAAACTTTTTTTTATAAACTTTTTTTATAAATTTTTTATAAACTTTTTATAAATTTTTTTTATAAACTTTTTTTATAAACTTTTTATAAATTTTTTTCATAAATTTTTTATAAACTTTTTTTTATAAACTTTTTTTATAGACTTTCTTATAAAAAAAAGTTTATAAAAATTATAAAAAGTTTATAAAAAATTATAAAAAAGTTTATAAAATATTTATAAAAAGTTTATAAAAATTTATAAAAAAATTTATAAAAAGTAACGTAAATAAATATCATATAAAAACACTACACAATTAAAAACACTACACATATAAAAACACTACACAAATAAATACACAATACATATACCTAAACACTACACAATTAAAAAAAATAAATAAATAAAAAAAATAAAAAATTTGGTACAGCCGCATGTTGGGGGACCCACAGCTGCATGTGGGAGAGAGAAGGAGGACAAATGGGGGGACAAAAAGTACTCCTAAAACATAAAGAAGGTTAATCTAAAAATATAAGCACCGTCAAAATAAGCCCACCCTCCATAGATCTAGGGTGATGCTATTCACATTAACAATTGATTTGAAACGCTGAATTAAAGTTACATGGGGACTGTAGACATCATATTATATTCCTTTCATTCAATAGTTTTTGTTTCAATTGTATTTCCTATTATTTCATTTACTTTATTTGTTTTTTACTTTTACTATTTCTTATTATATCATCTACTTTATTTGTTTTTTGAAGTAATATGCACATTCATATTTTTAATTGATACATCAACTTTAGACATTACATAATTCTGCTTATACAATTAAGTGTGTAAATAACACAAGAGCATTAACTGGCAATACTTAATTTGTGTGTCTAAATATATGTCTAATCTTACGTGACATCACTTTATTTGTGACACTAGATAGACACACTGCTTCACAAACCAATAAAATACTTGCATATCACTTTAGACATAAAATTAGTCATATATTTAGGTCTCTTAATCATTTTTCGTAAAAAAAATATATATACAAATCACCTCCCTTTGTGTTTACCTTTATTATTTTCTCTGTTTCAATTTATGTTCACATTTTGTTTTTGCAGATGTTGCAAACTAGTTATTGGTCACTAAAAGGTTTATAACAACAAATAACTATACTTGTGGATTTATAGTTTTAATGTGACTTAATGCAACACTTAAAGGTTCAATTTATAGTCATTACGAGAAAAATGTCCGAGTCATAAATGAAAGAATGATAAAAGTTTTAGAACTAAAAATATTTAATCTGTTAACTTAATAGTATATGTTGTTACTATTTTTAATCAATAATATATTAGTAATTATATTTTTTAAACCGTTTGTTTTTTAAACAATTTTTTTTTACTAGTACATTTTTTTGTGGCAAAGTGTTAGTAATAACAGTTACCAGTAGCTATTTGTTTAATTACACATTAGCGAAAGTAGCAGAGTTTAGAAAAAGTATATATATAAAAAGTACATGTAGTTGTTAGCAATAGCTGTTAGCAGTAACTGTTTGATTTATTAAAAAAAATATTTAGAAACGTAGTGGTAGCTTTAAAATGTAATAACATAAAAGAGCAGTGAGAAAAAAAGTTTCTTTATGAATCGTTTGAAAAAAGAGAGGTAACATGAATATGCTAATGCTAATGCTCAAGGCACTTAACCAAACAAGCTTTGTATAATATTAAATGATATATGTTCTAAAATGCTTCAAAACATTCTGCGCCATACATATTATTTATATTACTTATAATGGAGGGATTTCTCTCTCTCATATTTATAAGTTTAAGATTTCTTAAATTAGATTTTAAACACATACAAGTAACTAAACATAATATACAAGTATGTAAAGCACAAATCAAACTCAACAATTAATACTTCTTACATACAATTAATACATAATTTAAAACTAGACGAGTACCCGCGCCTAGCGGCAGCGATGTCTAGTTTTCTGCAAAGTTCCGATGACCCATAAGTTTCTTTCAACAAACTGTATTTGTAGCATTAGAGAATCGTTTTCGAATAGCTACAATTCGATCGCGATGGTTGCATAGCCATAAATATATAGTTTTTAAAAATTATGTGGAGTCGATCTAAGTGTGTGAGTATATTTTCTAATATGATTGTTTTAAGTTATTAAAATTTTTAATAATAATATATTCAAGCATTACAAAAAGCAACGGTATTATGTAGTTGGCAATATTATATTGTAGTTTAGAGGTATAACCAACATGTGTGACCTCTTTTTCTTGTTTTGTCATTAATTTAGGCAAATGATAACTATTTTTTACATGTGTAACGTTTATCATTTGGTGTGTGGCTTTTAAAATTGTAACTTTGCAAATTGGATATCACCATATAAGATTATTTTGTACTATCAATTTGTATAGATATTTATACATTGTTCAAAGCTATTTGTTTGAGGTACAAATAATTATCGCTAAAGATAACAATACTATTTATTTTTGTGATTTTAATAAACTTACATAACATTATTGATACACTGGACAAAGGGCTATACAATATATATATTAACTTTTAACGACGATTCATATATGCTAGTCCCTTAAATGGTGCAAGAGCAACATTTTTAAAATAACATTATACAAATGACAAATTACATGTGTCAAAGCAAAATAAACCAAAACTACAATTACTTGGTCTCTCCTTTCAAAACAATTGTCACGGGTTCCACAACTAATTCATCATTTCTCATATAATTTTGTTAAATTTGAAACCCGATTTCACCCGGGTGGTTCAACTGGTTGAACCGTTCCGATAAAAAACATGTCGATTTAAACCGAGTCAAACCGATAAGTTGGATTGAAAAATGTCAAATTAAACCGGGTCACCGGGGTTTGAAGCGTCCCGGGTCAACCCGATCGGTTTCAATTGGGTCAACCCGGTATCGGTTTCAACGGGTCAACCCGGTATCGGTTTCAATTGGTTGTTTTTAATTTGGTAGATGTGCTTTTAATTTGATGTACAATGTGAATAAATTATTGTACTTTTAAGTAATGAGGTGTTTTAATAAGAGTATTAATTATATTATTTATTTCTCTCTCCATTGACCATGTTTTCAACATTAAACTTTCAACATTTTTCACTTTTTTCACTTTGACCATTTTTCCATTTTATATAGTATAGATACCCCATCACCAATTGTTACAACTAACTAAACACAAGGTACAAATACAACCTAAAACTTCCCTCTACTCCATGTTAATGTACAAAGATTTTAATGCAATACATATAATTAACACAAAATATGAAGTTACAGGTACAATCATCATAAACACAAATTTTTTTACACTAAATAAATCATAAACGCAATTATGTATAAATTCTCCAGCCTCCTTTTATTTTAGCCTCATTTTATCCAACTCCAACTACAGTCAACAATATATCTTCATTGTTTCCAACAGATGTGAACAAACACTTTCAACAGATTAAAATGGTTCGTTCTCTTCTCTATCAAAACATTCGATGGACGCATAAAGAAGAGGTGTGCAACCGATTGGAAGTGTTCGAATCTGTTTGGTTCAAATCGGTTTGGAAGAAAGAAACCGGTTGGACGCATAAACACTTCCAACAGTTAGCACTTCCTTAAATGTTTTTCTTCTTTTCCTTCTTTTTGGTTCGTTCGAATCGGTAAGAAGAAACAAAAAAGGAGTGGCTAAGTTTGAGTTGATAGTTTGATAGATAAGAGAAGGAATTAAAATGTTGGCTGAGTTTTGAAATGAAAGGGACAAAGAAGAGGCGTGCAAAATGTGTGTAGGTTTAGGGTATTTGTATTTTATATCAAGCGTAATAAGTCATTAGTGTGTGGCCCGAGTGAGACTCAAGAAACTGGGCTAAAAAAGAAGAAAATGTAGCATTATAGTCATGCTTATTCATAAACAAAAAGTAGCCACAACCAATGATTAAAAAAGTATAATGAAAAGTATAGTCATTAGTTAAAGACTTGAAAGATGTTAGACAAATTTTTAGCATCCGTAAATTTATTGTCACTAAAAACATAACAAACTAGAAAACATGATTCGCTGAGAAATTATATTTCAAGATACTCGTCGCCGCAACGCGCGGATACCCTTCTAGTTTATATTGAATTGGGGTAATAAATATATGTTTAGAGCACAGGGTACCGTAACATCACATTGGGCGTAAATCTTATGTGGCGATGGTGTTGGTATGTGTTACCAGACCGGGTGAGCTTGGTGTTGGTTTGTGTTGGTTAACCGACGTGCGTTGGTAAGGAGTTTTCACTTTTTTTTGTAATTGATTTGTTGTGTTTTAATTGGTTTATGGTGAAGCCTAAAAATTGGGTTTGTGTTATGATACCTTGTGGTTCTTGTGGTGCTAGTTGTAAAGTGGGGATTGGTGATGTAATGCTAATGTAATATTGAAAAAGTATTATTTTTGGTGTTGGTTTATTTGTATTTAGTGCTCTTAATAAATATGTTTAGGATGCGTTTGATTTATGGGTGTGGGGTGAGGTTTGGGTAATTTACTATATAAAAGTCATGTTTGGTTAGATTATTAATTTTTGGATTTTACTAATAGTGTCAAAAGAAATTCTATTGTGTGAGGATTTGTAAAAGTGGTGGGCTCATTTTTTTGTGTCTTAATATATTTAATAAAATAATACTTCGTATATTCTAATGTAAAAATTAATATAAAATATTTATTATCTTGGGCTTATATTAATTGTTCAGTTTGACTTTTTGTAGTCTATTTTTTCAGTTTTAATTTTATATATTTTTGTTTTTGTTATATACTACTGGTATTTGATAAAAATTATACCAATAAAAATACATTTAAAACGCAATTCATTCATATATTTTGCATCAAGTTTTTATATAACACAAAAATATAAATTGTCAAAATTGAAGAAAAAGATTACAAATTCAAACTGAACAATTAATATAAAACAGAAAAAATATTTTTATTTATAAAATATATTTTCCTTTTGCAGAAATTCGTCAAAAGCGTCAGGATTGACTCCGTATGCCAATTGACGAATTGACGAAGTACACTTCATCAATGCGGAAATATCAAGTGTGCCCGTACAACTAGGAGTTTGTTGAAAATAAGGGAATGGTCGGTTACCTCTCGAACAATTCGTGTGAATAATTTTCGGCTCATTCGGAAACAATCCTGGAATGCTCTATCGTCATACATTGGGTTTTCGCAGAAGTAAGCCACCACTAAATGAGTATGAGCACCCAAAAGATCCCTATGAAATTGGTTTCGTGAGATTTTAGGTTGTAACGCTTGATTACCCTCCCAACGTACTCTTCCGCAAATACCAGAAATTCACTACTAACTTCATCCGAAGATGAATCGGCAATAAATAGCTCGTAAGAATCCATTATGTATGTTTGAGAGAATTTGTTTAAATGTGTATAGAGAGAATGTGTGAATAAAATGGTGAAATGAGGGGTTATTTATAGTGTGAAAGTATTTAGGTTTAAAATTTAATTTTTTTTAATAGCCAACGTTTATATTGCAATGGTCAAAAAAAAGAAAGAAAGAAGTGGACGACTGTCGATCGTTTGGCCGATCGAATGAGGCAAAAAATTGTCGATTGATCTATAGGCGATCGACACCCACAGAAGGGGTGATCAATCCCCATGTCGATCAATCAATCGATCATCCTCCTTACTGCATGCAATCTTACATTGACAAGTAATAACAATTAATTGTATTTGCATTGTACACAAATGAAATGAGCATGTGAGATTTTTAATTCGAAGTTCATAAAGTGTGACAAGAGTTTCCAGAAGTTGGTCATCCCCTTTTCTTGCTTTTACCTTACCTACAGTACAACTTGCGGGTCACACTATTGCTACGGGGTCTACCCCCTAGTAGCAAACGGGGTCTAGTGGGTCTAGGTCTTTTCAGATTTTGTCCTTTTTTTTTTTTTTTTTTTTTTTTTTTGTCATTGCTGGTTTGGGTGGGGTTATTTTATCCCACAAGTTTATTTTTTGTCAAAGGATTGCACAAAGCAGGTTTTGGGTGGGGTTATTTTGTCCCCAAAAAGTTTTTTTTGTCCAAGTGTATAAGCACACAAGTTTTTGTCCAATAAGTTTTTTTTGTCCAAGTGCATTAGCACACAAGCAGATTGAATACAGGCTCAGATTAGAGTTCATCATCGCCAAGTTTTTTTTTGTCCAAGTGCATAAGCACACAAGCAGATTGCATTAGCACACAAGCAAATTGAATACAGGCTCAGATTAGAGTTCATACAAGCGATTGAATACTCGATTAGAGTTCATCATCGCCAAGTTTTTTTTTTGTCCAAGTGCATAAGCACACAAGCAGATTGCACAAAAGTTGCAAAGTCTTTGCAGATTGAATTTTTTTTTTTTTGTCCAAGTGCTGCAGATTGCACACAAGTGCACAGAACAATTGATAAAAAGTATTAGGCTCGGATATGAAGGTTGCAAAGTGATAAAAATATCACTTTCTTGCCGTTCGGTTATAAAACCAATCGTCATCGCTTTTTGAATTTTTTTGTCCAAATGTAGCAGATTGCACACAAGTGCACAGATCAGATTGCACAATACCATATTGCAACCAAGTTAGATTGCCCAAGTGAAACACATGTTTCACAATGTTCTAAGCAAGTACCATTTGCAGAAGTAAGATTCCCAAACTGCAGGAACTCACAAACATAGAATCTCAAAGATTGCACAATACCAGATTGCATTAGCACACAAGTAGATTGCATTGGCACACAAGTACCAAGTGAAACACATGTTTCACAAGTTAGGGTGGGGTTATTTATACGGTGGCTATAATTTTAGTTAAACCCTCTCTAGTACCTAGGGTTGGGTTATAACACAAGCCAAGTGAAACACAAGCTGCAAGTGAAAGCCGCAACTAACAAACCACAAAGAAACCTCAAATATCTTAGGTTGCCGATATGTCTCAATCACCAGAGGTAAAAATTTTACACATTAATAATAGAGATAACATTAGGCTCAGATTAGGTTTCACGTATTATCATATATGGCTGCAACATCAAAGGTTGCAAAATAAAATTTTTTTTTGTCGTCCATTCGGAAATGCCAAGCCAAAATCATATTATCATATATGGCTGCAACATCAAAGGTTGCAAAATAATTTTTTTTTTGCAAAATCATCATTGCCTTATCTCAGTTTTTTTTTTTTTTTAAAAAAAACAATTTTCAAATCAGCTTACAGTAACAAACTGCTTATCAAGCATATAACCAGTTTGTTATATAAAATATAGCCAGTATGAATAAAAATATAGCCACAGTATGAATAACCCCACTGTAGCGTACTATTGGAACGGGGTCTAATCTGAGCCGTGCAATACTGCTTGTGTGCAATAAGCGGTTGCCAAGAAACCACACAGAGCCTGGACTGGGGTAGGAAGCGGTATTCATACCACTCAATGGTGGCAGATCAAGGTGTTAACGTACCCTTTTGCACCCACACAACTCAGGCAGTTTCAATAAGCACATAAGCACATTTTTATCATAAGCACATAAGCAGTTTCCCAAGAAACCACTCAGAGCCTGTGGACTAGGGTAGGCCAGAGCAGGTATTCATACCACTCAATGGTGGCAGATCAAGGTGTTAACCTACCCGTTTGCACCCACACAACTCATGCAGTTTCACATAACATCACATAATCACCCTCTCACATAAGCAGTTTGTAACTGCTTTAACCATAGGGTTTGTTAAATTAAACCCACAAATCACCCAGAAATCATACAAACATCACAAACTCACCATCAAAGAATCCAGATACCCAAACCCTAAAAAAAAATTTAGGCGTTATTTATTTTTATTAAAGATCTGTGTAATTAAACCCACAAATCACCCAAAAGCATACAAACATCACAAACTCACCATCAAAGAACCCAGATACCCAAACCCTAAAAAAAATTTAGGCGTTTTTTATTTTTATTAAAGATCCATGTAATTAAACCCACAACTTACCCATATATCATACAAACATCACAAACTCACCATCAAGAACCCAGATTTACCCAAACCTTGAAAAAAAAATTAGGTGTTTTTTATTTTATTAAAGATCCATGTAATTAAACCCACAAATCACCCAGAAATCATACAAACATCACAAACTCACCATCAAAGAACCCAGATACCCAAACCCTAAAAAAAAAGGCGTTTTTTATTTTTATTAAAGATCCATGTAATTAAACCCACAAATCACCCAGAAATCATACAAACATCACAAACTCACCATCAAAGAACCCAGATACCCAAACCCTAAAAAAAAAGGCGTTTTTTATTTTTATTAAAGATCCATGTAATTAAACCCACAACTTACCCAGATATCATACAAACATCACAAACTCACCATCAAGAACCCAGATTTACCCAAACCCTAACTAAAAATTAGAGAGAGAGAGATAGTGAGAGAGAGAAACATCACCATAACATAACCACAGTAGCAACATCACCACAACATAACCAACAATACCACGATCTAATATGTTTTTAGATCTAAATCTAAAAAGTTTAGAGAGATAGAGATAGTAAGAGAGAAACAGAGTTGAATGAATGAGGGGTGAGAGAGAGAAGGACAACATATCAACTCAAGACATAGAAAGAAAACGCGTACACGCGTACACGTACACGCTTTTGTAACCACACACTCTTTTATATTAATAAAATTATTAATAAAAGTTTTTATAAAAGTATATTACTAAAAGTTTGTATTAATAAAAGTTTTTATAAAAGTATATTAGTAAAAGTTTGTATTAATAAAAGTATTTATAAAAGTATTAATAAAACTTTGTTAAAAAAATTATTTATAAAAGTATTAGTTTTATGAAATTATGTTAAAACGTAAAAGTTGTATTTTTATAAAAGTTTGTTAAAAATGAAATTTATTAAAAATGTACAAATTTGTATTTTTTATAAAACTTTGTTAAAAATGAAATTTATTAAAAATAAAAGTATTAAATGAAATTTATAAACGTACAAATTTGTATTCTTTATAAAAGTTTGTTAAAAATGAAAGTTAAATGAAATTTATAAACGTACAAATTTGTATTTTTTATAAAAGTTTTTTAAAAATGAAAGTTATAAAAGTTGTTGTGTTTTTTATTTTTCAGGCTTTCCGTTTTCACGAGGAAGTATCAGAGGATTGCCCATTTATCAGACAAGAGGTAAATATAGCCTCGGGGCTTTCCATTATAAAAGTATTAAAAAAGTATTAGTTAAAAAAAAGTGTATTATAAAATTTGTTGTGTATTTTCAGGCGTTCCGTTCTCACGAGGAAATAACGAGTGGGTGCAAAATATAGCCTCGGGGCTCGGTTTTGTCATTGTTAAAAAGAAAACCAAATCAGAAAATAGTCAGATGATGGAAATTAATTATAAGTGTACAAAGAGCGGGATTTATGAATATCACGGTAGTGGAAAACGGAAAACCAAAACAAAAAAAAGCAATTGTCCATTCAGATTAGTTGCGAAATATAGACCAACAAGATATAATTGGATTTTGAGGGTGAAGTGTGATAGCCATAATCATGAGTTGCTAGAGTCGTTGCATGGTGTGCCATATGCAATGCGATTAAAAGATGATGAGTTGAGTTTGGTCAAAGAATTGTCAGAGTATAGCGTACCACCACGTAATATACTTTCGACAATAAAGGGGCGTAATCGGATAACGTGTCTAGCGTTAGAACTATATATAACGCACTTGATAAGTTCGGAGCCGAGTAGGTGATAGAACTCAAATTCAAGTCCTTTACTCGCATCTGACGGATTCAGGGTATGCATACTACCCGAGGGTGAATGAGCATAATGAGCTTGAGGAGCTATTTTTTGTTCACCCCACTTCGAATGCTCTATGGCGTACGTTTGATGAGTGTCTAAATACTCATCATTTTATTCCCATTTAAACTGCAAAAACATTTAAAAACACTCATAAATGCTTCAAAATACAGAAAATATCCGTGGATTATGTTTTTATCTGTTTCATGTGCAAAATGATTGAAAAAGTTGAAAAACAACAAAGTTTACATAATTTACAGTTTCAGTCCCTAAACTTTCATAAATAGGCAAAACTAGTCCCTGGTAATTCAAAACTTGTAAAATATCATTAAAGGTCCTTTGGGATTCACAAGTTGTTAGAAATAGTCCTTTGAAGTTAAAATTGCATATTTACAACTTTGGTCCCTCAACTTTGAAAAGTGTCAAAAATGGTCCCTAGGTTATTTAAAATGGAAAATTAATAAATATAACCCTTGTACTATTCATATATGGCATAATCGGTCCTTGTGTTAACTTTGGAAAAATTGCAGGTTTAACCCCTCACTTTCAGAATATTACAAAAATGGTCCTTGTGATATAAACTACAAACCAAACCAAGCCCCTTTGAACCTGGCCAAACTCACCCTTGAACCCCCTGCCAAATAAAATCCTTTGAACCCCTCGTTTGAACCCCTCCCTTATTAAATATCTTCCCCAGTCAAACCCATTTCCTGTTTTCCCTCTCCCTCACACACTGAAACTTACCACTGCTCAAAACCACCACCACCTGGCTACCACTTGGCTTCCACCTCACCTCTAGCTCCATGCCTATTTCACAGTTTGTCCCCTCCACCTCCACAAACACCCAAAATTCCTTAATTGCTTAAAACCTGCTTTTGATATTTTGGCACCAAAAAGTCCAAATGGACGTTTATGATGAAATTGATGAAATCAAGGGCCAAGATCAAGTGAGAGTGTTTAGAGAAGCTTTTTGATGACTATTAAAAGGAAAAGAAGACAGAGAAAGAAGCTGTCACAGTTTTAGACCATTTTCGTAGTGTAAATTTAAATTCTGCTTTAAGTTTCATGTAAAAGAATTCTGGGTTTCATCAATTATGTGTTGTACTAGTTAAGTTAATCATAATCAAAGAGTTTTTATCCAGCAATTTCATGTTTTCAGTCCTAACAAGATTTCCCGCCAAAATTGTTCTTGCTCGTTTTTTTATGTTATAAGCTGTTTGAATAGTTCCAATAAGTTTGTTTAAGCTTATTCAAGTTTAATTAATTGAGTTTAAAAAGTTTTATGCTCTTAATGCAAAATAGTCATAATAGTCAACAAAAGTCAACTGAGAATTGGAAGAGAAGCTGTTTTTTGGAGAAAAGCTGTTGTGGAAAGCTCAATTTGGGTTTTCTAGCTTGTTTTGGACAAGCTAGAATTGTTTTTAGGTCCTTTGTACTGCTCTGTAAGCCAGAATCAGTTGTAAGCAATTTTCAGTTTTGTTCTTAATTTCCATGTTACTATAGCATAGCTTATTATTAGCTTATTCTAGTGATTATCTGCTTAATATCAATTTGTAAGTGTATTTCTTTAGTTTTATCAGCCCTTAATATTGTTTGCTTTTATTTCTTGAAAAACTCATAAAAAATCATAAAAAAGACCATAATTCAATTTAGCTTATTAAGTGCTATTTCTATTGTAGAAAATGCTTCTTTAGTGTTAATATAAGTTAGTCAATCAGTGTTTAGTAAAATCTGTGGTTTAATTTTGCTTAAATAGGCCTAGACTGCAAATTCAGATTCTAAGAGTGTGTTTGGATCAGGTGTTCACAACTGAGTTTGAGGATAGATTAGTGTATAAGTTCAGTTGCTTAAGCTTTATCTAGGTATAACAGATTCAATACAGTTTACTATTTGCACTCTATTCCACTATAAGTCAAAATAAGCTGTGGAGGTTGATAAGCTGGGGTGATTAAGCTGGAGTGGTATTTAAGCTTGGTTAGTGACAATCCAAGTTTAGTTCTGGTCCTTGTTTCTATGTTCCATAAGCTCTTTCAGTTGTAAGCCAAATTCCAAGTTTTATTTAATTTTCCAAGTTTCTGTACAAGTGCTTATTTTGTGCTTTTCAGCTTATGTCATAAATTCATTTGAATTCTGCTGATTCATTTATTCGGATTCTGCTGAAGTGCTTTATCTGATTCTGCTGAATTGCATTTGATTCTGCTGAAGTGTTTATTTTGGATTCTGCTGATTCATGTATTTGGATTCTGCTGATTCGTTTTTACGTTTTAGGTTTTAAACGTTAATCGATATTAAATATAGAATTAAAATGACTTCAAAGTCTTTATTAGATTTAATTTCCTTAGTGTAATCAATCATAACCTTTTCCTGTTCAATATTCACCCGATCACAGATTCGTTGTATTACAGTTTACACACCTTGTTGGGACTTAACGACCCGGGGAAACACTATACTCCTCTGGACTTTATTGCATTTTGCTCTGAGCTGTTTGACTTTTATGGTTGACCATTTACAAGTGGTTGACTAATAAAAGATAGACCGTTTGGAGCAAATCAAAATTAGCTGCCATTGGGAGGTGTCTTTGCGTGCCTACGAATTTGAAGCATCGGTGTTGTTGAATATACATCCATTGTATATTTACCATCCTTGTTCATATTTTCTTATTATTATTATATAAAAACAAAACGGTTCCCGAAAATATTTTAAAATCAGTTTTCAACAAACACAAAAACCCAAAAAGATTTTCTTTCTTATATTTACAAAATGTTTATCCAAAAATCCAAAAATATCCATCTTTACCCTCTTACCCTTTTGATTCTTCATTTCTTACCCTCTGGAAACCTTTGATTCTTTCCTATGTCGTATCCACACCATTTTGGTTGCCAATGGTGTGGTGGTCCTCATAATGATGATAATTGTCTCAGTTTTAGCATGGTAGAGTCAGGAGATGGGTCTGTCTATAACCAAGATCCCTATTCTTACCATGACACGACTGATTTATTCCATCAGCTACCACATCATGAGATTCAGACATATTCATGCGAATTTTGTGGAGGTCCTCATCAAGAATTTGAGTGTCAAACCGGGAACACGTTTGTCTATGAACAGTTTTCTGGTAACACTCAGGACTTTGGAAATGACCAAATTCCATATTATTCACATGACCAGCCACAACAATCATTTTGTTGTGAGTACTGTGGAGGTCCACACTTTAGCTCTGATTGTCAAACAAGGAATCCATTTCCTTGTAACAATTACGACTCTTCGTATCATGACCAACCTCTACAGTACCAAATGAATCAAGCACCACCTCAGCCTAAGCCACTTCCTCAAAATCTTCTCCTTGATCTTTTGGATTTAGTGAAAGATTTAAAGGAATGTAAACATTCCCAAGATAATCCAAATCAAAAATCCATGGAAGAATTGTTAGCCGAAGAGCGGGCTGCTAAATTAGATTCCCAGGTTGCCAGTGAAAACTCTATTAGGGAATTAATTGAAATACAAAAAGCAGCCAAATCTAGCTCTCGATTCCGTTTCATTCCTGATGATAGTGATGATGAAGATACCCTTGATATTCTACAATTTTATAAAGATTCATCAAGTTCATCAGTTGAAATTCCTTCCATGAAAAATCAGGGAGAAAAGACTATGATGGAATTACTAGCAGAAGAACAAATGGAAAGTGTAAAACACATGTATGCTAGTCCTTCTCAACTCCCTCAGTCTGTTGTTATCACACCCGAGGTTCACACTCACTCTCTGAGCATGAGGGACGAGCATCTTGACACTGTTCCTGAAAAGGAATCGGACGAATTCATAAAGTCTAGTGTTGAGAACCTTGTCCAAATTCCAAGAGAATCACAGGAATTCTTGATCATGTGTGTGATATCCCTCCTCCTCTTGTCTTCCAAAATGATCATATTGAAATGTTCTCTGATTCTGATGAGGACTATTCTTTATCTTATGGAGACATAAGTTATGTGGGGGAATTACCTTCTGAGCTTGTCAGCTTAAGAGAAGAGAATGATGAAGAAATAATCCAAGACGAAGCTCTTCGTCTTACATTATTGAATGTTAATCTTCTCATTTCTAGAATCGAGGCTTTTAATGAAAAGCCTACTTCATATCCTATCCCCTTTGAGGATAGTGAACTTTTGTTCGATGATTCTATTCCGGAATTGCAAACGTTCAATTTTGATCATATGGGAAAGAAGATTAGTGGTATTACCACTTCTCATTCTCATAATTCTCTCCCCGATTATGAATCATTCACTTTTGAGGAGTTCCCCAGTGAACTCACTCAAATCAATCCCGAATATGAATCATTCGCCTTTGAGGAGTTCTCCTGTGAACTCACTCATATCATATCTCCACCGGAGTATGATAACTTCTACTTTGATCTAGACACACCCGGGATATGTCTAGACCAATTGAGCTTAAATGATGAGATTCATGATCTAGAAATCATGAATTCTCCTTCTGATGATGATGAGTTTGTCATAATGTGTATCATGACTTTCTTTCTCTTCTTCACCTATCCCGTGGCTTCTCCTGTTCTTCACTCCTACGGGAATGAAGACATTATTTTTGACCCCGGCATTTTCATTTATCATTTTTGAGCCGGTTCTATGAATACCTCATCGGTGTGGAACTTTCATGTACTTCAATGTTTATACAAACATCTTGAATGAAAGTCCGATGAAGATTGTCTCTTCCACTTACTTCCCCATGAACAAATTAATTCGGGGTCGAGTCAAGCTAGCGACTCGGTAATCAAAAACGATAGTTAAACATGGGTTTTCACCCGTGTGTACCACCCTAGTGTGGGGAGTTGCCCCATTGTTGTATATATGTTTTCATCCAAAAAAAAAAAAATGGCCGTAATATTTCCCTTTTACGTTCTAAGTTTCGGCATAACAACCGGTACCTTGAATATTGAGGGCAATATTCATTTCTAGTGTGGAGGGGAATTCTCACGAATTTTATCATGTAATTATACCACCCAATTCCCTCATTTTTGGCAAAAATTTTTTTTGGAGTAAGTGTTTTGCACTTACTCACTACTGATTATCGATCCGCCATGTCTAATAAACAAAAGGATTGGCTAATCCAGGAACAAACGGCTCTTGGTAAAGATATCTCAAATCCGTTGACGGCTTGCAATTTGCCCAAAATTGTATGGTGTTCAGCTCACCATATCTTTAATTAGTGAAGAGTTGGCTAGCCCGCAAGTTTATGGCTTATGGTAAAGGCAGTTGGAAAACCATAATTGGTAATCGACTCACCAAAGATAATATTGACAATTTATCTAAGAGTTGGCTGGTCCAGAAGCAAACGGCTTCTGGTAAAGACAAATCAAAACCGTTGAAAGCTGGTGATTTGCTCAAAATCATTTGGTTATCATTGTACCAAGGTTCTTACTTGAACTGAAACAATTGGCTACTCCAGAAGTAATGGCTTTTGGTAAAGAGATTAAAATCCATTAATTTTTCATAAAAGATTGTTAGGGACTAGCAATAGTTTAGTGTGGGGGATTGATTAGTGTCTAAATACTCATCATTTTATTCCCATTTAAACTGCAAAAACATTTAAAAACACTCAGAAATGCTTTTTAAAATACAGAAAATATCCGTGGATTATGTTTTTATCTGTTTCATGTGCAAAATGATTGAAAAAGTTGAAAAACAACAAAGTTTACATAATTTACAGTTTCAGTCCCTAAACTTTCATAAATAGGCAAAACTAGTCCCTGGTAATTCAAAACTTGTAAAATATCATTAAAGGTCCTTTGGGATTCACAAGTTGTTAGAAATAGTCCTTTGAAGTTAAAATTGCATATTTACAACTTTGGTCCCTCAACTTTGAAAAGTGTCAAAAATGGTCCCTGGGTTATTTAAAATGGAAAATTAATAAATATAACCCTTGTACTATTCATATATGGCATAATCGGTCCTTGTGTTAACTTTGGAAAAATTGCAGGTTTAACCCCTCACTTTCAGAATATTACAAAAATGGTCCTTGTGATATAAACTACAAACCAAACCAAGCCCCTTTGAACCTGGCCAAACTCACCCTTGAACCCCCTGCCAAATAAAATCCTTTGAACCCCTCGTTTGAACCCCTCCCTTATTAAATATCTTCCCCAGTCAAACCCATTTCCTGTTTTCCCTCTCCCTCACACACTGAAACTTACCACTG
This sequence comes from Chrysanthemum makinoi, assembly GCA_910596185.1. Lineage (NCBI taxonomy): Eukaryota > Viridiplantae > Streptophyta > Magnoliopsida > Asterales > Asteraceae > Chrysanthemum > Chrysanthemum makinoi. The sequence continues at coordinate 11,511,446 of OU343216.1, read as the reverse complement.
CTCAAAACCACCACACACTGGCTACCACTTGGCTTCCACCTCACCTCTAGCTCCATGCCTATTTCACAGTTGTCCCTCCACCTCCACAAACACCCAAAATTCCTTAATTGCTTAAAACACGCTTTTGATATTTTGGCACCAAAAAGTCCAAATGGACGTTTATGATGAAATTGATGAAATCAAGGGCCAAGATCAAGTGAGAGTGTTTAGAGAAGCTTTTTGATGACTATTAAAAGGAAAAGAAGACAGAGAAAGAAGCTGTCACAGTTTTAGACCATTTTCGTAGTGTAAATTTAAATTCTGCTTTAAGTTTCATGTAAAAGAATTCTGGGTTTCATCAATTATGTGTTGTACTAGTTAAGTTAATCATAATCAAAGAGTTTTTATCCAGCAATTTCATGTTTTCAGTCCTAACAAGATTTCCCGCCAAAATTGTTCTTGCTCGTTTTTTTATGTTATAAGCTGTTTGAATAGTTCCAATAAGTTTGTTTAAGCTTATTCAAGTTTAATTAATTGAGTTTAAAAAGTTTTATGCTCTTAATGCAAAATAGTCATAATAGTCAACAAAAGTCAACTGAGAATTGGAAGAGAAGTTTTTTTTGGAGAAAAGTTTGTTGTGGAAAGCTCAATTTGGGTTTTCTAGCTTGTTTTGGACACGCTAGAATTGTTTTTAGGTCCTTTGTACTGCTCTGTAAGCCAGAATCAGTTGTAAGCAATTTTCAGTTTTGTTCTTAATTTCCATGTTACTATAGCATAGCTTATTATTAGCTTATTCTAGTGATTATCTGCTTAATATCAATTTGTAAGTGTATTTCTTTAGTTTTATCAGCCCTTAATATTGTTTGCTTTTATTTCTTGAAAAACTCATAAAAAATCATAAAAAAGACCATAATTCAATTTAGCTTATTAAGTGCTATTTCTATTGTAGAAAATGCTTCTTTAGTGTTAATATAAGTTAGTCAATCAGTGTTTAGTAAAATCTGTGGTTTAATTTTGCTTAAATAGGCCTAGACTGCAAATTCAGATTCTAAGAGTGTGTTTGGATCAGGTGTTCACAACTGAGTTTGAGGATAGATTAGTGTATAAGTTCAGTTGCTTAAGCTTTATCTAGGTATAAAGATTCAATACAGATTTACTATTTGCACTCTATTCCACTATAAGTCAAAATAAGCTGTGGAGGTTGATAATTTGGGGTGATTAAGATTGGAGTGGTATTTAAGCTTGGTTAGTGACAATCCAGTTTAGTTCGGTCCTTGTTTCTATGTTCCATAAGCTCTTTCAGTTGTAAGCCAAATTCCAAGTTTTATTTAATTTTCCAAGTTTACGTACAAGTGCTTATTTTGTGCTTTTCAGCTTATGTCATAAATTCATTTGAATTCTGCTGATTCATTTATTCGGATTCTGCTGAAGTGCTTTATCTGATTCTGCTGAATTGCATTTGATTCTGCTGAAGTGTTTATTTTGGATTCTGCTTGTTGATACAAAAGTTGGGCGTTCCTGGTTTGGAGCTCCGGTTCTCGTACCAATTGAGAATTGCTGCTTGAGACCTGAGCACTAAGAGACAAGAAACACCGTTAGGCTTATCGTGGGATTGTCTCCCACGATTATCCTCTGGCGTGAGAGTGAGTGTCGGTTTTAGGGTTTAAGGAGTTTTAGGGTTATGAGATCGTACCTTCAATGAGGGGATATAATTCCTTTATATACACACGGAATCCTTGTTGGTTCCGTGTTCCCAACCTTCAGTATCCGCCTAAGTCGGTTGGGAATGATTATCTTCTTATTTTAGAAGATATCGGATATCTATTCTGTAAATAGATATGGGCTTGGGCTTTCGTGAACCCAAACGCGTATTGATATTGGCCCGGTTAGATCTGGGCTTGCAAGTAGTGGACTGTAGTCGGGTTTATGACCCGACTCCGGACTATCGACGTCATCATGTCCCCAGGTCTAGTATGCGCGATGCGTAGCTGCGGATGCTAGACTAATGACCGTAGTCCAAAATAAAATAAACTTACGAAACGTATTAAAGAAGCCATACACATACCCGTAGGTGCGTTGTATCTAGACATAAAAGGGATTTTTAAATGCCTCGTTATTCGGGAAATGGCGTCCCGCGTCCCATCGAGTAATCTCAACCACACAAGTGAAGTTAGTGGAGTCCACGTGGCACATATCGTGTGGATGAGAGAAAAGCATAAAAGCACTCGTCATTGTCACAATGTAATCCACCGTAAAAAGATAAATCCGCCATTGTTGAAATAGAACTCCGGTGCAATCCGGAAATTAAACTACCCCAAGGTACCCAGCGTCGTGTCGTACATCCAACACTATGGTGAAACAATTATCGGACTTTACCTCCTTATTATCCGAGAGCGATCTCTTAGAGTTCACATCAGATTATTTTATACCCTTGGCGTGCATCCGGTTGTGCGGATGTGCGGCAACATCGCGGACTCCCGAGGGAAAGTGGGGGTTTATACGCGGTTGTTCGATTTTTGAACCAACGGCGTGCCCGTCCCGCTTTCTATGCGATGTGTTAAACTATTACGACCGCATATATCGGTTACAATGTATCGGTCGCGGCCAAAATTACCAATTTTGAGGTAAATTGCCGTCTACTGGAAGTTAACCCAACCATTCATTTATTCCGCGCATTTTACCACACAATATGGTCACATGGGTGGGTATCTTTTTGCGAAGCGTCTTGGTAGCTCCAATGCTATCTGGATAAGCTAGACTCGCGGGATTGGAGGGAGTATTTTTCGGGTAGATGATATATGCTTTCCATGGAACTATCGGTTTTATACGGGTACATTAGAGAGGGATGAGTGCCCCCTGCCTGGGTCGTATGATGTTGAGGATGCGGAACTGATAAATGACAACCGCATCCCTATTAGTGCCTATCAGGAGGGATTTCGTACATATGGGCATCAGCCGTAACTATTTTGGTTCGAAGATGAGATTCCAATCTTCTTGGGCGCCAATGGCGAGGTGGGTACTCATTCATTTGTACTTCTGTGTAAATAATGTGAGTCTGGCCATGCGTACTTGCACATTATATACCTTATGTTATTTGTTGCTTCCTTTGTGAGAAATGGATCTATTATTTGTGGTGCAATTGGCCAAACCATTGGGTGTGAGGTCGGAGGTACGGCCTTTGAAAGAAGGCAAAGAGCCAATACTAGCGAGTCAGCGGGGCATACAGATGGAGTGAACTTAGGGGTGACAGGGACCAGCTCTTCCGTTGCGATAGAGGCAACACGGGTGCAAGGCGTGCGAGCCCTCGTGGCCCTCCTCTATTGCGCAACCACCACCCATAGTGGCGGATCCCATTGATGAGGAAATAGAGGAGCAAGAGCGGCTATTGCGTAAAGGTCGCGGCGAGATGGTACTGAGTTCGGCAAGGAAGAAGCGTCCCATGACTGTTCATGTTGAATCTTCTCGCGCGGAGGCGGCATCATCACACCGTCGGCGTCAGAGATGTTTCGGCCCCGAGTAAGTACTCTCGATAGTTACCATTATATCAAGTTTGCGCATGCGGTCTTGATAAGTCGTCAGTATTTGTAGGTTCGAGCGAGTGCGGAATCGCCACCCAAAGAGAGTCCTGTTTTGTCGAGTCTTGAACCAGGAGATTGGTAGCGCATGCCGGTGGCGATGGGGATGCGTCAATGGGTCGGTGGTTGATAACACGGTTTCTCTGGCCTGCGCAGGAAGGCGAAATGTGTTGGGGAAAATAGGCAGGACGTTCAAAAGGACCAGCGCATAGCATTACTGGAGGCGCAACTGGCGGCCTGCCAAAGCGAAATCAAAGAAGCCAATGCGTATGCGGGAGGCTTGCGGAGAAAAAATGTCTCTACTATCTCAAATAGAGCGGGAGCGTTTGAAGCGATCAAGTATAAGCTGTCATGCAAGCTGGGCCCTTAAACATCTAGAAGCAGCTAAGGAAAGTTTGTTTGCGCAATTAGGGGAGCTTGGAGCTACTTGTGGTGGTCATTGGAAGTGCAGGAGGCTAAACTGCGCAAGGTCGAGCATCGAGTATGACGAGGAATTGTATCCTCAGCTCATGTCCACCATAGCGGGCGCGAGGGGTGGCTCATAGGCCACGGTCCGCCTAGTCGCCCTCAGTACTCGGAATCGCCAGAGGTGGTGAGTGCCTTCGAGGAGGTTGTGCAGTGCGCTTTGGGCGTGGTAAATCGGCGATTGAGAAGCTCCATGAGGCAAAGCTGTTGAAGGCGCCGATTGATAAGGTACCAAATTATGATGCTGAGTCATATGATCACTTGGTGGGCGCTATGCGAGAGAATGAAGGACTTGGAGCTCCCTATGATTTCGAGCTTGGCGCAATCAAGACTATCAGATAAATGTTATCATGGCGGGGTTGACCTTGGCGTGCATCGGTGAGGAAGCCGAAACACGGTCGGATTATTATTAGAAGCCCCATGAGTCACAGCTTCAAGTACATCTTTCGCTGGCGTCTAGGGATAGTCGAATCCATTTGCTTTGGAGAAGGAGGTATCGTTAAAGGAAGTATTGGAAGCACATGCAACCGTCGTTAAGAAAGAAGGTATTGCCGGTAAAGCCATTTTGTGTGGGGTCGGTGCGGCTCACTTGCCAAGGTCGATGGGGTGCGGTCGTCCGTGTAACTCTATGTGTCGCGTCAAGATGCAGACGTGTTGAAGGGTATGAGCGAAGCTAAAGATGCAACAAGTCATGTTGGCACATCGTCACTTAAGCGTTGCTTGTAGCATGGTAGCGATATGTTGCAAAACACTTTCTTGTAATAACTCGTAGGTATGAATAAAAGTTGTTGTTTTGCTGTGGGTATTATTGAGACTTGTAATGTATACATATCTGTTTGTCTTTGCATGAAAGATGTATTTGTTGCCGAAGAAGAAACAACGTGTAAGCCAAAGCGAATGTAGGAAATTCATAGTCATGTATGAAGATCATAGTATACTTGGAAAATAATTCTAAGTACTTTATCATAATCGTGTATGTTCGATTCACACGTCTGTAAATATCTTATTAAGGAATCAAGTGGGAATTGGTTCCTAAGTTGTTAAACGTGCATGTCGTTGCGTCTGCAACCGTCGTGGGATCGCGCATATCTTATTCCAACGTCTTGAGAACAAGGTGTTTAACAAGGATGCGTGATCCAGTGTTGATGGGTTTGCAACCCTCTTACTCAACAAGTTAGTTAGTAGGTTAACTTATCCTTTTACCATCGTGGGTTTATTCATAGTGCATGCACGCCATCGTGGGCAAGAAATAAAGAATTGTTAAGACATACAGTATATGGAGATAACAACTTAAAATGTGTCACGGAGTTAGCTAGAAACATGGCGTTTTATGATACTTGCAAGTTTTTGAGAAACACAAAAAAAGACAACAGTAAATATGAAAAATAAAAATGAATACATGAATGTTTATTGGGCACTAAAAGTCGGGTCACGTCGCTTATTGCGCGTGTGCCGTAGCTATTCTTTATAGGTAGCATCTCTTGAGGTTGCCGATGTTCCATGTGTGCGGGCGGTGCGCGACCATCCAACCTCGTAGCTTGTGCGCGCCTGTGCCTATTGCTTGATAACCTCATAAGGTCCTTCCCACTTTGGTCCGAGCTTACCGTATCTTAGCGTGGCGCTCGCCTCATTGGCACGGTGACAAAGTCGCTGCAGTGCGAATGAAACATTCGCGGACCTTGGCATCATAGTATCCTTTCATTTTGACCGACTTTGCCTCCGTATGGGCTGGCGTTGGCGTCTTTCTTCAAGAGGTCCAAGTCGACCGTCTTTTCGTCATTGTTTGTTGTTACATTGATCTCCGCGGTCGGATAGTTGGCATGCCGATCTCGGTTGGTATAACGACCGTCCGTAGACTAGAGAAGGGGTGTCCCGTGCTTGTTTTATTGAGTGCGGTGTGCCCACAGGACATCGCGATAGCTCTTCGACCCACCTTCCTTTGTGCTTGTCAAGGCGCGCTTTGATTCCTTCGCCAAGGCTTCGATTTGCGCGTTCTACTAAGCCATTGGTTTCTGCGGGTGTGTAGCGGGCCGAAGTGTTAGGTGATGTTTAACTTCGCACCAATCTTTGAAGGGGTTGTCGCGAAAATGTTTCCGTTATCGAGATGATTTCCCGGGTAATCCAGGCGGCATCTGATGTTGTCCCAGACAGCGTTTCACACAGTTACGGTGATTGTCGCCCTTGCTTTTGCCTCAATCCACTTGGTAAAGTAGTCTATAGCCACTATGAGGAATTTGAGACCGCTTCTTTGCTATTGGAAAAGGACACGCAATATCAATGCCCCATTTGTAGAATGGCCATGGCGCCGTAATTGGCGTTAGTTCATCTTGTGGTTGGCGGGGACGGGTCTATGAACTTGGCAATCATTGCATTTCCTTATTAGGTCCCGCGCATCTCGATGCATGGTTGTCATAGTCGCGTCGCGCGTGCTACCACGAGCCGTGGTCCTGCGTGCATCTGCAAGAACCTTCATGGATTTCGCATGACGTAATTTGCTTGTAGAGGCCAGCCTGAGGGCCATGGTTGGAGGAAAGAGCGTCGGTACAATATGTTGTCTAATTCCGAATCTAGCGTTTGCTTACTTAGTGATACGAGCTTCTCGTTCTTGGGGTAATGTTCCTTTGCTTAGGAATTCGTGTCGGTGTCATCCATGTAGGACCCTCCTCTTCTATGACCGCGGAGACTTCCATCTCTGATATGGATTTGCTTTTGGTGTTTCCACCGGCACTTGCTTTGATAAATGTCGAGAAGCTGTCGGCGATCTTGCTCGGTGCATCACGCTTTGATTTTCTACTCTAGGGACTTGCTTGATAGTGAATATGTCGAAGCCTTTAATCAGTGTCTTAGTTTTTCCAAGATCTTGAATCATATTCTCGTCTTTGGCCATTACGCCCAACACGTGGTTGGCTACTAGCCGGGAATCAACATTAACTTCCAGTTTTGTACACCCATTCGGTACGCGTCGTAGTCCGGCGATTAGGGCTTCGTGCCTCATTGTTTGTCGTGAGTAAATTCAAAGCGGATCGTAGGTGAATTCTATTCCCTCGGGTTTGAGAATAAGAATGACTCACGACCCATCCACGCGAGGATCCGTCGTAAACAAAATCCATGGATCTTGTAACTCCCTCTTTCTTGAATGCGGGTACCTCATCGATGTCGGGTTTCGATGATGAAGTCGCGAGAACTGTCCTTTTATTCGCGATGCATTAGTGCGTAGAGATGTTGTGTTCGCCCGATAGACACTTTCCATACGGTCGATCCGGCGCTCGGGTTTGGAGATGATCTGCTGATGGGCTTGATGCGTGATTACCTTCTCGGTGCTTTGGAAGTACCGTGTCGTTTGGCGGCAAACACTAGTGCCAAGACTAACTTTTCCATGGCAGCGTGGTTCACCTCCGTCTTCTTGGCGCTTTCGACAAAGTAGATAGGGGTTTGCGAGTCCTATCTGTGAGTAGCAACTGCTTACCGCCCTATGGGTTGTTGATAAATACATGATCGTTTCTTCCCCGGTGAGGTCAACAAGTGTTGGGAGTGTTGCTAGATCTTTGTTTGAGTGTGGTGGCTTTAAGCCGCCTCAGTTGTCCACGAAGTCACCTTTTTCATACACACACTTCTTGGCGTTTTGAAAAGAGGCAATGACTTTTCTGGCGACTTAGGCAGAGACACATTTTAGGCAAACCCGATTTTAGTTGAGGATTGGACTTCGCCGGCGTCGTGGTGAGGAAGTTCTATTACCGCCTTTGTCTTTTACGGACAAGGTTTTATGCCGTCGGGTTCTCGGGTATCCTAGGAACATGCCTGATGGCCAGTACATTTCTTGGGATTGAGCTTCATGTTGATCTCACGTAGAGTCTTGAGCGTCTCGCCATGTGGCGCACAAGCTCAACCCGTATGGCTTTTTATGACCAGTCATCCCACATAGACTTCGGGTTGCGGCCCACTGTTTTCAAAGGCATTGTCTACACTAACCGATAGGTGGCACCCGCGTTCTTGAGGCCAAAGGGCATTTTGTATAACGATGCGCGCCTTGGCTTGTGTGGAAAATTTGTTTTCGTCTTCCTTAGCCATCTGTATGGTGATATCCGCATGTAGCGTCGAGAAAACACTTTAACGGTACCCGCACAAGGACTCTATCTTCGGTCTATCTCGGTAGTGGATAGGATCTGTGGGCATGCTTTTATTAAGGTTGGTGAAGTCACGCGTCGCCATTTCACGAGTAAGCTCTTTTCACCATCTTTGGGTTAGAAAGCGGTCGTGGTAGTAGACCTCACGCATAATTCTGCTTTTACCAATTTACGTACCTCTGCCAAGATTACTGCTGGGGCTTGGCAGCGCTTTTACGGCGTATCGGTGTGTATCCTTGTCGGATTCTTAGTTTATGCTCTTGTGATCGGCGTGGTACTCGGTCATGTGTTTTGGCTCCCATGCGTAAATATCCACGTTCTCTTGTAGGAAGCGCGCGCACATTTTCTTGGTTGTCCGATGACAGGATAGTTATTTCTGATTCGGGTATCACGGGTGAATCGCGACCTTCAAGTTGGGGACTTTGGGCGCCTTGTTGGGCGGTGCCATTTTAGCGTATAGCGTGTTACATTCTGTTTGGTACGTGGCATTGTAAAGGGTCACAATGCCTCCCTACAGGAATTTAAGCATCGTCTTGTTGTTGATGGCACCGTAGCGCATAGGATATCCGGGTCTCCCAATAATGCCATTGTATGGCGAGGGATTTAATCACCATGAAGTCCATCGAGGTTGTCATAGAGTGCTCTGCGTTGCCAACGTGACTAGCAATCGCTTGATTGCCCCATGGGCCATATCTTTTCACCGTGAAACCCGGTGGTATTGTCTTGGCGGGTTTAGCTGGCTGCGTATTCGGTCGCGATCTTTTGAAGCAATACTTTCATTACATGATATTTGCGATGCCCCACCATCAATGTACATGCGGTGTATATAAGTGACCACCGGCCACGATTTCAATGGTGAGTGGCTCTGCTTCTTCGTTAATCACGGTGAGAGTAGGGAAAGAATTTCGCCTGCGAGAGAACTCTGGTGACCTTTTGTCTAGTGACTTCGTTGCCACGTTTGTATCATGTAGATTGTGTTGCCTTATCTTTGGGTGTCTCTTTCTTGCTTCCATTCTTTTGTTTATCTCTTCCCTCTTTAATGTTTTTAACCGGTGGTCAGTCTACCCTCTTTTGACCATCTTGTCGATGAGTTGGCGCAGTTGGACACATTCGTTAGTAGTGTGACCCTTTTGTGCGTGGTAGTCATTATCCATTCAGTCGCCGATCTTCGGTGTGCGCTCTGCGGCGGTCTTAAATTAGCGCCTTCTGCGCGGTATTTCCTTTGGGGTTTTGATCGGGGAGTATACGTCATTATCTCTCTGCTCCTCGCTACGATAGCTCCTATTACGGTTACTACCTCGGTCGTTGGATTGTCTCCCGGGTTGTTCTGTGACCGATAACTCGAGTGGTTCTTTTGCTATCGCCCGACAAAAGGCCGAGGCGCTTCATGAGTTCATCAAAGTCTCGGGATCTTGTCATTTAACCTCTTGATGAGTTCCGGATTATTAATCCCATTCATGAAACCAGAGATCTTTAGTACTTCAGGACATGCTTTAACTTGCATGCATTCATCTTTAAAGCGTTCCATGAATGCACTCGTAGATTCTCTTGGTCTTTGCTTCACCCGGCGAGTTCGACAGGGTTTTAGCCTTTTTCGTTGAGTAAAATTTAGACGGAGCGCCTTTCTCAACTCTTCAAAACCATTTATGCTCGCCGGGAGTTTGTTGAACCAGTTCGCTTCCCACTAGTGTGGAATTAAACATGTGGCACCACACTGGTTGTGGCCAATTCTCAATGGTTGCGGTCGATTCAAAGATTTTTAGGTGTCGTCGGGATCACTGTTCCATCATAAGTTTTGACATTTGTAGGCATCGTCTCTTCTTATTCTCGAGAGAATCAGATTCGTCGGTGAGCATCCACTTTCGTGGCGCCATGGGAGAGACATGTCTTCCTCTTGGCTGTGCGTCTGTTTCTAGACTTCCAATGTCGTGGCTATCCTCTTTGTCAGGAGTTATCAGAAGATGAGTTTTCCTTCTTCGGCGTTTGGGCGGGCTGTCCTCGAGTCGACTTATAGTCCGGATCCGAAGGGCTCTCACTTGGGGAATACTTTCGCTGATGCATCATACTACGACTACGGTCACAGCATAGGCACGGTGCCGTCCTTCTCCATCACTATCACTCAAATGTTGCGAGTGAGATGTCTCATCACCCTCGATTCTCCTCCCGATTCTTTGAATACTGGGGTGGCGGCTTTCTCTTTGGCGCTTCTCTCTCGATAGCGTAGGGAAGCCATTATTGAATCGAAATTGAGTCGGGCTTTCAAGTTCCGACTTGATCTCTTCTTCTCTTCCTCTTGCATGAGGGCAGTTAATGTTTCGTAGTTTTGGATCAAAAACTTACGCTAACTTCGTAGCGACCCCTCAAGTGGGTGTGTTTGTTTACGCCGCTATACCTTTATCCCGTGCGGTGCTTCCATACCTTTGTCAGTTAGTTTCTGCACCGAGGTGGAAGGGAGTAGTAAAGACGGTGCGCATGGGTCTACTCCACTCGTGGTGGGGTTGTAGGTGGCGGGTTGTTCGAGTGTGGTTCCACCAAAGGAAGATCAAGTCTTGGCACGATCCCTTATTTTTAGGCTGGTTGTCCAGTGCTGCAGGGGTTAGTCCACTGCGACTTCTTCCCCATGAGGTCGATGCGATCATTGATTACCGTGCTTTGTCATTCTAGTGTTGGTTCTTAGTGTTGGGTCCCACGGATGGCGCCACTTGTTGAAAGTTGGGCGTTCTGGTTTGGAGCTCGGTTCTCGTACCAATTGAGAATTGCGCTTGAGACTGCGCACTAAGAGACAAGAAACGTTAGGCTTATCGTGGATTGTCTCCCCACGATATCCTCGGCGTGAGAGTGAGTAATCGGTTTTAGGGTTTAAGGAGTTTTAGGGTTGAGATCATTACCTGTGAGGATATAATTCCCTTTATATACACACGGAATCCTTGTTGGTTCCGTGTTCCCCTACAGTATCGCCCTAAGTCGGTTAGAATGATTATCTTCTTATTTTAGAAGATATCGGATATCTATTCTGTAAATAGATATGGGCTTGGGCTTTCGTGAACCCAAACGCGTATTGATATTGGCCCGTTCATCGGGCTTGCAAGTAGTGGACTGTAGTCGGGTTTATGACCCGACTCCAGACTATACGTCATCACTGCTGATTCGTTTTTACGTTTTAGGTTTTAAACGTTAATCGATTTTAAATATAGAATTAAAATGACTTCAAAGTCTTTATTATATTTAATTTCCTTAGTGTAATCAATCATAACCTTTTCTGTTCAATATTCACCCGATCCTGATTCGTTGTATTCAGTTTACACACGTTGGGACTTAACGACGGAAACACTATACTCCTCACGGACTTTATTGCATTTTGCTCTGAGCTGTTTGACTTTTATGGTTGACCATTTACAAGTGGTTGACTAATAAAAGATAGACCGTTTGGAGCGAATCAATGTTCCCTGAAATCATGCTGATGGACTCCACGTACAATACCACCATGTTTAAATTGCCATTGTTGGAAATTGTTAGAGTAACTCCAACGATTAAAACATTTTCAATGGCGTGCGGCTTTATACACGTGAAAAGGGGCATAATTTTCACGATTAGATGCTAGCGGCGTGAAAGAGGTGATAGACGAAAGATACTACGTGTTATTGTCACCCATGAGATTTAGCGTTGGTTGGGGCATGTAGAGCGAATTTCCTACCGCTCACAAATTACTCGAGCGATGGCATATAGAGCAAAATTTGCTCAAGTTTATGAAAACAGTCGCGGTGGGATAGATGAATATGACTCCATTAAAAGGAGATGGGATCGGTTGGTTAAAGCTCGGACAAGCCTTGTTCGAGCAACAATATGAGCCCCTACAACAACGCTTGGTCAACCATCGCGTACTAAATGTTAATTCTATTTTTTTTATTATTCAATTAATAAGCACCGAATGAACTTTGATTAATTCCATTTTTTTTCAAATATCAGTTGATATGGATAAGCGGTGCGAGATTCTGGGATACATGTTTGTCTCGTACATCACCCGATGAATATATATTATTGAACAACAGCGTGTAGAGTTGAGGCTCACTCACCAGCGTTGAAATTATATTGCACACACCAATTTAGACGGGTTGTTGAGTGCAATCGATAAGATTGTAATTGCGCCAAAAGCGATAAAAGAGTTTTAATAGAAGCATCGTGAAAATAAATGATTGTAATATACTACTATTTCAAGAATTGTGGTATAAAGTTTCTCACCATGCTTTTAACCTCATGCAAAAAGAACTCCACATGTCTATCACCGTAGAAAATTGTAGCCATAAGTTCGTACAATTTCACGGACCGCCATGCTTTCACGAGATGCAATACTATGTATATCATGGTAAGTAAATTTATAACTATCAAGTTGTTTTCCCCATTAATATCAGTAATTTATTTACGGGCGGCATTGTAATATACTACTTTTAATGATTTGGGGCCCACATTCCACTAGAAGAACTTAATATTTTTTGGAGAACCCTACATGTTCCGTGGCCTAATATCAATAGGCACCGCTTTGAGATGGCTCTTCGATGATGATGATGATGATCATCATCATGATGATACTTCGTTTAGAGATGACATTCAGCAATTCAGAATGTTTTACCAAAGCATGCGTCGTTTGTCAAGAAGAATATGATGGCGAAGTTGAGATCGATATACCAACCTGCATCGATGATACACGGGAACACTTATTATTCAAAAATACCCGTGGGCGTCCGGCGCAAAGGACAAAATGGGCAAGGCTACACAAGTCGGACTTGAATGAAGACCGGACTTGAATGAAGTTCCAACCAGTGATCCGAAGAAACCGCTACAAGATCTACACAAGTCCCGAACTTCTACAAAGAACCTGCCCGACATAGTTCTTTCACGGGTCCTAGTCACCGAAGCTTGCAGCTATACCTGTGAGTTGTCTGATGGAGATGGCGAAATGCTTATGAGTATGCTTCGGTCCTTTGGCATCCATACATAATCAATATATATAATGTGGTGGGTGGCGGAAATTGTGGGGGTCGTTGCCCATGGTGTTTGGGAACAACAAGATTGGTGGCGCCAGTTAGGCGGATGTTATTGCAAGATGGACCTACATTGGCGTGTTTACATGGGTTTGTGGGGAAGATGGTTTTAACGAACTTCGCCATTACAATAGTAGTCGGACATGGAAATGCACCGCTGATCGCTACATGGACATGTCAAATCACGGGGTTGGTTATTGCGAGCTGATTAGGCGACGTGCATTTATATCTCCGCGAGAGGTTGGAATATGTGTTTTCCGCTTATCGATGGTCCGCACTTCTCAGAAGCCCGACCCTTGTGATAGCCCGTGAGGGAGCGAAGTAGGTCATTACATTGTTCGGCTAGGCGAACATTCTCCACTTCCCTCTCCACCCACAATGGAGGAGGCATAGATCAGTTGCATCGGTGGGAATCATTATATAGGCATCGACTAACATAGTGGTGATTCGCGATTCATGTTGTAAATAATTATAAACATAGTGAATGATTCCTGTTGTAAATAATTATAAACATAGTGGTGATTCACGATTTATGTTGTAAATAATTGATTAATGATTTATGTTGTAAACATAGTGATTGATTCTTGATTTATGTTGTAAATGATTGATTACTGTTTATATTTAAATTAATAATAACATTGTAAATGATACATGTTTTATGTTGTAAATGATTGATTACTGATTTATGCAAATTCTTTTGTCAGGTGGGCCAAGGAAATCTTTCAGTGGTAAATAATCATACGTTTGCTTAGGGGTTTTATGTAAATAATTTGTTTGTTAAAAATACATTTCTTATTATTTTCTTAACATGTAAAACTACGTGACGTACAAAAGAAAATGTGAAACTTAAACAATATTAATCCTAAAAATATAAAAATGACATTTTTACAAACCTAATGATAAAAGAAAATTTTTAGAAAAAGAAGATTATTTTTAAAACTATTTATCTAATTATTATTAATTAAAAACTATTTTTAACTATTTAATAATAGCCTAAAATACAAGAAATTAGGAACTATTTGAGATATTTTCAGTATTTTGATGCATTTAAAGCATTTTAAGCGTTTTGGCATTGATTTAACCAAAAATGATGAGTATTTACACACTCATCAATCCCCACACTAAACTATTGCTAGTCCCTAGCAATCTTTTGAAAAAACTTAATGGATTTGAATCTCTTTACCAAAAGCCATTACTTATGGAGTAGCCAAATGTTTTAGTTCAAGTAAGAACTATGGTACACTGATAACCATGTGATTTTGAGCAAACCACCAGACTTCAACGGAGTTTGATTTGTCTTTACCGAAGCCGCTTTGCTTCGGACTAATAACTCTTAGATAAATTATCAATATTATCTTTGGTGAGTGATTACCAATTATGGTTTTCACTTGCTTTACCACAAGTCATAAACTTGCGGGCTAGCCAACTCTTCACTAATTAAGGATATGGTGAGTTGAATACCATACAATTTTGGGCAAATTGCAAGCCGGCAACGGATTTGAGATATCTTTACTAAGAGCCGCTTGCTCTGGATTAGCCAATCCTTTTGTTTATTAGACATGGCGGATTGATAACCATAAGCCGAGGAGTGCAAAACACTTACTCCAAAAAAAAATTTGGCCCAAAATGGGGAATTAGCGGTATAATTACATGATAAAATTCGTGAGAATTCCCCCACACTAGAAATGAATATTGCCCTCAATATTCAAAGTACCTGCGGTTATGCCGAGCGAACGTAAAAGGGAAATACTCACCATTATTTTGAAAGATTTTTTTTTTCAAGAAAACTTATATACAACATGGGGCAACCCCCAGGATATTAGAAAATAGAAAGAAGTGAGAAATATGGGTGAAAACCCATATGGCATGCTCTTTATTTTTGATTACCGAGTGCTAGCTTGACTCGACCCAATTAATTTGTTCATGGAAGGTAAGTGGAAGAGAATCCCATCGGACTTTCATTCAAAATGTTTGTATAAACATTTGAAATGAAAGTTCCATGATGATTATACATAGAACCGCTCAAAGAATGATATATGAAAATGCCGGGTCAAAGATAGTGTCTTCATTCTCGAAGGAGTGAAGATGAAGAGAAATCACAAGATATTTGAGGAAAGGAAGAAAGATTTTGATAACAATCGAGATCCATTCTTCATCCTCAAACGTGACATATCGGGAGGAAGGGGTAGTATCATTAATAGGCAAACTCGTATGATAGAGTACACCTTCCTCCGAGCCAATATCATCCTCAAGATCAAAATAGAAATGATCATGTTTCGGAGGAGATATGTCATGAGAGAGTTCACCGGAGAACTCTTCATGAAAAGAATCATTCACATGAAGTGAAATTGTGAACTCTTGTTCCATTGCGGGCTCATCACTATCCTCGACCGAGTATCAAAGTGGATTCTCGAAATTAAAGTGAATTCAGAGTTGAATTCAAATAGAGGATTAGTGAGAGTTGTTTTGAATGCTTCAGGAACAAGGTGATCAACATTCTCTATTGACATTTGTTGGGATAAGAAGTGAGTGAGCGATCATTATCAGGAGACTTTCGGTCTCTCCACGGATCGACAAATCAAAGGGAATATCGTTACTTCCGATGAAAGTGGATTGATGTGAGTGAGTTCATCGGTGAACTCCTCAAGAAGAGGTCGACCGCATGGGGTGATGCCTCAACATACTCGATATTTCCATAGGAAGCACAATCGTCGGAAATGGGAGAAAGTTTCAAAATGATCTTTTGAACACTCAAGAGGAGAAAGAGAATCACACATATGATCGGAAGTTCCACGTGACTCTCTCGATTGGGACAAGGTTTTCAACACTAGACTTTATGAATTCGTCCGATTCCTTTTCAAGAACAAGTCAAGATGCTCATCCCGTGTTTAGAGTGAGTGGAATATCGGGTGTGATAGCAGTTGTTTGAGAATGAATCTCAAGCTGGGATATCAATGATGAACTTGATGAATCTTTATAGAATTGAAGGATATCAAGTGTATCCTCATCATCACTGTCATCAGGAATAAACGAAATTGAGCTAGATCTGGTGCTTTTTCTTTGCAATTGATTCCCTAATAGATTTTTCAAACGTGATTTTGGAATTTAATTTAGCAGCCTGCTCTTAACTATTCTTCCATGGATTTTGATTTGGATTATCTTGGGAATGTTTACATTCCTTCAAATCTTTCACTAAATCTAAAATATCAAGGAGAAGATTTTTGAGGAAGTGGCCGGTAGGGTGGTGCTGATTCATTTGGTCTTTAGGTGAGAGTTGGTCATGATACGAAGAGTCATAATTGTTACAAAAATGGATTCCTTGTTTGACAATCGAGCTAGAGTGAGGACCTCCACAATACTCACAACAAGAAAGCGATGGGCGTGAGTCATATGTGTTGTAGTCATAATTGTTATCAGGGCTGCTTTCATAGACAAGCGTGTTTCAGATCGACAATCAATGTTGGAGTGTGAACCACCACGTACTCTCAGTAAAAGCTGGCGGAGCCCCACAAAGGTGTAATGGTGATGGAATAAATCGGTTTGTGTTATGGCAGGTAAGAATGGGGATCTTGGTTATGGAATGGGCCGGTTTCTGACTCCACCGTACCAAGCTGAGGCAATTCACCACCATTATAAGAACCACCGCATTGACAACGAGGGTGAGGATAAGACATGAAAAGTCAATGTTTTCAGGAGAATTTGGGATGAAGAATCAAAAGATGTAAGGAGGAGTAAAGATGGATATTTTGGTTTTGGATAAACATTTTGCAAAATAAGAAAGAAAATCTTTTTAATTTTTGTGTTTATTTGGCTGATTTTTAAAATGTTATTGGATTTTTATCTATTTTATTAATTAAAATATAAACATATAGATAAAA
>OU343216.1:11462229-11494286 GCA_910596185.1 Chrysanthemum makinoi | reverse complement strand
AATCGCTCCTCTTTCTTTGAATCCGAGTAGATAGAAGAAACATAGATAGCGTATCATACCATGCCCTTGCAGATTGTTTTAAACCATAAAGAGCCTTCTTCAACGATAGACGGAGTAGGATGTTCGATTCACAAAGCCTTCAGTTGGCTGGCGATATGACTTCTTTAAGATCTCCATTAAGAAAGCCGTCTTTACATCCATCCGATAATCCACCATGTTCTTACTTGCGGCAGATTAGCCAAGAAGATTCCGATTGCCTCGACACGAAACCGGAGCAAATGACTCTTCAAAGTCAATACCCTCCTCTTGACGGTATCCTTTTGCAACCAATCGAGCCTTGTTCTTTAAAACATCACCATGCTCATCAAGTTTCACTTTGAATATCCACTTTAGAGCAATAATCATAGCACAATCTAGAGCAGGTACTAATTCCCATACATCAAGTCGATCAAACTCATGAATTTCTTCTTGCATGGCATTGAACCAACTGTCTTCATTCATGGCAGTTTTAACATCTTTTGGTTCGACTTAGAGAGTACGGAGTTGAAAAAGCACCATAAGGCATCGGTTGCAAGTTGTTTCCGTGGATACCGGACGAGAGGGGTTTCCAATGATGTTGTCCAATGGATGATCATGTGTCCATTTTCTAAGGTGTTCGTGTGGTTGTTGTTGAGGAATCGAAGTAGCAGAGTCGATTTCTCCTGATGAAGATGGTTCGATGATGATTCAGAGCAAATATGTTTTAAAATGGTGCATCTTCAAGAGTAGCAAAGGGATTCTCTCGATCAAGGGTGCCGTAAACATTTCCATGATGTACACTCGATGATTGATGATTTGTTGATGAGACAGAAAGTGATCGCAGCAGCGCTTATTGACTTAGTGTCATAGAAATCAAGGGTTAACTTCATTTGGTGTGGATAGTAGCACCTCCGATGATGGAATTGACAGATCATTAGCAGTTGGCTCATAGTGTTCATCAAACATTGGATCAAACAGTTTCTTCAAGTCATCTTTTGAAGGAGGTACATAAGGAGTTGCTGGCAAAGAATCGTATACAAGAGTAGAACTGATGGAACTACTTGAGGATGCGGGTCCAGAATCGGGGTCCGGAGCCATTGGACCTCACTCATCGAACGTAACATGAATTGTTTCCATGATATTTCGGGTTCTTTTGTTGTAGATACGGTATCCCTTTTTGGTGCATATCCTACAAATACTCCAATGTCCGCTTTAGCTTTAAGTTTTCCTAAGTCTTGGCCCTCATTAGTTGGATAACATAATGCACCAAACACACGAAGGAATGAGAGATTAGGTTTTCTATTGTGGACAAGTTCATATGGAGTTTTTCCATGAGCAAGGTGAATTAGGGATCGATTTTGAGTGTAGCATGCAATGGCAATGGCTTCAGCCCAGAGAAACATTGGAACCTTTGAGTAAATTAGCATTGTTCTTGCGGCTTCCACATGAGTTCGATTTCGTCTTTTAACTACACCGTTCTGTTGAGGAGTTCGTGGAACACTTCTTTGATGACTGATTCCAACACTTTCATAAAACTCACTAAGTTGTTTATTAACAAACTCAGTTTGTTGGATCGATGTACTCTAACCAAACTAACTTAAATAGCTTGTTAAGGTTTAATAACCTCGGATAAATCCTAAGTTATTAACAAAGAAAAACTGAGCAAACTCTATTAAGTATGCGGAATTTACTTAACAAAGCTAAGAAGAATAACTTTAACTCTAAACGATTTTATTAATGACACTAACTCGCTTATTATGCACCTTTAACAACTCTAATAAAATCAAACTTCTCTCTAAAACTCTAATGATACGTATACTCTAAACTTGTGAACTCGTGCCTCTTATGCCAATCTAGGGGTCCTTTTATAGGCTCAAGGATATCCCTAGTCGATTTACAATTTGTATCCTTGCACGACAAGTAATCTAATAAAGAATATTCTAGAATTACAAGACTTTCTATAAACGAATAAAAAAGTTCTTTGTTCTTGCAGATCTTTGACTTCAACACAGTACTTTGACTTTATCTTTAGCAAAGTACTTTGACTCTTTGACTTTTTCCAAGACTTTGTAGTTTACGTGATTTTATCTTTCTAAAAGTACTTTGTCAATCTTCAAAGACTTTCATATCCCAACAATCCTCCCCTAACTTGAATTCTACTTGCTTGACTTCAAGTTCCTTTGTGAATTTATCTTTAACTTCTTCATCTTCAAGGACAGATTGTGTCTTTGTTGATTCTGTGCTTATCAAAGTATCTTTAGAATTATTCTTTACAAAGATCATCCCAGAAGCTCCATCTTTTCAAAGAACACAACAACATATGACAATTTGTACATTAATTCAGTTTAAGTTGCGGGTATTCTCATCACTTCTAGGTGTGTTAACTCCTGTGAGAGGTGAATCATTGAAAATTTAATGGATTTATGTTCTCTTTACCAAAGCCATTAACTCTCGAGTAGCCAAATGTTTTGGTGTGTAAGACCATGGTACATTGATAACCATATGATTTTAGCAAATCATCAGCTATCAACAGATTTGATTTGTCTTTACCAAAAACTGTCAGACTTTCCTTCTGGACTAGTTAGTTCTTTCATCATGGTGAACTAATTACCATATCATGGTTTTTCCACAGCCATTACCACAAGCCATTTTCTTGTGGGCTAGCCAACTCTTCACATTAACTGATATGGTGAGTTGATTACCATACAACTTATTAGCAAGTTGTCAACTAAAACGGATTTGAGATATCTTTACCAGAGCCGTTTGCTCATGGATTAGCCAATCCTTTTGTATCCATGGTGGATTGATAACCTATTGATGTTACCATCTCAAAAACCATTTATTTTATTCATTCTTTGTCTCAAAATATTTGTTACTTAACAAAAGATTTCTTTCAAAAATCACTTAACTGGATAAAAGCTGCAAGCAGTACTTTGAATAAAGTACTGTTTGATCCAAGATACTTTGAATAAAGTAATTGATATTTCAAAAAATTATTCAATTAAAATTCATACCAGTTATTCATCATCATCATAATTGTAGTCCGGTTGATAAACAAATTGATGACCATACAAGCAATTTCATTGTCTTCTTCAACTTCCATTCCATGCTCTAGCATCCTCCTCATAAGATCTACTGTAAGAGGATATCTTTTATCTGCAAACATGTGAATCATTGTACCATTTTCCAGCTCTAGAACATGAACTCCGGATTCTTCAAAGAATCTCCAGCAAACAATTTCCCAATTCTCTTGATTATTCCAAATGTCATCGGTGCTGCTCTTCATTTCCCACAGTTGTGAGATCTCCAAGCAGAACTAATCCAATTCCTTCTAATGGATTATGTTCAAAGTAATCTCGTACCACATGATATAAATAAAATAGATCCACTCTATCTATGATGTGCAATAAATCCCATAACCTGTTGAACACTCTTAAGCTTTCATCTTCTTTATGAAACATCAGATAACTTCCATCTTTGGATTCCACAACTTCAAAAGCAATAATTTGAGATTTGTTTATCTTCATGTCACATCTTCCTTAGAATACTCAAAATCCACTATCCTTAGATAATTTCTTAGTTCATCCCTAGTCTCAGATCTTAGCTCAACTTTTTCTTTCTTTGAGAACTATACATCTTTAACTTCGTTTTTCTTTTTCTTTTTAAACTTTTCTTTCTCTCTTCTTCTTTCCATGTAGCTTCATCTCTAAAATCTTTGATGCTTTCAACACTTTTCTTATAAGCTTCTCTAGCGAGATCATACAATCGTTTCATTTCAACATAATTCAACCTCTGCAATCCTTTATACCCTTGACTTTTTAGATAAGCCATCATTGCATTTCTGTCTTTAGCTCGATTAGGTCTTCTTGGAAGAAATCTAACAGGAATAGGTGACTCTAATGGTTCATCAACAAGCATTCAATTCCTCTAGCAACTTTTTAGTTGCTTCTATTCGAGCTTCTTCAGCTTCCTTAGCTTCTCTATCTTTAGCATTTAATTCCTCTTGAATCTTTCTAGCTGCTTGTTCATTCAAAGCATCTTGAGCAGCTCTTATTTGTGCTAAAGTTGGTTTCTTCTTCTTTACTTCTACCAATATACTTTTTCCTTTATCCTTAGGATCAATAACAGGTTGAGAAGCTCTTGGTTGTTCCTCTTCTTGCACTCCTGGAATATTAACACCCATTGGTTGTGATAAACCTTGCAAAATTACAGCAATGGTTTCGTCATCACTTGCAGTATGAATAGGTTTGGGTGTAGCTTCTTCTTCTTGTATAACAGTTGAAGGACCAACAACTTCTTCATGTACAGTTGTTGAAGGACCAGCTTCCTCTTCAAAGTCTAACAACATTGGAGTAATCAATTCTTGCCTGTAGGATCCTTGTTGTTGAAAAGCAGTACTTTGATCTTCAGTACCTTGACGTACTTTGAACTTGAACAACAATAACTTGCTCCTCAGTTTCTTGAATGACACATTCTTGATCTTTTCATGTTCTTCAGTACCTTCAGGTTCATTTTCCTTAACAATATCTTCTTTCAAATTCCTTTCTTCTAAATTCCTCCCCAATTGGACAGAAGATGGTTTGTGAACCTTTTGGCGTTTGGTTTGCCTAGACTGCCTTTGCTCCTTCTTTTTAGATTTAACCCATAAACGATGATGTTGAACTAATGGCCAGACAAAATTCTTGAGCCTTCTAAACTTGAGCTTCAATTTCCTAATCTGTTTAGCTTGAGCCTCGGTAGTCTTTTTCAACTTGACCAACTCCCTTGTCAAAACATAAGTATCCATGATAAACCTCCGGGGATATAGTATGTGAATCATCTCCTTGAACTGGTGAATGTTCCTCTGGTTGGGAATCATGAACAAATCTTTGTGGAGATGGAGAAGGTGAAACTGCAACATCTTCTTGAACTTGAGTACTTGGAGAAGCAGTACCTTGGGATCAGATACCTTCTTGAGATCACGACACTTTGAGATGCAGATACTGCAGATGCAATACTTGCAAACACATTACCTTCACTAGCTTCTTCTTCGGCCACCACTCTAACGGCTTGAACAACTTCCATCATAGAAGTAGTTAAGGAGTGTCCATTCAAAGAAATAAATCACTATTCCTTGCCATGAACGTGAAAATTTTGGCTTGTTGAACCACAAATTAAAAGACTTGTTGGCTTAGGAACATCTGAAAGTTGTTTATTAAGGAATACTTGAACAAACCTTGGTTACATCAGCCATTTTGAACCATGAGTGATGTGGGAAAGCATGCCATCTAAAATGAGCTTTGAAAAATTAAAAACACGATCTGTAGCCAAGCCACATAGCAGGATGCTATGTTAGATCCAAATTGCTCCCATGAAGTACTTTTAGCACTAATACAATGAAGCAACACATGCACTAAAAACTTCCATTGAGGAAAAAATAGTTGTTTCCGAATGTTTGTTCATTAGAGACCCTTCATAACCAATGTGTCCAAAAGTATCCCAAATCAGTTGCTTATCAAAACGGCACCCCCATCTTCATCATTAAACAATAAATCTTCTCGAATAGAGGCTTTGGTGACCTTGATATTTTTCCGGCAACCCCTAGCATGAATATACTCTTCATCATTCTCCATATGAACCCTAGCTGTTTCCCAAAATTGTTGAATCCAAGGCTCAATAACATCTGGTTCTACCAATAACGCATAACTAATGGGCAATCCAATAAGAAAATCGATGATGTCATGAAAGATTGCATTCGCTTCAGTCTTGTCTAAATTAGCCATCATATTGTGCTTTGAACAATTACGATTCGCCATTGATGATTGTATAATCACAAAGAAAAGATATGATGAATAATATAGGTGTAAGTGAGAGAAATATGGAAAAGATTATAAAGTATCAATATGAGAGGGAAAATCGGATAGTAGTTATTTATAGGTGAGATTTAAAAAATCACAGCCATAAATACCAAAGTTACCGTTAGATGTAATTACCCATCAATATTACCGTTAGAACAGTACTTTTAATAAGGCAAACAGTACTTCCACGTATGCAGTACTTTCCCAAGCAGTACTTTCATAAAAGCAAAAAGTAGTACGTTTCCATTCTCTTCTTTACAACAACAAACAAACATGAATATCCTCCCCTCAAGCAATGCATAGGACTATATTAACACTAAATAGTCCTCCCCTTAAATGTAGCTCAGTAATTAATCATGCCAATACTCACCACCAAGTGAGTAAATCTTGAAACATCAAATCCTTTGGTGAGTAAATCAGCCACATTATCATCTGTATGCACCTTGACAACATTAATGAGCCGATGCTCATAACAATCTCTGATAAAGTGATGCCTAATCTGAATATGCTTGGTCTTGGAATGATAAACTGGATTCTTCACAATACAAATAGTACTCTCATTATCAATATTGATGGGAGTATTTTTGAAATTAAACCCATAATCCAAGAGCTAATTCTGCATCCACAACACCTGTCCACAACAACTTGCAGCAGCTACATATTCTGCTTCAGTTGATGATGTTGCTGCAATTGTTTGCTTTTTACACTGCATGAAACTAATCTTCTTCCAAGATATTGGCAACCACCGTGGTTGATCTTCTTCATAGTTGTCACCGCATAATCACTATCTGAGAAAGCTTCCAAGTGAAAAGGTGAATCCCTTGGATACCACAACCTCAACTTAGGTTGTTGTTTCAAATAACAGAAAATTCTCTTCAATGCATTCATATGAGAAATCTTTGGTGAGACTTGATATCTTGCACATAAACAAACTGCAAACATAATATCAGGCCTTGATACAGTAAGATACATAAGACGTAATCATTGATCTGTATAACTTGACTTCCTTGGTTGTCCATCTTCATCCTTGCCCAATGAGTTAATTGATTTAATAGGTGTAATAGGCTTTATATCATCAAAATCGAACTTCTTAAGTATGTCAGTAACATACTTGTCTTGACTTATGAAAATTTCTTCCTTTGACTGCTAACTTGAAGGCCAAAAAGAAAGTTAACTCACCCATTGAACTCATTTGAAATTCATTCTGCGTCAGCTTCTCAAATTCCTTTACCATGGATGTTTTAGTAGCTCCAAATATGATATCATCAACATATATTTGAACTAACATGATATCTTTCTTATCTCTCTTAATAAACAAAGTCTTGTCAATAGCTCCTCTCCTATAACCATGTTGCAATAAAAAGTAGAGAGCCTTTCATACCGTGCTATTGGTGCTTGATGTAAGCCATAAAGAGCTTTGACAACTTTGTAGACTTTGTTAGGATGTTTAGGATCTTCAAAACCAGGAGGTTGCTTGACATAAACTTCTTCTGTAATTTTGTCATATAAAAAGGCACTCTTGACATCCATTTGATAAACCTGAAATCCCATATAAAAGCAAAAGCAAGAAAGATTCTAATTGCTTCTATCCTTGCTGAGGCAAACACTTCATCACAATCAACTCCTTCTTATTGCGTAGCCTTGTGCAACTAGCCTTGCCTTGTTCTTGATGACATTACCTCTTTCATCTCTCTTGACTCTGAAAACCCATATGGTTCCAATAACTCTCTTCCCATCTGGAAGATCACATAATACCCAAACTTCTTGAAGTTTAAATTGAAGAAGTTCTTCTTGCATAGCTTCAACCAAACTCTCTTTAGTTAATGCTTGAGCTACATTCTTGGGTTCTTCTTGAGAGATAAAACAAGTAAGCAGACATGTTTGGTCCTTATGATTAAGTCTGTTTTGTTTATAGACAAAGCTAAGTAAAGCATTATGAGGTTTAGAAAAACTCTTAGCTATGTGTCTAGTCATTACTCCGAGTAGAAGGACCAATGATTTGATCAGTAGGATGATTCTTATGAATTCTTAATTTTGGAGACTGTGGAACTCCATAAGTATCATCCAAATTAGTAAAATCACCATCTTCATTGGAATCTGAGAAAATACCTTCATCTTCAAACTCATCATCAGTTTCTTCTAATCCGGGCATGGTAGGATCATCCAAATCATCCAAATGTTAATGGCGAGAGCAGCGTTGCTGTTGAAAATCTTGTGAGAGTACTCTGCAGTCTTGTTCTTCTTCTTTGCTTCTTCATAAGCTCTTCTTTGGTCATCAGGATAAGAATGTGCTAAAACATCTTGAAGAAGCATCTGATTAAGTTCTTCTTGAATAGATTGATCCTCAACAGACAATGAGGATTTTGGTGCATCAGTACTTTGCTTTGGACTAACAGGATCTTCATCAGGAACAGCATCTGGTCTAATATGAACTCCATGAACAACATATTGTAAATCTTCTCCATTGTGCACTGGTTGATTTTATTCTCTAACAAGTACATAGTTCATAGAAGGAGTTAAAACTTCAAGATCAAACATCCAATCAGGACCTTTACCTTTTTCATTGTCTTGATCTTCTAAAACTCAACATGAAGACAATCTTGAACCTTCTTAGTGACTCTGTTGTACACTCTAAAGCCCTTACTTTTGGTACAATAACCCAATAAATATCCTTCTTGACTTGCCATCAAACTTACCGTTATCAATTGTATTCAAAATAGTTAGAGGGCATCCAAAAGGCTTCATAAAACGAATGTTGGGTTTGTTCCATCCAGAGACTCATAAGGTGTCTTCATATGTGGCTTAGTAAGCGATACTCTGTTAAGTACATAGCGGTACTTACCGTTAATTGAATAGGTTTGAATCTAGCATTGTTCTGGTGCTTCAATCAAAGTCCTATTCTTCCTTCTGCAACACCATTCTGCGTGGTGTTCTTGCAATCTTGAACTCCCTTGATTTCTTTGTTTGCACAAAATTCATCCATAAGCTTGTTCTTGAATTCAGTTCCATTGTCACATCTAATACCTCTAACCTTGAGTCTCAATTGGTTTTCAAGTGCTATTATGAGTGTTCGAATAGCATCAAAAGTATCATCTTTAAATCCCAAGAAAAATACCCAACTGAATCCCTCACAATCATCTGTTACAACTAAGCAAGATTTTTCTTGTTTAAACTTGCCACAAAAACAGGTCAAAACAAATCCATATGTAACAGTTCCAAAGGTTCTCTAATAGTCCTCTCCTCAAGCTTCTTGCATGAAGCTTTGTGTTGTTTACCATTCTTACATGCCAAACAGGAGTGATCATTCTTGTAAGTCTTTGAAGGTAAACCTCTAACTAAATTCCATTTGACCAGTTTGTTGATATTCTTGAAATTTACATGGCCCAATCTTCTATGCCACTGATATGCTTCTTCAGATGTTGCTTTGGCGACCAAACACGTGGCTCTCCCATAAGAATGTAGACTCTTCATGTCTAAACTATACACATCATTTGTTCTTGGTACTCTAAGAACTACCAAGTTATCATCAACAGACTTGAATTCAGGGGAAAGGATGAGACATTCATCATTGAATAACACAGATCTTTTTATCAGATACAGAGACAATAAGTTGAACTTGAGCTCCTTCACATATCTAACATTCTCAAAATCTATCTCGCCTGCGTAGTTCCTTTTCCAGTAATCCTTCCTCCATTGGGATCATTCCCAAATGCAATTCTTCCTCCACTAATAGATCTATAATCGACAGGGATCTCTTTGTCTCATATACTTCGAGCACCCACTATCTACAATCAAATGATCTTTAAGCTCCTCTTAAGGTTGCCCACGCAAAGATAAAAGAGTTAGTGACTTTTAGGAACCCAAGCCATTCGACTTGTTGTTTCCCTTGTGAGAGTTACAAACTCAAATTCTTTGAGTATGTAATTTCCACTATTTTTCAAAACATGATCCAGAATTATCTTTTGATTTTTAGCATGTGGATTTTCAAAACTTTATGGATTTTCAACATAATTCTCTTTTACAAGTTCATTCTCTTTTTCTTGTATCACAAAAACATCTGATTCACTTTTTGTTGAAAGTATTGTTTGTCCCTCAGCAGTACTTTCCCTCTTAACCCATTCGGTTTTAACACTTGGTTCTTGTGATCTAGATCCCCTATGTGAATTATAATACCTTCTAGGTTGATAGTAATGAGATCTCCTAGGATACTTGTTCCAAGAAGTGTGAGCAGTACCTTGTTTTGAGGGCAAGCTTTGAGAAAATCTTGTTTGTGAATCTTGGTGATCTAGAAAAAGGTCTTATCCGGTGTGGGTACCTATGATCCGGTGAAATTGTTGTGATTGACCCTTTTGAATTATTCCGGACTGGTTTGGTCTCTAGGTTTGTGGTTGGCATACCTGTTCTTTGGGAATTTTCTAAGGTATTCGGTGATGTTCACGGTCCTTGATTAAATGATTAGGACTAAAACACACAAAACACAATTTTCATACTCCCAAAGTGACTTCTTCTATGACCAAAATTATTATTCCTTCTAGGTGAATGATTAAACTTGTTTTGACCAAAGTTATCGCAAAAGGTTTAGCAAAGATTTTGAAAAGGTTTTTCGAAGTGCACTTGTGGAGCAGTACTTTGAGTTGAAGGTACTGCTTGAAGAAGTAACAAGTCTCAATAGACAAGTAGCTAAACAGTCAACTCGCTTAGTTATCAACTCGCTAAACAACCACTAGGGAAGACACATGGGGGATTCAGTTCTGGAACACATTGGCCAACATGGAGTATGTGACTGGGAGTACCCTTGCCTCGCAGATCCGAGACCCACGTCTGAGGCTGTCGCGTTGTATTGCCTTCACCATAACGGTAAAGGACACGCACTCGTGTCACTTCCGGATTTGTTCTATCTCTCTGCATATTTCTTTGGATGTGTCTGTAACATCCCGTTCTGGTTATTATTCTCTCTTTAAAAATAGTTGGATCTTGATGCTCTAAAAGAATTATTATTCTCTCTTTAAACATTGGATAAGGAAATAGTTTGTATGTACTTGGGTAAAGCAGTTCAAAATAAATGTTTTTAACCACTTTATGGCTTTTAAGTCCTATGTCGTATTATCTAATTACTTGGAGCATACTTCTTCAAATAGCAGAAGCCATAAATCTTAACAAGAGGAAATTTCACACTGGATCTTTATAACATCACAATAAATAGATTTGAAGAAAGCCACTCTAATGACTCTCAGAAGGAGCATAAACATATGTCCAATATGGATGTGAGCATGTTGTATTATCTATTCAAGTTATTTGACAGTCAAAAGCTAATATGGATTTGATTTTAGTGATTATGCACATTTACAAATGTTATTTACTCTTTATATTTTATATATTATATATTATATTTATAGATGGATTTTATGTAATACAGGATCACCAATGTAAATACACAATTTGATGTGCGAATTTCCGCTTGTTGTTTTTTTATTAACATTTTTTACTTTATGTATTTGAATTGTTTATTTCAAATGTCTTATAGTGATTTATCACGGGTATATAGGCTAGTAAACATATAAAAACTAAGACATCACACATAAGAGTATGTATAAAATAAACAATATCAATTCCCATGACACTTTAACTTTGCTTGTCATCAATCAAACAATTTTATACACATCCTATACTCCTTTGGTAAGCGAATGCATAAACTTAGGTAATTCAAATGAAGCTAAATCATTCAATCTAATACAATAATGTAATAATCAAGCATTTTTATACTTAAATGAAACCGAGATATTTGGCAATACTTAGAGCAGCAGGTATGCTACCAAGTTAACACGCCAAACAACAAAAGTTTGTCAATAACATGCCAAATGTGATACCGGGCAAAATGCCATCCGTGAGCCAAATGCTCCTTGAGCCACTGCAATGGCTCATGCCAAATGCAACTTTTGCCTTTTTATTATTTCTTTTTTTTTGTATTGTGAGTGAGTGATATATTTGTATGGGGTATTTTGTGGGACCCAATAACATGTTAATGGTATGTTATGAGGGAGGGTGTTTTAGTTATTGATGTGTTATTGGAAAGTGTATGTGGCGCTGAGATGGCATACCAATAACGTGTTATTCGTTATTGCGATACCTTGTGCTCTTATAATGATTATAAAGCGCTAATAAACATGACCTGGAACTCTGCCAAACAAATTTTGTAACTAATCTTATGTCGTATGACCAATTATAACAATTTTTGTTATCAATATCATAATCCTAAACCTTAAATCTTATTGTTGATAAGTAGATACAAACACTTAAAAAATGAAAATGTTAATTTATTTATAAATACAATAAACCAATGAAAATCTGAATACGCAAATAAATAAATTTAGTTATGAAATTTGAGTATAAAAAATGTGACACACTCTAAAACTAACACAAATTACCACGCGGGAAAAACCAATTACTCAAAAACTAACACAAATTCAAAAATTACCACGCGGGGGAAAACCAAAAACTCAAAAACTAACACAAATTCAAAAATTTCACAACCCACTCCCATTGGTCCACTCCCAATCACACGGATCACCCCAAAACAAATCTCCACCGTCAGATCACCTCCAATCCAACGCTCCAAAACACCCCACTCCCATCCCCTCATTTCCCATCCCACTATATAACCATCTCACCCATAACCCATCCAAATCACACACACTCATTTCGCCTTTTAAAACACACACAAAAAAGAATTCAATCAAAAAATGGATGCAACAAAATCAAAGAAGGGAGCTGCTGGACGCAAGGGAGGCGGTCCAAGGAAGAAGTCTGTCACCCGGTCTGTGAAAGCCGGTCTCCAGTTTCCTGTCGGGAGAATTGGAAGGTATTTGAAGAATGGAAGGTATGCTAAGAGGGTTGGTACTGGTGCTCCGGTTTATCTTGCTGCTGTCCTTGAGTACCTTGCTGCTGAAGTAAGTCTGATTTATAATTTTTTTAAAACAAATTTAGGGTTTCAATTGAAAAAATTGGGGCTTTTTGGGATTAAGCCTGGAATTTGGGGGTTTTTGTGTGGATTGGTTGCCTTTGATGTGAATTTTGGTGTAGTGATTAATTTTTTGATTTAGGTTAAAATGTTGAAATTAGGGTTTCTTAATTTAATACAAATATTGGGCTTTTATTGTGTATAATGATTGGGTTTGATGTGGATTGAAGTTCAGTGTAATTAATTGTTTAATCTAGATCAAGATGTAGAAAATTAAGGTTTTTAGATGAAATTAGGGTTTCTTTATGTCTAATATGAAAACATTTAGGGTTTCATTAAGTTGCTTTATTTTTGGGTTTGCTAAGTATGATTTGATTAAATGATGGTGTTTTTCTATACAGGTTTTGGAACTTGCTGGAAACGCCGCTAGGGACAACAAGAAGACCAGGATCATCCCGAGGCACGTTCTATTGGCAATCAGGAACGATGACGAGCTTGGAAAGTTGCTATCTGGAGTGACCATTGCACATGGTGGAGTGCTTCCCAACATTAACCCAGTCTTGTTGCCAAAGAAGACAGCAAGCAAGGAACCTAAATCGCCTGCGAAGAAGGCAGCAAAGTCTCCTAAGAAAGCTGCTGCCACTGTTGCTGCTGAGTAGATGGGTAGTGTGTGGAATGTGGTTGATGCTGGGTTGTTTGTAATTGTAGTTAATGAATGATTATGTGGTCAGTTGTTTGTTTAGGTTATTATGGTTATGTGTTGTTGACTGTTGGTTATTAATGAAGAAACCTCTTGTTTCAGTATTTTGTTTTGTTAATAAATTGCATGAACTAAGCTTATTTGACTATGTATTTCTGATTTTTCAATTATGCTTTGTGAGGTAATCTGATACATCTGTAAAGAGAATAAACTTTATCTATTGTCTTTGTAGCGTGTAGTGCCTACAAAATAAACCTTTAGTCCACAATTTGCAATAAGATTTTGAATTGTATATTTAATGAAGTATTAGCTTGCTTTGAATCTGAACAATTT
Source organism: Chrysanthemum makinoi (assembly GCA_910596185.1). Lineage (NCBI taxonomy): Eukaryota > Viridiplantae > Streptophyta > Magnoliopsida > Asterales > Asteraceae > Chrysanthemum > Chrysanthemum makinoi. Next base: position 11,480,440 of record OU343216.1, on the reverse strand, counting down.
GGCCTCTCTATGTATCCCTTTCAATTTTTTTGTTCATCAATAAACGTCTTTCATTTGATTAACATTCTTCCAGCACATTTAATTACGGTCGATTGGTAGGACTAATAGATCATTGCAAGATGAAAACAGAAGCACCAAAATGATTCCAGGTAACTTAAACATAAAAGAAGAGCAAACAGCATATCCATCCATTGTATTTCACAGTTACCATTTCATTTTTCAACAACTTATATTTGCTTTGTTAGTCGCGTGTAAACTGTAAATATTACTCTGCAACTATTCAACCATAGAGCATGGAAGTAGAAACTAATGACAATACCAGCATATATACAACTGAAAATACTGATAAAACTGTTCGAAATATAGGATATAGACCTAGTTAAAGTAGTAAAGTCACAGGTTTTTTATATTTAAAAATGCGTTGATTCATACAAGTTCTCTACAAATTTTATAAGGTTATAAAGTGTCAGACTTCGTACAAACTTTTACAGGCAAGAAAAAAGCCGCAAGACATGGGTTCGTAACTTCATATTGCAAATTTTGCTTGAATTCTGAAAATATCAGACACGAAAAGCATGCTCTGCAAGAAATGCATTTCATGCCATTAAGAGGATATGCCTTTTTAGCTGAAAATGATACAAGTAGTTTTTAAACAAAAACACAAGTTTAGATAATATAAAAAAACAGGCAGATTTGGTATAATAGTTTAATTAATTGTCGTTCTAGCTAATACATGATATCTACAAAGATACAACAAGACGATTTGCAGGATTTCTTCACCTAGGCACACATTTCATTCTAAAACTTTACACTTGCAAAGTAATGTTATTTAAGAGTGCCAACATTCTCTGTAGGTGTTTCCGTCTTGGCAAACTCAGCGAAAACCAATCTGCCATCCACGATCTGCGCAGTAAATGCAAAAAGGATCAGGTCAGGTAATCTTTATTAACCATAATGTCACCAGAAAACTAAGAACTTTTACTATCTGGAAGGTTTCTGTATTTCTAATTGTACAAGGTTTTCAAGAATTAGTCTGTATGCATGATAAAGCGTCAATATGTAGCAGTATAGCATAAGTTCAAGCAAAACTAAAAAACCATTAAATAACTTGTTATCCTTCTTTTTGTCCATCTCTAATGTCAGCCTTAGCTTGGATTGCACACCTAAATTCGTCCGAGAAATTCGATGGGATTAGTAGAAGAAATGCACAGTTGCTATTTTATTTGTGTGCTTCTTTTAAATTACTACAATGGTATAAGATATAATGACAGATACCCAAATAAATACATTAATTTCGATATAATCTGACAAATGACCTAAACGAGAGTTCTAGATTCAAGTAATGACTTGTTTGACCTTAAAATTCGAAAGATAAACGAAGTAAAGCATCTAGCTGGCTTGAAAATAGCCTGTATAAAACAATAATTACCACAGAAGAAGACAAAAATAGTATTTCCAACCATTGTATTAGCAATTAGCATTTCATTTTCAGACTGCAATATTTGTTCTATAACATTGTTAGCAGTAAACAGTGTATTCCAAAAAGATGAATTTTGCAGCGGTTTAGAAGTTTTAACTAATGACAAAAACAACATATAGACAACTGAATATAATGATACATTAAAGCAGAACATATAATACCTTCTACGGTTGATGAAATCCTATGCTCATTCATATCACATACAATTTCCTGGTCAAGCAAAGCTAATGATATCTAAATATATGATTTCAATCAATTCAAGCATGTAAACTGTAAGAAGATAGCTAGCATCAGTTCCGATTCGCTAGTTGGGTAATTGGGTTGGACTATTGATTGACCTCTTCAAAAGGTAAACTGAATTTCGGCATAGGAATGTAAAAGGTTCCCCTTAAATTTACTGAAATTATAAATATGCCTTGATTCATACAGCTTTTCTATTAAATCCTCTGCAAAAAGTTCCCCTTATGGTTATAAAAGTGTCGTAGTTTGCATAAGCTTTTTCATATGACTCCTAAAACCACACAGTGAAAGTAGAAACAGAACACTATTAATTCCTTATTATGTTAAGGGACATAGCCTGAAGATTTAGTTCATTCCATCGCCATAAATGGATGAATAACAAGAGTCGGTCTAAAACAAATAAAATCAAGACTTGTGTGCTTTTGTTCAGAAAGAAATGAATTACTTGTTATAAGCCGCACCAACGAACCCACAAGACTTTATTCATAGAAGGCCACACAACTTAAAAAAGTTTTTGGTAAAAAAAATTATTTTTTTTAATAATAATATACTGAATTTTCATTTCAATTCCTGCAGACGTGTCATGACTCATGAGCATGCACATGGAAGAACATGCTCAAGAAAATGGGCATTTCATTTCAAAAAGAGCATTGGCTTCATAAGGTGACAATGATAAATAGCAGAAAGTTGGTCTATAGACAAATAAAGAGACAAATTATTTAGGAAAAAATACTAAAAGAAGAAAGTAGGCAATGTAGGCCAAGATAACAAAGAAAAGATTATACTTGCTAAGACCTTACTTATTACTAATGAATGATTGTTGTTAATACAATTCTGGGCGCTTCTCCTACGAGGATTAGTGTAAGCTAACTCTTCGGAGAATAGATCTTGTATTAAGTGAAATCTTCGATTGCTAGCTGCTAAGAAAACTAACACCGTTAGTCTCACCACCAACGGGTTCCGCGGTCAACCTCCTGATGAGAGTAAGTGATAGTTTTTTAGAGATGAAGTGAATTCTAGAGAGAGAGAGTGTATCGTATTCCGTTTGAATAGAGGTGAGACCCCTATTTATATGGTTGACCTTTACATGCGTGTTCTCAAGGTCACGGGTCTTGAGAGCGGCTTTGTTTGTGACGTCCGGTACCGAGCTTGTCCTCTTGTTGTGATGGTGATGTTTTTGGGCGGGAGTTGTCCCGCTTCCCTTTGGGGACTGCAGGTTGCAGTACATCCACCTAGGGAAGATTCCTTTCCCTTCGTGGGGCTGGTTGTGTCCTTGCTCGGACGGCGTCTCTTGTCCGCTGAATGGCTTAGTGGCCATTAAGGGGTATGTATTTGGTCGCGACGAACTATGTGAGTCTTAGGAGTATTACATACTGCGTGCTAGGTCCACGTCGACCGTATTGGTGCCGGGTCATACGTGATCAAGTCCCCGTCTAGTTGTGCTTGTTAGTCCGTGCAAACCTTTACTGAGACTAAGTTATCTCGTGTAACCGCGGTTGGGTGTATCGTAGGAAGACCTAACCGGCTGGCATAATGTTCTCCACACGCGTGGCAAGGGTGTGTAATTCTGTACTCCTTGGGATTCGCGAACCGCCCTCGACGCGTATTTTCCGACTGATGGGACGTTTCGCCGCTTCCATCTGGATTCGTTGATCTGGACGTCTGGGCGTTAGTTACGGTAGGTGGCGTGGCGTGTTGTTGGCGTTCGATTGACGTCGAGTTTTACTTCGGGAGAGTATAAATACCTTTCTTTTTTACTTTATTGGTTACATTGCCATTTCCTCTTAGAAGTAAAAAGAAAAAGCGCTCTCAATTTTGTGTTTCCTTCCTACTTTATCAGGTTAGGTTTTTCCTCCTTCCTTGTAGTTCAATGGCTAAGAAACTCCTAAGTGACTTTACACTGAAGTTATCGAAAGATTTGAGTGATTTTTGTTCTAGATATCATATCCTTATTTGTTCACCCTCTTCTTCCCGGTCCCTAACGATACCATAAAGGATGCTCGGAGGGTAAGATAGGAGTGTACACTAGGTTCTTTGAACTTTGCAATTTTAGGATACCCCTTTCCGCGTTTCTGTGTAGGGTTTTGGAATATTTTCAAATTCATCCGCATGCGACTATACTGTCTTGGCGCGCTAGGTTAGTCACTTTGAGATCCTTTGCCGCTGCGGTGGAACACCGCGTGCCTTTATTTAGGAAATTTTATTACTCTGGGGATGAAGGATGGTTGGATGACCCAGAGAAGCGTAAGGGTCCCAAGTCCTGATTGTTCGGTGTGTTACAATCCTTTGATTCTTTAAGAATTGGAAGGAGTTTTTCTTTTGGGTTGTGCGACGTTTTCCCAATAGCAATCTCGTGGAATGAGAAAGTTTCGTTGACCGTGATCCACTCCAGTAGCGGCGATATTGACCACGAGTTATTCGTCGTCTTGACACGCGCGCGCTCCTTTTAGAAGTTCTTGGAGCCCTTTCTTTGCGTGGTTGGTAGTCGGTGCACGGGATGATACTACGGCCGTTGGTGTCTATCGGCCGAACCGTTCAAGTCCCGTGTACTTTGCTTTTCGCTTCTTTTTGTGTCGCCTCGAAGTGACCTTTATTTGCGGTCGGAGAACGGTCTTTGGTCCCCAAGTCTCCGTGGACACATGCGGACGTTCCTTTTCGATCTTGAGAAGACATCGGTGACCTTTTGGTTTCCGGCCTTTTCTCTAGAATACCCATCATCTCGACGGCTGAGTCTCGAGAAAACACTCAGCGACTTGGAATATTCGAAGGATCCGATGGGCACTAGGGTGGCTTCGCCTCCTTTTAGGTGCCCGTTTTCTTTCGGATTCGGCCGAGCATTCGAGCGTGTTCTCGAGATCTTTCATTTCTAGTCTCATCATCGAAATCTAGGCGGGTTTTGACCGGTCTATTTTTCCTGATGGACCTTTTCTGCCATGAAGGGCAAGATTTGATGGTAGTGCCTTTCGCAGAACTCCCTTATTGATGCGTCTGTCGCAGCATTAGGGCGGTATTGTTCTGTGTCTTGCACTTTCTCAATTGTACTGATTGCATAGTTTATAATATGACCAAAATGAATGAACCTATAATATTGATCAATCAAAGCTTATGTGCATTTAAAACTAACTGTGCCACTATTGGTATGTTCTCCTTCCCTATGTCTAACAAATATTCAAAACTGTTGCAAAACAAGGTACAAAACAAGTTCATAAGATAACATACCACAGGCAGATAAATATCGAGAAAATCTGTTTCAATTTCGCATGTGAAGCGTACCAGGGTTTGGTCTAAGAAAAAGGATACAGATGGGAGGACACAACATTTACAAATATAATCCTTATAGAGAAAAAAGGATGATAAATTTCAAAAGACAACCGGTTAGGAATGCAACCTAAACTACTCAGGCTCTGATCGCATTCGTTCAATATTTTGACAAATCTATGAACCGACTTATTTCCTCGCAGTCAATATTTAGATAGTTGATTCATTAACAATCTTTTTTCGCAAGATAATGCCTAAATATGATATTGAGCAATATCTAATTTCTATGTTTGAGCTTGTTATCACAAAAAAGTTGCATTTTTGTCCAGGATCAGAGATTTAAGGTCTTTCCAGTGAAGCTTTCACATACCTAAATAGTGAAGATAGTTTAATTATGCTAAATAACAAATTTATGGATGATAAGATTAAGATGTAACGTAGTACTGTTTCGGTAAAAGTATAATTTGAAATATACAGAAGATTCCCGTCAACACTATTTTCTTCTGCTCTTATGTTGCCAATTTGGGGGTTAACCATCATTTGACACTCCTAAAAAGGAACCATAATCATATATTCAACTAATATGAAAAATGCAGCCCATTAAAGTTCCATTAGAATACCACAGATATGAGTAGGTTCAGGATATATCACATTGTCAATAGCATTTTAGTTTTATCCCAACCCATCTCACAGGTTAAAATTTCAATTTAGTTTTGACAACCACATCATATATGTTTGCCTGACCCCATGTTTAGAAAATATGGTGATACAAAATGAAGTACATGATTTGATAAATGACCGTATCAAGAGTTTGAGGTTTAAATAGTGATTTATTTAACCATAAAAAGTCAAATTACATAAAATGAGCATATAACAGGAATAGCAAATCATATTTCGAAACATTGCATTTAGCAATCAGCATTTCATTTTGAGACTACCAATATTTGCTTCATGAACTCTGACTAGTGATTACTACTACTTCTAAACTAATCTTTCCAACCGTTTAACTTAGCAGCGCCTGAAAGTTGAAATAATGACAAAAACAACATATATATAGCTGAAGATACTAATACATTAATACAAAAACAAATAACTTGCATCTCAGTGTTCTCTATGGTTGATGAAATCCTATGCACTTTCATTTCCCATACAATTTGTTGGTCAAGCAAAGCAACTAACATTAACAATTAATATATCATGTAAATCAATTCAAGCATTTAACTGTAGGAAGATAGCTAGAATTAGTGCCTTTTATCTAGGATGGACTATGGATTGACCTGTCCAAAGTCTAAACAAAAATTTTGACCTAGGAAAGTAAAAGGTTTTACTTGAAAGTTGCTGAATTAATAAATATGCCTTGATTCATACAAATTTTATAAAGTGTCGGAATTTGTAAAGCTTTTATAGGTGAAACAGAATCCGTGATACATGGACATGGTATCGTCAGAAGTAAGCTCAACCAAGTTCCTAGTAAGAAAGTAAAAAACTAAGTTCACATTATAATAAATTGACATATTCGATTGACATCCTGCAAATGTGTCATGAACGACAAACATGCATGTGTAAGAACATGTGCAAGAAAATGGGACATGCCATAAAGAGCATAGGCCTTTCAAGCTGAAAATGATACAAGAAGGCTTTTAGACAAAACAAGATTTTTGTTGGTATACTACATTAATTGATAATTGTTGTAGCAAGTACATGATATCTACAAAAATTCAAGAAAATGATTAGCAGCAATTCTTCACCTTGGCACACATTTCATTACGATATATCTGAAACTCTGACAATGATGTTATTTAAGAGTGTCACCAATCTCCTCAGGTGTTTTTGTTTTGGCAAACTCAACAAATATCAATCCGCCATTCACGATCTGCACAGGAAATGTGAAAAGGATCAGGCCAAGTAATCTTTAGTTACCACAAGAACAATCTTGAACTCTTGAAGGTTTCTGCATTTCAAATATGATACACGGTTTCCATGTCTATCAAAATCAAGGATTAGTCTGTGTGCATGATAGAACTGTCAAAATGTAGCACTATAGCATAAGTAATAAGTTTAAGCAAAAATTGAGAAAAATATCTTTTTGAGCTCTTAACCTGGATTGCACCTAAATTCGTCCTAGAAAACCAATGGGATCGGTGGAAGAAATGCACCATTGAAAATTTACTTGTGTGCTTATGTTACAATACTATAACGATAGAAGATATAACGACAGAATCCCAAATAATTACATTAAATTCTATGTAATTTGACAAATGACCTAAATGAGAGTTCTGGATTCAAATAATGACTCGTATGACCATAAAAGTCAAAAGACAAACGAAATAAGCATCTGCCTGGCTTGGAAATAACCTGTAAAAACAGTAACTGCTACAAAGGAAGACAAATAGTATTTCTAATCATTGTATTAGCAATCAGCATTCCATTTTCAGACAGCAATGTTTGCTCTGTAAATTGTGAACAGTAGAGAGTCGTTGAAACTATATCTTCCAAAAAGTTGACATATGCAGCGGTTTAGAAGTTTTACCTAATGACAGAAACAACATATATACAACTGAAAATACAGATACATAAAAGCAGAACATATAACTTTTATCTCACTATTTTCTAAATTTTGAAAGAGGAAAGTATTAATGCTCATCAATACAAAAAAATGGTCTAGTCCAAAAATATTAATGCAACGAGCAATCTATTATCCGAATAGTGTGTTTCTCCAAGCATTTTTATAATAAAGTCGTTAATCAACTCTTTGTAATCAACTCTAATTCAACATACATACAAGACAGCTTACAAGCAATCAATAGACATACTAACTTCAATAAATTGACGTCTCAACCAAAGGGATATAAACTAAATAATCTTAATAAAATAGTTTGTTATCTTAAAAATATAGAATAAATGTGATGATGTAGATCAATATGAAATATACATGAGGGTATATCTTCCCTTCATTTACACATTAACGCGGGTATATGTTGAATTTAACGACTGACCTAAAATTTGAACATGGGGCCTAATATTGGGTTTAAAAAATGTTTTATAGGAACATACATATATACAGTGGGTTTTCTATATAATGGTGCCCTTCCTTAATTTGTGCTGTGTGCGTCAGCCCAGCTCGCCCTGTCTCAAATTCGGGTCTGCACATTCATATACCATAAAACTTCCTAGTCAAGCAAAGCTAATAATATCTAAACATATGATTTCAATCAATTCAAGCATGTTAAGCATAATAAAAAAGTTACCATTAAGGCCTATTGGCTATTTGGGTAATTAGGATGGACTATGGATTGACCTCTTCAAAAGGTAAATAAATTTTGAAAGAGGAAAGTAAAGGGTTCCCCGTTAAATTTCTGATATTATAGATACGCCTTGATTTATACAAGATTTAACTGAAGCCTCTGCTAATTTTATAAGATTATCAAAGTGTCAGAGTTGTAAAAGTTATTTCACAGGACTTTTTGACCCAAAAACACAAAAGTAAAAGTAGAAATAGAAGACTATTAAAACCTCATAATGATGCTTAGGGACATTGAATGAAGAATTGGTTCATTCCATCTCCTTAAAGGGATGAATACAAATTTAAAAAAAAGGTGGTGCATTATTTAGAAAGTATTGAATGAGCTTACAGTTATAAGCCACCCCATTTCAGGTAAAAAAGAACCGACAAGACAAGGATCGTAATAAAGTCACACGTAAGCTAAATTAATGTTTTGTCAATAACTTAATTTAAATCTTAATATTTTGGTTTACATTCCTGCAGATGTGTCATTAGCAATCATGTGGAAGAACATGTACACAAAATGGGCATTCCATTTCCTAAAGAGCATGTGCAATATAAGCTGAAACTGATAAAAGAAGGAGGTAGGCCTTTAGACCTAGAAAGAGAGACAACTTATAAAAGCAAAAATACTAAAGGAAGAAAGTAGGCAATGTAAGCCGAAAAAACAAAAACACGATTAAACTTGCTAAACCGAAAATGATTATGGGTGAAGGATTGTTCTAATTGCTTAGTTTATGGTACGACTCTATTTATAAGCGTATGAGTGAAATGAATGACCCCATAATATCGATGCATCACGGCTAATGTGCATTCAATATTACTGTGAAGACCTGTTGTTATATATAGCCAAGCGTGCCACTATAGATATAGATACAAAACTACAGTAAAACAATTTGATTACTAGTGAAATTCATAAGATAATAAACCACAGACAGATATATCAATGGTTCTGGATAACATTTGCTGGTGATATATACCAAGGTTTGATCACAAAGACAAAGCACAGAAGGGAGGATACAGCATTTATGCATTGGTAATGTGACCTAAACTACTCAGGTTCTGATGAAATTCGCTCAATGATTTGACTAATCTATGGACCAACTTATTTCCTCACAGTTAGTATTTTGACAGTTGATTTACTTTCGCAAAAAGTGACCTCGAATATAATCTTGAGCAATACGTAATTGACTAATTCCTATGTTTGAGGTTGTAATGACAAAAAAATCTGCACTTTGTTCCCGGATCAGATTATAAGGTCTTTCACTCTTTCACATGGAACTGACACATATTTATACATCATAGATTAATATGTGTAATTAGCACATATTAGTTATTTAATGCCTGTTTATAAATTGGTAATTGTTCAGTAAAACAAAATTTTGAAATTTTATTGAAAATTTTCGTTTACACCATTTTCATTTGCTCTTTGGTTGCCATTTTGGGAGAGTTGTCATTTGGCCTCCCAAACGGAAACTTAATCAGATATTCATTTCCTCGAGCATAATTGTGAGGACGCTAAAGCTCAATCATGATACCACAAACTCGAGTAGGTTCATAAACTATTTTGATCTAAACCAGGTCTATCAAATTGTTAATAGCATTCGTGTTTTCAGAACCCAAACTCTGAGATTAAAATTTTCAACTTTATGTTCCAGCTACAATTTAGCTGTCATGCAACAGTTGAAATGTCATATATGTTTGCCTGACCCATGTTAAATGAACTTGATAGGTCACCCAACTCCCACTTACAATTTCCATGAGTTATATAGGTATCACATGCCAAGCAGAAAGACCAGACCATTTTTATAGATATATAACTAGCAAAAGATTACTATTATTTGTAAGAGCACTTCCACTATAATATAACAACGATAACTAAAAAGAAGTGATCACTGTTGGATGCCAGAGAGTTCACACCAAAGTATGTCAGGGAGACATGTTGTGATAAGGGATTTACGTTACGATGGGTAAAGAGTGTCCAACAAATTGAGAAAATTTAACTATACTTAGTTTAAAACAAAAGGAACTATAAATATTCTATGTTCAACAACTCCATATCCGCTTCGCATTTAAATAATTAATATGTCTGGCCTCAAAGTGATGTTTATGACTATAAGGAATCGAGGATATTATCATCGATGATGTCCACCATGAAAGAAAGATGGGTAGTTACTACACAAACAATTTTCAGATAAAAAACAGACTATTTTGTAAGGTAACCTGAACTACTAGGGATAGGATCAAACCTCAACTAATAATTTTGAGGGAAACATGATATGGAGATTCTCCAACTGTCTAATATCATTTTATGCTTGTACGATAACAAGTCTTCACATGATAAGACCATGATGTTAGTGGATAATATCTTATTCGCTGATTTAAAATTTTGAGCTTCTTTCCTCACAACTAATATTTGTGACAACCTTTTTTAGTTAACTATTTCAAAAAAACAAGAACTTAAACTGAGCAATATTGGATCTTAAGTTTGAAGTTTGAACTTAGAAATGTAATAAACAAAAACTGAAAAACTATAGTTTTTGTCTGTTATCCCATTCATCAGAATCCAAAGTTTACAATCTTCACATGTGAAACTAGAACCTAACATCATGTTTAAGCTAAACCATATGTTTCTGCATAATAAGATTAAAATCCCCTAATATCAAGTACTTTCTACCACGACTTCAATAATTAATTTGGAAGTTCAATGATGATAGACATTAATCTTCCATAAAATCCTTCCATTTACTCAATATTATCTCATTCTATTTTATTCCAATTTCATGGGTTTACTCTACTAAACCAGAACCCTATCTTCACAACTAATTCCAACCCATATACCAAAAACATTAAACAACCAAGTCCTAAGACACTAGTTCAATCTTGATATAACAAACTAACATAACTTTGCAAATTTATGTCAACCGCCTATATTTTAATCATTCGAGTATTCTCGAATCAAACTCCCAGATCAACAGTCCAATATCTTTCACAATTCATAAACACAAACACAAAAATTAACCCAAAACATCAAATGTACCTTCCCATTCATAGCTTTCAACGCATTTTGAGCATCAACATCAGACTCAAACGTAACAAAACCAAACCCTTTCGGTCTTTGTGTTCTGGGATCAACAACAAGTCTAGCTGCAACAAATTAACCAACTTTATTCTTAAAGATTCAAAGGGTTACCAAAAAAAATCACAATTTTTTTATATACCTTCAGTGATTTGCCCAAAAGGTGAAAACAGCCTTTTTAATTCCTTGTTGGTAGTGTAAAAAGACAATCCTGCATATAATGAATGATCTTTTAGTTATTTGTTAAAAAATTAAGGTTTGAAAAGATGGAAGGAAAGATTACTGCTGATAAATAGCTGTGAATTAAGTAATCTGTTTGCCATTTGTAAATGACCGCTAAACCCAACACAACCCTGTTGTGTTTTTTTTCTACTATGGTCGCTTACAAGTTACACAGTGTGTTCTTGTTAGCGTTCTTGTTCCCGAGTTAGAATTTGAGGGGAACGGTAAAAGAAATAGCGAGAATTACCGGCTTATAATTGAATATATATGCGACCAAAACTCATTATCGGAAACCTCAAATTTGTCAAATACACTCAAATGATTATACTAGTATTATACTCTTGTTCTTATTTTTTTATAACTTCAAATATATCCTTTAACCATTTAAAAAAAAAAAAAAAAACCTTGCTAATGGTTTACATAGCAAAATTATACCCTCGTAGAACATAGTATACTTAGTATGAATTAGTCGTTTAATGTTTCACACAGCAAAATTAAAACAAAATAATACTCTTGCTACAAAGTATGATTCATATAGAAAAAAAGAAAACAATGGCTAAAAGATGACGATCAGATCAAGCCCAAATAACCAAATCTTTTCATAAAAACAAAAAACATCCAAATAACAACAGTTTAACATTTGAAGTTTTGAACTAATAAAATGAACCAAATGTTTAGCATTTGAATCCAATGTTTTTTCAAGCTAACAAAATATTTCAAGGAGTAATGCCCTTCACGTTCTTTCTTATTTCGACCCCACTTCGGCAGAACTAGCGTGACCTCTTGTATTCTTTTTTCGCCTTCTCTAAATACAAAAATATTATTAACATTGGAAGCAATATTAGAGAGATTGATGTATTATAAAAAGAAAAGCAATGGTAAACTGGAAAACCTTTTAGTGGTGGACATTTGACCAAGTTCGGAACTTTGAGCTAGTGGATTTTTTCAAGACTTTTTGACGGTGTCCAAGTAGACCACAATTCTTACATTTGTGCCTTTTTTTTTGTCACGTCTGCTTGTACAATTCGGTTCTTCCTAGGTCATCCAGCGAGCCGCTTGATAATATGTGGTTATATTTTCTCCTATGTTTCTACACTAACCCATTGATCCTTTCCAGGCATCGTAGCAACCCCGGAAGCATGTACATCTTTGAATTTCTCGATTGTAAAATACGGATCACAATATTTTTCCTAATTGTCCGATACACGCGGAAGGCGCGTTCGGAGTCAAAGGAAACTTCCTTTTCTTCGAGCAAGTTTTTCAACCTCCCAGTGATGAACCTAATGTTGTACTTTGTAGTATGGGGTAAGCTTGGGATTGATATCGATTCTCAGGGAATAGGAATCTAGTGAAATATATGACGAGAAGGTGGGGTTGAGGATGGATTTTTGTATTTTTTATGGTTTTAGAAAGCTAAGGTAAAATCTCTGGGCAATTGGTTTGGGGGTGGTACTTCTACCGATTACTCTACTTTAACTAATTGTCTAATTATCTAATTACTACGGGTAGCTATGTCTAATTGAGGTGTGCTCGTATGATGATTAAAGACATGTTCACCTAGATACTATTATTCCCTAGTTATCTTTTATTGGTCGGTTGAGTTGTCACGTCCTTTATCTTAACACGTTGTATTCCTAAAGGTCGTAGGGTATGCGTGGTCCCTAGTTCTTTGAGGTTATCTCTAGTATATGACCTACAGTGAAACCAAGCCTAAGCTATTTCATCCATAGACCATATCATCATAAATCATACTCAAGCATTAAATACAACGAAAATGCTTAGTTGCACTCCTAAGCCAATTTCAATTAAGATAAGAAACAACCTAACAATAATCAATAACTAGGTTTCACAGATCTAAGCAAACACACAAGTAATTTAGCTAGACATGATAGACAAGCAAGCATACACACAATCAATTGAATATGAGATAGACATAATGATAATTTGGATTAATAAACTTATCTCGATGTATAAAATAGGGTATGGGACCTAAAATCTGTCCAAGTCGGACTACAAACGAATTAGTGTTTTTTTTTCCCCAAAGTCTACCTCCCAAAATACGAGAAAAATGAATTCTATATATAGATTTACAATGCTGCGGCGTCACCTTTGGACACGTCATTTCGCCGTCATTAGGGTTTCTTTTTGGCCAAGTCATCGATGGGACGGCGTCACCTTAGAGTTGTGATGGCGTCGGTATTGGTGAGACTTGTGCGTGATTCTAGATCGGGCGTGCGAGGTGGAAACTGTGAGTGACACCCTCCTTATTTAAAGTGTGGCCGTCAGGTTATGTGACGAGAATTTCCAGCGAGCCGTCGTGTGCATGTTTTGATCAAGTCTTCATAGAGGGGCGTCACCCTTTGGTTGGGGCGCGTCAGGTATGCATTGACAGGTCTTGGTGGCTTCGATATTGACTTTGCCATTTTCTTCATGTTTTTGCTCATTTTCGTCCAAATGTGCTTCATTCCAGCCTTTTGCTTCCAAAAGACCTAAAAAGTAAAAGGAACGAAATAAGCGATGCGGATATAAAATGTGTAATAGGGCTTAAATGACCCCTAAAAGCGTCACGTTTAAATCCTTATCAAATATCCCTACACTTGGTATTTGCTTGTCCTCAAGCAAATGTGCTTTTGACCAATCAATTTATAAGTTAGGGGGCATGAAGCATTGGTTTAAAATAGTTCATAACAAGTAAAAGCACCACAATAGTCCTAACAAGCACGGAAATTATACACTAGCACCTCACAAGTGGTGTTTGGATTCTCTCATCTCTCGGGTTTATATGAAATATAATACGAATGGAAATGGAAGATAAACACTCATTACCTGAAATAGTACATAGATTACCATAAGCTTGAGATTAGATCAAACCTCCACCGCTTTGGCGTAAGCACCTAGGAACAACTATCTAAGAGGTCTTTACAAGGGTTGTAACGTTAGGCTTAGGGTAGGGAAACAAAGGATTTTGTTGGATAGGGGATATTTAGTGGTGGCAAGTCAAAAATCTTATGTTACAAGCATGAAAAGCGTGCCGTTGCTAAGCCAAGACTCGACTCACTAGACTAGATAACTTGAAACAAAACAAACCTAAATTTAAAAAAATAAACATAAAGAAAGATGTAGGATGGTAGCCCGTATGTTATTTTTTTTTTTATTTTTTTTGACAAACCTTTTTACTATACCATCCTCTACGATAACATCAAAATATAAGGGATTTATAGGAGCATCCCTAAGTTTTTATTTCTCTAACACTAATTGACCCTATTTGAAAAGATCAAAACACTTGGAGTATTTAATTACGTAGAAAAAGGGAATTTGAATTTATCGTTCTTTCCCATTACTCCTTAAAATATTACTTTTTACCCATGAGTCCCAATCGTCCAAAAACTATGTACAAAAGATATGACTCGACTTAGCAACCATGCAAGTAACTAGATATTTGAACTAAGGGTTTAGTAATGATAACAATAATGCACTAAATATGAGTGCATACAAGGTAGGCTAAGGCGATTTGGGTGTACATTTGGGGGTGGATTGTAAACAATGTTCTTCATTGATATTCTGGAAAACTGAAACATCACGAGAACCGCGAAAGGATAGGCTCTGAGGGGTTAACTAGGGGTATCGTGTACTAAATATGAGTACATCGCAAGGGTGTGGGGTAATTACTCAACCGATATGGAAGATGTAATTATAATACAGGTTTCAAACAAGGGTTATCCTAATGCCTATTTTCACTTAGTTATTCCTAACTACACTAGTGTAGTCTCACTAGCGATCTCGGAATGCATCACAAAACAAGTTCTAGAATCTATTATACTACTGCTACACTCTCTAAGCATTAAAGGTGAATGCTTTTATTCCTAAAGATCTAGGGGCGAACCTCACATTTTTTGGGTGAAATTTGAGTGGTAAACGGTTTTTGTGCTAGTCATATAATTCCTATCCATGAGACGCTTTATTAAGAATAAAGTTTAGCTCGTAAATGCCATAAAAATTTTGAATTTGGCGCTAAAATTTCCCTAACGAATATTTCCCATAGTTTATTACACAAATTACCAAGGACAAGATAAATGATCAAGTGAGTGAATAGTTTCTAAGTTCCCGTTTTATTCTCCCTCCCTACACTTAAACTGAACATTGTTCCCAATGTTCCCCGAAAGTATCAAAGATATGATAAAGGAAGGTAAGTAAGGAAAATAAACTAGTACTCCCCTGATTAGCTCGGTAGGATTCGTGTGAAGTTGTGGTTAAATTCTGTAGGATCGATATATTATTGTGTTTGATGATTCGGGTGGTCTTGGATGATCAAAATACATGTTATACATTTTAGAGAGAAGTAGAGATGGTGTTCTTGGTAGAGTTGCTTCAATAAAATGTAAAGGTTAGATTGCCAAGCCACTTCCATGGATGGAAGGGGTATTTATACTACAAACAATACGTCCTCCTATCGGACATGGATCGAGCATCACAGTGGGTAAAGACATCCCTTCCTCCACGGTGTTGCACTAAACTAAACTATGCTACTGACTAACTAATTAAATACATAATAACGTAAATAAATACAAGTCTACGAGCTAAACAATGCTATATAATATTTGGGGTGACCGACACTTTAACATGGAATTTCCAATTCCTAACAATCTCCCCCTAAGGGAGGTCACCCCATGATTTACATTTTGAATCCTAGCGTTCTTTCTTTGTCTTTGTTCTTGAGCTCGTAGACTTCAATTCTTCAATTTCACAATCTTTGTGCTTTAGTAGCGATTCTTCAAAGTCCGCATTGATTTGTACTTTTGTGGAGGCCTTTGAACTGATCCACATCTTTGATGATCTTCGAGCTTTCTTTGAGATCATCAGCCACATCAAATCTCTCTGGATCATCCATAGTTGTGTTGCCTTCATGTGATGTTGTGACTTTTGGATCGACATGCTCACACCTTTTGGATCATGACATCTTTCCATCAGAGTAGCGGAAGCTTTCTTTGGTTCATGATATTTCGCGGCCAGTAGCGAAGCATAGTATAAAAATATCGAGCCAAGTCATGTAGATATGCACCGATCATGATTTCTTCAATTAAGTGTGGATCTTTGTGAGCATGCGGCTTTGGATTGACTCCTCAATTACGATGGTGCAACCGTCCAAGTGTACTGCAAACAGCGTTAGCAATAAAACACCGAAGTGTCTTTGATCACTTTCGTTGAATTGAGGTACACGCCGGTTCCCCGTTGATCGGTACAAAGTACTTTGTGATCGGTATAATTCGAAGAATCTCCTTAACAGGGTTTTGCATTGTTCTAGCCGTTCTCAAACGGAACGTCTCAAAGAAGACAACGGTGGAGTGAACCAAATGATTGAGATTCACTGATTGATGAAAGATTGATTTGAAAACAATCGTGTATTGCTTGAAGAAAGAGTTTTGCAATACGACGAAGGTTTTATGAGAAAGATCAATTTTCACTCAAAATACTTTTTGTATTAGAGAATGAGTACACATTTGATGTGCTAGTGAAAAGAAGAGATGCACATTGAGAGCGGTTTTTCTAAAAGTATTTTCAATGGAGATACTTTTGAATTTGAAAACATAAGTACACATTCGACGTGCTAGAGAAAAGAAGGTTTGCACATGAGCGGTTTTCCAAAAGTATTCGTCAATTCCATTCCTGGACCAAGGTTGATTCACGAGTGAATAGCCCCAACATCGATTGTCACCAAGCTTGATCTTACGAGAAGATCTCACATGTAACCCACCAAGAGCTTGTTTGATGTTGGCTCTAGAAGGATTTCCATCTTCATCATGAATATTTTCATATCACTTTCGGATGTTCCGCAATACCACAAGGATAATGCGTAGGACTCTTAATTATATTCTTACTTTCCACATTGTGTGAAACAACAAGTCTTCATTAATTTTGTGTCCTAATGAGATATTGTGGATGATCTCTTGGCTCTAGACTCAATTAGTGCACTTTTGGTTCCTATGCCGGAGACTAGGGAGAGGGTCTCTTCTTCAATATCAACAATCTCTAAGAGAAAGTCGATAGATTATGTGGGTTCCCGTGAGAATGAAACAAGCCCTTTTAAGAGGAACTTGAGTAGCTTGGGAAGTTTAGTGTAGTCGTCCTTTGGGTCCATGGCGTCTTGTCTTCAATACGGTGTCACCTTAGTAACAACCGGTAGCATATGTATTGAACCCAGTTTCTGCCCTAAGGTTGAATTATTGGAGGGCTATTTCTTTTCACTCTTTTCTCATATTCATTTCTTTTTTCCGGTTCTTGCCTAAGGTTGAATTATTGGAGGGCTATTTCTTTTCTTTTCACATTCATTTTTCTTTTCATTCTTCAACCCCTTCATTACTTACGAGACTTCATTATAGAACCTTGTTGGGTTTATTCCAGTTCTAGCTCTATCTCGATGACCCTCTTCCCATATATCACTTTTTCTCTTTTTTCATCATACCTAAGAACTCTACACTATCTAGTGGATTGACCCTGGGTAGATCCCTCCGGCTCTGGCGGGATCGTGGGAACGAATACCTAACCTCACCATCCTTATAACACCACACATAAAGTAAATTGGTTGGTCTTTTGGTATTGTTCTTTCCTTCTTGAAACCAATTGAAAAATCATTTGGAAAAACAATCAAGGT
>OU343216.1:11388832-11462129 GCA_910596185.1 Chrysanthemum makinoi | reverse complement strand
ATTTTCGAAAGGTTTCTTAATGGCTTTTGTGATCGTGAATGTGCTTCAAAAGATCTCTTGCCTCTATGTGATAAAAATGTTTTAAAATATCTTACGCACATTTTGAGGGGGAGAATTTTACCAAGAAAATCAAATGGCTTTTTCGTACGAAATTGTGACCAAAGAAAATATTTCAAAGTCCTCTTGCCTCCATGCGCGAAACAATTTCTAAATCATATGCACATGTTGAGGGGGAGGTTTTCTAAATGATCAAAACTATTAAGGTACAAAATGCTTTGATCTCGTATCACAAGTACCTTGATTGATTTTCCAAATGATTTTTCAATTGGTTTCGAGAAGGAATGAACAATACCAAAAGACCGACCAATTTACTTTATGCATGGTGTTATAAGGATGGTTAGGTTAGGTATTCGTTCCTACGATCCCGCCAGAGCCGGAGGGATCTACCCAGTGACAATCCACTAGATAGTGTAGAAGTCCTTATGTATGATGAAAAAAGGAGAAAAGTGAGATATAGGAAGAGTGCGGAGGGATCTACCCAGGGACAATCCACTAGATAGTCGTATTGCAAAACTCTTTCTTCAAGCAATACGCGATTTTTTTTCAAATCATTTTTCATCAATCAGTGAATCTCAATTCGCTGGTTCACTCACTCCGTGTTGTCTTCTTTGAGACATCCCAGTTTGAGAACAGGTAGAACGTGCGAAACCCTTGTCAAGGAGATTCTTAGGAATCCTACCGATCACAAGCAGTATTTATACTCGATCAACCGGGAAACCGGGGCGGTACCTTCAATTCAATGAAAGTGATCAAAGACACTTTCGTGAGATTTATTGCAACTTTGTATGCGTACACCCGATGGTTGCACCATCGTAATTGAGGAGTCATTTAAGCCGCATACCAAAGATCCACACTTAATTTGAAGATATCATGACTAGTGCTATCTACATAACCGCTCATATTTTATACTATGTTTCCGCCACGCCGCAAATATCATGAGCCGCGAAAGCCCGCTACTGGATGGTGATGTCATGATCCAAAAGGTGTGAGCATGTCGTCCGGAAAGTCACAACTTCACATGATGGAAACACAATAAAGGGTGATCCAGAGATTTATCATGGTCGATGATCTCAATGAAAGCTCAAGATCATCAAAGATGTGGATCCGCTCAAAGACCTCCACGTAAAGTACAAAAACTATGGACTTTGAAGAATCGCTACTAAAGCACAAAGATTGTTGAACTTGAAGAAAAGTCACTAGCTCTAACTAAAGACAAAGATAGAATGCTAGGATGCAAAATGTATTTCATGGGGTGACCTCCCTTAGAGGGAGATTGTTAGGAATGGAAATTCCAAAGTGTCGATCACCCCACCATTATGGTCTAGCATATGTTAGCTCGTAGACTTGTGAAGTTAATTACGTATTTATTAGTTAGTTAGTTAGTTTAGAGCAACACCGCGAGGACCGGACTTCGGGTCTTTACCCAATGTATGCCCGATCCAATGTAGGTGGCATAATATGTAAAACTATAAATAGCCCTCTCCACATGTGGAGAGGGTTGGTGCTTTCATTTCTTTTAGTCATACAACTTCCTTTTCTCTACATCTTTCTCTAGAAAATATCCACCCATCTTCTCTCTAAAAATCTTCTTATTTGATTCAATCCTCATACATGTTCTTTGATTAAAACAATAACCAATATCCTACGTAAAAGAATCCTCCCCTTAGGAAATTGCCTCCAAACCATCGTGGTATCCACCCAATACACCAATGCATTTAGCTCCTAGAACTCTTCCCACTCAAAGCAAGACCTTAATCAGCCATATATGTAGTTTCAAATATTCTCGTTGATTTTGAGAAAACGCGGTAAGAAGAGAGTCACATCAGATGGATAACCGGAGGCGGGGTTCTGAGCAAACAAAATAATGTTATCTAACCGAGGTCATGCCTTCTTTAAACAATTAAAAGATCAATTTGAAAGTCTTCAAAAGGCTATAGATACGGTTAAAGAAATGAAAAGAATGTTTAATGAAATAGAAAACGAGGTTAGAATATATGAATGTGAGCTTAAGAACAATGAGATTGAGAGGAAGAATATTTGCATCCCCAATGATAATTTGATTTCTAGATGTATTGTCAAGATGTGTTCTATTAATCATACTTAATTATTCCATTACGCTTCCATTTCATGAATTGTTTATTGCTTTAAAAGTGTCCCAAGATCGCAGGTCATTAAGCTTGAAAAAAAAATTCAAAATTGCATGACAAAATCGAAAAGGATGAACATGTAACATGGTCAGGCATTTTTTCTAAATTAGAAGTTGAATATCTTGATTTACAATTAAAATATCAACATCTTAAAGAAAGTGTCAAATGCCAAGACATCTCGTGATGTCTCCCGAAGTTTGATGCGCTGAAATAAACAAACGGGATGAACAAATTCGAGCTCATTGCAACACCCACCAAAAGGTTGAAAGCTCAAAATTCATAATTGAAGCGGTGAAAAGAATGAAGTGATCGGCTCCCGATGCATCCACCTTTAGATTCTCGTAATTTCCAACTTCAAAACATGATTAATAAACCGCGGGAAAATGAATGTTTTCAAGTTGAAATTTCAAAAGTTAATGCTCAAAACAAAGAACTATGTGATTCACTCAAGGTTAATCATGATAATAACAAAGGAAAAGGGAACTTCTTTGCTTAACTAAATTGAGAATCAAGCGCGTAGTAAAAGGGAAATGCCAATCACCAATCGGTGAGAATGTTGCACCAAAGGTGCCTACTTGTTCTAAATATGATGTAACTCTAAAATATATTCCTCCTCATCTTCGCACAATGAATTGATATCAAACATATTTTGTACCTCAAGGATAGTCTAGAGTGCCCCGGAGATTGTTGAAGATGATAAGATAGAGAAACCACTTGATAATGTTGTTGGGCATGAATGCTTATATGCCAAACCATCTCGTGAACTCTTAGAATGTGTGATTGCAAATATGTCCCAAATCGGGTACTAGGAAAGATAAAGAAGTTATGCCTTGTTCTATTTAAAAGTCAAGCATGTGACCTTTGTTGTGCCTCTGAAAGCCTCAGAACCCAACACTTCTAGACCAGAAAATCAAATGGCAGTAAAACAAACTAAGGCTCCCGTCATCACCTCTATAGATGTTAAGATTGACACTAAAGTTAGCGGGTCAAAACCTAGAAGCAATGCAAAGAAGGATAGGATTACGCAAACTAAAAGTGATCATGAAAAGGAATTGAAAGAACACCATAGGGACAATAAGTTTGACTTGACCAAAAGGAATTGTGTTGGTTCTAGTATTAGCTTTAAGCTTACTGAAATTAATTCGAAGTCTTATGCTGTCTGCAATACATGTAAAGAATATATATTTTCTGGTAATCATGATAAATGTGGTATGTTATTTCTGAGGTCTAAGAATCAAAACCCAGTTAAGAATGTTTGGAAAGTGAAACAGATTAAGCAATACTGGAAACCTACAGGGAAGGCTTTTACCAATATAGGATTTCAGTGGAAGCCCACATGTCAAATATTCATGCATGGCAAACCCTGCTCCTTAACTAGATCCACTATGCCTAGAGTAGTTCCTGTTAAGGTTTGGAAGCCAACTGGTCGAATAATCCCATTAGGCACACGATGCCCTTTAACTAAGTCTGATGATTCTACTAGTTTAGCTCCTAGTGATAATGCCATAGCAACTAGGGTTTCTGTTGATTCAAAGATTGTTTGCGCTAACCAAAAGGAACCCATTTTCACATGGGGATCCAATGTTTTCAAATTTACACCTTTTTCTGTGTTTCAATGCAGGTCATACAAATCATCTATTGGTACTTGGATTAAGCCTGCTCTAAACAGATAAGGGGAAATGACTATGACGTTTGAACACAACAGTTCAAGCCTCGTACTCTAAAGAAAAGAAAAGTGTACGTGTTAGTGCGCTTTATCTTTTGAATAAGAGAAATCTTCTTATTTATGACTATTCTCATCAACATGCTTCATGCTTTTTCCAAGCGCTTTCAGTCATCAAGTGAACCGAACTACTGTTGATTGTTTTCTTATTCCACTTGCTCAATTATAATGACGATGGCGACATCATATGCTACCTTTGAGGGGGAGAAGTGTTAATAGAATGAATTTGGATGATTTTCATTTATTCAATCAAGAATGGCAACTCCGTATGCAATTCTTGAGGGGGAGAAAAGTGTGATTCTTGCATGGTTGATTGATATCGAGAATAAATGGTCAAACGGCTCCAAACTCATGTAAGAACCGAGCTTCTTCTTATCGGGTCATCTTCACATAGATTTTTCTCCTAAGAACCGTTGGTTGACATCTTCACATGGGTTGATTTTGATTAAAGACAAAGTGCTTCTAGTTACTGGGCTAATTTCTTTGATGAACATCTTTCTGTTCTTGTTTGATTGGGAGGGCTCTTAGTTAAGGAGATTTGCTACATATAAGTTAATTGGAGGCATTTGGTGAGATGAAGATGTTAACTTTCTATTCCCCAAATGGACAACCATGAAGAAGGTCGAGTCTACAGTCACATTCTACATTTTACTTTGCATATTAGAAGACTAAAGACGAATTGCATTTGATTATCTAAAGACTTCTTCCTAATCCGGGGTGAGAAGAACACTCAAAAAATCTTCAGGTTTAGGGGAGAGCACTAATTAGGGGAGAGTGAAAAGCCAAATTTAATCCCTAATTAGATTTGCTCACGTTATTCTTCATCAAGTTGATTCTCACAAATATATCTGAGCTAATGATGTTCTTCTCAAAAGATTTCTTGTATACGGGCTTACAATGTGTTGCAGATTCTAAAGTATCAAAACCAGCAAGGGGGAAGGAGACAGATATCTAAACGCGAGTAAACTTGATGAGCTTAATACTTCTAAGTGATTGAAGATATATCGAGAAGACAAATGTCATGACCACAGAGAAACTCAAGGTTTTACTCATCAAGTCTTTTAGTGTTATTATTCCAACTACATGGGGGAAGTGATGTGAGAGAAAGTTTCTGAAGATAAAAGAGGTACACAAGTGTGTGATGATTTCGATGTTATCGTAATCATCAGGGGAGAGAGAATTGTGTACATTGGGGGCACTCAGATGTTTCACTTGAGAGCTTAATCAGTGATTCTTTTATATAATCACTTATTAAGTTGACATCCTGAGATATGATGATTCGACATGCTACTTCAGTGCTATCGGTTATTCTTTCTTTGGGCATTCGGATACTTCGGGTTCTTGAGCTTCATACACTTTCTTCAGGGGAGAGAAAATTATTCATTGGGGTTATTCTTTGGCTATCGGACTTAATCTGCTACTTTGATGTTATAAGTTTCTCTGTCTTTGGGTATATGTGTATTCGGGTTCGTGAGCTCTAGTCTAAGAGACTGACTGCATCAATTCATCTACTTGGGGGAAGTGGTCTCTTGACAACTTTTGGTAAGGATAAACTGACTTATGGAAAAGAATTTGAAGATTATTTAAATGTGGGATGATACGTTCTTTGTTCTTCTACCTTGGATATAACCTCGACGAAGAATCTCGATGATTATTTTTAAAAAGAGCAGCAAGATCGATGATAATGGTGTGCTTCTTTGTGCACCTGGCTAAGGTAAGCTTGAAATAGAGCTTCGAATCTGCTCAACATAAGGATTTTCGGTTTGGTGGGAAGCTGCCAAAGTCTCTGTTAGGAATTGGAAATTCCATAGTGAAGTGTCGGTCACCCCAAATATAATTTAGCATAAGTTAGCTCGTAGACATATCGTTATTTATCAGTTTATTAGTTAGTTATTAGTTTAGTTTAGCGTAGTGTAACACCATGGAGGAAGGACACTTCTTTACCCATTTTATACTTGATCCACAGGCCATCAGGAGGTCGTTATGTCTGTAACTATAAATACCCCTTCCATCCATGGAAGGGGTGGTGCTTTCAATCTAACCTTTCATTTTTTATTAAACCAAGTCTCTACCAAGAACACCCACCTCTCTACTTTCTCTCTCTAAATGGCTAACATGTATTTCCATCATCCAAGACCACCCGAATCATCAACACAATAAATATTACGATCCTACAAATGGTAACAGAGCCAAGGTTATTGTGTTGTGTTGATTTTTTTTGGTTTTGATACATGGTTTTAAACTGGTTTGTGTATTTGTTTTGTGGTTGGAATATGTTTTAAAAACTGGTTTGATACATGTTATTTTCTGGTCTTTCATAGTCAAATCTGTCTTTGTGTCAAATGTTTTGTCCAACTCAGGTACTGTTATCATAGTCAAATCTTGTATGTGACTTTTTGTGTTACCAATATATTATGTAGCGACTTGGTGATTCGTTGACTTTTTTGAAAGTCAATAGCGATTTGAGTGGTTGAAATGTCCTAGCGACTTGTTTTTTACAAGTTAGAAACTTGTGACAGAAATGGTTGAAGCGACTTGTAACCACATAACCAACATCCAAAAGTCTCAAACCAACATAAACTAGATTACATATACATCATATCTTTTTAAAAACTGAAAAGCAAAGTGCAAGACTCACTATCGTTATCAACATAAGATCTCAGTTTATCTTGCTCATATGGTATTACTACACCGTGTACTTAAAAGATTAAGCCTCGAGCAAGACTCATCTATCATAGATCTTTGACAAGACTCGATATACATTCAAGTTCTCATATTAGGTTTAACTGTTTTTCTAATCTTTTAAAGATCTTTTGTTTTAAACCATCACCATCATCGATCTTGACCCAATACAAACTAAACTGATAACAAAAGAATCAACACTATTTGAATGAAGACCACTCGTTAGGAAACAAATGAATTATCTCAGAACTTTTTGTGTTTGGCAAATATTTCATCAAGACCATCAAGGGTCCATTCACACGTCATTCATCACAGATCCATGTTTTTTTTAAACTGAAATGACTCCAACAAAACACTACAATGATCTCAAAAAGTTTAAGGAAGCCATTGTTTCATACGACCATGAGGTCTTTCCCTCGAACACTATCATCACTGACCAAATTGTTTTTTTTTGATAATTTTCGAATATACAGAAGTGATGTTAACAACTATGTTAAATCACGACGTTGATTCGGTCATTCTTTAACACTAATTAAACAAAAACCAAACAAATTAAAAACTACCTTTGAAACTATTCGATGATCTCATGGCTATCACAAAACACTCAATACCATCCCTGTGGTACTAACAACATCCTAAGCCATCCCTGTGGCAAGATGTGTCGTGTTATCACTTACATGGCCAACTTGGCTTGATAGTTCTGAAGCAGATTAATGAGATGGGGGCAGACTGGAATGAGATTAGGGTTGGATTTTGTGAGGATGTTTTGGATGTGAGGCGTCTGATTTTGTTGTGTGAAGAAGGAGGCGTTTAAGTGTTGAGAGATTTTAGGGTTTGGTGATGCTTAGTTTGTCTGCACAATGTGAGATGTATTAGGGTTAATATGTGTGATATGGTGTGTTTTATACCCCTCAAGATTAGGGTAATGTTGTGTTTAGATCCGGATGTGGGGTGGGCTTCGAGATTTTTGAAATGGGCCATGTGATTTACGTGAAGTTTGTATGAGTTATGTAAAGATAGTGTTTGTGTAAGGTTGGATCAGATATGGATTTTTGTGACCATGTGCTGGACAATTGGTAATATGTAATATGGATATTACGTATTATGGTTATGTGGACAATTGATAATATTGGAAATTGATAATATGGTTATGTGGACAATTGGCTACTTGGCTTGAATGAGTTTATTGATTGAGTGAGATTTATTCACTTTGCCACGTATTGTTTGGTTTGACATTGTGGAATTCATGCATGGTTCTTCATATGCATTGTTGCAAAATGATTTGATAAAACGGGCAGTGAATATTAAGATGGACTTTGTGGACAAATGAAACTGTGCTAATATTGGTATATCACTTGACTATAAGGATGGGCTTCTCATAGTTGGATCAGATATATGTGATTTGAGATTTGTTGAAGAGATTTGACAATGAGATTTGGGATAATGATGTGTGTTGATGAGTTATGAGGTTTGATACATTGATATATACATTTTCACGAAAAATATTTTGTCACGGCTTGAATTGATATAGGAACTAGGTTGACTACAGGGTTATTTATGTACGGTATTTCTTATTTGGATTTGAAGTGAGATTTTTCGGACAAGTTTTCTTATTTCGTCTTCTTTCTTTCTACCCTTCCGCGAAGATGACTTGTTTGGACATTTATAGTATTTAGTTACGTTTGTGATTCTTCCTTGCTTAACCCAGCGTGTAGCTATATCGCCCGATGTCACTCGGTTGAGAATGTCAAGAGGTTTTGTACATTGGGTACACCGTTTCTTCTTCACAAGGATTAGTACAAGTTTAAGTAACAAATCTGGGGACGTTCACTTCATGATCAAGTTTGACATATCGGGTTTACTTCATCAAGTGGTCACAACAACAGCCGACAGAATGCGTGAATGATGTGTTTACCAAAGTATTTATTGAATGGCTGATGATATTGTTGATGTTGGATAATAAACCGTTGATGAACCCTTGCATGTTCCCCTAAAAACAAATATTCACCGAAACCAAAGTTGTCATAACACATTCAAGCTGACATTGTTTATGGTTTTGTCTTGATTTTGTAAAATCCCGTGAAAGAATCTATTTCTCGGTTTAAATCATAGACTTGTAAAATCCCGTGACAATGGAAACATCCTGCTAATTGTTAAGTGCATTTCCGAATCTATCTTACGGTTTATTCCTGGTTTTGTAAAATCCCGAGAACGAAACTATTTCTCGGTTTAAACCATAGAGTTGTAAAATCCCGTTATGATGGAACCATCATGGAGAAAGGAAAGCGTATTTCGGGATCTTACTTGATGCAGGTGCTACAGTTTCAGTTTCTGATTCGATAAAAATCAATAATGAGAAGTGTAGTATTACGGGGTAACTCAAACGTGTTAGGTTTGAGCACCGAGATCGTTCGAACGAGGGTTGAATGGAATTTCCAACTCACGTCGCGATTATCGAGTTTGAATGTGTTAAAAAGGATTTTGAGGATTTCTAAACTACGGGGCAAGCAATAATAATAAAATGCATATAAATCGACTAATCCTAAGGTGCAAACAAGTAATCTCAATTAAGAATACTAAATAGAACTAAAGCCTTAATTACTTTATGCTAAAAAGATATTCTAAGATGCAAATTAATCTATTTTAACCCCCTAATAGTGATCTAATATTTTTCTACAACTAAAAATGTGATTTAAAAATTATCTAAAATTTAAAACTAATTTTCTTTTTTTTTTCTTTTTTTTAATTAATTAAAAGCTAAATTCGGGTTTTTACGTTTTTAGGATTTTTTTTTTATTTATTTTTTTTTAAAACTAATTTAACTAATTAAAGTTTAAACTAAAATTTAAATGACAAACTACAACTAGTGACGATGAATATTAAGCTAAGAGAATGATACTAAAAATACTTAACAAGCATCATGAAAAACTAAGCGTACGGTAAACTAAGAATCTAAGCTAAAAAAAAGTAGAGAGAATAGATGATTTTTACGAGAGAAATACCACCCAATCTTATAAACTAGATAAATTATTAAAGTTTATTTCTTTATTAACTTTAATTTTTCTAATTAGTTAAATAAAGTTTTGAGCTTTACTAACTAAATAACTTAATAAAAGTTATTAAATTTGTAAACTTTAATGATTCTTAAGCTTATAAGACCCAGTAAGCTCCACTTTATGAGGTAGGATCGGATTACACAAACAAAATCGAAACTTTAAGGGTTAACACAAATATATAAATATAAGATTTTTATAATAAAAAGCTAAAATAATAGATAAACTAATCTTAATAAATCAAATCTTAACCACCAAACTCTCTCAAGGAGATATGTTTCCACAAAAACTAATTTGGGTATTAAGGTTAAAGATTTAAAATATAAGATTTTTTTTTTAAATAAAGGAAAGGAAATAAATCAATGAAAAATATCAAATGAACTCCGAAAATTCCAAATGTATTTTAGCAACGTCAGAAAAGTTATAGAAGCTCACAGAAAAGTTTTTAGAATTTTCGGAATTAAATAAGTATTTTTTTTTTCCGATTTTAATGTTTAAAATATCAAATTAATCAAAATAAATAGTAAACTAGTTCAAAAAAATATGAAAAATTCACACTATCTTAAGAAAACTATGAGAAGCTACCAGAAAATCTAAAAATATTTTTTACGCTTTTACTATTTTTCAAAAATAAAATTCAAAACATTTTTTAGAGAAAAGGACAAACAGCTTTTGATTTTTAAAATACTAAAACAACTCAGAAAAATCTAAAATTTTATGACGAAAATAAAAAAAATTTGGATTTTGTCAAAAAGACAAGATTTTTAGAGACTTTTTACTATTTTTAAGCTAAATAAAACAAGAAAAAGTGAACTTTAATAAAAATAAGCAATAAAAAAACTAAACTTTTATAAAAATATAAATATGATATGTTGAGCGTTGTAACAGCGTATAAAATACACTCACACAATCTTACTATAACTCAACTCTTCATGGAATATTTTTATAAAAGGTTTTATAAAAATAAATGAAATAAAAAGATAAAAGATGAGAAAATAAAAGAGATGCAAAGATAATAAATAAGATGAACTAACTTGCAATAAATAAATCCAACTTTTATAAAACTACATATGCATAAAAAAAATACAAGAGTTTTGATAAGAAAATGAATAAAAAAGATGATTAAATGAGGTGAGGGAGGTGGGTTTTTATAGACCCACAAGTTACACTTTGGTCCTTATTAAATTTTCATAATGGCCCCTAAACTATTAGAACTTGGTAAAAAAATCTCTTATCAAAACTTGGTCCCCAAGTTTATATTACAAAGTGTAGCAGATGTAGATTGCAATTTCTGGGCTTCGTAGCTTTCTTGGGTGGCGCTGGGCTTGTGATGGACTGCTACTAAGCTTGGTCTCGATGGACTGCAGTTGGGCTTGGATTGGGATTCGAGGGGCTGCTGGGCTTGGAGCTAGATGGGCTTGAGCAGATTTTTCATGTTGCAATAATTTAAGTGATACAAAAATAAATATGTCATGGGTGGGATTAGAACCCAAGACCTCTTGTTTAATAAACATGTCCCCACCCATTAAACCAAGAGCTTTTTTGTGTTAAATGTTGCATTTAATTTCCATTTAAACTCTTTTTTTCTGCTGATCCATTTTTCCTTCTTTTTAAGCATCTTAATTAATTGCAATCTTCGTTCGGGCTTCGTGTAGTCTTTAAATTTTTTCTTTTTTGCCTATGCTCCAAATAAAATTATCATTGCCAGATCTGTAACCGTGCTCCTTCCATTCTCATGCTCGTTTTATCCATTTGTCTTCTTTTTTCCATTTTACAATATCCGTTACCGCACATACATAAACACAAAAACACAAATATTTATGGCTTTAGGGGTTAGTTTTTGGTCTTTTGGTCGGTTTTGATGAAAAGGTATATGTTTTTACATATACCAAAATACCCCAGACTAGAAGATTGCCGTGTCCTCACGCAATGTAATCAATTCACGCTTCTAAAAACAAAAATTTCAATCTCTTTCTACTAAACCTATGAAAAGTAGCAAAGATTCCTCAAAAGAGATTAAGACACCCTTATTTCTAAAACGCCTGCTACCTTTTAATTCACATATAGATATTACGGTTAGCACATTCCATTATGAGTGACGGTTTGTTGAACTTTCATGTCAATCGATAACTCCAACATTTTTCAAAAGACATTTTAGGATCACATAGTAGGAAACACAACCCAGCGTGAAGTGACCATACAGATAGAATACATCGTCCCTGATTTTTCACAAGTTTCCAAACTAAGTGTAAAATCGAAATCATTGTTAAATATGACTCTAGATGCTAACATCACCTGGAAGTTACTTGTGTAATTACCTTTTGCTCCCATTTTCCTATTTTCCTCTAGATTTTTTTATTTTTGTGAGAAGTGAATTTCTTCAAGTTTCTCGTTTCGATAATTTTTATTCTGATAAAGATATAAAGCTAAGTCGATAATTAGTTATCTATCTTCTCTCAAGAATCATTGTCTCAAAAATGAGGTCCACATCAAGGAATTTTTATTCACTTATATTTTTACTTTTCTTATTTTTTCTTTTTTTTTTTTTTTGCACTTTACACTTTTACTTATATGAGTATTATGAACTATTTTAGAGCTTCACTGGGTAATTCCAAGACCTTACACTTTTTCGAATAAAGGATCCAAGGCGTTCTGACGAGGAGAATTCCAAGACTCTAGGCTTCAATGAAATGAGGATCCTGGTTAGACCAAGAACCTCACCCAATCCCGGCTAGAGGTCCAAGGGCATGTAAGAGGTAGCCAAGACCTAAAAGCTTACTATTGAAATAAGGATCCAAGGGTCCGATCTCAACCAGTACTCATAACTTTATTTATTAATTATTACTTATTACGAGTCCTTGATGTGTACCCAATTTTTAAAACAAAGATTCTTTTAAGAAGCTAAAGAACTAACTATCGCCAAAAACTCAACATCTCTAATTATTTATTCACAAATATGGGGTGAAACAATTTTGTGGGAACAAAATGCCATAAGTACCTTCGATGGGCTCTAAAGAGAACCAACTACTCCACGCTTAGCATCTAAACTCATAAGTAACTCTATCATTCCTCGATCTCCGCAAATTTAAAATCCCAAATAATGAGATCCATGGATGCTTAGCCGATAATTAGATTATCTATGGTTAAGGGAACAAGATAGGGCTCAACACCCTTGGGTCAAGTCGAATTCTATTCCTACCCTCACCATCGGAAAGTCAACAAGGTCTCAAAACATATTCATTAAGTTAGCAAATGCTTCGTCTAATGAAATTATGTCATGCATATTTAAAGTCACTCAGGGAAACTTGCAAATTCTTGGCCTTGTGGTGGAAATCGCATTTTATAGCTTCTTTGTCTAAGAGACTAGCAAACTTTTCAATCAAAAAGACTTAACAAAAGCTTCAAAATTTTTAAATTTTTCACAATTTTTGCAGAATTTTTTAACTTTTTAAGAAAACGGAGTTGCGAAAGTACACGGCAAAAACAAACAAGCGGTAAAATAAAATCAAAGATTACCCACGGACTAAAATCAAACATTGTCCTCAATGTTTAAATGGTTCTCAACGTAAATCTAAAGCCATTGGTTAGGTATGCTAATAGATAAACGATAATCGATAAAGATTTTGGATATCGAATTTCCATAAAAGCGTCAAAACATGAAACTCGAGTGGAGAAAAGACAAACTTCGAGCACGAGAGTCTTCATATCGGGAAAATCCTGGACAAAACATCACAACACGAAACACGAGAAATCGAAGAGGTGAACCTCCTCACGTCACTTATTAGAAAACATAAATAAGATAAAAGGATAAGCATAGGGTGCCTCCCATGAAGCGCTACTATTTTTCTTCACCGAGTCGCTAGCCTGACTCGTCCCCGAATTCATTTGTCCTTGGGAAACAAGCGGAAGAGATACCCGGATCAAAGATGGTATCCTCACTCGGAGAAAGAGAGAATGGGTGGGAGGGAAAGAAAATGTCGGCTCAAGCATAAGGGATAACTTCTCGAACTCACAAAAGGTATATCAAGAAAGAGGATCCATCATCCGGCGGTTTTTTTGCGGGACAAAGGGATGATGGATAGATAAGAAAATACTCCAAAGAAGAAGGGAGCTCATGATAAGGCATAAGATGTGTGGGCTCAACAACGAAGGCATCCATCTAAGATCCTTATCTGGAAAATGTTTTATCGTGAAGCTCATCAATGCATATCCCGGGTTTAAAAGTTTTATCTTCACATGAGGGCTCAATGGGATAAGTGAGAGTCGTCTCAGCAGAGGAATGAGAATCATCATCAAGCAACGACATATCCCCTGGGATCATGCACAACATCCTCAATACCCATTGGTATTAAGTCATCAAGGCAACCTCAATGATCGGGTCATTCGCTTCGATTCTCGGAAATCTCGTTCATAACTTTGCTTACATCAACAACCAAAGTATAATCGCTCAAGAATGGGATAAACATCATCAATAGTGGGATTGCCACTAATCTCTTCATCAAATCGGAAAGTTTCAAATTCGGGTAAGAAATCGCTATCTTTAACGAAGATAAGAGGTGAACTTGATTTATCGTTAAGGGCTTCAATCTTAGAAATGAGAAGATTAACATTCAACAATGTTTCACGTAATGCTTCATCCTCGATCTGAATATCATCGGGCTCAATCTCTACATCTTCTGGCTCAAAATCATTTACTTCTTCTATGTTCGGGCTCGAAGTGTAAATCGTCAACAAAATCGATGTCTCCATAAGAATCATTATCAGAATCGGAGAACATCTCATCATGATCATTTGAAATATCAAGAGAAGGCTCATCACAAATATCATCAACAACCTCGTCGGACTCACTTTGGATTGGGATAAGGATCTTAACATTAGACTCTTCCGTTTCCGGAATGATACTGAGATGCTCATCCCTCATTATGAGAGAGTCAACGGGTTCAACGATGTCCAGAGAAATATGATCATCGACCTCTTCCAAAACGACGCCACTTCGCTCCCGTGAGAGAAGGGAAGGTCGGAAATGAAAGGCTCAAACGGAGTGGGATTGCCACTTCTGAGGCGATATTCGTCATCGAATCAATCGTAACAATAGTTGTAAACGAGAGACTCGGTAAATAACTTTAGCACTTGCTCTTCAGTAATTCACCATAAGTCTTTTGATGAGGGTCTTCTTTTCCATGGGTAATTTTATCAAGAAGATTCTTAAGATCAATCATTGCTTCCAAAAATTTTGGATTAGACATTAGTGAAGGTGGGTTGAACTTCTGGTATTGTGGAGGCGGGTCATAAGAATAGTCGTAATTGTTACAAGGAACTTGCTCAGTAAATAATTGGATTATGTATCGACAATCGAATTAACGTCGGACCTCCACAATACTCACAAATGACGCATTGTTGTGACGAATAAATGAAGGTTCATAAGGAATTCGAATTGTTAAATTGAGCTTGACATTGAAAACCTTGGTGAGGACCACCACAATACTCACAAGAGTATGTCTCCGGCTCATGGAACAGAGGTTGGTTAGGGAAATTGGTTGTCTCATTGTAACGATTGTGATGATACCTGGTTCAGAATTTCCATTGCTACAACCGACAATTCCCACCATATTCGGTCCTCGCACCATATGCACAAGAGTTGATAAATTGAAGAATTATCCGGATAAGAGTTCGCAATTTCCACCATTTCTGTGATAGGCTCGGATTCTAGAACGGGAGTCATCTCTGGACTCGTAAACATATTCCATTTCCCTCACCTAGAGAAGGAGTAGGAATCAAGGTTCTTCAATCAAATTTTTCCACCATGCTATTATGTCGCCATCAGTATGAAGAGTACCCTTTGTTCTAGTTGTGCATAAAGACGGGCGAGATCCGATTTGGATTGATAAAGTTCTGGCATACATTACAAAATCCATTTCAACAATTATTACATACCGGTCATGAAATACATCTCAAACATCGATATTGATTCTCTTCCATCGGATTTTTACAATGAAAGCAATGTCGTCCTAGGGACGGTTTTGTTTCATGAACGATGGGGTCATGAGGACCTCCACATCGAGCACATTTAAGAGATGCCATAATAATTATACTTTTAGAAGAAGAAGAGATAGAATTATCGGATTAGAAGAGAAAGAAGATAGAATTAAACGGTTCAAGAGGGTAAAAAGATAAAGAACTGACGGTTTAGAGGATAAAGACGATTATTTTTGGGTTTTTGTAAAATCAAACATAAAAGGAAAACAAATTTTGAAAAGGAAAATATTTTTGGGTTTTTTTTTAAACACTTTAGGAAAAGTGTTTATGATTATTTTATTTTTGTATTTTTATAATTTATGAAAAGTATTTACAAAAGCGATGGAACTCCACGAAGGAGGGTCTTCAAACACCAAACTTCAAACTCCGAAACGAAAAATCGCGAACACACCTCCCCGGCAGCCAAAAGTTGATATTATTAATAAATTAATATATATTAATATATAAATATATTATGTAGTTTTTTTTATAAAACTACATAAGCATAAAAAAATACAAGAGTTTTGGTAAGAAAATGAATAAAAAAGATGATTAAATGAGGTGAGGGAGGTGGGTTTTTATAGACCCACAAGTTACACTTTGGTCCTTACTAAATTTTCATAATGACCCCTAAACTATTAGAACTTGGTACAAAAATCTCTTATCAAAACTTGGTCCCCAAGTTTATATTACAAAGTGTAGCAGATGTAGATTGCAATTTCTGGGCTTCGTAGCTTTCTTGGGTGGCGCTGGGCTTGTGATGGACTGCTACTAAGCTTGGGCTCGATGGACTGCAGTTGGGCTTGGATTGGGATTCGAGGGGCTGCTGGGCTTGGAGCTAGATGGGCATGAGCATATTTTTCATGTTGCAATAATTTAAGTGATACAAAAATAAATATGTCATGGGTGGGATTAGAACCCAATACCTCTTGTTTAATAAATATGTCCCCACCCATTAAACCAAGAACTTTTTTGTGTTAAATGTTGCATTTAATTTCCATTTAAACTCCTTTTTACTGCTGATCCATTTTTCCTTCTTTTTAAGCATCTTAATTAATTGCAATATTCGTTCGGGCTTCGTTTGGTCTTTAAATTTTTCTTCTTTTGCCTCGATGCTCCAAATAAAATTATCATTAGACCCGTAACTTCGTGCTCCTTCCATTCTCATGCTCGTTTTTGTCCATTTGTCTTCTTTTTTTTCCATTTACAATATCCAGTTACTCAGACATACATAAACACAAAAACACAAATATTTATGGCTTTAGGGGTTAGTTTTTGGTCTTTTTGGTCTGGTTTTGATCAAGAAAAGGTATATGTTTTTACATATACCAGTTTCTACTTTGAAGAAGGGATAAAAGGGTGTACTTCATGAATTGGATGTGTGTTTGGATATTCGTCATGACAGTTTGGCTATTACATGGTTTTACGGGGTTACGTGCTTTTAACCATGGTCGGGATGAAACCATTATCAAAGTTCACTTTTATGGTCAAAGGAGGCTAGATTTGAGTTTTTAACAAGATGTGACAACGGGGTTAATTCACTATTATTTATTTGAGGTTGAAGTGAAATATCACGGGCAAGTGTACTTAGTATCTGAAGGTATCGGGGATGGTTGGATGAAGATTCTTCATGATCCTTGTTCGAGCTTCTTATCAAAAATGAAGACTTGGAAATCTAGTTATTGTAGGGTGACTTTTTCTTTTTCTTTTACTACTTGGGGGAATTGGGCTCTTATCACCTCAAAATAACTATCGCTTTAAGGAGTTACGTTGTAGTGCTCAGTGTCACATTCAATTGTGGATTTTCAAGAGGTGATGTACATCTTATACTTGATGGTTGGTTGGATGAAGAGTATAGAGTACTTAGAGATTCAATGGTGGATGAAGTCTCGACACTGCTCTTTGTTACATATGTGCAAGTTTAAGTCACGAGTTCGGGTTAGCTTACTTCAGGGTCAACTTCATCATATTGGGTTTCTCCATCATTGTCACGACAAAGAGCCTACTGAATGATAACGGATTGATTACAAGTTTGCCAAGAGAGATTGAAAAGAGAGAGATTATGACTTTTGTTCACATCAGTTCAGGCATCGTACTTCATCATAATGACGTTTAAACACAACAGTTCAAGCCTCGTTCCCTAAAGAAAATAAAAGTGTGCTTGGTCGCGCTTTATCTTACGAAGAGAAATCTTCTATTATGACCATTCTCATCAACATGCTTCATGCTTTTCCATGCGCGCTTTTCGTTATCAGTGAGCAAGAACCGGGCTACTGTTGATTGTTTTCTAATTCCACTTGCTCAACTACAATGACGATGGCGACATCATGTGCTAATTTTGCGGGGGAGAAGTGTGAATAGACTACATTTGGATGATTTCAATTATTTAATCAAGAATGGCAACTCCGTATGCAATTCTTGAGGGGGAGAAGAAGTGTGAATTTACTACATGTTGAGTTATAACTGAGAATAAATTGTCAAATGGCTCCAAACTCATGTAAGAACCAAACTTCTTCTTATCGGGTCATCTTTACATGATGTTTCTTCTAAAAGAGCCGTTGGTTAACACCTTCTCACGGACTGATGTGTTTATTGACAAAGTGTTTCCGGTTAATGCTTCACGTACACATCAACATGATGATTCCGAACAATCTCTCTGTTCTTGTTTGATGTGATTGGTAGGTTGGTGTTACCATTTAATTATGTGTTAGATTGCGGGTGATTGCTAATTTTCTTGATGAACATCTTTTCGTTCTTGTTTGATTGGGAGGGATGTTAGTTAATGGGAATTGCAAGATGTAAGTTAATTGGGATGCTTTCTTGGTAAGATGGAGATGTTAACTATCTATTCCTCAACTGGGCAATCTTGAAGAAGGTCAGTCTACATCGGTTCTACATTCTCTCGCTACATGTTAGAAGACTAAAGACGAGTTGCATTTAACGATCTAAAGACTTCTTCTTAATTCAAGCATTCATCTAACAGATTGTCGGTTTAGGGGAGAGCACTAATTGGGGGAGGGTGAGATGTCTAATTTAATCCCCAATTAGACTTGCTCACATTCATCTGCAGCAAGTTGATTCTCACAAAGATTAAAAGTTGTCTTCTCAAAATAATTTCAAGTATTGGGTTTATATATGTTGTCGATTCGAAGTGTCAAAACCAGCAAGGGGGAAGGAGACACGCGTCTAAACGCGAGTAAACTTGATGAACTTAATTCTTCTAAGTGATTGAAGATATCCCGGGAAGACGAATGTCATGACCGCAGAGAATCTCAAGGTTTTACTCATCAAGGCTTTTAGTGTTATTATTCCAACTACGTGTGGGAAGTGATGTAAGAGAAAGTTCAAGATAAAAGAGGTACACAAGTATGACATATTCAGGGAGATAAATGTGTAACATGAGGAGATGTTATCGGCTATTCTCGTTGGGAATGTGTGTACTGATTCTTGAGCTTCATACACCGATCATCGGGGGACGAAAGATGTGAAACATTGGGAGGTGTTTTCATTACCCTCATGATGTGTATTCGGGAGAGTTCTTGGATATTGGTGTACTTCGGTTCTTGAGCTTCATACACAATCATCGTGGACGAAAGATGTGAACAGGGAGGTGTTCTTCATTACCCTCATGATGTATTCGAGAGTCTCTTGAGCATTATACAAAGCAAGGTTGTCGGGATCGCGATCCGATCGTAGGATCGCATCGATCCTAACGATCCTACACTTAAAAACGATCGTGATCGAACTTGGGATCGTAAAACTGGTAGGATCGTTCAGATCGTAGGATCGGATCGTGGGATCGATAGGGATCGTTTACGATCCGATCCTATCGTTGTTAAACCATTTTTTGGACTTTTTCTTCTATGTGAAGCATTTAAGCCCCATGTTTGATTCAAAAAGCCCAATCTCAATCACTAATTCATTGTTTTTCTTTTTTTTTGAACTTTAATTCATTGTTTTTCACAAATGACCATTCGGTTTAAAGTATTGACAGATCGATTGTAGGAAATTAGTGTTAGCATTGGCTAAATTAAGTACAAAATTATTACGATAATGTCTAACAATATTTTCACGACAACTACATGCTATTTTTACCAACACACATATGATTTATTAATTTATATTAAGTCTTACGTATGTACATTTCAAACAGGATAAACAAGAACTGGTTTATTTATTGTTCACCAATGAAGTAAACTTTAAAGTATGGGCATTCTTTTTATTTTTTTAACGTTATATAGTATACAAATTGACTAAGTGTAGACTTATGCCGAGATATATATATAGAACTACAGCCCCTATACAAAAATATACACATTTTCATAGGATCTTAAGATCCCGATCCGATCCTACGATCACGATCTTGCAAAGCCAAAAACGATCCTAGGTAGGATCCCGATCCTGACAACCTTGATACAAAGAGACTGACTGCATCAATTCAACTACTTGGGGGAATTGTTCTTTTGACACCTTTTGGAATGGATCGCTTCAGACGTCAGTTGAAAATAAATATGA
Source organism: Chrysanthemum makinoi (assembly GCA_910596185.1). Lineage (NCBI taxonomy): Eukaryota > Viridiplantae > Streptophyta > Magnoliopsida > Asterales > Asteraceae > Chrysanthemum > Chrysanthemum makinoi. The sequence continues at coordinate 11,441,934 of OU343216.1, read as the reverse complement.
GAAGATTGTTCTATGTGTGGGATGATACGGTGCTGTTCTTCTATTGGATGATATAACCTCGAACAAAGAATCACGGTGATTATTCTTAAAAGGAGCAGCGAGATCGATGATAATGGTGTGCTTCTTTTGCACACTGGCTAATGGAAGCTTGAAAGAAAGCTTTGAATCGCTTCGACTAAAGGATTTTCGGTTTGGGGGGAAGCTGCCAAAGTCTCTTTTTCTCAAAGGCTCATGTTCTATCTTCTACGACGTGTTGTTCGATATCCTTATCTCGGTACTCGTATCATCATCTTCTTAAACTACATCATCTACTCTATCTGTGTAAATATTTATCAAAAACCAAAATACAAAATTATAAAACCAACAAAAGGAAAGTAGAAAAATATAAAATCAACAAAAATCCATAAAAATCAGAAAATTAGAAAAATTAAAAAAATATGTTTTCTCAAGACATGTCTTCTGGTATCGATAACATCTGCGGTCTTAGAAATGTCATTCAACAATGACACAGGACAATAGATGAAGTTCGAACAGGAGGTGTAAATATTCTTTTTTAAAACATGTCTCAAACTATGGCTTTAAAGATTTCGTGATCAGTAACCCCAGCTTAAACAATGGCTTGCTATTATTTCAGATAGCAACCCGTTTTTCAAAGAAGGAAAGTGCTACGCTTAAACGATTTTCAAAAATTTCGTGCACTTTTCCTAATACATATTGAGGAAAGTATGTCGAAGGACTGCTGTTCCTACACAAATGTAGGAACAATATTTGTTTGTCAAAATATTTTCTGTCTAAAATTCTTCAGAAAAATATTTGTTTGTCAAAATAGTGGAAAATGAGTTGCTTTTAAATCATTCATAATCAAGTTTTCATAAATTTGCAAAACTCAATCAATGACTTCAGCGCTTTTAAAACTTTTTTATGAAATGAGTCATTGATTGAGGGGGAGAATGTTTTTCAAATTTACATCATCTAACGGGCTTTCTTAATCATCCTACGTGCTTATCTTAAAAATATAATTGCCTATGTTGAAGGACTAGGTTTCTAGGATGTGATTGTTAGGATTAGATGATTATAGATTGATTAACACATTATTCCCATACCTTTTGTGATCTGATTAATATGTTGAATTGACTTTTATTTGTCGATTGTTGTTTGGGTGATGTCGACCACCATATATCTGTATGTGTGTTAACTAACGTATGCAGGTATATTGGTATATAAGAATGTTCCCGATCCGGATCCCACAATTGAAGATGATTGGATGCCGAAAGGAAAGGGTAACTATATCTTGGGTTGACAAATGAAGAAACGGAGCTTAATTGGACTTCTATGGAGAGTTGGCATGGAAAAACGTAACGTAAGAGGTCTCATCAGATCGGCAGATGGTTTTCTTCATCACAAATGAAGAAACGAAGCTTAATTTGACCTCGGTTGGCATAAAATGCAACGTTAAGAAGTCTCAGCGGCATCGTGACGGTTTTCTTCCAAGCCTTACGCCAACAAATGCAGACTCAACCACTTAACACAATCTTTGTGCAGGATAAAGAGTGAATAATACCATTTTTCAAAATTATTTGTTAAAATTGTTTTGAAAATGGAAAAATATTGTTTTGAAAATAAATTGGACTAAATTTTTTAAATCACCGGACTTCATTTTATCAAAACTATAAGTCACTCAATCATCGACTACGGTCATCGATTGAGGGGGAGAATGATTTAAAATATATTATTTTCAAACAATATTTCTTCATAAAATTCCGGTTTGTACGAAATAAAGTGGTGATCTAAAGATTTAATGTTATGTCATGGTATGATTTTTCTTTTGAATCAAGGTCTTTCAAAATGAAATTTTTTCTGTTCTTGTTTGATTGTGAAATTGTTTTATTTTACTTAAAGATCTCCTAAAACTATCATACCTGACACTAACAATCTTTAATGTCTTAAAATGGTCCTTATGTGTCATTTTTCAAAAATTGAATCTTGCCACGTCTTTCCCTAAAACTTTCTAAATGATTTAAATCAATCGGGATCCAAAATCTCAATTGGTTTGAAATTTTTTATCGGGGGAGAGATAGTGATTTAAATCTCAAATCTGTTTTAATGGAATTGGTTTTAGCCCTTCAAAGGCACTCCTGCCTCCATGTGCCAAACGATTTCAATATACATAAAGCACATGTTGAGGGGGAGCATTTATCCTAAAACAAAATGAGTTTTTAAACCAGACCACATATTCTCCCATGTTTTCTAAACCTAATTAAATCACTTGGGATCTAAAATCTCAAAGGGTTTGATATTTTTTATCGGGAGAGAATTTGTGATTTAATTATGAAATTTGATAAAAGATGAACGTTTTGATTCAAAGTGCAAGTTCTCTCTAATATGTGCCAAACTCTTTCTTATATCGATGCACATATGAGGGGCGAATGGTTTATATTGGCAATCGTGAAATATACTTCAAAGAACTCTTTCCTCTATGTGATAAAATGATTTCAAATATCCTATGCACATATTGAGGGGGAGAATTTACCAAAGAAAATCAAATGGCTTTTTCTATGGAAATTGTGATCAAGAATTTATTTTTAAAGAACTCTTACCTCCATGTGCTAAACAATTTATAAAATCATATGCAGATGTTGAGGGGGAGCATTTCTAAAAGATCAAAAACAATTAAGGTACAAATTGCTTTGATTTTATATCACAAGTACCTTGATTGATTTTCCAAATGATTTTTCTATTGGTTTCATGGAAGAATGAACAATACCAAAAGACCGACCAATTTACTTTATGCATGGTGTTATAAGGATGGTTAGGTTAGGTATTCCTTCCAACGATCCCGCAAGAACCGGAGGGATCTACCCAGGGACAATCCACTAGATAGTGTAGAGTCCTTAGGTATGATGAAAAAAAAGGAGAAAAGTAAGATATGGGAAGAGTGTGGACTGAGACAGAGCTAGTACTGGAATATACCCAACAAGGTTCTAGTAATGAAGTCTCGGTAAGCACTGAAGGGGTTGAAGAATGAAAAAGAAATGAATGTGAAAAAGGGTGAAAAGAAATAGCCCTCCAATAATTCAACCTTAGGGCAGAAACCGGGTTCAATACGTCATGGACCAAGTGACGCACTGCACTACAACTTCCCAAGCTACTCAAGTTCCTCTTAAAAGGGCTTGTTTTATTCTCACGAGGAACCCTGATAATCTATTGACTTTTCTTAGAGATTGTTGATATTGAAGAAGGAGACCCTATCCTAGTCTCCCATAGGAACCAAATGTGCACAATTGAGTCTAGAGCCACTAGATCATCCACAATATCTCATTAGGACACTAAATTCTTGAAGACTTGCTGTTTCACACAATGTGGAAAGTAAGAATATAGTTTAAGAGTCCTACGCATTAACCTTGTGGTATTTCCAGAACATCCGAGTGATATGAAAATATTCACGATGAAGATGGAAATCCTTCTAGAGCCAACATCAAACAAGCTCTTGGTGGGTGACATGTGAGATCTTGCAAAAGATCAAGCTTGTGACAACTGGATAGAAACGATGGGGCGATTCATTCGTGAATCAACCTTGGTCCAGGAAAAGGATTGACGGATACCTTTGAAAACCCGGTCGTTGTGCTCAAAACTCTTTTCTAGCACTTCGACTGTGTATTATGTTTTCAAAATAAAAGGGTATTTATGATTGAAAATTGATATCTTCTTATAAACCTTCTCATTGTATTGAAAAACTCTTTCTCTTAAGCAATACACGATTGTTTTCAAGTCATTTTCTATCAATCAAGTAAATCTCAATTTTGTTGGTTCACTCACCGTTGTCTTATTTGAGACGTTCCGGTTTGAGAACGGCTAGAACAACTGCGAAACCTGTTAAGGAGATTCTTCGAATTATACCGATCACCGGCGTGTACTTGTACCGATCAACGGGATCTGTGGGCAGTTACCTCAATTCAACGAAAGTGATCAAAGACACTTTCATGTGTTTTATTGCTAATGTTTGTTTGCGGTACATTTGACGGTTGCGTACTGATCGAATTGAGAAGTCAATCCAAAGCCGCATGCTCACAGCATCCACACTTAATTGAAGAAATCATGACTGGTGCATATCTACAAAACCCGGCTCGATATTTTTATACTATGCTATTTCGCTACTGCAAATATCATGAACCAAGAAAGCTTCGCTACTCGATGGAAAGATGTCATGATCCAAAAGTGTGAGCATGTCGATCCAAAAGTCACAACATCACATGAAGGCAACACAACTATGGATGATCCAGAGAGATTTGTTGTGGCTGATGATCTCAAAGAAAGCTCGAAGATCATTAAAGATGTGGATCAGTTCAAAGGCCTCCACTTAAAGTACAAAGTAATCGGACTTTGAAGTATCACTACTAAAGCACAAAGATGCAGATGTTGAAGAATTAATGTCTAAGAGCTCAAGACTGAATATTAAATAGAATGATAAGATTCGAAATGTAAAATATGGGGTGACCTCCCTTAGGGGGAGATTGTTAGGAATCGGAAATTCCATAGTGAAGTGTCGGTCACCCCAAATATAATTTATCATAAGTTAGCTCGTAGACATATCGTTATTTATCAGTTTATTAGTTAGTTATTAGTTTAGTTTAGCGTAGTGTCACATCGTGGAGGAAGGACGGTCTTTACCATACCTGATCCACAGGCCGTCAGGAGGTCGTTATGTTTGTAACTATAAATACCCCTTCCATCCATGGAAGGGGTGGTGCTTTCAATCTAACTTTTCATTTTTTATTAAACCAAGCCTCTACCAAGAACACCCATCTCTCTACTTTCTCTCTCTAAATGGTTAACATGTATTTCCATCATCCAAGACCACCCGAATCATCAACACAATAAATATTACGATCCTACAATCTCACTTTCAGAAGGTTCAATTTCTCTCATTCAAGAGCCTCGAAAGCTTTGGTGGTGAATGTTTAAGAGATGCCGATTTCTATCTTCTACAACGGTGCTGGATGATATCATTATCTCGGTACTTGTATCATCATCTTTCTTAAACTATATCATCTATTCTATCTGTAAATATTTATCGAAAAGCAAAATACAAAAATATAAAACCAACAAAACAAAATAGAAAAATATAAAATCAACAAAAACCCATAAAAATCAGAAAATTTGAAAAAGACCAAAAATATTGTTTTCTCAAGACATGTCTTCTGGTATCGCTAACATTTACGGTCTTAGAAATGTCATTCAATAATGGCACGGGACCATAGATGAAGTTCGAGCAGGAGGTGTAAATATTCTTTTTGAAAACATGTCAAAAAATTATGGCTTACAGTTATTTCAGACTGTAACCCAGGCTTCAAATGATGGCTTGCAGTTATTTCAGACTGTAACCCGCGCTTAAAACAATGGTTTGCTATTATTTTAGATAGCAACCCGCTCTTCAAGGAAGGAAAGTGCTGCGCTAAACCAATTTTCAAAAAAAAATGAGCACTTATCCTAAAACATAATGAGGAAAGTATGTCAAAGGACTGCTGTTCCTACTCAAATATTTTTCCTTCTAAAATTCTTCAGAAAAATATGTGTTTTAAAAAATGGTGGAAAATGAGTTGCTTGAAAATCAATCAAAATCATGTTTTCATAAATTTGCAAAACCCAATCAATGACTTCAGCTTATTTAATATTTTTCATAGAAAGAGTCATTGATTGAGGGGGAGAATAGTTTTCAAATTTATATAATCTATCGAGCTTATCTAATTATCCTATGTGCTTAACTGAAAAAGATGTTTGCCTATGTCAAAGGACTAGGAATCTAGGATATGATTATTTGGATTAGATGATTAGAGTTTGATAAACACACAATTCCCATGCCATTTATGATCTGATTGATATGTTGAATTGACTTTTATTAGTCGATTGCTGTTTTGGTGTTGTCGACCACCATATATCTGTTTGTATGTCTACTAACGTATGCAGATATCAGGAATTATAAGAATGTTCCGATCGGATCCCACAAAGTTAATGATTGGATCGAAAGGAAAGGGCAACTACTATTTCTTGGGTCGACAAAGAAGAAAGAAACGGACTTAATTAGATCTCTATGGATAGTTGGCATGATAGATGCAACTTGAGAGGTATCCTTGCATCGCAGATGGTTTTCTTCAAGCCTACACGCAACAACGAAGACTCAACCACTTAACATATCTTTGTGTAGGAAAAAGTAGTGGATGATACCATTTTTCTTAAAACAACTTTGAAAATGTTGTTTTTGAAAATGGAAAAATATTGTTTTGAAAATAAACTGAACTAAAAAATTTGGAAATCAACCGTACTTCATTTTAAACATAAGTCACTCAATCAACGACTACGGTCATTGATTGAGGGGGAGAGTGATTTCAATCTAAATATTTTCAAATGATATTTCATCTATCAAGTCCGTTTGTACAAAATAAGTGGTAATCTAAAGATTTAATTTTATGTCATGGTATGATTTTCTTTAAAACTCAAAGATCTTTCAAAATGAAATTTTTTCTGTTCTTGTTTGATTGTGAAATTGTTTTATTTTACTTAAAGATCTCTTAAAAACTATTATACCTGACACTAACAATCATTAATGTCTTAGATTGATCCTTATCAGTCAATTTTCAAAATTAAATCAGGCCACGTCTTTCCCCAAAATTTTCTAAATGATTTAAATCAATTGGGATCACAAATCTCAAATGGTTTGAAATTTTTGATAGGGGGAGAGATCGTGATTTAAATCTCTAATCGGTTTTAAAGGGTGATTGTTTCAAAAGCACTCCTTCCTTCATGTGTAAAACAATTTCAAATACATGATGCATATGATTGAGGAGGAGCATTTAACCAAAAACCAGAAGAGTATTTAAAACAAGGCTACATTTTCTCCCTTGTTTTCTAAACCTTATTAAATCACTTGGGATCCAAAATCTCAAAGGGTTTTATAGTTTTTATTGGGGTAGAATTTGTGATTTAATTATAAAATCTGATAAAAGATGATCATTTGATTCAAAGTGCAGGCTGCTCTCCCATATGTGCTAAACGCTTTCGAATCTCGAAGCACATATTGAGGGGGAGCATTTCAAAAGGAAATAAACTTTCAAGGTACAAAGATTTATATGTTTCAACATAAAGTACCTTGATTGATTTTCTAATGGTTTTCTTAATGGCAAGTGATCGTGAAAGTTCTTCGAAAACCTCCTTCCTCTATGTGCTAAATGATTTCAAATAACCAACGCACATTTTGAGGGGGAGAATTTACCAAGAAAATCAAATGGATTTTCCCACGGAAGATGAAATCAAAGAAATTTTTCAAAGACCTCTTGCCTCCATGTGCTAAACAATTTCAAAATCATAAGAGCACATGTTGAGGGGGAGCATTTCTAAATGATCAAAAAAATTAAGGTAAAAATGCTTTGATATTATATCACAAGTACCTTGATTGATTTTCCAAATGATTTTTCAATTGGTTTCAAGAAGAAAAGAATAATACCAAAATACCGACCAATTTACTTTATGCATGGTGTTATAAGGATGGTTAGGTTAGGTATTCGTGCCCACGATCCCGCCAAGTAGGAGGGATCTACCCTGGGACAATCCACTAGATAGTGTAGAAGTCCTTAGGTATGATGAAAAAGGATAAAAATGAGAATATGGGAAGAGTGGACTGAGACGAGCTAGTACTTGGAACAAACCCAACAAGGTTCTAGTAATGAAGTCTCGGTAAGCACTGAAGGGGTTGAAGAATGAAAAAGAAATGAATGTGAAAAAGGGTGAAAAGAAATAGCCCTCCAATAATTCAACCTTAGGGCAGTAACCAGGGTCAATACATATGCTACTGGTGGTTACTATGGTAACACTGATGAGTGTCTAAATACTCATCATTTTTGTACCATTTAAACTGCAAAAACATCTGAAAACACTCAGAAATGCATCAAAATGATAAAAATATCACAAATAAGTGTTTTATGTGTTTTAGAAGCAAAAATATCAAAATCGGTGAAAACGATAAAGTTTGCATAATTGGCGTTTAGTCCCCAAGTTTCAAAAGTTGTCAAAACAGTCCTGGTAAATCTAAATAAAGAAAAATATCATTTTAAGTCCTTAGGGATTCATGAGTTGTCAAAATTGGTCCTTAAAGCAAAAATTGTACCAAAATTACAACTTTAGTCCCTGATTTTGGAAACTGTCACAAATAGTCCTTGGAAATGTGAAAAAATGTCAAAACTGGTCCTTGTACTATTGGAACTTGGCAAAAGTGATCCTTGTGACAACTTTGGAATAATGGCAGGATTGGTCCCTCTAGTTTGGCATAATTACAATTTGGTCCTTATCATTAATATTAAACCAAGCCCTTGTCAAATCTATTTTGATCCCCTGTCAAAACCCTTTTTGGACCCCCTGGTCAAATCCAGTCAACCTAAACAGTTTTCCCTCCCAACAGGTTTTCTTCTCCACTTGCTCTGCATCACTCAGCCTTTCCCATCACTCCTCAGACCTTATCTCTTATCTCTTCCACCCTCACCCACATCATCATCACACCTAGCCCCCCTAGTGCTAGCTCAGTCAGAGGTCAAAATCACCCTTTCCGCCAAATTGACAAAATGGCCAATATGCTTAAAACTCATCCATTGGCTAAAAGAAGTGGTGGGATTTGATCGAAGACACATTGAAGCTTATGGGTTTATATAAATAAAGCGCAAGAAAAGAAGAAGCACCTTTGGATTAGCCATTGGTCGTTAGTGTAATTTTTAAAAGCTTTCTTTAAATTTCATGTCTTTTAATGTTTTAATGTTGTAAGCTTCCTCAAATTAGTGTAATGGAACTTAAATTTCAGTTTAATTTAATTCTAATTTCATTTCATGTTTTGCTTAAAATTCCTTTAATTTCATGTCATTTAAATTTCTTGTTATGGTTGTTTAATGGACTCTTTAAGCTCATGTAGGCTCGTGACAAAGCTCATGAAGCTTTTAGATTCATTAAATCAGTTATAGTTTTTAAAAACAGAAAATACTAAAAAATCAAGAAAAATCAATGAAAAATCAACTTGTGGTCTCATAAGGTTAAGGGTATAGAAGCTAATCGGATGGACTTTCGGTTTCTAGCTTATTGACAACAAGCTAGAGTGGTTCGAGCCTTGGTACTCGGTTTAGCAATGATCACTTGTAAGCTTCATTTTACAATTTTTGCACTTTACTTGTTTTAATGTTTTAGATGCTATGATTTTTATGTTTCTGTGTTTCTTTGTTGTTAGTTTATCATATTATAGCTTAATATTAGGTTGTAATGCCTTGGATTGGATTGTGGATTGATTTGGTATTTTAACTGTTAATATGTCAATTTTTGAAAATCATAGGCTTAGACTTGTTTGACATCGGTTTAAGAAAGTGAAGCAGTCTATTTTGACACAATATGACCTCTGGATTTGATGGGATTGGTCTATATAGTTATTTGCTTTGAAAAACTCAAAGCGGTCCTATTAAAGGTTGTTTGGATTTGCTGATAAGTAGAGTGCCAGTGTATGTTTGTTGTTGTTTGTTGTTGTTATATGCAATATTAGTTCATAATAGCTTTCGATTACCACCATAAAATCGTCCTTATTTGTTAAATAGTCAAAATCATGTTTAATCTTTGATAGATAGTGCACTGTTAGGATTTTGAGTACAAATTTCATCATAGTTGCTCATAAGTATGTTATTTAGCTTAATTCAGTTTCATTATAGCTTAATATAACATATATAATCGATAGTTTAAGTTTTAAATTCATTTTAGTCAACTTTATTGTTTTTATAAAAAGTCAAATTTTCCTTTTAGTAGTTTTTGAATAAACTTAGTAATTTTATTGTGCTTTTGTTATTTAATTTCATGTTCTGTGTTTTTAGTATGTTTTAGATGTGTTGCTAATCTAGCTTATTATAATTTTTTTAATTTTTATCTTTCATATTTAAGTGCTTATTTTTTTAGCTTATTTGTGCCAGTTTTGCCACATGAGGTTTAGGTGTCAAGTTAATGAGCTTGCATAAGCTTCATTACTTGACCAGTTTGTGTACAGCTTCTTTTGTGTAGCCTTTGTGGCCTTTTTATTATGTGTTGCACGCTTATTTTTCTCTCTTTAGCTTATCAACATAGCTTGATCATTCCAACCTTTTTGTCCCAACTTACTCCTTCCACCAAGCAAGCGGTGAAGGTGAGTTGATTTCACAAGCTCATAAATAGTCTCCCCATTGAACTTGAGCTTGAGATTCTTGGCCTAATGATAGGCAAGCTATCCAACTTAATATACTCAGTGTTGGTTGAGCATTTAGAAGCTTATTAGATAAGTTGTGTGAACTTGTGTTTGCCCACTCACAACATACCTCTGAGCAATCAGGATATTACACCATTTCCACAAGCTCACACCAAGCTCATTAGTAATCACAAGCCTGGTGGCTTGGCTTTTAGGAAGCCTAGCAACCCGACTTCATGATCTCAGCACTTAAATCTCACCTTGTAGCTTATTTACATAGGAACACAAGTAGCTTAAACTTATCACACCATGAAAAGCTATGTTGAATCCTCAGCATACCTTACCCTAATCACTATATTTCATAAGCTCTCAAAAAGCTCACCTGTTGGACTTAGCTTATGAGATTTGCTTCTTTGGGAAGCTTATCAACTAGGTTTAATGATCCAGTGCTTAAATCCAACCTTGCGACTTATCTAATAGGGTCAAGGAGCTTTTTGTTTGTCCCATTTGACTATGCATACTGGGAACCCAGTGTACTTAGGCAAATGGAAGGATTTTCATAAGCTTCTCACAAGCTCATATGTGAACCTCACAGAGTGAACTTGGGCTTTTTGGAAAGCTTACAGGGCCATCTTGCAACTCCAACTTTCATTTTGCCATTTTGAGCTTAACCCGTCAGCTTAAATGGCCATTCAAAAAGTTGCAGGCCTTGGTTTGGACTGAGGTGTATTGAGAATTGCTTATTTGCTTATTCTGAGCTTATAAGTTATTCCCAGTGCACTTAGTTTGTATAAATATACACATAATACTTGTACACATTAACTTTTACCTTTTTATTACACTGTATAGCTTTTCATAAGCTTATTTCAAGCTTAGCCTTGATTGTGTGCTTGATCGACTTAACTGATAAGCCTAAGCCCATAATATGCTTATTTCTAGGTTTGTAACTTTCCATTTTCCTTAAACTTGTTCATATTACATGTACATACATCCCTTTTCCTTTTGTTTTTGTTAAGCTTATTCAAAGCTTATAAGCCAAACAGATGAGCAAAAAGTTCATGCATAAGCTTATAAGCCACGAATTGCTTATTTCTTTGTTTGTAAAGTTTCAAATTCATTTAATATACTTAATATATGTATATATATAGTTCTATAAACGTAAAAGCCCAAAACCAAGCTTTAACCTCAAGTGATAGCTTCTATTTAAGAAGCTTAAGGCTTAAAAGCCAGCGTGGAGGAAATAAGCTCCCACAGAGCTTATTTCCAAGTTTTGAAAAAGTTGCTTTTGTTAAAGTTACTTATTTTTACTTATTATATAATTTTGCAAAAAGAAAAATCAAAAATAAAATAAAGTGCAAAAAGGTTGTGTGTTAGATTCGAACCTAGGTTCCATTGGTGACAAGTTCACTGCATAACCCACCTAGGCTAGCTCACTTATCAGTTATCCTTTGCACATTTTATTTCTTATAGTGGTAAACATTTTAGCTTATTTAAATAAGCTTATACAGTTGTTTGGCTTATTACAGACTTATCGGATAAGTTGTGAACTTCATAATATATTTCCGAGCTTCTTTACTATGTAAATTACTTTCCATAATTTTTTCACATTTTTTACTGTTCATTTGATAGTTTTTAGATTTAATTTTAATTTAATTAGTTTAAATGAAAAAGCCAAAAATAAATTAGTTCTAGTAATTAAATTTTATCGTAGATAATTTTTATGATTTTTATAACTTTATTAAGTTATTTAGCATATGTAAAAAATACTTTTGCAGTTTTCACTTTTAGTTTTCTAATTTTTTGCATTAATTTAGTTTAATTAGTTTATATAAGTAATAATAGTATTTAATTAAATTTTCTTATTTTTATAATAAATATAGTTTTTATATTTTTCTTAGCTTATTATTAGTATTTTAGAATTATGTAAAAAATTTTAGATTTTAGTTTGTTAGTTTAGTATTTATAATAATTAAATAATAGTATTAGTAATTAGATAATAGTAAATAATTAATAATAAATAGAATACTTGTATAATAAATATATTTTTAATTTCTAAATTTCTTTTATATTAGTTTAAACTTTTCTAAGTTTTTGTTTTATTTATTTAGGTTTATTTTACATTTCCTTTATATTTATGTAAATTATTAAATAGTAAATAAATAGTTTTAATGTTAGTAAATACTTTAATATTTTTAGGTTTCGATTGTATGCGTTTTATTGACGTAAATGCGTGTGAGCTATTACTATTCACATTCTAGTGTTAGTCAATCGATTCTGTTTTCCTATACTAATATTATTTTCAACAAATCACAAGTCATTGTATTCGGATATCACGCCGACATAAACGATCCAAGGATATTTTAATCCTTGGTAAACTATCATTCAACTACCAGGCTGTCTAGCTTTTAGTATCAGCCATTCACAAGTGGCTGGGAAATAAAGTTAGTTAGTTTGGAATGGATCAAACACCGATATTGAAGACAAGACGTCATGGACCCAGTGACGCACTGCACTACAACTTCCTAAGCTACTCAAGTTCCTCTTAAAAGGACTTGTTTCATTCTCATGAGGAACCCACATAATCTATCGACTTTCTCTTAGGGATTGTTGATATTGAAGAAGGAGACCCTCTCCCTAGTCTCCGGCATAGGAAACCAAAAGTGCCCAATTGAGTCTAGAGCCAAGAGATCATCCACAATATCTCATTAGGACACAAAATTAATGAAGACTTGCTGTTTCACACAATGTGAAAAGTAAGTATATATTAAGAGTCCTACGCATTATCCTTGTGGTATTGCTAGAACATCCGAGTGATATGTAAAGTATTCACGATGAAGATGGAAATCCTTCTAGAGCCAACATCAAACAAGCTCTTGGTGGGTGATATGTGAAATCTTTCCAAAAGATCAAGCTTGTGACAACTGGATAGAAACGATAGGGCGATTCATTCTTGAATCAACCTTGGTCCTGGAAATGAATTGACAAATACTTTTGGAAAAACCGTTCGATGTCCAAATATCTTCTTTTTTCTAGCACATCGAATGTGTATTCCTTTTCAAATACAAAAAGTATTTTTGATTGAAAATTGATCTTTCTCAAAAAACCTTCATCGTATTGCAAAACTCTTTCTTCAAGCAATACACGATTGTTTTCCAATCAATTTTTCATCAATCATTGAATCTCAATTCGCTGGTTCACTCACTCCATGTTGTCTTCTTTGAGACGTTCCGGTTTGAGAATGGCTAGAACAGCTGCGAAACCATTTCAAGGAGATTCTTTGGAATTATACCTGATCACAGGCAGTACTTGTACTGATCAACGGGGAACCATGGGTTGTGTACCTCAATTCACCTAAAGTGATCAAAGACACTTTCGTGTGTTTTATTGCTAACTTTTGTTTGCAGGTACATTTGGACGGTTGCAGCTGATCAGAATTGAGGAGTCAATCCAAAGCCGCATGCTCACAACATCCACACTTAATTAAAGAAATCATGACAAGTGCTTATCTACATAACATGGCTCTGATAGCTTCAAATATCATGAACTAGTAAAGCTTTCGCTACTCTGATGAAAAGATGTCATGATCCAAAAAGTGTGAGCATGTCGGTCCAAAAGTCACAACATCACATGAAGGCAACACAATAAAGGGTGATCCAGAGATTTATTGTGGCTGATGATCTCCATAAAGATCGAAGATCATCAAAGATGTGGAGCAGTTTAAAGACCTCCACTGAAAGTACAAAACTATGGGGACTTTGAAGTATCACTGCTAAAGCACAAAGAATGCGGACATCGAAGAATTGAAGTCTACGAGCTCGAGCATAAAGACAAAGATAGAATTCTAGGATGCAAAATGTAAAACATGGGGTGACCTCCCTTAGGGGGAGATTGTTAGGAATTAGAAATTCTATAGTGAAGTGTCGGTCACCCCAAATATAATCTAGCATAAGTTAGCTCGTAGACATATCGTTATTTACTAGTTTATTAGTTAGTCATTAGCTTAGAGTTACACCATGGAGGAAGGACGGGTCTTTACCCACTGTATGCCTGATCCACAGTCCGAAGGAGGACGTATTGTTTGTAACTATAAATACCCTCTACCTCCCAAGGTAGAGGGTTGGACCTTTCACATAATGTAACCTTTCTTTCTTTTGTTTACTTTCTCTCTCTAGAAAGGATCCCATCTTCCACTTTCTCTCTCTAGAACCTTAAAGTATTCGAACCATATTATGTTATGTGATGTGTTTATGAAAACCAATATCTTACACATGATGCCGTTATGCTAAGGGTATTCCCCATGACTCTTACTGGAGCTGCCAGAAGATGGATTAAAAGATTGCCCGCTGGGGCAATTAATACTTGGGCTCTACTCAAGAAGCACTTCATTCAGAGGTATTGTCCTCCATCAAAGATTTCTAACTAGCTTTTAGAGATCCATAATTTCAAACAAGAAGTCGATGAAATGTTGTATCAGGCCTGGGATAGATACAACGATCTCCTTTACAAATGTCCTACACATGATCTTAACAACCAGCAAAAGGTCAACATCTTCTACAAAGGAATCAACGTAACTACAAGACATATGCTGGACTATCAAGGACCTATACCAAACATGACTCCTACTCTTGCAATTGAAGCCATTCAAAAATGGCTGATCATTCTCAAAAATGGCACGACGGAGGAAGCAAAAGAAACCAAGGCGGAAGTTTTGACGGACTTGCAGCAATCGCTAGGAAAATTGAAAATCTGAGTCTAGATTTGCTGAAAGTCAGAGAAACCGTTCATGCCATCCAAGTGGGTTGTGAAAGATGTGGGGGAGGACATCTCATGAAAAATTGTCCTCACATTGATGAAGAAAATATAATTGAAGAAGCAAAATATGGAGAAAATTGACCGTTTTACGGAGATAATCAAAATAATAACAGATACCGTGGAAATTACAACCGTGGGCCTTATGGAGAAAGAAAGCCCAGTCTTGAAGAAACAATTAACAAGTTACTGGAAAATTGAGCCCAAAGACAAAAGGAACAAGATGAATAGTTAAAAGAATTCCAGGAAAACACTGATAGAAGCCTTTCCAATCACGACACAACCCCAAAAAACCTTGAATCTTTGGTGGAAAAGCTTAGTGAGAAAGTGAGAATGAATAACAATAAACCTGAAGGATCAAAACCCACAATGGAATGTAAAGTGATTTTTGCTGACAATGACTCAAAGATTCAGGCCAAAAATACGGATTTTGGTAAAAATCTAGTCTACAGATCTGAGCTATGCCGTAACCTGTCTGAAGAGTTACGGCGTAATTATGTTTTTGACAGTGATAAAGGGGTTCTGAAGAATGTTAATAAGGATGATTTTACTGAGTTACGCCGTAACCAAAAATCTGAGTTACGGCGTAACTGGGATACATGGGCTGACGAATTCCTCGAAGTGGACGAATTAGGAACACCGGAGATTAACAAATGGTCCAACGATATTAACTTATGCCCTCTGTCCCCATCTAAGAAGAAATATCACTGGTGCAAGATGATACCCGTAGCTAAGGGGGATTGGTATGATCTATGGGCCTCGTGTGACCCGAGAAATGAAATTTGTGATGGAGGTAGCAATAAGGATAGGGTCAAGAATAACAAATTCATGTGGCCTGCATATACTGATGATGAAAGACTGGAAAAACTCTTATACGATGATGAAGAAGAACCACCTATCACTCACTGGTGTACTCCGATAATCATAATCAATGATGAATCTACACGAGCGTGGCCTACTTGCGACCCCTTTCGTGAGTATTGCAACGGTGAGGATAGTGTTAAAGAAGAAGAATGGACGTGCCCTCACGAGCTTGAGAGACATAATATCAAATTCGGGAATTTGACATTTGATGATTGGTATGCAATACAATTAGGGAATGCTAAGATTAACCCGAATCTTCTTGAAAAGCTCAAGATTGACTACGAGGATCATAATCAGAAAAAGAAAGTGGCTAATCATGACTTCTACTGCATGGAAGATCATTTAAGCGAAACCAACAACAATGAAATCCGAAGTCACTGGTGTGAAAGGATAAAATCTCCTGGGGAAGTTTTTTGGGCATCATGCAACCCTTATGACGATAAATGTAACGGGGGAAGCAGCTTAAAGAGAATGGGAGAAGAGGAATTCTTTGGGACCTCAACCAACACTAAGGAAAGGACAAGTTTGCCTTGGTTGGACAACTTGGGATTTGACAGTTGGGTGAAGATCAAGTATGGACATGTTGACACGTTAACAAAAGAGAAGATTTGGAAAGAATACATGAGTAATGAAGATTCAAACAACGAGGGTCCTTACAACTCGAGTGAAATAATAGTTTTGAATGACAAGGAGTCGGTAAGAAATGAAAAGGAAGAATGCAAGCATGTACTAGTGGAGAATCTGCTCGATGAAGAATGGTTTAAAGGTACCGTTTCTAATGACGAGGACATTGAGGGGATTTTAGATTACCTTGAGCTGCAAGGGAATGAGGAATTTACTGACCCCGACGATGAAGCATATGATCAAAAGAGGTGTGAACTCCTTGGGATTCCCTACAAGAGTCCGCCACCAATTATTGTCGAAAAGAATGAGTTCACTCACTACCATTTGGGGTCGGAGGAAAAATTTTGCAAAATTCTGAAGATCGAGACTAAAGAATACCTCCGCACTGCCAGGAATGTCGCTTGGGTCAGGCATAACTTGATGAAGGACATAGGGGAGGTTGGCCAAGCCCAAAGGCCCCCATAAAGCCTCGCGGCTCTGAGTCTAACTTAAAGACTCGTAAATAAAGAAAAGTGCTCTTTC
The DNA here is from genome assembly GCA_910596185.1 of Chrysanthemum makinoi. Taxonomy (NCBI): domain Eukaryota; kingdom Viridiplantae; phylum Streptophyta; class Magnoliopsida; order Asterales; family Asteraceae; genus Chrysanthemum; species Chrysanthemum makinoi. The sequence goes on along the minus strand of OU343216.1, from coordinate 11,424,884 downwards.
GGGAGACAACTCGAATTATCCCTTTCTTTTGTTTTATTTCCATCTCTGTATTTTTGCAGGAAACGAGGAAGAAATTGCTGCTGCAGCTTGCTGATCTGACCCTAGTTACGGCGTAACTCATCTCTATGGTTACGCCGTAACCAACCTTTTGCAGCAGAATTTAGACGCATTACCAGTTACGGCGTAATACCATCTCAGTGATTACGCCGTATCCACTCGCTTTGCAGCTTATGTCAGGTTTTGCCAGTTACGTCGTAACTCCCTCAAAGAGTTACGACGTAACCTTCCTCTACTTTACTTCTTTCAGTTAAAAACACAATAACCTTGTATTAGTATTTTAAATGAACTTTGTGGGTGTGTTCCTAGTAAACCCTCACGAGACTTCACTCGTCCACTTGGGACACCAAGTGGTTTAAAAGGCTTGTTACATATGCTAAATGCAACCGTGATTCCTACGAAAGTGAGTTAGGTTTTTTTTCATTTTTCATTTTTTCTTTTTAGAATTATGCTTGTCGGTAGTGTGATTTCAGGGATTGAAGTTTGTTCATGATGCTTATACGAAGGCACGTCTCTTTTTCGTGGGCCTTCTTTCTTTGTGGAGAAAATTTCAGGGAAGTTCTCGCTCTAATTCTACTTTTCTCTTCACCTTTATTTAACGCTTAGTACAAAAGGGACTTTGTACAATTCAAGTGGGGGGACGGGAGTATAATTATCTCTTGAACATTATTTTGCCCTTATTTTGTTAACCCAATATATTGTTTCGATGCACCTATACACCTTAGCCTACCCTGTAGTCTTTATTTGTGATTGGGAAGTCATCATTTGCCTAAGTTCAAGGTTCAAGTGGAAAGGTTTGGAAATCATGCTTCGTCGAAGACATATTCCTAAAGATCATTGAAGACCCCCTGAATTCCCATTGTTCATCTCAAGTGGGGGGGATATTATGTTTAGTTATTATTGTTATGTTGAAAAAAAAAGTGATTCGAAAAAAAAAAAATAAATAAATAAATAATTGTTATGTTATTTAGTTGTTGTAAAAGTGCATTGTTATAAGCACTATGTTATGAGCTTTATAGATTTAGTATCGAGGAGGCCACCTCGGTCACATTCGAAGATTGGAGTTGGTAATTATGCCAACAGTTGGATAAAAGGTAGTGTGCTCATCATGACGTCCTTTAATGACACATCTACCTAGTATTTCATGATCCGGTTTCTTGACTACAAAGCTTGAACTTTGGGCGGACGGTAAGTGGTGATGACTTAGTTATAGATTTAGACTACCTGCTTGATTTTTATTTTACACCATTTATATATCCCATGTCTTATCCTACCCTTTAGTCATGAAGCGTGTCTAGGTGATGCAGCGAGCAATCTTTGGTGTCTTGGCCATGGATTTGGTCATGTATCATTGAATTTTTCCACTTCGCCGTGACATGTATGTAATGACAAGTCACCCTTTAACCTTTGTCATGTCTACCCATATTGCCTTCGAGAATTGTTTAGCCCTTAACTCTAGTGGTGGAGATTTTTGTAACCGCCAAGCTTATGATAAAATACATGCTATGACTGTGCGATTGAGTGATTACCCCGAAATTGACACTTAGAATAGTTGAGAGATTTGAGTGTTTCCTTCTTACCACTCGTGAGGTGTTCGCCTTTGTTTTATTCTAGCATAAGGGATTTGTAAACTTATATTTTCCAGATTATGGGAGATATCTTTTAGGAATCTTTCTAATAAGGTCTACTTGAGGGCAAGTAGAGTTCAAGTGGGGGGTATTTGATAACATCAACTAGTCCTGATTATTAAGTGTCAATTTCCCCCGATAATGTTTGTAATTTATATCATTTATATGGATTTACGCTTGTTTTCCATTGTTTTCCACTTTCAGGTAAATTACGAGCATTGGAGCTAAAGAGACGCGGAATTGGAGAAATATCAAAGATTTATCATAGTATGCTGACTTTGAAGAAGTTACGACGTAACTCATCTCTCACATTATGCCGTAACTAAAGTGTGACTCAGAAAACCAACTCATTAGAAGGTTACGGCGTAACTCTCCCCAAAGGCTACGACGTAACTTATTAGGTCAAATGAGGTTCCACGCCGATAACTACCAGTAACTATTTCACCAACTACAGCGTAACCAAGTAATATTGTAGATATGACGTAACAACTTATAAGGTTACCAGAATGCAGATCTAGTGCAAATTACGAAGGAATTGAATATTACGGCGTAACTCTTATATTAGTTACGCCGTAACCAATATTTGGCCTATAAATACCCCACGATTTCCAGCATTTCAAAGCATCCCATTCCACACATCACAACCAAAGAATGTGGGAAGAAGCCAAAGTCAGGTCTGGAGGAGCATACGGAGCTGTCTCCAAGGGAAAAATCACTCCCCTACGATAAGAATTAGCATTTTATCTTTTCTTTACTTTTGATTCATGTATTTCATAACTTTGAATATTGAATTGATTTGTATGGTTAATATGAGCGGCTAAGCACCTCTTGGTGTTGGCATAGTTATGATTCCTTAATTTTTTTATGCTTACATTACTTCATAATTATTTCTAAGTGTATGCATGCATAGTTTATTGGTAGCTACCCTTGTTTTGGTAGTTTTGAATGGCGGTAGAGGCTAGTTGCTTAGGAGATATGACCAACTGACCCTAAGTGAGTAGAATGAGACGGGAAGGGTAAGATATGACCAACTGATGACCCTTTCTACTTATGCGATTTGACCAACTGATCACCTACCGTTTGGATGAACTTAAGAATTAGGGGGTGAGTGTTTAAGTTGCTAATGCCCGGGCACTCACTATTATAAATCTAGCATGTAGCGGTACTTAATTACTCGGCTTAGGGGACCAGGAACAACATGACTTATGAGGGGACACCTGACTCTGTGGTGGCATTCTTGTCGATAGGTTAGGCGAATTGACCAAATGTTGTCCTCTCGACTTTGACCCCACCTGAAGTAATTGGAAGTAAGTAGACGTAGACATTACTAGCTAGGAGAAATAACTAGGTTAGCACCACTCTCCTTTATTGATTAATCCTTTGCCTTTTATCTGCTTTAGTAGTTTATTAATTAATTCCTTATCGAAATCATTATTAAAATCTGTGACACCTAGACTTAGTATTAATCCAACACACATAGCTCTTGGGACGACCTCGGTTTTACCGAATACTACACTACACACGACCGGGTACACTGCCTGTTAGTGCATTAGGGTAGACCATAGGTATAACGAGCCAATATAAATATTAAAACCTGGTCAAGAAACCTGCATCACTTAACCATTAGGGCCAGTTGATTTGCAAAGTGTTCCATGAACATGTTCGATGGCTTGTAACCTGGATCAGGAATGAGTTTGTGATTACCATCCCCAGTTGGTATGACTTTTGATTCTTTGGTGCTTATTCCCACATTTGTAAAGAATGCAGTTGAATCATTTGAAGAGCATGCAGCAGCAACATTAGTATTGAACTTTTCCATGATCATACGTTCAAATGCAGTATGCTTCTCATGTTGGAATAAGTAAGCATACAGTTGCTCATAATTGATGTGCCTAAGTCCTTTTTCAATTTGATAGCAGTAACAAATTTGTGCCATTCAAGATTCATGTTGTTCACGAACTTGGAATTTAGCTGGATATTTGGCATTGTCATCTTGATATTCCTCATGTCCCTGGTAGCCTTGGCTTCAGTGTTGTGATTGATCAGCTTGTAAATGTCTTTTGGCAAACCTTGAAGTATGATGTTTGAGGCTCTAATGTCATCATCATATCTCTTCTTCTCCTTATCATCAAGCTCGTCATACATTCTTGGTCTATCCAACCCTAACGTAACATTTCTATCAGTTCTAGTTTTGAGAATATCCCTGGATGTTCCAATTTGAAATGGTCCTTCATCAATTGACTTAAGAATGTTAACCCCATTCTCTTTTCCTAAGCAATACAACCTGATTATTTGATCCCAAGAGTCATAATTGGTTCTATCAAGCATGGGAGGACGAGTATCGGATCCTGCAGCTTGAACGTCATCAGCAATAGAAGAAGTGATTGTAGACATGATTCCTAAGTACACGAGATTTGACTACTCTTTGATTAAACCACGAAATAGATTCTTTCACGGGATTTTACTAAATCAAAAGAAAACCATAAAACGTATCACGAAGAAATGACAAGTCTTAAGTGACAAATCGCACAACTGACAAATCGCTTAACTCAAATTGCACAACTGACAAATTTCTTCAGTCAAGTCGCAGTGAGAACAAACTGCTTCTGTCAAATCGCTGTCAATACAAATCGCTTAATTGTCAACTCGCTTAAGTGTCAAACCGCTTAAGTGTCAAACCTCTTAAGTGTCAAACCGCTTAAGTGTCAAACCGCTGTAAGGATAAAACGCTTAATCAAACCGCTTAACCAAATCGCTTCTTTTGACAAACCGCAAGGGGACAAAAGTACTTCCACTACTTTGTCCTTTTTGTGTCTTTGTCTCAACACACAAACCGCTTCCACAATACAAGTCAAATCACTTAAAACACGTATCAAACCGCTTTGAAGAAATGAGCTCCGAGGGACAAACCGCTTCCGTGAAAAACTTCAAAAACTAAACTTTTTCAATCGAAAACACTACAACCACAATGATTGAAGCCATCCAAGCCAAAACCTACACACTTATGAAGATTCTAAACACAAAAGTACTATCAAAATTCAAACTTTAACACTAAAAATGATAAAAATGATGAAAACTACTCAAAACTCATTCAAACCCAAAAACCTATGAAAACCACTAAGAATCCAAGAACATGTAAGGTAGATGATCAAACCATGGCTCTTGATACCATTTTTAGCATATTGGTTTTCACAAACACATAATCTAACACTTATATGGTTCGAATGTTTTGAGGTTTTAGAGAGAGAAAGTGAAAAGAGTTGGGAACTTTAGTGACACAAAGAAAAATGTATTGAAAGCTCCAACCCTTTGCCTTGCAAGGAAAAGGGTATTTATACGTTATTACATGAGATGCCTCCTACGGGCTGTGGATCAGGCATACAGTGGGTAAAGACCCATCTGTCCTCCACGGTGTTACATTACAAACTACTAACTATCACTAAATGACTACGACTACGAGCTTTCAAACAAATACATATACTTGAGGTGACCGAGTCTTTAACTACCGGATTTTCTAAATCCCAACACTCGTTGGAGTCTTTTGCCATGATACAAATTTCTTCCTTCTCTTCCTCAATCATTCCCCATGAACCACTCACGAAAGCCTTTTGTTCATCAGGTTTGGGGCACTCACTAATAAAGTGAATTGGATCCCCGCATTTAAAACACTTGCGTTCGTCCTTCACTTGTCATAAGATTACTTGACATATCTTCCTTTTCTCCGAAACAACTTCTTGAAGTCGCTTACCGCCATTGCATAATCTTCATCCTCACTTTCCGAAGATGAGGTTTCTTCATCACTTGAGACTTTCTTAGCCTTTAAAGCGAGACATTTATGTTTCACTTTCTTTTACTTTGAGACATCAGAGTCTTTAGCGAGTACGAGCTCATAGACTTTTAGGTTGCCTATGAGTTCATTGAGAGTGAGGATTGACAAGTCTTTGGATTCTTCAATGGCCGTCACTTTCGGCTACACTTTGATAGAAGTGCCCTTAGAAATATCCTGACATGATTACGACTAGAAAAAGACTCATCAAGTTCTTGTAATGAAGTAATAATAGTATTAAAGCTAGAAAAAGAATTATCAATACTATCCTCATCCAATATTGAAAATTATTCATATTGTTGAACAAATAAATCAGTTTTTTTGTTTTTAACTTGTTGATTTCCTTAGTGTATTACAACCAACGAATTCCAAATTTCTTTAGCAGTTTATGCATAGAAATTTTCTCAAATTACTTTTTTGGTAAGGCATTATATAAAACCATTTCTACCTCACTATTTTTGGAAAGATTTTTCTTTTGGTCGTCGGTGAGACGATCATGAGAAAGGTTTTCTTCATTGCCGGTTTTATCATCTTTTATAGTTGCTTTAAAATCACCTTCAACAATAATATACCAAAGATCAATATCTTTAGATTTCACATAAGTTTCAAATTTATTTTTCCAATAAATAAAAATATTAGTTTCAAGTAATAGAGGTCGTTGCATAGATTTCCCTTCTCTATAATTTTCAAAACTCATTATGATCGAAAAGTTTTTAAAATACAATCTACTTTAAAACTTTTGTAAACCTTGCTCTTGATGCCAATTTTGGAAAACTAGAAGGGGGGGTTGACTAGTTTTACCAATTTTAATTTAAGTTTCAAAGATTTGGATTTGATCTTATGTGAATTCGTATGGATGGAAAAATAGTATGAAGCAATAAGTAAAGTAAGTAAAGAAAGCAGGAAAAGTAAAAGGATAGAGAGTAGTGACACAAGTGACTTATAGTGGTTCGGTTACAAGGACACCTTCCTTGCCCTACTCCACTCCCCGAGTACCCCTCTCGAGAGTTCAAGCACTAGGTCAACAAGCTCCTTCAACTTGGCGGAGAAGCCTCACAACGTCGCTTACACTTTTTCCGGCACAAAGCTAAATAACGAGTTCTTCCACGAGGTCGAACTAAACCTTTACACAACTATTATAGAAAAACTATGTGAAATATGAATTAGAAGATCATGCTACAGAAATCTTGTGGATGGACAATCAATCAAGGACCCTTTGCTTGGATGACTTGTAGTATAACGTGATCTCGCCTTCGTGAAGGACCTATATGAGAATCACAACAAAAGATAGAAGAACTACTAGAATGATCAAATGATCAGAGGTTAGGAGAGTGAGATAATATATGAGAGAGTTGTAAGAAGAAAGGCAAGAAACAATGAAGAAATGGCTCACTATTTATAGGCACAAAAGCCTTTTGTCTCACAGTTCCAGCGGATCCCTCACCCAAGGGATCTGGTGTAACACCCAAAAAAATGGTTTGCAGCGGAAGTAAGTGTTATTGGGATTGTTAGGTCACCATATTATCACAACAATATGTATTTCTAGAGAGAGAAAGTTTTAGTGAGAGAAAGTGGAAGGAACTAATGAATGATTAATGAAAATGATAATTGCAATTAGAACCAACAACCCTCTCCCTTCTAGGGAGGGGGTATTTATAGTGTTTACATAAGTAAGGGTGTTTCCCCTTGGTTCTAGAAGAACCTTCTATCACAACTCATGGGCTTACTACATGACGTGAAATCAATTACAAACATTTATAAACCATATTTATTAACGACCTATTACAAATGAAATGACCTACACTTGATAATAAAACATGTTCCTAACAATCTCCCCTAAGGGTTGGTCATCATTTGTTGTCTTGCTTAGGTCGTTTGACGTCTTAAACTTCTTTGGCTCATAGCTTGTGGACGTCTTTGATTCTTTGCATCTTTGTTCTTTGTTCTTGTTGTGTGATCGGTTGTGAAAGTCGCCTATCATCAACATCTTTGTTGTTAGTGATGAAAGTCATTTCCAAAGATGCTCATACTTACGGTGAAGTTTATGATTCATATATTTGAAGCTCTCATTCTTTAACTTTGATCTTTATCTCATAACTTTGCAGATTCTTTGACTTTGATGTAGAATCTTTCTGAAATTTTCTTTGCTTTTGAGAGAACTTCAATTAGTGTTGATGTTGGTATGAGCATGTGAAGAGTCTACACGATCTTTTCCACCCGTGAGCATCCATAAGAAGAAAACATAAAACATGGGTTAGAAATAATCCAGTTCTTACAAGTTTGAAATTCGAAAGTGTTAACAAAGATAGTGTGAAAACACATCTCTAATTCTCACAAAGGCTGTTCTGAACGGAGTCCTACAAGTGAGATAACGCGATGTACCGAAATACACCTACAGTTCTGATGAGTCGCTGAGGTACACCGAAGCATCACCCCACGACTGTAGACCGCTTGAGACACACTAAGCGTAACCCACAAGGAGTTACCGTTAGTGACCTGTCACGGCCGTTTGATGTTGACCCCGCAGAATTTCCATTCAATCACGAGGATCACAATTGTGAATCCCTCATAAATGTTCGGCGCAGATTGCTAAGATCTGCGTAGGACTCTGGAAAAATGTCACTTGTGTCCTTATTGTTTGAACAACAAGTTATGAAATATATAAGTGTTCCTAAGAGATATTTTGATGAATCTCATGGCTCTAGACTCGATTAGTGCTCATTGATTTTCCTAACCGGAGACTAAGGAGAGGGTCTCCTTCTTCAATACCAACAATCTCTAAGAGAGAGTTGATAGATTACGTAGGGTTCCCTGTGAGAATGAAACAAGCTCTTTTGAGAGAACTTGAGTGGCTTAGAAGGTTTAGTGCATTGCGCCATCGGGTCCATGACGACTTTGTCTTCAATACCGGTGTCATCTTGTGACAACCAATAGCATATGAATTGAACCCGGTGTCCGCCCTAAGTTGAATAATTTGGAGGGCTATTTCTTTTCACCATTTTCTTTAACTTTTCTTTTTAATTCTTCAACTCCTTCTTTCCCCGATTCTCATTTTCTCCTTTTTCAATCATACCTAAGGACTTCTAGATACTTAACTATTTGTGATGTCCTTGGGTAGATCCCTCCGGCTCTGGCGGATCATAGGACGTTTATTCCTAAACTTAGTCACCTTTTAACTCCATGACTATCCTATGTTGCCACAAAACCTTTTCTTGAAAAATCTCTCCCTCCACATGTGCTTATGAGTTTTGACTGAAATTTGCACAGAGAGGGAAGATCTCGCACTTTTTGAATTGATCGACTCTTGATAGACAATTCCCCGCGAGACACGGTTACGTTGTATAGTTAAAGAGTTCCATTATCAGCTTTTAGGTGACAACTAGCTCTAATAACTACCTTGAAGATGTAAACTCTCCTTGAAAAGGAGGTTAGACCCGTCAAAGTTCATGACTATCAAGAGTGTCTCGGATTGGTACCTTCTACTAGATAAGTTTATTTGAAACAAATCTTTTCATTCTCGACATTTCAAAGATCGTCAATTCATTGGTGATATCCGAGTCGAGCACGTTATGAGATTCCATAACTTCCTGATCAACAATTTTAATCACATTTCTCCCCCTCAAAAATAGCATATGTATGTTGTTTTTGAAAAACATGTTGATTAAAATATGCTTTTGAGGTGTTTGAAATTCCTTTGGGAAGAAACGGATTTCAAGAACATTTGATTTGGAACAAAGATTTTGCATTGCAAACAGTTAAGAAGCTTTCGCTCCTTTAATTAGGATTGAGGCTCAAACGCACCACGGTCCTTTCGTGGAATCAAATTTTGTTTTCGTTGAACAAAAGTACTCCCCCTCAAATATGGAAGTATATTCGAGAGATAGCCTTCTTGAGTCGACTTTGAAACAGTTTATTACTGTGGTAAAAACATATTATCGATTTGTTGTGCTTGTGAAAAATTCGAGCTCAAGGTTTAACGAAAAACATAATCAAATAAGATAAGCATACTAATGAAAGTAAAGAGTTAGAGTTATTACGCAGATGTTTAAATGTTCAGTAATGTTCCAAAAAATTAACTAACTGCAAGATACTTCATTCAGTCGACGAAACGTCAAGATATTCGGAACCCTTGCTCTTCCTCCAACATAGCCTTCAAGTCGTCAGCATTTGAACGCCAAACTTGAGTCGTGAATCAATTTTCTTGACAAACTTTTCAGCTTGCTTAACATCGCTTCTCTTCCATGTCATGTTCCGCAACCAACGTTGTTTTCTGCCCGCTTTCAGATCTTCAAGAATGTTGACAAGCTCAACCTTTACCAGTGTCAACGTATCATCACTGAACTTGTGAATTTCTTCGTATCCCATGAATTTTACAATGTTGTTCCTGATGAAGTGTAATCCAAATGGAAGATCTTCAACTCTTGACTTAATGACAAGACTGCGGATAAAAATGAGGATTGAGTTGAAGATATCATATTGTAAGCTTCCAGGAAGATGCTCAAGTTTTCCTTGAACTTTGAGAAGATACATATCTTTGATATCGTTGAGATTCAAACTGTAGTCGCTTTGTTGAAAGTGTACTCATTGTCATCACGAACCTTGATGTTAGTTAAAATTGTACCCGTATTTATCCATAATCTCCGCACTTTTAATGGACAAGATCCGGTGGTTATAACACACTTTGTGTTTAGAGGTGAATGTGAGTCGCCATTTGTAAAACCATTTACGCATATTAGGCCAGTGGAAGATGCCAAGTTCTGCCTCATCATTATAAGTAACAACCGAAGAACTAAACAAGTCAGCAACTTCTTCCTCCATTCCCTCTTGAGTGTAAACCGCAGCATGAAACTTAGACAATGATGTTGCATACCGTTTCTCTAGATCTGTGTTGCCATACATCAGATATTCTAAATCATGATTAAAGAAATAAGGTGTGGGTACCTTGAGATTGTGAGTATGACCCATGAGTGGTAAAGGTTGAGAATAGTCATGAAACTTGAACGTTTTGGGAGCACCGAGGGCATCAAACATCCCAAGTAATGTTCTCGGACATTGCTCGTGCAACTTCCTCAAGATTGTATTCAAATTGAAGCCTTGAAGTGGTGGAAGTCTTAAATTGTGTAAACCCTGCTCGGCGAATAGTGGCAATGTGAGACAATTGAAGTTTCTGCACCTTCATGATCTTTTTAAATTCTTTGTAAAACCCACAATGGAAGCTTCATTAGGAAGATCATCTTCTGGATGAGCATCAACCATATCTTCAAACCAGTCAAACTGAGTCGTGGAAGAGTCAATCCATTCTGGGGCATCATCTTGTTGCATGTTGAATGGTGGCTGGGATATGACTTGAGAGATAGTCTGTTGTGGAGGTTGATTGGAAGATTGTGGTTGAATTTCATCTTCAGGTGAAATATCATGAGAAGTGGTTTGAAAAGCTGAAGATGACGGTGCAGTGAATTTAGAACGTTTGTCGCGTGGACGTGACTCGTCATCTTTATCATCGGTCTGCGTTTAGGCGGGATATCTTTGCACGATGCAGATGCACTTTTCTTATCAGCGTCTCGAAGTTCCACTTCTTCATCATCATCAATTATCTTCTCCAGAAGTTGACTTTTGAGATCAACGACATGCAACTTTGAAGGTTTTGTTTCAAGGGTTATCGGGTGTGTTTGAAGATGAGTGGCTACAACACCTTGAAGCTTGTTTTTAACATATGTGCGTAATGCCGATGGTAGAACTTCATTAATGCAACTCTTGATCTCTGTAGGAAGAACCTGTTTAAGGATTTCCTCAATCGCTCGGTAATGGAAACTTCAATTTGTTGATTTTGTTCTTGAAGTTGCTTTTGTTGTGTCTGAACTGGGTTTGAAGAGAAGTAAGCGTGCTTGAATGTCTTCAAATTTATCTTTCTCGGTTGCTTGGATGTTTGTCGAGAAGGGAGCCCGATCTTAAAGGTGGTTTTGGAAGGAACATTCGTCTTTGATCTGTTGATCCGAGGATGCCTGGAGGTGGTTTTGTTAGTGGTTGTTGTTTATGAGCGACACCTTCCAAATGTGGTTTATCGTGAAAACATCATCAAAATCATCATTCTCGATTCATCATTGTTGACAGATTCTTCATTATCGAACGAATGAATTGATCGATTCATCTTTGGATGAAGAGTGTCGCAGAATTGAGTTATCCGATTCGAAGATTCGATTCATTCATAGGTTGTTGAAGTTGTTTAGAAATCACCTTAGAACCCGATCCTTCACCTGCGCGCAACCTTTCAAGATCAGCTTGGTGATGACGTTTGGTGATAGCCAATGTTTTCTTCATGATTGCTCGTTCTTCTTTGTGAGTGCGAGGAGATTGAAGTAATTGAGTTTGACGACTGATAGTTTTACTACTGTCTGGCAGTACGTATCTTGTTTCACTGGATAAGTCTTTGAGTGTCTGCGGGTTATCAACTTTGTCGTGATGACTAACTTGTTCTTCTCGGCAACAACTTCATCAATCGGCAAGGTTTGCTTGTGTTTTGCGTGGATCTCCTTCCTCTACCTTTAGGTTTGTCGAAATAATTCCAACTGTTCTGCTTTTCGCTTGATCATAGTCCTTGTAAGCGGTAGTCTACTTGATGCCATCATTAAAGAGACGGTCAGGAATTCTTAAGCCTTTGTTTGTTGTGCTAGTGCTTTGAACTTTAACAGTTTTAAGCACATGATCCATGTGAGTAGTATGATACTGATCACCACTTGCTATTCGCTTGTCGATGCTTGGATCTACTTGCATGAAGTATTCAATAAGAAGCTTGGTGTAACGAGCAAATGGAATTTTATATCCTTTCTTATTGGTAAACTGCCGTGCTTGATATATCATATCATTCCGATTAGTGCATAATCAAGGTGTTGTGTATTAATGATACCCCAGAAGATTTGAAGTAGTTCCAAGCAAGGGTGTTCATGGCCGTAGCTTTTCCGTAACACAATGACTGAGTATGGTATACAATGATAACCATGGTTGGGGAATGAATTTCGGTTTACATCGAACTGGTTGACAGCGGTTGAGAAGACTCATCATAACCCATTTTTCTAAGAGATAATGCAATTTGTGAAAACGATGGAGATGGTATGAACGAAGTGTTAGTCTTTGTTTCTTCAAGAGGAAGATGAAGAACATGACAAAGAATGCTAACATCAAATTGAATGGAGTTCGTCAACTGACCGTCATGATGTTGGAATCGTTACTTATCTTGAGTGAATGCCGAATTGATGTAAGTAGATCTCGGGGACACTTGCGATAAAGTCGAGAAGATGCCGACGAAGTGCTTCTTAAGAATTTCCACTATAATCTGACACGTGGGATGGCATAGAAGTTGTTCAAAATCAATACGAGAGTTTGAAAGCGCAATATTGCGTTCATCTTCAATGGGATACATGTCTTTTCTTGTGAGAGATCCTTGAGACATGTTTAGACCTGAAACAAATCATTTACCAAGATATCCAAGAATTTGTAATGACATGTTAGAGGAATAACTCATATGATCCTAACATACAAATAATGCAAACTCACAAAAAACATTTAGATGTGGAATTCTCAATCACAAACGAAGTCATACTCGCATAGGTACAATAGATACTCACAATGAAATTCAAACTCTCAACATGTTAAAGTATTATCAACCTTGCAAATAATGTAAGAAACTCTAATTCCTCTATACTGCAAAAGATGCGAAACTCGCAAATAATGTAAGGCATGTAGAAACTCGCTATAATTCAACACACAACAAGAAACTCGCAAGCGTGTGTAGTCATTGTACAAACTCGCAAACATGCATAAGTTAAACAAAGAGTTAGAAACTTGCAAACAACACAAACTCGCCAAAATTTATGTAACAGTGACAAACTCGCCATTTAAATCTCAAACATGGAAAGATTCAATGAACCTAATAGCAAACTCGCCAAGGTTCTTGTGTGGTAATCAAACTCGCCAAAAATCTAAGTCATATAGAAACTCACAAAGTTAATGGATAAAAGGCAAACTCGCCACTTTCTAAACCTAAGAGAAACTCGCCAAAATTCGTTAAGTAGAAAAAACAAACTCGCCAAGTTCTTAACCTAAACAAATTCGCCAAATCTAAGTCTTATAGAAACTCACAAAGTTAATGGATAAAAGGCAAACTCGCCACTTTCTAAACCTAAGAGAAACTCGCCAAAATTCGTTAAGTAGAAAAAACAAACTCGCCAAGTTCTTAACCTAAACAAATTCGCCAAATCTAAGTCTTATAGAAACTCACAAAGTTAATGGATAAAAGCAAACTCGCCACTTTTGAACCCCTTGGCAAACTCGCCATTCTTCATTAAAACCTTGGCAAACTCGCCATTATTCATTAAACCTTTGCAAACTCGCCATTCTTTATTAAAACCTTGGCAAACTCGCCATAATTCATTAAACATTTGCAAACTCGCCAAAATTCAAATTAAATCTATGGCAAACTCACCAATATGCAAACAAATCTATGGCAAACTCGCCAATATTCATGAGATCATGACATACTCGCCAAAATTCAAATAAACATGAACCCTAAATTCGAAAAAAATTACTTGATTAAGTGAATCCACAAACTGAAACAGCGCACATCCTAAACATCTATATTAATCTAAACAACCTTAAGGTTTTATACTAACAAGGCATATGAATCGATCTTATGAGCAAACAATCTTAGCGAAAGGAAAAAGAAAGAATAAAAGATCAAAATCCCAAAACCAAGATTAAAAAAATTACTTACAATCGATTTGGAGTAGAAAAAAAAACGTGATATAGATCGAACAAGAATGCAGCAGCAGGTTTGGTGGATTTGAGAATAATGATTTTTATGAAAAATAGCTAAACACAAAGTATATATAGGGAGAAGAATGAAAAAATGACACATTTAGTCCCTAGTGTATTAAAAAACGTTTATTAAGTTTTTTTTTTTTTAAATATATGAAAAAATGAAAAAGAAAATCTTTTTGGGTTTTGTATAGATTTTATATTTTTGTATTTTGATTTTGAAATATGTATTTACAAAATGTTTTTGATGTTTGACTTTTAAGAACGTTTGATTAAATTTTCCAGATCTTCTTGAGTCAAACACCGCATACCAATTTGATGGACAAGCTCAGTAAACCTTGCTGGTGGCAAGGCTTTGGTGAACAGATCCGCCAATTGATATTGAGTACCCACAAAGTATAGTTCAATTGTACCCTTTTCAACATGCTCTTTGATGAAATGATATCGAAGAGCAATATGCTTTGACTTGGAATGTTGAACCGTGTTGCGGTGAGATTGCAATGGCACTCTTGGAGTCACAATACATTGGAATCTTGTCGAATACAAAACCGTAGTCCATCAGTTGTGATCTCATCCGAATTATCTGAGCACACGATGTCGACATGGCAACGTATTCTTCTTCGTTGATGACATAGATGTACAATCTTGTTTCTTTGGACCGCCAAGACACCAATTTATCTCCAGAAATTGAACACCACCAGATGTACTTTTGCGCGTATCTAAACACCTTGCGTGATCAGCATCTGAAAAGGCGATTAGTGCAAAACCGAATCCTTTCGATACCGATTCCCAAGTGAATGGTTCCCTTTATGTAGCGAAGGATTCTTTTAGCCTCATTGAGGTGTCTTTCGTTGGTCTTGATCGATAACGGGAGCAAAGATATACGACAAATACAATGTCGCCTCTGGCTGTTAGATACATGAGAGACCCAATAATACTTCGGTATTTTGTAGGGTCAATAATTTTCCTATGTAAATCAGCATCCGCCTTTGGTGAGGTTGCGCACATAGGTGTGTTATAAGTATCACAACTGGTCATTCCATGTTTCTTCAAGATTTCAAGAGCATATTTGGACTGATTTAGAAATATGCCACGGGGAGATTGATGAACCCGAAGTCCTAAGAAGAACTTTAGTTCACCCATCATGGACATTTCAAAATTTTGGTTCATTAATTTTGCAAAAGCGTTTGAATACTTTTTATGTGTTGAACCAAAAATGATATCATCAACATAAATTTGAACAATCAAAATATCCTCCCCGTGACGCTGAATGAAAAATGTTGGATCAACAGTTCCTTTGGTAAACTGATTAGCGAGAAGAAATTTAGATAGTTTGTCGTATTACAGGTGCCCGTGGAGCTTGTTTAAGACCATAAAGAGCCTTTTTGAGCTTGTACACGTAGTTAGGATGATCTGAATCAACGAACCCATCCGGTTGACCCACATAAACTTCTTCACGGAGTTGACCATTAAACGCCGTTTTACATCCATCCGATAAACCGTGATATTCTTGTGTGCAAAGCATATGCCGAAATATCCGCATACTTCAAGTCGAGCCACGGTGCAAACGATTCTTCATAATCGATTCCTTCTTCTTGAGAATACCCTTTAGCCACAAGACGAGATTTGTTGCGTATAACATTGCCTTCAGATCCATTTGTTTTTCCAGATCCACTTGAGTCCAATCACATAAATCCCATCTGGTCTTGGAACAAGTTCCCAGACTTCGAGACGTTTGAACTGATTCAACTCTTCTTGCATTGATTCAATCCAATTGTCATATGTCATAGATTCTTTGATGTTTCGTGGTTCATCTTGACAAACAGTGAGTGCATAAACACAAGTTTCAGCATCAGTATGAAGTCGTTGTCTCGTCATAACTGGGTTAGAAGGATCGCCAATCACATTTACTAAGGGATGATCTTTCGTCCATTGATGTGTCGAAGGGTGGTGATTGAATGTTGCATGCATATTAGACGGTTCCAAATTGCGTGAAGACGACTCGCCAATGTCTGGAATGGTTAGAGCCGGAGCAAATGGATTGAAGAATGCATTTCCGTCATAATTTGCGGGTGCGGGTACTTCTTGATTTTGTGATTCATCACGTGTCGTGTTGGATGCAATGTGTTCTTCTGTTGATTGAGAATCATTCGCTGGTGCATCCGTGCAACAGCGGTTGTTGTTGTTGGAGCAGGTGTATCGGGTATTGGATTATGATCGAGGTGTGCAATGAAACAGTTGATACATCGGAGCACTACTTTCGGAATCTCATCAAACGAGGAGCAAACAAAGTTTCCAATTGTTGACGAGTGAATTCCATGGGTGGAACAAATTGATGAAGAAGGAAAGTTTAGACGATTGGATGCGGGTCCTAAGCGGTTTTGCTTTCGAAGCCATGTCGTAAGCTCATCAAAGTTGACATGAACGGTTTCCATCATTTGTCGAGTTCGACGATTCCAAATTTTAAATCCATTTGAATTTTCACGAACCAATGAACACTCCAATGTCGACTTTTGCCGAAGTTTACCAATATCACCACGATCATTTTTCGGATAGCATAGTGCACCGAAAACATGAAAATATCGATATCCGGTTTGCGGTTGTGAACAATCTCATATGGAGTTTTATTATGGCGTGTATGAATGATGGAACGGTTTTGAGTAAAGCATGCGGTTGAGACAGACTTCACCCACAAGAAATCCGGTAATTGTGAGAAAATCAACATCGTTCGAGTAGCCTCCACTAACGTTCGGTTTCGTCTTTCAACAACACCATTTTGTTCAAGAGTACGAGCAATCGAGGTCTGATGTGTGATTCCAACTTTCTCAAAATAAGCACGAAGTGATTGATTTTTGAATTCAGCCCATTGTCCGTTCTTATAATGCGGACGGTGTTTTTGAGTTGAACCACGAATCTTTGTGAGAAAGGTGATAATCATTGTTGGAGCTTGATCTTTAGTTCGGAGAAAATAGACCCAAGTCCATCGTGAATAATCATCAACAATAACCAGAATGTATCGTTTTCCATTCACACTTTGTACACGCATGGGGCCACATAAATCCATATGAAGCAAATTAAGAACATGTTGAGAACTTGGTTCCGGTTTTGAAGGAAAGTTAGATCTCTTGCTCTTGCCTTGTTCACAAGCCGAACATAAATGATCTTTGGTGTATCGGAACCTTGGAAGACCATTAACTAACTTATGACGAAATGAAGTTCAGGTCATGGTTTTGAAGTTTAAATGAGAAAGCCTTTTGTGCCATAACCATGATTTTGTCGAAGTTGCTTTGGAGAGAAGACAAATCGGTGAAGATGCAATCATATCGGACATAGGAATCGTATAAAGATTTGTGCTCCGATTGTCGGTGAGTAAATCATGTCCATCCAAGTCACGTACGTAACATGTTTTGGAGCTAAACGCAACTTCAAATCATCATCACGTAATTGTCCAACGAGAAAAGATTGTGTCCAAGACCTTCAACATAATAAACCCGACTGATCTCGATGTTTCCATTGACATAATCTCCGTATCCCATTATTGCAAAAAATGATCGTTCCCGAATCGACAGACCGATGAACTTTGAAACAAAGTTTACTAACAACTTTAGATTGCCTGTCATATGCCGGGTACATCCGCTATCAACAATCCACATAACGAGTTGAATCACCTGCAACACACGAAGACAACGAGGGTGGTATGATAGAAGTAGTGGAACCCAAAGAGTTAGTGGGTTCCATTATGTCAGTGTTATACACATTTGCAAATTTAGGAATCCATTTAAAACTTGAGGTATGCTGCAACCATTGTTGCCATAACCAATTAGTTTTCGCTTTGGTCTTAGTGAAGTCACTAGGTGAGTACACTTGCTTAGGAGATGTTTTTGCAGCAATGGGTGTGTCTACAGATTTCTCAGAAACTACATTGTGCACCTTCCCTAAATTTGATTTTGCAACTATTGGGGACCTAGAGGGAGGGCCAATTATAGATTTCTTAGAACGAGCTAACAGAGAGTTTGCAACACATTTATCATGATTACCAGACATCATATTTTTACGACAAAAAACACAGGAGGCATTAACGTTTGAAACGTTTATAGACTTATCATTCGTTACACTAACATTAGAATTACAAGTTGCCAAATTTGAATCTAAAGCAGATGCAACATGATTTTTATTCGATTTCCTAAGATGAACTTCTACTTCTGATGTCGGACAAGTGCTCTTCCTATGTTACGAGATCCTAGTATTTTCTTGGTGTCTCTTATGCTCGGATCTTCTAACATTAGTAGACGCAACTATTCCTGTAGAAGTGGAAGAAAGCAAATTAGTTCCCTGAGGTTTATCAATTATATACATGCCAGGAGCAATCACTTTTGTGTTACTAGACTCGCTAGATTCTTGTTTAGCTAGCTTTTCTTTAACCTCAATGATGATGTGGTTTTGATCCTGAATTATGGAATTTAATCTTCCTTGTTCACCCAACTTCAGAACGAACAGTTTTAAGAGAATCAAAAATCGTTTTATATTCCTGTTTGACTTGTGCAATCTCTTGTTCATATTTGAAAATTTGACATTTTAACGATGCATTTTCATCATCAAGAAATTCGACTTTTGAAATTCGCGACTGATCCAAAGACACCTTTTCCATGTGATTTTGCAAAGCAAGTTCATATTCAATTGTCTTAGGACCTGACACCATTGAAGTCTTCGTTTAAGTTCAGAAATCTCCATTGAAAGTTTAGATTTGACATCATCATTTTGTGAAAACATTTTTTCATTTTCCTCTTTTAATTTCTCAATTTCATGCCTTAACATCCGATTGTCCATTTCCAATGTTTGAACCATATTGAGATTCTCGTGATTAACACATTATCATTCACGTAAGCAAATTCACAATATATAAACACGGAAGCAATATTAGCGTAAAAAGCATCTTCTAACAATTGATCAAAGGCATTTTGAAGATCTTGGTTTTTGCATTGTTCTTGTGAAACAGAGTTTTCAAGTGTGTTAAAAGCTTCAATCATTGAAGTCACCTCTTGTTGAAGTTCCCTATCCCAGTGTGTTGCACCACGCAGACGCAAATGTGCGACATGAGGTGAGATTTGGGTTTGAAACATTTGTCTTTGCTCTCTTGCATAAGCAGATTGAAAATTTGATGCTTTTAACTTCAGAATTTTTCTCAATTGCCGTTTCTAAAAATGAAATATCTTCCATAAAGCGTTTGAAAGTATCGTAATACTAAACAAGATTTAGGAGTTTTTGGCAATGAGTTGCTTTTGCAAGAGGACGGTAAAGGACCATTTATTTGTGCAACAC
This sequence comes from Chrysanthemum makinoi, assembly GCA_910596185.1. Classification (NCBI taxonomy): domain Eukaryota; kingdom Viridiplantae; phylum Streptophyta; class Magnoliopsida; order Asterales; family Asteraceae; genus Chrysanthemum; species Chrysanthemum makinoi. The sequence continues at coordinate 11,405,243 of OU343216.1, read as the reverse complement.
TGTGAACGGGGCCTTCTACACTCGATGCCTCAGTTTTTAGGAAAGATTATACGATGGTGTTGAAATGACATTCAGTTTGTAAGAAGCATTTTCTCTTGTGTAATCATATGGTAAAATTCCATTTTGTCGCATGTTTAAGCGACTTCGATCATCTTGTGCCCATTGTTCCTCACAATCAAATACAACAAGTTGCATGCTTGGATCTAAAAGACATTGAGCACTATACAATTTGGGCATTTCCTTGAGAGCTGTGTGAAGAAAACGTGGGTGATTATACCCAAGAGCAACACGTTTTGAGTCATCGGACTCGGAAGTAAAGTTGACATTTCAATCTGTTTTCTTGAGTGGCCAATCTTATATACAACGATACCAAAATCTTTTAACCGTTTTTCCAATCGAAGAATTTCCTCGATTTGATCATCAATGCGCTTCTTAGATTTCTTCTTGAATTCAGAAAAATTTGACCGACTTTTTGAAAAATCTTGTTTAGTATTTGAAAGTTCTGTTTGAAGATTTTCAATGTGTTTCTCAAGTTCAGACTTTTCTTGTTCAATTTTAGAAATCTTTTCGTTATTTGACGCAACAATTTCATGCATTTGATGTTGAAGATTTTGTTCGTTAACGTAAGATTTTTGAAATGCCACTTCAAAACTTGTTTCTCGGGTGGGTTTTGTTTCAAAATCATTTATCCGTTTTCGACAACTCTCAAGTTCAGCAGTCAAGGAGGTAATCTCAGCCCTAAGGTTATGGTTTATCTCATTACATTTTGCTGTTTGAGCTTGAAATGGCGTAGTAATGAAGTCGAGATATTACTGAATCTGGACCATGAATTGCTTCACCCTGTTCAATATGCTCATTATTTTCATCATCACTTAAGTCATCAAATGTAACCACGGGTTTAATTTGATCAACTTCATTATGATTAAATGATGATTCATGTTGAACAAATTGCTGCTCATCGATGCGATGCAGACACAATTGCATTTATGAGGCATATATCGTGTCGTACCGAGATAGACCGTGTGTCATAGGGTCCATTCTCTGTTTGATTGATGTGATGTTCTTGCATATTTGCCATCAAAACAACTGCAGCATTTGCTTCCAAATCTTCATATTCATCATCTGAGAGAGTATTTGCCATAAAACCTTGCGAGTTTCACGAGTTCTCCTCCCTGCTTCATCCTTGTATGCCATCGGCATGACTTGCTTATAGTAATCTCCTCCTCTTGTTAGGTGGTTCAGGACAAGCATTAGCAAGATGTCCTTGCTTTTTGCAATTATAGCACGAATAGTAGATCACGGCCTTGAATTCCCTGTTTCCACAACTTGAACATTTCTCTTGAAAGTATTACCCGATCCCCTCACGATGTTTGACCATTCCTGAATTACCGAATACCCACTTGTAATCATACGACGACCACTAGTTCTGTTTTGAACCTCAACTTTGCCACCTTGTATAACAGCATGACTTTTGGGATTTGATGATGAACAAAGACGATTGTTTGACCGAGTCTGAGAACTTGGAGAAGGCTTTAGAAATAAAGGCCATTCCATGATTTAATGCTTCAAAGGCATCAACTTGATCATCATTGATTTGAGCAGAGTATGCATTGTTAGAATCTCCTTTGGGTGTGAGTTGATGAGAAGGTGTAGGTGGAGCATAACTAAAGTGACGTTGTTGTTGATCGAAAGCATGATTTGACTTTGGGTAAGGAGTTGGATAACCATGTGCCATGAGAGCAATCTGATCAGCAATTGGTGGTGTAGGGAAACCATGTGTGCCACGAGCTTCTTTATCTTTGATAACTTCATATTGATGATGTTTTAGATAATCATACAATAATCCATGCTTGACTTCATGAAGATCCTTGACTTGTCGAACAAACGTAACATACTTATGCCAATCCGGTCCTAATGAGTTCAGAAACTTGGTGTTAATAGCAATTGTTGGAAGATCAATCTTATGTCGATGCAAATCATTGACCACATTTGTGAAACGATGATAATATGATTCAAGTGATTCCCAGGCTCAATGGTAAACACATCAAAGTTGTGATATAGCTTCGACTCCATGTCGATCTTATTGTGCCTTCCATTAAAAGATGAATTTGTTCCCACATAGCTTTTTGCTTATCGTGCATCAATACTTTTGTAAATCGGATTAGGAATTCCAAGAAGTATTTGTTGCATAGCAAGCTCATCTGCTTCAAGATGAAGTAGTTGTTCTGGTGTTAAACGACTAAGTGGAACAAGTGTGATAGTATCGGGTCTCCGTGGAACATTTGTAGGATCTCCAGAAGTTTCGGTTGGCATTTGAAATGGTCCTTCTAATATCACCTTCTTTAGATACTTACCATGAGGTTTCTTGAGTTCCATATACCTTAGAAATCGACTTGACCATTGCACATAATTTCTTGGTGTAAGCATTGGAGGACGAGTATCCGAACCAGCTTCATGAATCGATTGTTGACTTGTAAATTCGCACATTTGAGAAAACCAAGTTTGTTGTTGAGGGATTTGTGGAACCATTGACGTTCGTTGTGGACCTTGTTGAGGATGTTTTGGAGTATATTGTTGATTAAATTGTTGTTGATAAATTGCTTGTTGTTGATTCCATTGTTGATGTTGTGGACTGAGTTGTTGTTGTTGTTGTTGATTATAAGTGTAAGGAAAGTAGTTAGAGGATGGTGGTTGAGACATATTTGTTGATTGATGTTGATCGTTAAGGATAATTAAGGTTGAGGTTGTTTAGACTTAGGTAGATGAGTAGAAGAAAACCAAACTTGCAGAAATCCAAACTTGCTAGCAAGAAACTCGCAGACAAGAAACTTGCTGAAAGAAACTCGCAGAGAACGCAAACTCGCAGGAAGAAACTTCGCCAAATCAAACTTCGCATAAATGCAAAATGAAACTCGCCAAAAATGCAAACAGAAATTCAAGACAGAAACTCGCAAAACTTGAAATCGCAAAATTCATGAAACTTCGCCAAACGCAAGGAGAAACTCGCGAGAAACTCGCAAATGAGAAACTCGCATGCTAACTCACCAAACTCGCCAAAAAACCGCAAACTCGTGAAATTCGCATTTAAACTGAATAAACAAAGCAGTTTACATAAAGGGTGTTTTCCCCTTGGTTCTCATTGGGAAACTCACCAAAACCGCAAACTTCAGAAATTCGCACTGCTCGCCAAAACCGCAAACTCAGAATTCATTGAAACTTCGCCAAAACTCGCAAACTTCGCAGAAATTCAAGCGTAAACTCACCAAACGCAAGGAGAAACTTCGCAGAAACTCATGAGAAACTTCGCCAAACTTCATTACTTACGCGTTCCCAAACTCGCCCAAAACTCATGAGAAACTTGCCAAGAGCAACTTCGAGCGAAACAAAGTGATCGTATCAGATCAAAAAGTCCATAAATTTCAATCTAAAACACGTTTTTAAGTACAGATTTCTATTAAATCTAATCAATATTAACCTAAACTATCCCTTGGCTCTTGATACCACTTGTTAGGTCACCATATTATCACAACAATATGTATTTCTAGAGAGAGAAAGTTTTAGTGAGAGAAAGTGGAAGGAACTAATGAATGATTAATGAAAATGATAATTGCAATTAGAACCAACAACCCTCTCCCTTCTAGGGAAGGGGTATTTATAGTGTTTACATAAGTAAGGGTGTTTCCCCTTGGTTCTAGAAGATGTTAGGAATTAGAAATTCTAGGTATTAAAGAGTCGATCACCTCAAGTATATGTAATCATTAGAAAGCTCGTAGTCATAGTTATTTTATGTTAAGTAGTATTTTGTTAAGTAACACCGTGGAGGGCGGACGGGTATTTACCCACTGTATGCACGATCCACGCCCGTTGTGTGGCGTTTTATGTAAGACTATAAATACTCTCTACCTCCCAAGGTAGAGAGTTGGAGCTCATAATAATATTTTCTTTCTCTCACTATAGTTCCCAACTCTCTTCCTTTCTCTCACTAGAAATCTTTCTCTCTAACATTCTTTATCGCCTACTTTGATCATGGTTTAGAGTGTTTGTGAAATCCAATATCCTACAATTGGTATCAAGAGCCATGGTTTGATCACTCATCTTTCTTGCTCTTTGTTTTGGTGGATTTCATAAGGTTTTTGGAGTATTAAGGGTTTAGGAGAGTTTGATTCATTTGGACAAATTCTAGTGTTAAAGTTTGAATTTTGCTTGTACTTTTGTGTTTAGGATCATCATATGTGTTTATGTTTTGAATTGGAAGCCTTAAATCATTGTGGTTTGGTTGTTTTGGATTGATAAAGTGGTTATTTTTTTAAAAAAGGACTAGCGAGTTGTGTCTCGGACTTGTGTTTCTTCAAAGCGAGTTGCTTTGTTATTTAAAGCGAGTTGGTACATGCGACTTAGCTAGCGAGTTGATATTTATGCTACTTGGGTTCCAAGCGAGTTGTTTCTTTAAGCGACTTGAGATCTAAAGCGACTTGCTACTTAGCGAGTTGTGCGTTAGCGAAGTTAACTTAAGCGACTTAGTGTTCAAGCGAGTTGATTGTGTTGCGAGTTGAGACTAAAGCGAGTTGGCTATTTAGCGACTTGATTAATTAAGTGAGTTAAGTGTGTTACCGAGTTGACCGCTTTATGCGGAGTTGTGTGTTTAGCTTAGCGACTTGTTCATTTAGACCTTTTTCTTCTTAGTGTTACGTTCTTACGGTTGTTCTTTTGGTTTAGTAAAATCCCGTGAAAGAATCAATTTCCCTGTTTAATCAAAGAGTGCAAAATCCGTAGAGCTTGAAACATGTCTACAAACGTTCCTACTATCATCTCCACTGTTTTCGAGGATGTTCAAGCAGTTGGTTCAGATACTCGTCCACCCATGCTTTGACAGGGACTACGATTCTTGGGCTCAACGAATCGATTGTATCTTGCCTTGGAAAGGAAAATGGTGTCAACATTCTCAAATCCATTGATGAAGGACCGTATCGAGTTGAGACGACTAGAGATGTACTTGATACTGCTGAAGATGGAACTCTGATTTACTGAATGGACAGACCAAAGATGTATGATGAGCTTGATGATAAGGAGAAAAAAGAGATTCGATCTTGATATCGGGGCTTCAACATTGTTCTTCAAGGTCTTCCTAAAGACATCTACAAGCGATCAATCACAACAGAAGCAAAGGCAGGTATGGGATAATGTCAAGATGCTTCTCTCAGTCTCAGAATTAACTATGGAAGACAGAGAATCACAACTCTATGACGAATTTGAACACTTCAAGATGAAACCGGATGAGAGTGTCTATGAGTACTATGTGAGATTTCATAAGTTGGTGAATGACATGAGGAACATCAGAATGACAATGCCTAACATTCAGGTGAACTCAAAATTTGTGAACAACATGAATCCCGAATGGCACAAGTTTGTCACCTCTGTGAAGCTCACTAAAGGATTGAAGAATACAAACTATGAGCAACTCTATGCCTTCCTCCTTGAGAATGAGAGACATGCTATGTTTGAAAAATTGGTTCTTAATCGGTTCAAAACCAACCAGGGAGAGACAAGCTCGTCTAATGACTCAACCGCCTTCTACTCAAACATCGGAATCACAACCAAAGCCTCACAAGTCATACCCATGGGAAATGGTAATCACAAACTAATTCATGATCCCATGTTCAAACAAGCTGATGCCTTTGATGCACCGCGTGGGTAATTTCATTAATCAACTAGCTCTTCGATTAGGAAAACATGAATTCTCTCCCACAAACCAATAACAACCTCGAACTGCGACATCTAACCCACACAATCAAGCTACTGTTAAAGATGGGAGGATGGAGTGGTGCAACCAGTTCGGGAAAGACGGTATGATCGGGGAAAGGTGGATTTGGTAGAGGTTATGTTGGTAATCAGAATCGAGGAAGGAATGGTAATCAAGGTCAAGCTAAGCCGATCAAATGTTATAATTGTGGTGGTGAGGGACACATTGCAAGGAACTGCACATCTCCAAAGCGTCCACAGAATGCTGATTACTTGAGAGATAAGATCTGCTTGTGCAAGCTCGGGATAATGGTCTGCTTTGGATGAAGAGGAATTGTTGTTTCTAGTGAGGGCAATGCCAAGACCTATGATGCAATGTGGATGGCGGCCTATTAGGAGATAGGTCACAATCATCAATGCCTTTCAAGTCGCTGATTGTGATGCATACGACTCGATGTGGATGATGGACCTCTGCACACACAATCTTTATGGCTAGCATTTCTCCAATGGTTTCTCCCAAGGTTTCCTCTTCACCACAAGGCGGCCCATCCAAAGACACACTCATCTCGAGGTACTAAAACTATCACGATGATCTGATGTGCAAAGATGCATGACAAAGTACTATCAACTGAAACTTTTGTATCAAATATTGAAAATATGGGTAATATCAATGTTGTCCCATATGATCAATATGTGAAACAAAGTGAAAGTGAAGTTGTACCAAGTGATGCATCTCCTGCGGTCAACAATGACTATATTTTTGATGAATACTTTACTTTGCATTGCCCTGATGAGTCGTAATATCTGAATTAAATGCCTATAAAGAGCGTGTTGCTATTTATGAACAACGTGCTAAATTTGAGTTGACCACTCGTGGCGGAAATGGATGACCAAGTGCGTACATTAATTATTAGAAAAGTAATTTTAGAGAAGTATTAAAACAAGAGTTAAATTCCTTGCAAGAAAAGCTTTCTAAAACTGCTAAGCAAAAACAAGAACTTCAAGAAAATGTGAAAATGCTTAAGCAAGAATTTAATGCAAAGGAATCAAAACTCTTGAAAGATTTTTCTAATCTGAAAACTTTGAAAAACAAACTTGAAAACAAGTTGTACATTCAAGGGAACACCATTCGGATCGCTCACATGATCACTAAGCATAGGGTCCTAAGCGATAAGCATAGCATTCCCCTTGTTAAGGAACCAAATCCAGAGGTCATTAAAAGGGCTAGAAATGCTCATAAGGTTCTTTATGATGGCAATGAAATCCTTAAACCAAGACAGAAACCTAGTTAGTTGAGTGCACGAGGAAGATAAGAAATCCGATGAAGTCACTAGGGAAAAGATGAACAAGAAATTAGATGATCCTAAATGTATAGAGAAGAAAATAAAGATCACACCCCATGATTACAAGAAGGAAAACTGGATTTCCTTGAACATGTTTAAACCTCGGACATTGTTGACTCCCGAACAAGTTTTCTGGAAAATGGATTTAGATAAGCGAAGTGAAAATATTGTTGAAACAAACCCTCCTCTTTGGAAAATGCCTAAAGCGACTGTGTATCCTCCTAATACACCAATGCATCTTGTTCCTAGAACAATTGCCACTAAAAGCAAGACCTTAATTAGCCAATATGTTATACTTCAACTATTTGTTGATTTTGAGAAAACTTGCAAGAAAAGGATCACACCCATTGGTATTACGGAAGGAGAAAGGGGTTTTGAGCAAATGAAAGAATGTTATTTAACTGAGGTCATGCCTTTCTTTAAACTTCTAAAAGATCACTTTGAGAGTCTTAAAAAGGGGATAGAAACCGATATTAAGGGAATGGAAAAGGAATTTGATGCAATGATAGTTGAAGTTAGTGACTATGAGCGAGCACTAAAATATAATGAGATTGAGAGGAAGAACTTGCATACACTTAATGAGAACTCGATTCTGAATGTATTGCTCAAGATGTGTTTTTCAACACTACAAATTGTTCCATTAATGCTTCCAAATTTCATGAATTATCGGTTGCACTGAAAGTCTCCCATGATCGTATCATTGAGCTTGAAAAAACTAATTCTGAACTAAGCGAGAAAATTGAACCTGGATGATCACGACAATTTGGTTAAACATTTTTCTAAACTGGAAGTTGAGCATTTTAATTTACAACTAAAATATCAACATCTTAAAGAAAATGTCAAAACCTCATATATCAAGACATCCTCGAGATGCTCGAGTTTGATGCACGGTTTTCAAATTAACAAGCGTGATGAACGATTCAAGCTCGATGCAACACGATCAGAAAGTTGAAAGCCCAAATCTCTCAATTAAAGGGTCAAACGCACAATATGACAGGCTCCCAAATGCCTCCTCCTTTAGATTCTCAGAATTCTCAAACTTTTCATCTTCAAAACTTAGTTGATGCCTTACAAAAGGAAAACGCGAGTTTTCTAGAAGAAAATGAAAAAGTTAAACGACATTTTAAAGAGTTATATGATTCAATAAAAGTCACCCGTGACCAAAACAACGAAAAAATAACGTCTTTACAAAAGGAAATTGAGAATCCGAGAAGTCAGGGAAATGGGAAACTACCACTTGTTTTCAATAAGAATGTTGTCTCAAAGTCACAATTAGATTGCAAATACACTTGTGCATTAAATATATTCCTCCTCATCTTAGGAATAATGAACATGCTTTTCATGAATACTGTGCTCACCTTAAGGATAGTCTAGAATGTCTCAGTGAGATTGTCGAAGAGGATTTCATTAACAAACCTCTTGATAGTGATATTAGGTTTGCTTGCCTCAGCCAAAGCGATCTCAAGAGTTGCTAGAATGTGTAATTGCAACATGTCCAAAATCCTTAGGTGAAAAAGGCAAAGTTGTGATGCCTTGTTCTATGCCTAGTGCCAAGCATTAAATCCGTTCTATGCCCGATCTTGAAAGGAAACACTAATGTGCCTTCAAGTAGTTCGATTCGGATATGTTAGTGCTAAGAAAGGTGAACTTTAGTGTGCACTCACAAATAGCTCAAATCACAGTCTTAAGAAAGTATACACTAATGTGCCTTCTAGTACTTGAGATCCTTGCACATCAAGTTCAGGAATGCAAAAATTAGATCAACCAACTAATGTTCCCATTCCTCTACAGAGTAATCGGTGACTTTAAAGCGGCGGGTCAAAGTCTCAAGACAATACAAGGAATGATAGGACCTTGCAAGCTAAGAATGTGCATTGGAAGAGAGTAGAAGACCAATCTAGGAACTTTAAGCTTGAGTTGAATAAAAGGAATCGTGTTGATTCTAGTATTAGCCTTAAGCGTCTTTGTAATTAATTCAATTCGATACTATTTGCAAACCTTGTAATGATGTTTCTTGAATTACATTGCTAATCATGAATGTGGTGTGAATGCTTTGTCTAATCTTTGTCAAATGCCCGTTAAAATTGTTAATGCTAATAATCGTGCAAAAAGGCAAAAAGGCAAAAAAAAGATTGTTAGAAACAGTGGAAACCACAGGAAGAAAATTTTATAAAGATAGGTTATTATTGGATACCTTTTGGCCATAAGAATAATCAGTTTTCTCTCAAACTGCTAAGATTATGCCCACTAGAAAATGGATGCCTCTTGGTAGAACTATTCCCTTAAGAAGTGAACATACTTTGAATAGGTCAAATCTGAGACACCGGCATTGCATCTATTCCCAATGATTCCATTGCTTCTACTTCTGATATGGATGTTTCTATTTTCGATGTGGGTGTTCCAATCACTGTTACTAACCAAGTGGAACCCATTCTTGCATGGGGATCCCAATTATCCGGTTATCCATTCTTGTCTGTGTTCAACTGCAGATCGTTCAAATCGTTACGTGGTACCTGGACTCAGGTTATTCCAAGCATATGACTGGAGACCGGTCGCGGCTCATGAACTTCGTGAGCAAATTCATCAGGACAGTTAGATTCGGAAATGATCATTTCGGTGCAATTATGGGTTATGGTGATTATGTTGTTGGTGATAGTGTTATCTCTAGAGTATACTATGTGGAAGGTCTTGGTCATAATCTATTCTCTGTTAGTCAATTCTGTGATTCGATCTAGAAGTAGCCTTCAGAAAACATACTTGTTTTGTTAGAGAACTTGATGGTAAGGAACTTTTAAGAGGAGCTCGTGGTTCAAATCTTTACACCATCTCTATAGAAGATATGATGAAGTCTTCTCCAATTTGCTTGCTGTCAAAGGCTTCAAAACAAAGTCATGGTTATGGCATCGACGTCTCAATCACTTGAACTTCGGCACCATCAATGATCTCTCGAGAAAGGACTTAGTTGTAGGTTTACCTCGACTAAAGTATGAAAAGGATCATCTTTGTTAAGCATGTCAATTGGGAAAAAGCAAGAAGTATGCCCATAAACCCAAACCTACTAACTCTGTCATCGAAGTTCTTCATACAATTCATATGGATTTATGTGGACCAATGAGAGTGCAGAATATCTTTGGGAAGAAATATGTGTTAGTTGTAGTTGATGATTACTCTAGATTCACCAGGGTCAAGTTCTTAAGGACAAAGGATGAAACTCCTGATATCATCATCAAACTCATCAAACAATTCTGCGGAGTTCGACTTAACAAACCGCCGTTAGAATTATCCGGACAGACAATGGGCGAGTTTGTTAACAAACAACTTAGTGAATTTTATGAAAGCATTGGAATCGGCCATCAAAGAAGTGTTCCACGAACTCCTCAACGAAGCGGTGTAGTTGAAAGGAAATCGAACTCTTGTAGAAGCGCTAGAACAATCTTGATTTACTCAAAAGTTCCAATGTTTCTCACGGGCGAAGCTATTGCCAGCATGCATGCTACACACAAAATCGTTCCCGATTCACACCTGCTTGTTCATGGAAAGACACCATATGAACTTGTCCACAAATGAAAACCTAATCTCTCTTTCCTTCGTGTGTTTGGAGCATTGTGCTATCCAACTAATGAGGGTCAAGACTTAGGCAAACTTAGAGCTAAAGCGGACATTGGAGTATTTGTAGGGTATGCACCAAACAAAAAGGGATACCGAATCTACAACAAAAGAACCTGAAACATCATGGAAACAATGCACGTTACGTTTGATGAGTTGAGGTCAAACGGCTCTGAACAATTCATTCACGGACCCGCACTTCAAAACAGTCCAATTGGTTCATCCCTTGTTCCAAACTCTTCTCAAGAAACTCCATATGTACCTCCATCCGAAGATGATTTAAAGAAATTGTTTGATCCTATGTTTGATGAACTTTATGATCCAAGTACTAATGATGTGTTGATCCCTACAACGAGAGGCTCATATTCCAGTGAATGAAGTCAATCCCTCAGTCTCAATATCTTTAAGTCAAGAAGCACCTGCTACTGATCCTTTAGTCTCATCAACAAATCATCATTCTTCAAATGTACATCATGGAACTGCTTCTGGCATCAATGATGAAGTTAATCCCTTTGCTACTCCTGAAGATGCTCCATTTGAAAACATATTTGCTCTGAATCTTCATCGAACCATCTTCTTGAGGGAGACATCAACTCTGCTACTTCAGTCCCTCAACAACTACCACATGAACACCTCAGAAAATGGACTCACGATCATCCATTAGACAACATCATTGGAAATCCCTCTCGTCCAGTATCCACACGGAAACAACTTGCAACCGATGCCTTATGGTGCTTCTTCAACTCCGTACTCTCTAAGATCGAACCAAAAGATGTTAAAACCGCCATGAATGAAGATAGCTGGTTCAATGCTATGCAAGATGAAATTCATGAGTTCGATCGACTAGATTTATGGGAGTTAGTACCGCCCGATTGTGCTATGATTATTGCTCTAAAATGGATCTTCAAAGTGAAACTTGATGAGCATGGTGATGTGTTGAAGAACAAGGCTCGATTAGTTGCTAAAGGATACCGTCAAGAGGAGGGTATAGACTTTGAAGAATCTTTTGCTCCTGTTGCTCGAATCGATTCAATTAGAATCTTTTGGCTAATCTGCACTAGTAAGAACATGGTAGTCTATCAAATGGATGTGAAGCGGCATTTCGACGGAGATCTTAAAGAAGTCGTCTACGTCAGCCAACTTGAAGGATTTGTAAATCAAGAGCATCCTACTCACGTTTATCGTTTGAAGAAGGCCCTTTACGGTTTAAAGCAAGCTCCAAGGGCATGGTATGATACACTTGTCAAAGTTTCTTCTATCAACCGGATTTAGCAAAGGAGCAGTTGATCCAACATTGTTCACCGGAAGTCGGCAAACATTTAATTCATGTTCAAATTTATGTTGATGATATTATTTTTGCCTCGACTGACCCAATGGAATGTGATCGTTTTTCTAATGAAATGAGTTCAAAATTTCAAATGTCAATGATGGGACAAATGTCATTTTCTTGGGATTACAAATTTCACAAAGTCCAGGAGGCATTTTCATAAATCAATCTAAATATGCAACTGAGATCTTAAAGAAATTTGGATTTGATTCAAGTGACCTGTTGACACTCCCATGATTGATCGAACCAAACTAGATGAGGACCACTCAGGATCATGATTGACCAAACAAAATATCGTAGTATGATTGGATCCACGATGTACCTCACGGCTAGTAGACCAGACATCTTGTTCTTGTTTGCATGTGTGCTAGATACCAGGCTAAGCCTACTAAAAAGCACCTTGAAGCGGTTAAGCGGGTCTTTCGGTATCTCCAAGGAACCATCAATATGGGACTTTGGTACCCGAAGGACTCTGGTATGTCACTAACGACCTATCACGGATGCTTGATCATGCAGGTTGTCAAGATACCGCGTCGAAATACATGCGGAGGTGCTCGGTTTTTGGGTGATAAGCTTGTGAGGTGGTCTTCAAAGAAGCAAATGAGTACTTCTATTTCCTCTACAGAGGCTGAATACATAGCCATGTCATCTTGTTGTGCTCAAATCTTATGGATGAGATCTCAATTATCTTACTATGGCTTTGAATTCAACAAAATCCTCTGTCTTTGTGATAATAAAAGTGCTATTGCTCTCTCATGCAACAACGTTCAACACTCAAGAGCAAAGCATATCGACATTTGACATCATTTCATCAGGGAACAAGTGGAAAAAGGTGTGGTGGAACTATATTTTGTGAGGTCTGAATATCGGTTAGCGGACATCTTCACCAAAGCTCTTCCAAGAGAGCGTTTGAGTTTATTCTTCCCGTCTTGGCTTGAAAAGTCTTCAACCGAAACACTCAAAGCGTCTTGGGAGGAAGACGAGGAGTAAAGGTCTATCTTCATCTATCTCTTGTATATATCTATTCGAAAAACAAAATACAAAATTATAAAACCTTCAAAACCATAAAAATGAAAAATTCGAAAAATCTTCAAAAATATTGTCAATTTGTCATGCTTTTTCTCGGTTCGATAATATCTACGGTCTTTGTGTTGTCATTCAAAGAATGACACGGGACTTTAGATGTTGTTCGAATTCTTATAAAATATATATATAATAATAAATAATATATTTTTGGGAGAAAAGAGAAACAATGGTTTATTGTCATTTCAGGCGATAACCCGCTTTCAAAGAAAGAACGAGCCATGTTTTTCATGTTTTTCAAGATTTGAGAATTTGTTTGATCATCAAGCCTTCTTATCAAAATTCCATGCTCGATTCTATAAACATTTATCTGCTGAAAACTAACTGCTTTGAAAAATAACTTAGTCTCTATTTTTGATAATCATCCGGACTTATTTGTCAAAATATCAATCTCTCAATCAACAACCTATGTCATTGATTGAGGGGAGAATGATTTCAATTAAATTAAAAAGTTATTTGGCATTCAATTGTTTTCAAAAAGATATACATGCATGTTTTATCAATGGAGTTTAAAGTCTTAACATCCGATCCTTATCGGTTAAAAGCGCTTTCATAATCAAGTCACAATTCTCCTTAAAAGCTTTCAAAATCAATTTAAATCTATAAGAGATCACAAATCTCAAATGATTTGATAATTGTGATCGGGGAGAATGTGTGATTTAAATTGGATTTAAATTGATAATTAGGTAAATGGTTTTATAAGGATGTACATGCTCTTCTTCCCACATGTGACAAACGATTTCAAATTTTCCATGCACATGTTGAGAGGGAGCATCTATCTTAAACCTATGATTTGAAACGTGATAACTTATCTCAATGTGCGAGGTTCCCTCAGTATGTGCAAAACTCTTTTCAAATCTTGAGGCACATATTGAGGGGAGCAAAACATGAAAACCTCATCCTTCCCAAAATGCTTTATCTACTTGTCTTGGATTAGGGAAGTGAACCTATGTTGATATCTTTTAGAAAAATGGTAATCAAAGAAGTAATTTCTTTCTCTTGCCTCCGTGTGCAAAACGATTTCAAACATTTGATGCACATGTTGAGGGAGCACTTATTCTAAAATATCAAAAACAATTCAGGTACAAAATGCTTTGATAAAATATCATAAGTATTTGGATTGATTTTCAAATGGTTTTCAATTGGTTCCTATGGCGTGATGAACAATACCAAAAGACCACCAACTTTACATTATGTATGGTGATATAAGGACGATAAGGTTAGGTATATGTTCCCATGATCCTTGAGAACCGGAGGGATCTACCCTGGGACTATCCACTAGTTAGTGTAGAGTTCTTAGGTATGATGATAAAAGGAGAAAAAATTGAGATATGGGAAGATAAGGGTCGAGACTGAGCTAGTAATCTTGGAATAAACCCAACAAGGTTCTAGCTATGAAGTCTCGGTAAGCACTGAAGGGGTTGAAGAATTAAAAGAATTGAATGAGAAAAGGGTGAAAACAAATAGCCCTCCATTTATTCAACCTTAAGGCAGAAACCGGGTTCAATTCATATGCTACCGATGGTAACATCGGTATTGAAGACAAGACGTCATGGACCCATGACGCATACTGCACTTCAACTTTCCAAAACACTCAAGTTCCTCTTAAAAGGACTTGTTTCATTCTCACGGGAACCAACATTATCTATCGACTTTCTCTTAGAGATTGTTGATATTGAAGGAGGAGACCCTCTCCCTAGTCTCCGATATAGGATCCAAATATGCACAAATTGAGTCTAGTGCCACGAGATCATCAATAAATCTCATTAGGACACTTTCAATGAAGACTCTCTGTTTCACACAATGTGGAAAGAGAGATTATATCTTGAGTCCTACGCATTATCCTTGTGGTATTGCCGGTAACATCTGAAAGTGATGTGTTTACATATTCACAGTGAAGATGGAAAGCCTTCTGGAGCCAACATCTAACAAGCTCCTGGTAGGTGGCATGTGAGATCTATTATACTGATCAACCATGTGACAACTGAACAGAAACAATGGGGCGATTCAATCTTTTGAATCAATCCTGGTTCAGGTTATGGATTGACGGATACCTTTGAAAAACCGGTCTTTGTGCTTTAAAACTCTTTTCATTAGCATGTCGACCGTGTACTAATTTTTCAAATCAAAAGGTGTTTTATGATTGATAATTGATTTTCATTAAAACCTTCGTTATATTGCAAAAACAATTTCTATTGAGCAATACACGATTGTTTTTCAAAAATCTTTTCATCAATCATTGACGGACGTAAAATTTGGTTCACTCACTCGTGTTGTCTTCTTTGAGATGTTCCGGTTTGAGAACAGCTAGAGCAGCTGCGAAACCCTGTCAAGGAAATTCTTCGAATTATACCGATCACAAAAGTAGCACTTGTACCGATCAACGGGAACCGTGGGCCGTGTACCTCAATTCATCGAAGTGATCAAAGACACTTCGTGGCGATTTTATTGCTAATCTGTCTTATGCATTTTACACCCGACGTTTGCAGTACCATCGGAATGAAGCGGTCAATCCATAGCCGCATGCTCACCTAACACATTCATCTCAAAAGAAATCATGATTAGTGCATCAATGACTCTGATATTATCACTCCATGCTTCTCACACGCCTGCCAATATCATGAATCAACTAAAGCTTCCGCTACTCGATGAGAAGAAATCATGATCGTAATGTGAGCATGTCGGTCCAAATGTCACAACATCACATAATACCAACACCACAATGGATGAGTTTGAGATTTTAATTGGCTGATGATCTCAAATGCTGGCTAAAAATTATTATCACGTGGATCAGTAAAAGACCTCCACTTGGATTAATCAAACATGCAATGAGTGGAATCAATGACTACAAGCTTCGGAGCAAAGTACTACATCAAGAATGCAAGAACAATTGTTAATGTAATATCTGTTTGTATTCAATGTAATTTTAGTATATGTTTGAGGTGACCTCCCTTAGGGGGAGATTGTTAGAATTAGAAATTCCCGGTATTAAAGAGTCGGTCACCTCAAGTATATGTAATCATTAGAAAGCTCGTAGTCATAGTTATTTTATGTTAAGTAGTATTTAGTTAAGTAACACCGTGGAGGACGGACGGTCTTTACCCAATCGTATGCCCGATCCACGCCTGGCCAGGTGGCGCTTTTATGTAAGACTATAAATATTCTCTACCTCCCAAGGTAGAGAGTTGGAGCTCATAATAATATTTACTTTCTCTCACTATAGTTCCCAACCTCTTCCTTTCTCACTAGAACTCTCTCTAACATTCTTATATCTACTTTGATCATGGTTTAGAGTGTTTGTGAAATCCAATAT
>OU343216.1:11291206-11388732 GCA_910596185.1 Chrysanthemum makinoi | reverse complement strand
TATCGATCAACGCCACTGGATAACCTCCATTGTTGTTCAAGATACCATCTCACAAAAGAGGATCACTCGTTCTAACCGACCAAATACCTCATTCATCGTGATCCCTTTCAAAGAAACTCTTTGAAGGATTCCCATTTTACAAAAGTGGGAGGAAATTTCTTAGAAAAAGGGCATTGTGTCATTGGAAACCAAGACCATCCTAATGCTTGTCTTGTCCCAATGATCTATTGCCTCATAC
This sequence comes from Chrysanthemum makinoi, assembly GCA_910596185.1. Taxonomy (NCBI): domain Eukaryota; kingdom Viridiplantae; phylum Streptophyta; class Magnoliopsida; order Asterales; family Asteraceae; genus Chrysanthemum; species Chrysanthemum makinoi. The sequence continues at coordinate 11,388,494 of OU343216.1, read as the reverse complement.
CCACACCCAAAACCTTTCAATCTAGCCCTATTACATTGCCAAAAGAATGTAGGTTTTGGTGCAAAACGGACAAAATGGTTCTTCCTTTCGTATGCTCCTAACACGTCTCCTTGAGTATGTTAGTGCAATGCAACTTACTCCTATTACCGATGACCACTTTCTCGCAAACCATGTTATGGTACATCTCACCAAACAACCCACCAAACGATTTATGATCAATGGGAAAATGCTTCGTCCTCTTTCAGACTCTTCGGATGAAGATGTTGAAGTCGACCCCGTTTCTAATTATCAACTCGATCCCATAACTTACCTTGAACAACTTCCCACTCTTCCAAAGGAAACCGGGGAATTCAAGCAAACAAAAGGAATGTTCAAGTGTCTAACTCATTTCCTCATCAACTCGGGAAAGAAGAAAAAGTGAAGAGATTGACAAAAGAAATCTTGTACCCCATGTCTTTCCTTTATGGTTATTTTGGATGTCTTATGATTGTCAAAACAATGTATGATCATGACTTTATCTACTTTATGCAAGACATACCTGGTTTTTCTCATTTTAATATATGATAATTATCTTGTTTGTTTACCCATATGTTGTTTCCATATACTATGCTTACTATGTTTTACTTGTATACATGTATGCTCACTATAGAGATCATTAGTTTCAAAATTCAACACTTGGAAAAAAATTTTGCAAACTCACTGTTAAGGAATCCGTCTCAAATGTCGGATCCCTTGGCTATAACTAGCCGGATCACTCAAATGAAGGATCTATGGGATCTGGGTAAACAGAAGTACAAGTTTAGCCTCCTTGCATCAATCCAACTTTCCAGACCTTATTGAACTAGTTAAACATGTTTCATTAGGATCACTTAGACTTTCCTTAGGCTTAGTTGATCTCACATTCACTCATGGATGGCTTAGGATCATATTCAAGATGTTTTTGATTCATCATTACTTCAAAAATCACCATCTTTCCGCTCCAATGTTTACACATTGTTCCTTTTATCTCAAAACACCTAGTTTGATATTTCTCTCAATTGTAGTAAATTGATTTTAGTCATCTTTACCTTAAAATGACCTAAATAATAGTTTTTCATTTCTTGTGATTTTTAAGGAATTTTCTAAATTTTCCTTTGATCACCATCTGGTCTCTAAGATCATTTGACACCCTCAAAGCTCTTCGTGTCATCCTTGATCACTCATTGGTGCTCATGAAAACTTCATTTCTTTTCATAAAAGACATCATGAGCTATCCTCACTTATTATGCTTGATCATTTAAAGTCTCGTACCATTTAAGACACCTGAGGAGACTAAATCACTCAAGATATGTAGGTGCTAGACCTTACTAGAACCTCATCACTCTTTTTCTTGGCTCCTGAGAGCCGGATCCCTGACTTTAGGCTAGCCGGAACCGTCAACACAAACCACCTAAATATCACTTGAAATAATCATTTCAAACCCTCTTTGTTAATCTCAACACTCCACATTGTCTTAAATGACTCCCTAGGTCAGAACAACTCTGTAGTTGACTCTTGTGCATGCAAATCATTGCAATTTGAAGAATTTTAGTGGTTTAAGGTTTAATTCACTTGCCTAATTTCTTCCTTTATAAACCACTTGTGTTTGTACTTCCAAATCACCATTCAAACACTCATTCTCAGTAGCTAAAACTCTCTTTCTACATTTCTCATCTTTACCATTTCACCATGAGAAAAACACCTAGTGCAAACTCATCAACCAAAGGATCTCGCAAAAAAATTGCTCGTGTTGTTCATGAAATCTCCTCAACCGAGTCATCACCCATCAAAGCCTCAAACACTAGAACTCTTTAGCAACCAACTCTACCAATCAAACCAACTCCCAAAAGACTTGTTCCCACAAAACAACCTTTGCCAAACACTACTATACCGCCCAAACCAAACACTCCTATCTTCACCAAAGCAACCAAACTATCACCTCTAGTACCTAGAGCTATCTCTTTCACCACACCACTTTCATCCCCAAACCTTTACACCTTAGAAGACTTGCCACCTAGGCCTTCTCATCCACCACCATTGCCGACATTCTCATCAATCGAGAAACTGGTGCCACAACAACCCTCTCACCAAAACTTTGGTATAAAAACCACACTCGCACTCGTATCCTATTCTCCTTCACCCTCAAATGGTCCATTTTGGATTATGAGGAATCACCAAACTCAACAACCAGACCATATGGAAGCAGATACTTCCTTACCTCCACCATCGACACATATATCACCACCTTCACCCTTAGTTGAACCACCTCCGACTTCATCAAAATTACCTCCACAAATCCCTCCATCCTTTGTGGAACCTCCACCTTCCTCATCAAACTTCCCACCTCAAACCGCTCCATTCTTACCACCACCCTCCCCTATCAATGACAATGATTGCTTTCATTGTCAACATGTCCAAGGGTTACTCCATGAAGTATGTGACGAATTATGTTTCATGCTCTATCACCTTCCCGAATGTTTTGATGAAGTCAACAAATCCAATCGTCCCTAAAACATAGGAGTGCAAGCACAAGTGGTATTTTCTCTAGTTTTAGGCGCAACTTAGAAATGTTAAGAACCTTACTTTAATACATGTTTGTATCATTTTCTTAGTTTTAGAGATAAGTGTATCATTTCTTATATTTTAATGAATGAAACTACATGTTTATATGCTATATAGTTATGTGAATATGTTTGGTGCAACAATACATAATTCATTTGGACGTTTACGTCCGTACTCATATCTACATTGCTGCCAATAAGTTACAGGTACACAGTTCCCAAGATTTTTCCTGGACGTATCCCTCAGATGAAGGATCCGGCAGAACCGTCTAGCAGATTATGAGTTTTGAGCTAATTTGAAGCTCATTTGCAGGAAACAATCCACCATATACTTGTTTTCTAACCTTTGTTTTGTAGATTTTTAAAATACACATTAAGACTTTAACACCCTCAACAAGGGGGAACTTTTCGTCAATGCAAAGCATTGCAAAACACTTGCAATACATTCACTTAGGTTTCCTAACTACTTTACGCCCTCATCAAAAGGGAGCACTCGTCCAGGGGTAGCATTTCGTCAAAGTTAAAACCATTGAAAAAATACTTGCAATACACTCGTCTAGCCTTCCTAATTACTTGACGCCCTCAACAATGGGAAGCATCCGTCAAGGGGGAGCTAAGACAAGAATCTTTCTCTTATCTTACTACTTCTCTTTATTTTTCTTTTTCTAACTCTTTCTCATTTTTTTTACTTTTCACAACTTTTTCTCAAAAACATTTTCCACTATGTGTTAGTTTCTTTTCGACGCTCTTTTTGTTTCGACAATAGGGGGAGAAGAGAGTAAAAACTCCAATTCAAATTTTTACGAATTTTATTTTTCCTTAAAATAATCTTATGTTTTGTTATTAACAAAAATGGGGAGATTGTTAATACAAATAAACCATAAAAACGTTTATTTATATTTTACGATCTTCTAATGTTTTGTCGATAACAAACGTAAAATTATTTTAACGAAATAAATAAAATACGTAAAAGCTTTGAGCCAATAGTTACTAATACACTTTTACAAAACATATTAAAACCATCAAAAATGTTTAGTAAATAAGTTATACAAAACCAAAGACATTTTTATAAAACACTTACAAGTAATATGTTTACTTACATCTTATAAAAATACATATGTACTTTGTATATGTTGTATTGGGTAAGTAATGGGTAAAAACAAAAGTCCATAACCCATGACCCATGACCCATGATCCATTTACTAGGTACAATGAATCTTGTTGGGTAAGAACCAAAGTCCATAACCCATACCCATGGAGCATGATCCATAACCCATGACCCATTGCATGATATCATGCATGAAGTCATGTTGGATATTATCCATGATCCATGACCCAAAGTCCATGACCCATGACCCAAGATCCATAACTCATTGACTAGGTACATTGCATCTTGTTGGGTATCCATGATCCAAAGTCCATGACCCATGGTCCATAACCCATAACCCGGTTTGCAACACAAAATCTGGACTAAACAGACCTAGTAGCCGGATCCCAGGATTTGCACTAGCCGGATCCCTTTGGTGAGGAATTCGCCGGAACCGTGGGACAGTATGCATATTTTGCCTATAAATAGTGAGCCATTTCTCTTGCTCACTAACCACTGATACTTTCATGCCTACCAGGATAGCGGAAGCAGATCATCATATATGCATTTCCTATTTATATAGTATGATATATTCGTGTTTCTAACTGAGCTTAGATCATCATCTCTTCTTGAAGATCGTCAGGTCATAAGGATGTCATGAGGAAAGTCCATATCATCCATCTCATCATAAATGATCTGTGTTCATCGTAGATATCCTAGAAGGGATGCAGCTCAAGGTCATGTTGCTAGCTGGGTCATCATGAAGTGCATCTTGTTGATAGTTTTTTCCTCCCTCCATAGAAGTGTCGTGTTGAAGGGATTAGTGAATGGTGCCGAGTGTGTCTCCTTTGGCTAGTTGTGTTATAGTGTAGTTTTAGGTAGTAGTTCCTCCCTTGTAATGGAACTCGGTATCTAGCCTTTTACTGGATAAAGTGTAGGCGACGTTGTGATAGGTTTGGTTCTACCTCATGGAAGAACTTGGTGTCTAGCCTTGCACCGGATAAGAGTAGGTGACATTGTGAAGGCTTCTCCGCCACATTAAGGAGCTTGTGTTGTATAGTGCTTAGAAACTATCGAGTGGGGTACTCCGGGAGTGGAATAGGGAAAAAAAGGTGTCCTTGTAGCCGAACCACTATAAATACTCGTGTTGTGGTTCTGTGTTCCTTTACTCTTTATCTCTTGCATTACTTACCTATATGTTCATCTATCAATATCCAACACACAATCTAAATAGATTGACATAAGTCGATCTAAATACTTTAAAACGAAGTTTTAATCTGTAAAACTATTCAACACCTCCCCTTCTAGTTTTCCACAATAGCTATAAACACCGTGAGGGTGTGAATTTGCTATGAGATAGGGAAATGATGAATTCTAGTCATACATTAGAGATGTAAGTTCCCTCCTTACCATACCTATATTCATCGATGGTTTTGATGATTGGCTCATTTCGTGTTGTCGACTAACTGGCTTCAATGCCACATTCGTTTCTACAACAGCCACGTATACCCTTACATCCATTGAGAATGATAAAGGATCTTTAGAAATCAAGTGCTCGAGCTCCTTCACATCCTTTGTAGGGTCACATTCGGCTTCTTCGTCAATCACGGTCATATCCAAAAGCTCATCTCCGAATTCTTTTAAAAGCTCATCCAAAACTGGGTTGGTAGTTGGTGCTACAAAACAATCATTGGAAGGTGTGATATGTGAGGTCAAGGGTTGCATTACCAGCTTTAAGTTAGGTTCGTCATGTACGGTAGGTGTTAGTATTCGCCTAAGCCTTTCAAGATCATCTACCGTGATATCCCAAAAGTCATAATTCCATTCATCACATTCCTCCTGGACTTCCTCTTTCTCCTTTGTAGTGTCGATATTGAAATTATATGTATCATGTTCACAAACACTAGCAAAAATATTAGTAATAGGAGAAATAGGAAAGTTAAGAAGGTCCTTACTTCCATGGTTCACATCCTCGAATTCTTCATTATTACACTCATTATGAGTCTCCTCTTATTTCATTCTTTGAAGGTTTTCAGCTCTAATTCTGAACAACTCATCCAACCCTCTTGCAATCATCAATTCTCTATCTTCAGGTTGAGGATCAGGTATGTTTTGTGAATAATCACTAAAGTTGGATGTGAAACCGAGAGTGTGATTATTCAAACTATTCTTCTTTTGACATTGATTAGCTGTGTACAATTCATATTCTTGAATGGTCATATTATCAAAGTCCAATTCATCATTCATTTGAGGAGATGCAAAACCACCTTTGGTATATGGTTGAGAAAATTGAAAGAAAGGCTTTAGAGTAGGCGATCTTGTAGTAGCTCTCCTAGATCGAAGATTCCTCATGAATGTTCTATCCTTCTCGCGCTCATACTCCAAGTATTCTTCCAATGTCATCTCATCAATATCTGGTTCTATTTCCGTGATTACCTGAAATACAGCAAAGAAACAAAGAAAATAGCAAAAAGAAAAAAAAAACTAAAACTATAAAAGCAAAACTTAAATTAAAATCCTAATATAGCTCCCCGGCAGCGGCGCCAAAAACTGGATGCAGGATTTTTGACCAGGTTTTAATATTTATAATAGTCTCGTTGTAGGATAATTGATATCATAACACAAGATATGATTAGAGTATGGATCGTGTATTTCTAGAGAGAGAAACAAGAGTGAAATGAGATGCTAGAGAGAGAAAGTGAAATGTGAAATGTTAGATTGCAAAGAACATCAGACCCTCTCCCTTGGTGGGAGATGGCTTATATAGTTACATAATACGCCCTCTAGCGGGCTGTGGATCAGGTGTACAGTGGGTAAAGACCCGTCCTTCTTCCACGGTATTACTTAAGCTAATCTTATACTAATAAATAACGTTAAGCCTATGAGCTAACTTATGCTAGAATATAGTCGGGGTGACCGACTCTTCTATATGGATTTTCTAAATCCTAAAAATCTTCCCCTAAGGGAGGTCACCCCATAAATTACACTATGAATCCTAGCATTCTATCATGAGGTTCATATCCGAGCTCGTAGACTTTGATTCTTCAATATAAACAACTTTGCATCTTCAGTAGTGTTTCTTGAAATGAATGTTCCTTTGTCTTGTGATCTTGAGCTTTCTTTGAGATCATCAGCCACAATAAATCTCCAGCTCAACCATTGAAGTATCGCCATCATGTGAAGTTGTGACTTTCGGACCGCCATGCTCACACTTTTCTGGATCATGATATTCTTCATCAGAGTTGCGGAAGCAATGTAATACGACTTTGGTTATCATGATTTCTTCAATTGTGAGTGTGAAGTGTGAGCATGTGGCTATGAAACAACAGTTAGCAATAAACACACGGAAGTGTCTTTGTTCACTATCGTTGAATAGGGTTGCAAGAACCACGGTTCCCCGTTGATCAGTATAAATACTGTCTGTGATCAGGTAGAATTCTGAAGAATCTCCTTGACAGGGTTTCGCAGCTGCACTAGCCGTTCTCAAACTGGAGCATCTCAACACGGAGTGAGTGAATCAACGAATTAGGATTCACTGATTGATGAGAAATTGATATGAAACATCATTCGCGTATTGCTGAATAAAGATTTTTTGCAATACAACAAAGGTTTTATGAGAAAAATCAAGTTTCAATCACCAATACTTTTGTTTGAAAATTTATGCGCAGTCGATGAGCTCGAAAACAATTGTTGAGCACATCGAATAGTTTTCCAAAAGTATCCGTCAATTCTTTTACTGGAACAAGATTGATTCAAATGCGAATCGCGATCTTTGTTTTCCAGTTGTCACAAGTTTGATCCATGAAGCATCTCACATGTCATCCACCAAGAGCTTGTTTGATGTTGGCTCTAGAAGGATTTCCATCTTCATTGTGAATACTTTACGTATCACTCGGATGTTCTGGCAAAACCACAAGGATAATGCGTAGGACTTTTAATGTATATGTTCTTACTTTTCACTGTGTATGAAACAGTAAGCATATTGGAAATGTGTCCTAATGAGATTTATGGATTATCTCTTGGCTCTAGACTCAATAGTGCACTTTGGTTTTCCTATGCGGAGACTAGGGAGAGGGGTCTCCTGCTTCAATATCGACCATCTCTAAGAGAAAGTCAATAGATTACATCGGTTCCCTGTGAGAATTAAACAAGTCCTTTTAAGAGAACTTGAGTAGTTGGGAAGTTTAGTGCAATGCGTCACTAGGTCCATGACGTCTTGTCTTCAATACCGGCGTTACCTTGGTAACCACCAGTAGCATACGTATTGAACCCGGTTTCTGCCCTAAGGTTGAATATTTGGAGGGCAATTTCTTTTCATCCTTTATCTTTATATTTCTTTTTCATTTTTCAACCCCTTCAGCGCTTACCAAGACTTCATTACTAGATCCACGTTGGGTTTGTTCCAGTCCTAGCTCTATCTCAGTCAGCACTCTTCCCTTATTCTTAATTTTTTTTCATCATACCTGTGGACTTCTACACTAACTAGTGGATTGTCCTTGGGTAGATCCTTCTGACTCTGGCGGGATCATGGGAACGTTTTCCTAACCTTACCATCCTTCTAACTTCAGTAAATTAAATACAATGTCGGTCTTTGATGTACTTCCACAATCACAATCGCCATCGAAAACCATTTGAAAATCAATTGAGGTACTTCTTATAGAAAATCAAATGTTGGGTTTGTTCCAGTCCTAGCTCTATCTCAGTCAGCACTCTTCCCTTATTCTCACTTTTCTCCTTTTTTCATCATACCTAAGGAATTCTACACTAACTAGTGGATTGTCCTTAGGTAGATCCTTCTGACTCTGGCGGGATCATGGGAACGTTTTCCTAACCTTACCATCCTTATAACTTCATTAAATTAAATACAAGGTCGGTCTTTGATGTACTTCCACAATCACAATCGCCATCGGAAACCATTTGAAAATCAATCGAGGTACTTCTTATAGAAAATCAAAGCCACTGTACCTCGATAGTTTTGAAGATTTTGAAATGCTTCCCCTCAATATGTGCATTGATATACGAAAAAGTTTAGCACATGTGGGAGAGCAGCCTACACTTTGAGTTGTGAAAGATAACATTTTATCAGATTTCATATTTATATCACATTCTCTCCCCCGAGTGATTTAAATATGTTAAACAAATTGGGATAAAATGTGGTCTCCTTCAATATATTATGATAAGGAACATTACTATGCTCCCCCTCAATTTAAAAGGGAGGTTACTAATCACTAACATAACACTACTATCCACTATAAAGTTTTTATATATACTATTTACAACAACACACCACACAAGAGTTCTAATTATATATACTAGTTACAACTACGAATTGACTTCTAGATGATTTGGTCAAGTCAATTTTAACTTTTGATGTACCAGATGGCCGGATCCCTTGATTTTGCTTGGCCGGATCCCTTTTCAAAGGATCTGCCAGATCTGCGCCATTTGAGACTCGAGTATAGATCGTGGGGATCGTGTGTAGATCGGGTAGATCGTGTAGATCGTGTAGATCGAGTAGATCGTATTAACCATGTTAATCGTGTAGATCGTGTTGATCGTGTAGATCAGGTAGCTCGAGTATAGATCGTGGGGATCTTGTAGCTTGTGTGATTTGCAAGGATCGGGTAGATCGTGTGTGATATTGGTACTAGCTAGATTAGTATATTACATTTAGCTCAGTGTCGGAAACTAATGTAAGTGACGTTGTATGGTTTTCTCCACCGAGAAGGGAGCTTGTTGATTAGTGAATTAATTCTCGAGTTGGGTACTCGAGGAGTGGAGTAGGGCGAAGAGGTTCGTGACCGAACCACTATAAATCATCGTGTTTGGTTTGCACTTTCTTTACTTATCTCATTACGTTTATTTTTGCATTTACCGCTTTACATTTATATTTAGCAGTGTGTTTATATTTGTGTGGCTTGTGCATATATTGTGTTTGTTGTGTTTGTGTCATGGCATGTTATATGTCTTAGTTTGTGTTATTGTGATATGTCTTACTTGATGCTTTATATTCTCTAGATCTTATAAGACTAGTAAGATTATTGTTGACACTTTTCATATTACATCACACTTGATCGGATGTTTGATACACAAGGTTTTAAGTTTTTTTAACGGGAATGTATTCACCCCCCCCCCTCTATGTTTCCCACACCACGGATATTCATGGATAGCGCTATTTATGAGTAGAAACACCTCCTCACTCCCCGAATCAGATTACATAGTATCACAACTCATGCTAGCGATAGAGCATGCTGTGTAGGGAATTAGGGTGAAACAATTGAATCGGTTAAGTAGTGGCCTCATAGCATAACACTAAAGTATACATAATGTACCATTTTGAAACTTATACAACCATTGCATTACTCATTGTTTGAAACTATTTGGTGTAGTTAATCATGTGAACTCACCAAATAAGGCAATAGTTAACCGTGTTTATCATGCTTATCAGGTGATCAGGTAAAAGTGAAAACATCTTAGATGCATTGCATGGACATTTTTCTTTAAAACGTTATTGACTTAAAACATTTTCTTATCTTCGAAACTTATGTTTAAACATTTTATGATATGTCTTTTGGGAAACTTATGTCTGAGTTTATTTAATCTTTTAATATTTTTTATTTAATTCATGTATGGTGTTACCTGTCATCTTATACGATGTGTTTAAACTGTTGCACCTCGTGTTTTTGAATTAAAGGGGTGTGATAGAATGCTCTAAACCCCTCATCTCGAACCAGTATATATCGTTGTGTTTGTTTTCTTCCCTTAATTCTATTGTAGAACCGTAGTGGGGGTGAATACGGTCTTTTCGGCTTCTTCGAAGTTTAAAGACTTCAAGCCTCAAAGATCAAGTTGTGGTGTGTACAACAAATCCAACAACCACAAGCACAACCAAATTATAAAAAGTAACTAAAAAGACACCACAATATATACTGGTTCGGGATGGGGGTTTATACCATCCGTACGTCCAGTTGCGAATCCAGGACATGATACTAGTCACTAAGTATAATCCTTTCGGTAAACTATAAACCGTTAAAACTTTACTCTACCGATATGCACAAAGATCGGTGCTTACAAAGAAGAGCTACTCCCCAACGGTATTCCGCCCTCGGAAACCACCCACAAGAATCTCATGATTCGACTTCCCACAAAGACCACTAAGACCACAAATACTTCCCACCGGAAGTATCAAACCCCAACTAGATCTCCCACGATTTAGGCTTGGTCACCAAGACACAAGACTTCCCTTACAACAAAATCGAATGATTGAATGTTTGATAACTCAATCAAGCCCTAACCTAACCTAGAGAATCGATTGTAATAAAAAGGGTATAGAAAGAAGACCCTCGACACAATCACAAGAGTGGATTAGGTTCTTGTGATTCTTCCCTTGCAAATAATGTGTTCTTCAAAAGATGATATGTGATAAATCAAGAACACAAGAGAGGATTAGAGGATTGAAGAAGAGAAATATAGAGATAAAGAATGAATGGCAAGGGGTGAGGAATCCAATAGCAAGGGTGGGGTATTTATAGGCCAAAAACCTAAAAGAAGAAAAATATTACCGTGGTTGTTGCGTTGCTGGCGTGTCGGAGCGCCAGTGACGCGCCAGGATCCTATAATATTTTTTTCTTTGGGTTTTGGCTTTTAACTAGTCGACCTTGCTAAACCCCCAATTGTACTTCACACTTTGACCTTTCATTATTCATCCTCAAGGTCAACCAACTCAAATAGCCATTTGATAAAAATCATTTGTAAAATGTTTATGTAAAACCAATTATCAAAGAAAGAAAAAGAGATTGGATAATTGGATAGGGGTAGTTTGAGTATTCCTCACATGGCATAAATAAGAGAGAAAGAATATGTCATGGAATATTCCATAGAGAGAAAGAGAGAAAGGGAAGAGTGTGTGAGAATCTTGGTTAGAATTAAATCATAGTTAGATTCAGTGTGTTGGCATAGTTAGGATAGAAAGAATATGCCAAAGGTATCAAAGAATATTCCTTGAGGATAAAAGAGTGAGAGAGATGAGTTGGCTTAGATGTAATGTGTGATGATGATGGGGAGCCTAAGATAAGGGGAGGAGAGTGTATGTGTAATTTGAAATGTAGTGTGTGTGAGAATGAATAACATGATAACATGATGGTGTACGTGAGATATGATGGGGAGCCTATGTAAGGTGTATATGAGTAGTGTGTGAGAATTTGAATTCTAGTGTGTGTATGGATGTGATGGAGAGTGTACAAGAGAAGAGAGAAAGGTACCATGTGTGAGTGAATGTGAGTAGTGTGTGAAATTAAAATTCTAGTGTGTGTGGTGATGTAATAGGGAGCCTAAGTGAGAGAGTGAAGTGTGTTGAGTAAGCTTGGTGTATGTATGTAAGTAAGTAAAGTGTGTTTGGCAAGCTTGATAAGTATGTGGGTGAGTAGAATGTGTTTGGCAAGCTTGATAAGTATGTGTAGAGATGGTTGTAGAAGAAAGTGAATAGTAATGTAGTGATATGTTTGATTGTGTGTGGTTTATAGAGAATGTGGTGAAAAGAAGGTTAATGTGGAGAATTTTGGAATGTAAGAAGACAAATAGTACAAGCAAGTACAAGGTATGTAAGAGAATATTTAGAGAATGTTTATGATAATATTTGGTTAAATTTGGAAGGTTTATTTGTTAAAGAGTTGGTTCTGTAATAAGAGAATAATCAAAGGATTTATTATAATATAATTACATTGTCATTAAGAAAGAAAAGATTGGACAATGATGATTATGGGTTGTGTGTGTCAGGTAAGAAAATCAAAGAATATCCATGCTCCCAAATAACACAACGTCAAGTATTTATAATATCATAACTCGTGTTTTCCACAACTTGACGTAATCAATAATAATCTTGATGCAAACAAGCTAAGTACTTTGCATCATAGTAAAGCTTATCCCATAACGGGAAAAGATACGTTTACGCAAAGAGACCTTTGACTTAGTGTGACCAATAAGGGAGTAAAACCCGTTACATGGTTAGAGAAACATAAACACAGACTATGGTCATATGAATACTTTCCCTTGATGTCATATGAAAGTTATGAATCTCCTAGGTTTAGAAAAGCCTTGGCTAGAGGCGTTTGATAAAATATTTGAGTTGGCGTTTTATCAAAAATGAAAGGTTGTGATTTTGAATCCTCTAATTCTCAAACTCGTTTTGAGTGTTCCCAATGAAGCATATATCATATTCATAGTATTGAAAGAACCACATTTTTCAGGTAAGGGGAAAGCCAAATTTCAAAAACCGACCCGATCCATAACAGTCCCTGGCGCGCTGCCTGCGCATCGAAGCGCCCGCAGCGCATCAGGTGCAACTATGGATCGTTTAGGTTTTTTGGCTAACGTTTGTGATTTTATGTGTTGTGAAGGTTTATTTTTCATCATTAAAACAAACAGAGACCCAAGCAATATTGTCCCAACATCTATCATTACTTTAATATCTTATATATTGCTTACTTGTTTATAAACACTTGTATGCAAACTTGACTATTAAGTTACTTAAGCTTAAAAGAAGTCGTAAAGAACGTATTCAAACACCCCTCCCCGTCTACGGTTCTACATAGTTAGCTACATTTTAAGTAACTATCATTCTTTTATATGAAGTGTCAAACCATATCTCTATCTCACATACATTATTCTATACACATACATTATTCTATACACTCGTTAGATTTTCAGACTCATCCGATGTACGAGATAGTTCAATGACAGAAACGATTATTTAATGAACGATATTTCTTCTTATATCAGTATAAAGCATCAAACACAAAATAAATAATAATATCATTTCCGATTGCTTAATATATAAACAATAAAATGTATCATAACACTTTATTGTTAAAGCTAACCAACTTGTCCTGTAATCAACATCAAATCAAACAAATTAAAATATAGAATGAAAATGATATTTTAAAAAGTAATTTTCATGTTGATTAATTCATACATTATATAATTATAATCACATTATGAATATTGATATTAAGTATGGTTGCAACTTGTAAGTTAAAATCTTTTAAAAGTATTACACCTCCTACACGGTTTTATATAATTAATGAAAACGTTTTAAATGTTTAAAAAATTATATATTTATATACGTATTAATTATAACAAAAAGACGAACATAACAAATATAATTTTGTATATTAAAAGTACGCATTTTTTACATGCTTATGTTGATCGTTATTATATTTTAGATATAATCAGCATTTAAAGTTTAATATTTAAAAGGTGTAAAAAAAGTTATGAAATATTTTAAAACGATAAATAAAAAAATTATTTATAGAATTATGTTCACATACAATCTAACTATTATTTTCACATATTCCACCTTAGCATGTCACATTATCATTTCTTGCCACATGGCGTCATTATCCTAGTCGCATTCGACAAAACTTATAATCCACACTATACAGGGATATGTTTGGCGCGGAGTGGTGTGGAGTTTTTTCGGACGGTGAGCAATGAACATTTTGATTTTTAGTTGTTGTTTGACAAAAGAGTGGTGAGTTGTAGTTATTTTTTAGGAAGACTAATTCTCCAATGCTCAATGAAGTAGCCTTTAGGAGCATTGAGCATGTAAGAGTTGTTTTACACATTATGATTACACTTGCAGCTACTTTACCAAACGTTTTTTAAGAAAAAACATGATACTGCTCACAACTATTACTCACTACTACTCACTGCTAATGCTATTTTTGCCAAACACGACCTAGGTTTAGATAGTTAGGTGTAGTTTGGTGTCGTGGGATGGTGCCATGAAAAAAGTGATACTACCTCAGCACTTTTTGCCGTGGCACCAGCTTTGCCCATCACACCAAAACACCCCTCCTTGGCGATGGCACTAGTTTTCTCGTGTCATCATGCTTTTTTTTCTTCATTAATTTAAATAACACAAAACATTACATTTAAACCAAATTTTATATACTTTAGCAAATAATGTAACAAGTCAAACATAAGGACTGACAATATAAAGCCACTAAACAGAAGGACTAAACTTGTAAAGACCAAACTAAGAAAGACTAGTTACTAAGGACTAAACTTGTAAAGACCAAACTATTAAAGACTAGTTAAAGTGAAAAAAAAATATAAAAAAGATAATGGTCTCTTCTTCTTCCTTTAGTACCTGCGGCATAAACGAAAAAACATATATAAACCACAAACAAAAACAATAAATAATAAAAATAACATTTTGCATGAGCTGGTGGCTACGACGCCACAGCCCAACAGCCGAGCTCTGGTGTGGTTCCTCGCGACATCGACTCGCACCTTCGCTGATAGATTGAGCCATCGGCCACCGTACCTGCTCTCTTAGAAAAGTATAATTTGTGAAACGAATATAAAGAAAAATAAAAATTGTTCAAAATAAAAGAATAAGATGCTACGTCTATTTCATAGAGTTTTCACATCTATATGCACAGGTTATCAACCGACCCATGCAATGAAACAAGAAACTTCATAGACCCCAAAACTTTGTACACATGAGACGTTTTATTTTTGTGTGCATTTGTTGTTGGTTGTTGTAAAACGTAACAACGAAACCCGAATTGTATTCAATTCATTTACGGGACATTTTCTTTTCATCAAAACTTAAAACAGAATAATAAGCTTGTGATTCGTAGATTATTTTCAGTTTAAATTGCATTTTCGAGTTTTGGATAATTGGATTAATAGTGGAACACTAGGATTACTTTATACGCAACATCATATGTTTTTTCTTGGCATACACTAATGCAAAGTGGCCAATGTTAACATTGTATCCTCATGTTAATTTAGGTTCGTGTTCAAATGACATAAATATAAGGTATTGTTAGGGGTGTGGTTAGTGTCATTCCAATAGTCACTTTTATTCACTTTCTAAACAGAAAGACGGTTTTTTTATTGTTTTATGCTCTGTACTTTTTGTCTGTAATTTTTTTTTAACTTATCAAACTTTATATTTTCTGTTTCGTATTTTAAGTTCTGTATTTTTATAATAAAAACAAAACTATAAAAATAAAAAAATAAAAAAACTAAAAAAAATTATAAAAAAAGGTGGCAAATATCCCGTCTGGCGTTTTTTTAAATATATATAGAATATTTTCAGTTATATATCAACTAATATGATAATTAGAAAGATTAGCAAAACTATCCATATCCTTTAACAATACTCATAGTAAAATACTAAAATTGATCGTCAAATAGAAGAAGCTTCTTCAGAAATGAAAGGTTCACGGAACATCCTAATTGGCTCTTATGCTATCCTTGACTAACCCTTTGACCACCTATGAACAGTACGTATAACTTTGTACAAAGTGATAAACTCAATTAAATCCACGGTCGAGAGACATATAAAGTGGATGGCAGGCTCGTATTTAAATCAGTGTGAAAATTGGAATGCATGTGAGACGAGCTAACGGGCAAAAAACTACTGGGTGAAAGCAATATTTCAACGACTTGGAGGTATGACAAACTGCCTTTGGTGTTAGAAATTGTGTGAAGGTTGTGATAATAATCTTTGACATCTTTTTAAATTGTGTATGTTTATTTTCTTAATAAAGGATTTTGGCCATTTATGTATCACGAAATCATTGTTCAGATATTTCAAGAATAACACTTAGTATCTAAGCAAGAAAACTAAAACAAAGAGGAATTGTGTGAATTTTCGTATGTTCAAATGAGACAATGAATCTATTAATAAATTGATTCTTTGAAGTTACAACTTACAAGTTGGTTAAAAACGGTTGGTTTCCAACAGTTATGACTGTTTGTTAACAGTTATATCGGTTGGGATTTGGTGGGAAAAACAGGTACCATATCTAGAGCACCAAATATAACAAGGGGTGTTACACTTTAACCCCGCAAGTGGGACTGCCCCTTGACCCTGAGCTTTCATTAAAAAAAAGATACAAAATGTAGAAGATACCTTTTTTTGGGATGAAACCTGGTTAGGGGGGAATCGTTGAAATACCAATTTCCTAGATTTTATGCTTTGGAGGAGTGCAAGCTTATCACGGTGACTGAAAAGATGAGACATGATTTCTTACCGTCGTCCCCCAAAAGGTGGGAATGAAGATGATCAACAAAGTCTTTGTTAGGATTTAGAAAATTCAGTAGTTAAAGAGTCGGTCACCTCAAGTATATGTATTCGTTAGAAAGCTCGTAGTCGTAGTCATTTAGTGTTAGTAAGTAATTTGTTAAGTAACACAGTGAGGACGGACGGGTCTTTACCCACTGTATGCCTGATCCACAGCCTGTAGGAGGCGTGTCTTTTATGAACCTATAAATACCCTTTGCCTAGCAAGGCAAAGGGTTGGAGCTTTCATAATTCATTTTTCTTTGTCTCATTAAAGTTCCCAACTCTCTTCCACTTTCTCTCTCTAAAACTACATACCATTCGACCCATATTGTGCTTGTTTGTGTGATTGTGAAAACCATTATGTGACAATTGGTATCAAGAGCCATGGTTTGATCATCTATCTTTCATGTTCTTGGATTTCTAGGGGTTTTTATAGGTTTTTGGATTTGAATGAGTTTTGAGTAGTTTTCATCATTTGAATCATTTTTAGTGTTAAAGTTTGAATTTTGATAGTACTTTTGTTAGGACCTTTTTTATCAATCCATTTCACACAATATAACTAGAAAGATGAAGCAAAGATGTGGTGGTACAAGAGATGTATGTGAATGTTTTAGAGAGAAAAGGAAGAGAAGATGAAACTATATTTCATATGAAAACACACACACACACACTCAAGCACACACCTCAAATGACACATTTGAGGTGTATTTATACTAATTATTCTACATGCCCTAATGGGCTTTGGGATGGGCTTGGATTGGGTTGGATTGGATTACATGAGATACAAGGCTAGCTTAACATAACAATTAGCCATTTAGCTTAGCCCAATCCACGAGCCCGATGACTATTCTATCACGATATCTAACACACGTTACAAAGTTCCTAACCGTGAATGACCATCACTTCTAATAAAAATGTTACGGCTAACAATCTCCCCCTAAGGGGTGGTCATTCAAAAGATGCTCCACTTGAATAGGTCTTTACTTTTCTTTGAGCTTGAACTTTGTGTATAGATATAGCATAGTCTTGATTTTCGTTCCTTCATGCTTTGTGATCAGATAATGTGGTATTCTGCCGTTGTCAACTTCATTGGTTAGGTGTCTCCACGTCATTCTCCACCATGCTCACACTTCTATTTGTCTTTTGGTTACCAATGATGTAGTTCTCGAGTCTTTAAACTTTGTAGATTATTTGACATTGACGAAGAATCATCTTTAACTTTGTGTTGCCTTTGATTTTGATGAGAACTTTTCATATGTTGTTGGTATGAGCATGTGGAAAATCTGCACGATCTCTTCCTCCCGCAAGCATCCATAAGAACAAAACATAAAAACATGGGTTAGAAGTAATCCAGCGCTTACAAGTTTGAACTTCGAGTGTGTTAACAGCATAGAGTGAAAACCCGTCTCTAATTCTCACAAAGGCCGTTCCTGAACTAGAGTCCCACAAGTGAGATAACGCGATGTACCAAAGTACACCTACAGTTCAGATGAGTCGCTGAGGTACACCGAAGCATCACCTCACGACTGTAGACCGTTTGAGACATACTAAGCGTAATCCACGAGGAGTTACCGAAGTGACCTGCTGTCAGGGCTGCTTGATGTTGACCCTGGCAGGAGTTTCCATTCAATCACTGAAGATCACAAATGTGAATCTTCTCATAAATGTTTTGTCAGATTGCTAAGATCTGCGTAGGACTCTAGAATATATCACTTGCGTTCTTATGATGAATCTCGTGTCTCTAGACTCAATAGTGCATTTTGGTTTTCCTGAGCGGAGACTAGGGAGAGGGTCTCCTTCTTCAATACCAACCAACTCTAAGAGAAGGTCAATAGATTATGTAGGGTTCCCAGTGAGAATGAAACAAATCCTTTTAAGAGGAATTGAGTGGCTAGAAGGTTTAGTGCAGCGCATCACTGGGTCCATGACGTCTTTGTCTTCAATACCAGTGTCATCTAGTGACAAACAGATGCAGATGAATTGAACCCGGTTTCTGCCCTAAGGTTGATTATGGAGGGCTATTTCTTTTCACCCTTTCTTTTCTTTTTAATTCTTCAACCCCTTCTTTCTCCTTTCTCACATTACTCCTTTTTTCAATCATACCTAAGGACTTCTAATACTAACTATTTGTGATGTCCTTGGGTAGATCCCTCCGGCTCTGGCGGATCATAGGACGGATTTTCCTATCCTTAGTCACCTTATAACTCCATGACTGTCCCATGTTGCCATAAAACCATTTTTCTTGAAAATCTCTCAAAGTGTTTATGATTTAAAACATGTTTGGAACACTCTGAGAGTTTTATATTTTCAGACACACTCCCCCTTCACATGTGCTTATAAGTTTTGACAGAAATCTGCACATAGAGGGTAGAGTTCGCACTTTTTGAATTGATCGGCTCATGATAGACAATTCCTCACGAGACACGGTTACGTTGCTTAGTTAAAGAGTTCCATTGTCAGTTTTTAGGTGACAGCTAGCTCTAATAACTACCTTGAAGTTGTAAACACTCCTTGAAAAGGAGGTTAGACCCATGTAAGTTCATGTCTATCACGAGTTTCTCGAAATGGTACGTTGATTACTCGTTAATTCATTGGTTCCGACTGAGTCGAGCTCTTTTGAGATTCAGACACCGATCATTAAACATTTTTGATCACATTTTAATCACGTTTCTCCCCCTCAAAAATAGCATATCTATGATGTTTTTGAAACAAAATGATTAAAAGATATGTTTTTCGGAAAGCATTTGGAGAGAAACAGATTTATCATGAATTTTGGAACAATTTTGGTTTTATACTCCCCCTTAACGAAAGCATATTTTTCATACAGAAAATTTAGAATCAATTAAGGGTGTAGAGGGAGTTATCTTGGTACCAAATGTGAGAGATTTTGACAAATCTTTTTGAAAAATTTCGAATCAATGGTACGCAAGATGATGAAGATTTTTAAAATCTTTTGAAGATATTAGAGAAGAAGTATCTTCATTTGTTTTAGGATAAGTGCTCGATATTTATGAAAATCGATTTTACGCAGAACTTTCCTTTCGTTAAAGATCGGGTTACAGTCTGAAGTAACTGTAAGCCATTATGTTTTTAGGAATAGTGCTTGAAAAATATTTAAATCCTCTGATTTGGATAAGCACTTTCCTTTCTTTGAAGCGCGGGTCCTGAACTGGTGTGTTCAGAAGCCATTAATTTGAAGTACGGGTTTCGCACTGAAATATACGAAAGCCATTATGTAAGAAATTTTTAGAAGCGACATGTTTTAGAAAGCATTAAAAGAACTCTCGCTCAAGCATCTGTACATGTCCGTATCATTGTTGAATGACATTTCTAGAAACGTACAGAATATCGATTATACGAGAGACATGCCGTGAGAAGAATATTTTTGGATTTTTGATTTTATATTATTTTTGTATTTTTTGAAAGATTTTATATTTTTGTATTTTGATTTTGTGATGGTTTTTCAAAATTTGTATTTTGTTTTTGATTTTATAAAAGAAATGGAAAATCAAAGATAGACGATAGAAAGAATGAAGAGGAAGAGTTTACAGAATTGGAATCCGCTGATGAGCTGGGTTCAGAGATATTTGATTCACCTGCAACCAAAGAAGAAGAGATTTCACAAATAACAGTGTTAGAAGTATTTGATTCCTCACTCTGAGGGTGTTCACTGGGAACAGTTATAATGGTTTCTACTTCCTGATTGGCACTATTATCTGTGTTGGTGCAAGTATCAAAAATCTTTCCTGTGGGAATCCATCTAAGCCCAACTTGGTTGAAAACTTTTCCCGTGGGTTTCCACCTAAGGTAAGATCTAGGAGTTTTTTCCTTATCAGATGCAACGGAAGACTCATTTTTAGAAAAACTACGTCCTGAAGAGATCCACCTATTAGGTCTCCTTTCCATGTTCATTTTGTCAACGGGTTTGTTTCTGTATGGTGTCTTAGTGGATTGTACCTTGGCATCACATTTTTGACATGTAGGACAGACATTCTTGTCAACATTCTTGTTTAGAACAGTTACCTTAACATTGTCACTACAATCATTTGGCAAATGATTCTTGTTCGAAAAAGACTTAGGATTTCTAGTGTTGTTTTCTACATGCATAGCATTCTGCTTCCCATAACTACTCTTAGATGCAATCCAATCCCTAGTCTTGTGTTGAGTGATCCTAGGTAAAGGTTTACTACTACTAGCATTGCCTTGAAATCTTGTAGAATTCATCACCTTAGATGTTGCACCTAGAATTCCGTCTTTTTGAGTCTGTGCCTTTTTCCTAGCTTCTTCTAGATAGTGATTTTGGACTATGTCGTTAGAACCGAAAGATGCTTTAACTGGATGTTTGGTCACATTCCTTGTACTATTCCTAGAAATGCCAGGTGTAATCACTTTTGTTTTTTCAACAACTGCTTTTTCTTTTTCAAAACCTTTGATAATTCTCTTTTTAATAGGCAAGGACTGTGGAGTGACTGTTTTTGACAAATCATATTTCTCATTGACTTTTGGAGGAGGCTGAGAGATAGACATTTTTGGTTTGAAAACCGGTTTGGGAACATTTGCCTTCTCCTCAGTCAATGGTTTTCCAATCTTAGTATCCACAGCCTTTCCTTTTTGACTTCCCAGCTGAGCTCTCAAAAGATCATTTTGCTCTTTCATGTCCTTGTAGGCACGCTCATACGACAGTTTGTCATACTTGCATTCCTCGGTTTTTCGATTAAGTTGTTTAAAATAGGACACGTTTTCTTTTTCAAGTTTTTCATGAGCTTTTTCATATTTTGAAACAATTGCGGAGGTCTCAGACTGGAGTCTTTCATGATCTTCAACAGAATATGCTTGTAAAATAATGGACATGATATCAGTAGTCATAACATCTTCGAAGAGAGAATCATTCAAATTTTCCAAAAGTTTGATGTGTTCAAAGCATTCATTAGCTTTCTTTACCAGGGATTTATGGTCCTTGACAAAGTCACCTGTTTCTTTCAAAAACGCTTGTTCGAAATGAATTACCCTCGAATTGATGTTATTAAGCGGAGGGGCAATTTCAGTTTCAAAAAACTTTTTCGTTTCGTCATCATGACGAGTAAACCAGATATTAGTAGTAATATGAGTTTTAGTTTTGACAGTCTCTTGAAGTCTCCCAATTCTAGTTTTAACATCTTCTAAAATGCTTCTGGCATCACTTGTGTTAAAAGGATTGTTTGAAGACATTTGTTCGATTTTCGAAAGAGATTTTGAGACAACTACAGGAGTTGAGACTGGTTTTGAAACTGGTTTGGAAACTGGTGTTGACACTTTGTTTGAAACACTTGGTGTAATGGAAAACTTTGATTGTTCTTTTTGAGAAACAAAAGAAATACCATTAATTTTGTCCCATTTGTTATAATCAATTGGTTTGATTTCCGGAGGATTTTGTTTCATTTTTTATCTACTCTCCTCAGATAGTTCTAACGTTTCAAGAGAATCATGAACAATTATGGGTTCATGCAAAGCTTTTCCATTGTTCAAAACATTATGTTCTTTCTGAGCTTTCTTGAGGAAACAAGGAGGAGTGTTACCAAGAGCCATTTTTTGTGTTGTATGAAAATACGGATTTGTTTGATTAATCAGCATATTTTTTGATTTGGCTGAATGACCCGTTGTAACAAGCAAATTTTCCAATTTTTTGATTTTTTCATCTTTATCAAGAATTTCATCAAGAAGAGAATCTTCTCGTTTTGAAAAGTCTGAAATCAACTGTTTCTTCTCTTTTTCAAGATCAGAGTAAGTTGCTTTTTGTTTAGAAAGTTGGTTTTTAAGTTCAGAAATTTCCACATTTAAAGATTTTATATTCAAGTTTAGATTAACATCAAGCGTGTTATACTTGATTTGCAATTGATTTCCTCTTAAAACGGAATCTCGATAACCAATTTCAAATTCTGACTCTTTGTTTTTGTGAAATTCAAAAGCTTTTGCGTTCTCCTTGTAACTCTCAAGCTCAGCGGTCAATTTAGCATTCGCGGCCTTAACTTCGCGATTGACCGTTTTAACTTTCTCAATCTCAATACCACAATTATTAATTAATGTTTCAAATAAAGCACATGTTTCCTCATCATTAGCACCATTCTGTTCAACTGGACCTCCATTAGGATCCATATATGGAGTTTCAGAGTTAACATTGCTATTAACTTTCTCCCCCACATATGTGTCATAATAAGGTTCAGGCGACACAGAATGTGGCTTCTCATGTGTAAAAGGATTAGCAACATTACTATAATTTGATACCTCATTGAGTGGATCTATGTCATAGACGGGAGTTGTGTCAAAAGTACTGCATGATGTCGTGTCCTGCTGAATGACTGTATGACTGGAGTTTGCATTATCGTTTGCTTTATCGCCCTGGAGTCCTAGATTCATGAATTCGTATTCCTCATCATCAACTCAATTCCCACTCTTCTTTTTGTGATAACATCAACATGTACTTGAGCCTTTCAAGCTTCGTCATTGGTTTGACACTGCATTCTGAATCAAAATAACCTGAATCTTTGCTGTGATCGTCAGAGGTAGCATTCTGAACCAAAGTCATAAAACAGTTATTCCCATTTTGATATCCCATATTTTCTGTTAGGTTCCCAAATATGCAACACAAGTAACAATAGAAGAGATAAGATGAAGAAGAGAGGCGGATGAACAATAACCAAACACACACACACGATATACTAAGATGGTTACGCGTAGAGTATGAAGTGAAAGATAAATTGAACAACCAACCCTCAAGTGAGGGTTATTACAAGGTATTTATAGGAGGGAAGCTAGGGCAACACTCCTAGTTCCCATCCTTTTCCTTATTGGACTAGGCCTAGGCTTATGGGCCTTCTACATAAGCCTAAGGCTAATTACTAACATAAAGGCCATATTAAGCTAACTATTACATATAAATTACTAACACTTGAATTAAGGTTTAGGAGTGATTCCAACAATCTCCCCCTCAAGTGTTGGTGATGAATACAAATGGTGAAAGTGCTGATGTAATAGTAGTTTTGCGTCTTCGACATTCTTCTTTCTTGTGAGAAGAATTGCCTTGATTTGAACAATCTCCCCAAAGATGTAGATAAATTGTTTTCTTTAAACAGTTCCGCTTTGACGTCATCTTAATCTTTGTTCTTTGATCATTGTTCTTTGTGATGGTAGTGAGAGTATGTTGTTGTTGTCCGTGCATCAAGTGCGCCTCAGTGTCCTGCTTCAGCGCTCCCAGTGTCTCTACGTCATTCTTCAACATGCTCACACGCGCTCTTTGACGTTGGATTTCAGATCGATGAAGTTCTTTAAGTCTTTAACTTTGTAGTTTCTTTGGTTTTACGAAGAATCAATCTGGCTTTTGTGTTGCATTTAGTTAGAACTTCCATTAGTGATGATGTTGGCATGAGCATGTGAAGATTCACAGACGCGATCAATCCGCCTCAGAGCTTCCATAAGAAGTAAACATAAGACAGGTTAGTAATAAGCGGATTCCGGCACTTACAAGTTCGAACTTCGAGAGTGTTAACAGCATAGTGTGAAAACACAACTCTAATTCTCACAAAGGCCGCTCCTGAACCGGAGTCCCACAAGTGAGATAACGCGATGTACCAAAGTACATCTACGGTTCAGATGAGTCGTTGAGGTACCCGAAGCATCACCTCACGACTGTAGACCGTTTGAGACACACTAAGCGTAATCCACGGGAGTTTCCGAGTGACCCTGCCTGTCAGGGCCTCGATGTTGACCCTGCGGGAGTTTCCATTCAATCACTGAGGATCACAGATGTGAACCTCTCATAAATGTTCTCGACAGATTGCAAAGATCTGTGAAGGACTCGATAATGTACCACTGAAGTTCTTATTGTTGAACATCAAGTGATGAAGTGTCAAGTGTACCTAAGAGATCTTTTAATGAATCTCGTGGCTCTAGACTCAATAGTGCGTTTTGGTTTTTCCTGAGCGGAGACTAGGGAGAGGGTCTCCTTCTTCAATACCAGCAATCTCTAAGAGAAAGCCGATAGTTTACGTAGGGTTCCCTGTGAGAATGAAACAAGCTTCTGCTGAGAGAAACTTGAGTGGATATGAAGGTTTAGTGCATGCGTCACTGGGTCCATGACGACTTTTAATCTTCAATACCGGCGTCATCAAGTGACAACCAGTAGCATATGAATTGAACCCGGTATCTGCCCTAGGTTGAATAATTTGGAGGGCTGTTTCTTTTCACCCTTTTCTTTGCATTTCTTTTTAATTCTTCAACTCCTTCTTTCTCTGATTCTCATTTTCTCCTTTTTACAATCATACCTAAGGACTTCTAGTTCTAACTATTGGTAGTGTCCTTTGGTAGATCCCTCCGGTTCTGGCGGATCATAGGACGGTTATTCCTAACCTTAATCTCCTTATAACTCCATTGCCATAAAACCATTTTCAAGAAAATCTCTCGTAGTGTTTGTGAATGAAAAACATTTTGTACCACTGTGAGAGTTTTATCTTTTAGCATAAATACTCCCCCTCAACATGTGCTTAAGAGTATTGACAGAAATCTGCACAGTGAGGAAAGAGCGCGCACTTTTGAATTGATCGACTCAAGATAGACAATTCCTTGCGAGACACGATTACGTTGTATAGTTAAAGAGATACATTGTCAGCTTTTAGGTGACAACTAGCTCTAATAACTATCTTGAAGGTGTGGACAAACCTCGAAAGGTTGTCAAACCCGTCAAAGATCATGTCTACCAGGAGTTTCTCGAATGGTACATTCTACTCGGACAAGTCCTTTGCGAGACACGTTTACATCACTAGCGAACTAGCTTGAAATTATTACCCGTCCAGGACAAGTCTTTTCGAGTTACTAACAGTTAAGATCTCGTCAATTCGTTGGTGATTCGTCTGAAGTTCAAGGGTATGTGTGTATGGATAAAACCACAATATCGATATCAAAAATAACCACAATAAATGATTTAAAATCCCTTTAGGAAAAAGGATAATGAATCAAAACCCGTGAGTGATAGTGATACGGATTAGGAAATCCGAGTCGTTTCCCAACGAGGTGTGAATGGGCAACGTCGTTATAGGTTCGTTATTAAAATGCTCGATGTTTTGGATTTTTGATTATTTTAAAACTACGGGGGATGGGAAAGCAATTACGGGAATATAAGCTACGGGGAATCCTAAGTTACGCAATTGAAACGTGAATTAAATGCAACTACGTTTATTCTAAGTCCTAAAAATGCCTAAAATTACTTTTACTCTAGAAATACAATGTGAAAACTATTTTAGAATTAAAACTATATTTTAGGATTTTTCTGGATTTTATTAAAATTAAAACTAGTTTTTTAACTTTTAAATCTAAGTTAAAATACTAAAAATTATGAAAATCAAAGGGAAAAATATGAAACTATTTTTATAAAATCTAAAATATCCTAAGGGAATTTTCAAAACTATTTTTTTATTTCTCTGATTATTTTTCTTTTTTCTATGAATTTAAAACTATTTAAATCTAATTAATTGGCTAAAAATTACCAAATAAGCTAGGAAAAATCTAGAAAAATTATTTTTTTGCTTTTTGTATTTATCTTAATCTGTGAAAATTGAAAAATTATTTTTTGGAACTTTTTCTGAATTAATTGCAATAAAAGCTATTTAAAAATGATTAAAAACTGTTTTAAATAGAGAAAAATAGCAAACAGTGACTAAAAATTATGAAAAATTCAGGAAAATTCTAAAATATTATTCTAAAGCTATGAAAAATATAAAAACATGGGCTTATGTGGGGGGATTTTAAGCTGCAGTGCAATAAGAACCTTAAATAAGCTACTAAATTAAGCAAAAAGCTCCTAAACTGAATTTTAGCTAAAGGCAGCTTAAAGAAACCTTAAAGTAACAGTTTTAGAACTATGGGAGCATGCAATGAACTAAGGAACAAGGGAGGATTAAGCTTCTACAAAAATAACTAGATTAATAAGCTAATAAGCTATAAGGAGCATACAAATAAGCTATGGGGAGGGGGAGTCCTATTAAGTTACCTATCCTAAGTTATCTAGGAGTGACTTAAGCTATACTAACAGTTTAATACGCCCTAGGAACTTATTTTGAATTCTGCAATGCCAACAGTTAAGGTTGAAGAGGGGGTGACTTTGAGCTTATTTATAAGCTAGCAAACAAGCTCAAATTTCCAACAAGAGCTGAAGCAGACCTAGACCAGGTGCCAAAGAATGCAAAAAAACAAGTTTCATCACTTTTGAAGCCAAAATAAAGGATTAAACAGATCTGATATAAAGGGACTTGGGACTGGACTCAGTGTATGCTGATACAAAACTGTGACAGAGGACAGTTTTTAAAACTGATTCAGAGCTTATAAAAGCTTTTGGGATTTTGTAAAAACTGACAAGAAGCTCAATAATAGCACTAGAATCTATAGAAAACTACTTTTTTTTGGATTTTTGAGTAAATTAAGACCATGAAAACTGATTGGGAAAATGACCTTTTGACTGTTTTGACAAAGGTTTCTTTGACAATCACCAAATTAACCAAACTGACCCAAAGGCTTTTAAAACAATTTGACACTGACTGAAGACTTAAAGACAGACTAAATAGGACCAAATGACCTCAAAAACAACAATGAAAAAGGGTTTACACTACTCACTGCCATATAACTGTTTTTACTAAACCTATAGACTCAAACTTAGAAATGAGACTTGTACCACTTGAAACTAGAAAGAGATGGTCAGAACAACTTAATTACTGCAAATGAAACCTAATGAGAGCTTATTCAAACTCAAAAGAATGACCAAGAGTGGTGAACAACCCACAGTGCCAAACACCCCTTTATCAAGGGTGTTTGACAGATTTGGTCTAGAGAAGACCTTTGAGCTTGGATTCTTAAGAGAAAAAGGTGTAGACACTCTTCTTTAAATGAGAAAAAACTGTTTTCATGACTGCATAAGTAGACATAATAAGGAAATAAGCAGTTTGACTTTTTATTGACTTATGGCAAAAACCGATTAAGACTAAATTATAATGAATATGAAAAGCTCATATAAGCTATACAGAGCTTATATGAGCTTATAATAACAAAATCACAAGCTTATTACTCAATGGAACAGTAATGATCAAGATCAAATGAGAAAAGATGAAATACTTGGAAATTTTTTTATTAAAACTGAAAATGAGATTACAATGAAAACTGAGATTACATGTAAACTGAAAACTATTGAAAAAAAATGAAAGACTAATTAAAATGAAAACATAAAGCTAATTTGAAGAGAAAAATAATGCACGCCTTCTATGTGAGCTCAAGGGTCCTTTTTATAGCCTTCAAGAACTTGGGATTCTTCTTGGAAGAGCCTAGAGACTCAATTTCTAGCCACACATCAGCCTCTGATTCACTTCCTCCAATCACAGCTCTTCAATTCACATGGTGAGGTGTATCGGCCAATAGGAGAGCTTCAAATGGCCACATGGGCAGTCTTATCTGACATGTCAGTCTTCTAGAAGATCTTCAGAGATGCTTAGTACGAGGTAATAGGATTAGGTTCATGGTAAATGGTGAAAATGGGGTAAACGGGTAAAAGGCGCGTTTGGTTTTGGGGAAGAAGGGGCTGTTGGGCGCGTTTGGATTTGTTTAATATATTTCAAGAGTGAGTTGACCGGGTCTTTGGGTGTTGACTTGGGTAAATAGCGGGTATACGGGTTGAGTACATAAAACGTGGCCAGGTTGTGTTATTTGGACCGGGTAAGGATTATAAGTTTGGGCCGTGGGCTGGTTTATTGGATTATGGATTAGTATAGTGATCCAAGGCATATTTCAAGGACTAAACTTGCATATGCTGAAATTTGAGGGACCATAAATGTGCATTCTGAAAATCTCTTTCAAGGGTCATTATTGGCAATGTCAAATAATCCAAGGCTGAATTTGCAACTTCTGAAACTTCAGGGGTCAATTTTGCCAATTGCTAAAAGATGAGGGGCTGATCTTGACATATCTTCAAACTTGATTATATCTTCCAAAAATCATCCTCGGAGAATAAAATCTTCATAAATGCACAATTTTGATCTTCTGACTCAGCTTAAGCTCTCTTGATCTCTCGTGCTCGGATTTACGTCTGATTTGGCTTCTTTTTGAGTGTTTTTACATATTCGTACCTGCACAAGCACAAACTCAAGAAAACCACAAATATTAGCAATAAACGGCTCTTTCTTGGTTATTTTGGGTTAGATTTGATAATGAAAAGATATGTGTTTAAGCACATATCAAAATACCCCAGACGAGACCATTGTCGTGTCCCCACGCAATGTAATCAACTCACGCTTCTAAAACCAAGGATTTCAATCTCTTTCTACTAAACCTATGAAGAAGTAGCAAAGATTCCTCAAAAGAGATTAAGAACCCTTAATTCTAAAAACGCCCCGTTTACCTTTTAATTCACAAGTAGATATTATGATTAAGCACATTCCGGTTATGAGTGACGGTTTGTTGAACTTTCATGTCGATCAATAACTCCAACATTTTTCAAACGACACGTTAGGATCACGGAGTAAGAAACACAACACAGCGTGAAGTGACCATACGGATAGAATACATCGTCCCTGATTTTTCACAAGTCCCCAAACTAAGCGTAAAATCGAAATCATTGTTACATATGACTCTAGATGCTAACACTACCCATGGAAGTTACTTGTGTAATTACCTTTTGCTCCCATTTTCCTATTTGCCTCTAGAATTTTTTATTTTTGTGAGACATGAATTTCTTCATAATTCTCGTTTCGATAACTTTTATTCTGATAAAGATATAAAGCTAAGTCGCTAATTAGTTATCCACCTTCCCTCGAAAACCATTGCACACAAGAATGGGGTCCACATCAAGGTCCTAATTTCACACGATTTAGGGAGAATATCCTTTTTACAGCGACCGAGACAACTCATCTACGAGTCCAGAGACAGAAGCTTTATTTAGACATCTCCCGGATCCGAAGTTTGGCTTAACACTATTTCAGCACATTTGCATTTTTGCAATTCAGGCCCTTGGTCTTTTCAACCACTAACTCAACGGGATTACCGCTTAATCAGAAGTCTTATTATGACTTTGGATTTTTCCTCTGCTTTTATAGAAGTCTACGACAACTTTTATAGCTTTGGATTTTTTAATTTTAAAACATTTGGGCTTTATTTCATGTTAATTTTGTGCCAAACTCCAAACCCTACGGCTTTTATAACAATAGAAACAATAGCAGCAAACTATCAGGAATTAGTTGTCTATTACACCGTAACACTGACAGTACCTCGATGTGTACCCAACTCTCATGGGCAAAGATTCTCTAAAGAAGACAAAGAACTAACTATCGCCAAAAACTCAACATCTCTAATTATTATAGACAAATATGGGGTGAAACAATTTTGTGGGAACAAAAGCCATAAGTACCTTCGATGGGCTCTAAAGAGAACCAACTACTCCACGCTTAGCATCTAAACTCATAAGTAACTCTATCATTTCTCGATCTCCGCAAATTTAAAATCCCAAATAATGAGATCCGCGGATGCTTAGCCGATAATTTTTAGATTATCTATGGTTAAGGGAACAAGCTAGGGCTCAACACGCCCGGTCAAGTCAGAATTCCATTCCTACTCTCACCAGCGGAAAGTCAACAAGGTGTCAAAACATATATTAATTTAGCAAATGCTTCGTCTCATGAAATTAAGTCATGCATATTTAAAGTCACTCGGGTAAACTTGCAAATTCTTGGCCTTGTGAGCTAGAATTCGCATTTTATAGCTTCTTGTCTAAGAGACTAGCAAACTTTTCAATCAAAAAGACTTAACAAAAGCTTAAAATTTTTTTTTAAATTTTCTCGGTTATAGCACAATTTTTTCATTTTCTAAGGAAAAACGGGGTTGCGAGAGTACACGACAAAAAACAAGCAAGTGCGGTCAAATCAAATCGAAGATTACCCTACCCCAACTAGAACGAAACATTGTCCTCAATGTTTAAAAGCAAGGGTATCAACGAAAATCTAAAAGCCGTTTATTAAGTATGCTTAAAGATAAACGTTAGTCGATAAGATTTAGGATATCGGATTTCCATCAGCATCGATTATGAAACTCGAGTGGAGAAAATGACAAACTTCGAGCACGAGAGTCTTCATATCGGGAAAATCCTACACAACATCACAAACAACCAAACACGAGAAATCGAAGAGGCAGACCCCTTCGCGTCACTTATTATAAAATAGAAAGAAGATAGAGATAAGCATGGGGTGCCTCCCACGAAGCGCTACTGTTTTTCTTAAACGAGTCGCTAGCCTGACTCGTCCCCGAATTCATTTGTCCTTGGGGAAGAAAATGGTAGAGATACCAGGGTCAAAAACGGTGTCCTCATTCCCGAAAGAATGAGACTGGGTGGGTTGGGAGGGAAAGAAAATGTCGGGCTCAAGCACATAAGGAATGACTCCTCCCAAACTCACATAAGGTATGTGAAAGATCGATCCATCATCCGGCGGTTTTGCGGGCGGACGAAGGGATGAAAGATCGATAAGAGAATACTCCAAAGAAATCGGGAGCTCATGGTATAGAAAGGTGTTACTCAAAGGCTCATCAACGAAGGCATCCAAGAGAGGATCCTTATCTCGAATGACATTTTTAGCATAAAACTCATCAACGCGTATCCCGGGGTTGAAAATCTTGTCTTCAGAGAGGAAAGAGATCAATGTGTCATCTATGTGAAAATCCTCATGAGGAGAGGAGTCACTCTCGGTTAAAAAATAATATTGGACCTCGGGATCAACAAGTTCATCTGTCGACAACTTCACTTCCTTATCTTTCTTCGGAAAAAACGGATCATCGTATTCTTCTTCATCCTCAGAGAAAATCGAGTCGGTAGGAGCAAGTTCATCGGTGAACTCCTCGCTTTCTTCGTAAAAGAGTTGATTTTCAAAATTTTGAGTATATTCAGAATCGAATTCGAACAAGGGATTCGTGAATGACGTTTTGAAAGATTCTGGATCGAAAGATGTCTCAAAAGAAGGTTCCATGATTTCAGAAAAAGGAGTGGGATTGCCACTCAAAGGAAGGTCGATTTTCTTAGAAATTGGAGGTGGTACAAGTGGTGTGCTCTTAGAGCTAGCAGTTTCCACCACTACCGTTGTAGACTCCTTTTCTTGTTTCTTTTTCCGTTCAGCTTGTATTGTCGACATACTCTTGATCGTAAACCTTGAAAGATCAATTCGAGACGTTTTAGGTTCAACTTTCTTCACATCATTCGGATGAGATGGTAAAATGGGATCACCACTTTCTTGAGAAAAATCAATCACACCGATGCTATGAATCGAATGATCATCGGGTGGAGGTTTTGACGTTTTTCGGCATAAAACACTATTTTTCATTTCCTTTTCTGATCGTTAACGTTCCTTGGTAATGATCCACAATGACTTTCATTTGTTCTCAAGAATGGTCTTCCTAAAGTGAGAGGGACTCGGGCGTCAACCTCTATATCAACTACGGCGAAATCCACGGGAAAATGGAATTTATCTACTCGTACCATAACATCGTTGACTACACCAACCGTGTGAGAAATTGTTCGATTAGCTAATTCGATAGTCATACGAGTCGGTATAAGAGTCTTCAATCCAAGCTCATGATATATCGCAAGAGGCATGAGACTTATGCTTGCACCTGAATCGGTTAGGGCATTACATTCCTTAATATCATTTAAGGAGCAAGGAAGGAGAAATTTCCCGGGATCACCAAGCTTCTTGGGAGCTTGGTTCGAGGAAGAATTAGACGGTGTAGGCTCAATTGAAATCTTTGAAATTTGTTCCAATTTCTCTTCATAAATCTTTTCAGCAGCTTTGATCATATCAGTCGTAAGTTTGAACTTGGTTCCGGAAACAACTTTCATTTTGTCGAACCGTGATTGAACAGATTTGCACGGTGTAAGGTTAGAACTCGGCATTATGACAGATATAGAAGGAACTTGGGCAACCAGAGGTTGGACGTATTGGGTTTTTCCATTATCAAGAGGAATTACCGGGTCCTTTGTCACCTCGGTCTCTCGTGCTACACTCCTCACCGGAGAGGAAGTAGTCATCGAGGGCCCATCATCTAGAATGGTTATGGATTTCATTTCTCCCTTTGGGTTTGGAATGGTGTTACTTGGAAGAGAACCGGAACTCGAGGGTTGACTCATTTGGCACAAAACAGCATTCAACATACTCTCAAGTTTATTTTGCGAAGCATCCATCTTGTTGTTCTGAAGTCGAATTTCGTTCCTAAACTCATTGCTCTGTCTAGTTATCGAAGATTGAAACTCGTTTCTCAAACTTGAAATCTGGGTTTTCATGGTTTGGATGGTAGCATTATTGTTCTGAACGTAATTCGAGAATTCATTAGAGGGCAAAGGCGGAGCTTGATAGCTTGAAGCTTGATATCCTTGATTGTAATTGACTCCTTGATTCGGGTATTGATTTGATGGAGCTTTGAATTGGTTCTGAACATTTGGTCCACGAACTTGATTTTGATTAAAACGAGTCTGATTGTTTGATTGAGAAAATCCCGGAGGTACCATTTGATTACTAATACGAGGGTTTGGTTCAACTTGAGAACGGTATTGGTTACCTCCGGTTACGGCATTAGCTTCGAAAGGATTTCCATCGGTGGCGGTACAATTGTAGTAGGCATGCGGGCCACCATTGGTAGTACAAGTCGTTTCCACCGCTTTGACTTGAGCGGGTGGAGAAGAATTAACCTTAGCGGTCTTAATCTTAACCAAAGCCTGAATCATGTCCGTAAGCTTATCAATCTTAGCATCGGTGCTAGACGTATTTTCGTAAGACGAGGACGATGGTGTAACACTCACTCGGGCAGCAACCGATTTGCTACGTGAGGTACGAACTTTAGATTTGTTCTCAATAATCAACAAGGCATCTCTCGTTGATCGGGTCAACAAATTACCACCCGCGGCGGCATTGAGAGAGTCTTGATCAGTCTCATTCAAACCGTTATAGAACGTATCAAGTTGGTGTAATTCCGTAAAACCATGATGGGGACATTGCCTAAGCAAATCTTTGAATCGGTCCCATGCCTCACCAAATGATTCATCAAATCTTTGTGTGAATTTTGTTATTTCATTTTTAAGCTTGTTGTTTTAGACGGTGGGAAGAATTCGTTCACGAATTTTGACACTAAATTCTCCCATGTGGTTATCGATCGGGGGGTAGTTTCTCGAGCCAAATCCGGCAGCCCCTCAGTGAAAACGGGAAGAGTAGAAGCTTGATAGCCTCTTCCGGAACGTTACGGTACTTGATCGTAGACGTGAGCTTGTTGAATCGTCGGATATGAGAGTGAGGATCGTCTCTCTCAAATCCGTAAAATTGGCTTGACGAAACCAAATTTATCAATCTGTGTTTAAGCTCAAAGTTATCGGCAACGATTGTCGGGACGACGATGGCTTCTCCATAACCCTCGGTGGGTGCTTGGAGTTGCTCTAGCATAGATCGGTTGTCCTCCGCCATTTCGACAATGGGCGGAGTCGGATTAGTTCGAATCTCGGGTTCGACTAATGGGGCACGTCTATTTCGCCTCTCGAATTGTAGCGGCTTCACGTATCGGTCTGTAGTTATTAGAACGAGTGCGCATGCACATTCAAAAACCAAGGCAATTAAAGCGAAGCGTTATTCGAAAACACGTGAACTTAACCAATAATCCCAAGTGAATAAATCACCTCTATAAGACAAACGCACAAGCGAGCGGATAAGCTTTTTAGGTCAAGCTTATTAAAACCCAGCTTCTTACAGCCGCAATTTAATGTCAGGCCGTCCTTATACCCACCACGCAGTTTGTTTATCAAATAGAAATAAATTGACTCACAAGCGACACAAAGGCAAGTTTTTGATCTTTAGTTCGGGAACTTATTAATGATAACACCTCCGTTGAGAATGTTATATAATTGATGTATTCTATTTTAGCTCAAAAACAAAGGAGAAAATCTTTTTGTATTTTTAATATGATATATATATACAAAAGAAAAAGAAAAATATTTTTTTACTTTTTGATTTTTATAAAAAATAGTAACTTCACAAAGGAAGGATCTCGAGTCACTAATCGTCAAACCTTTAACGATATTGTCGCGACACAACCTCCCCGGCAGCGGCGCCAAAATTTGATTCGTCTGAAGTTCAGGGGTATGTGTGTATGGATAAAACCACAATATCGATATGAAAAATAACCACAAGAAATGATTTAAAATCCCTTTAGGAAAAAGGATAATGAATCAAAACCCGTGAGTGATAGTGATACGGATTAGGAAATCCGAGTCGTTTCCCAACGAGGTGTGAATGGGCAACGTCGTTATAGGTTCGTTATTAAAATGCTCGATGTTTTGGATTTTTGATTATTTTAAAACTACGGGGGATGGGAAAGCAATTACGGGAATATAAGCTACGGGGAATCCTAAGTTACGCAATTGAAACGTGAATTAAATGCAACTACGTTTATTCTAAGTCCTAAAAATGCCTAAAATTACTTTTACTCTAGAAATACAATGTGAAAACTATTTTAGAATTAAAACTATATTTTAGGATTTTTCTGGATTTTATTAAAATTAAAAACTAATTTTTAACTTTTAAATCTAAGTTAAAATAATAAAAATTATGAAAATCAAAGGGAAAAATATGAAACTATTTTTATAAAATCTAAAATATCCTAAGGGAATTTTCAAAACTATTTTTTTATTTCTCTGATTATTTTTCTATTTTCTATGAATTTAAAACTATTTAAATCTAATTAATTGGCTAAAAATTACCAAATAAGCTAGGAAAAATCTAGAAAAATTATTTTTTTGCTTTTTGTATTTATCTTAATCTGTGAAAATTGAAAAATTATTTTTTGGAACTTTTTCTGAATTAATTGCAATAAAAGCTATTTAAAAATGATTAAAAACTGTTTTAAATAGAGAAAAATAGCAAACAGTGACTAAAAATTATGAAAAACTCAGGAAAATTCTAAAATATTATTCTAAAGCTATGAAAAATATAAAAACATGGGCTTATGTGGGGGGATTTTAAGCTGCAGTGCAATAAGAACCTTAAATAAGCTACTAAATTAAGCAAAAAGCTCCTAAACTGAATTTTAGCTAAAGGCAGCTTAAAGAAACCTTAAAGTAACAGTTTTAGAACTATGGGAGCATGCAATGAACTAAGGAACAAGGGAGGATTAAGCTTCTACAAAAATAACTAGATTAATAAGCTAATAAGCTATAAGGAGCATACAAATAAGCTATGGGGAGGGGGAGTCCTATTAAGCTACCTATCCTATGTTATCTAGGAGTGACTTAAGCTATACTAACAGTTTAATACGCCCTAGGAACTTATTTTGAATTCTGCAATGCCAACAGTTAAGGTTGAAGAGGGGGTGACTTTGAGCTTATTTATAAGCTAGCAAACAAGCTCAAATTTCCAACAAGAGCTGAAGCAGACCTAGACCAGGTGCCAAAGAATGCAAAAACCAAGTTTCACCACTTTTGAAGCCAAAATAAAGAATTAAACATATCTGATATAAAGGGACTTGGGACTGGACTCAGTGTATGCTGATACAAAACTGTGACAGAGGACAGTTTTTAAAACTGATTCAGAGCTTATAAAAGCTTTTGGGATTTTGTAAAAACTGACAAGAAGCTCAATAATAGCACTAGAATCTATAGAAAACTACTTTTTTTTGGATTTTTGAGTAAATTAAGACCATGAAAACTGATTGGGAAAATGACCTTTTGACTGTTTTGACAAAGGTTTCTTTGACAATCACCAAATTAACCAAACTGACCCAAAGGCTTTTAAAACAATTTGACACGATGAAGACTTAAAGACAGACTAAATAGGACCAAATGACCTCAAAACAACAATGAAAAGGGTTTACACTACTCACTGCCATATAAGCTGCTTTTTTACTAAACCTATAGACTCAAACTTAGAAATGAGACTTGTACCACTTGAAACTAGAAAGAGATGGTCAGAACAACTTAATTACTGCAAATGAAACCTAATGAGAGCTTATTCAAACTCAAAAGAATGACCAAGAGTGGTGAACAACCCACAGTGCCAAACACCCCTTTATCAAGGGTGTTTGACAGATTTGGTCTAGAGAAGACCTTTGAGCTTGGATTCTTAAGAGAAAAAGGTGTAGACACTCTTCTTTAAATGAGAAAAAATTGTTTTCATGACTGCATAAGTAGACATAATAAGGAAATAAGCAGTTTGACTTTTTATTGACTTATGGCAAAAACCGATTAAAACTAAATTATAATGAATATGAAAAGCTCATATAAGCTATACAGAGCTTATATGAGCTTATAATAACAAAATCACAAGCTTATTACTCAATGGAACAGTAATGATCAAGATCAAATGAGAAAAGATGAAATACTTGGAAATTTTTTTTATTAAAACTGAAACTGAGATTACAATGAAAACTGAGATTACATGTAAGCTTAAACTATTGAAAACAATGAAAGCCTAATGAAAACGAAAACATAAAGCTAATTTGAAGAGAAAATAATGCACTTTCTATGTGAGCTCAAGGGTCCTTTTTATAGCCTTCAAGAACTTGGGATTCTTCTTGGAATAGCCTAGAGACTCAATTTCAAGCCACACATCACCTCGATTCACTTCCTCCAATCACAACTCTTCAATTCACATGGTGAGGTGTATCGGCCAATAGGAGAGCTTCAAATGGCCACATGGGCGGTCTTATCGACATGTCGGTCTTCTAGAAGATCTTCAGAGATGCTTAGTATGAGGTAATAGGATTAGGTTCATGGTAAAAGGTGAAAATGGGGTAAGCAATTAAAAGCGGCGTTTGGTTTTGGGAAGAAGGGTTGGGCGTTTGGATTTGTTTAATATATTTCAAGAGTGAGTTGACCGGGTCTTTGGGTGTTGACTTGGGTAAATAGCGGGTATACGGGTTGAGTACATAAACGTGGCGGGTTGTGTTATTTGGACCGGGTAAGGATTATAAGTTTGGGCCGTGGGTTGGTTTATTGGATTATGGATTAGTATAGTGATCCAAGGCATATTTCAAGGACTAAACTTGCATATCTGAAATTTGAGGACCATAAATGTGCATTCTGAAAATCTCTTTCAAGGGCCATTCTTGTCATTCTCAAATAATCCAAGGGCTGAATTTGCAACTTCAGAAACTTCAGGGTCAATTTTGCCAATTGCTAAAAGATGAGGGGCTGATCTTGACATATCTTCAAACTTGATTATATCTTCCAAAAATCATCCTCGGAGAATAAAATCTTCATAAATGCACAATTTTGATCTTCCGGCTCAGCTTAAGCTCTCTTGATCTCTCGTGCTCGGATTTACGTCTGATTTGGCTTCTTTTTGAGTGTTTTTACATATCCGTACCTGCACAAGCACAAACTCAAGAAAACCACAAATATTAGCAATAAACGGCTCTTTCTTGGTTATTTTGGGTTAGATTTGATAATGAAAAGATATGTGTTTAAGCACATATCAGTTGGTTAAGTCTATAGCATAAAGATTCATTTGCAGTTACACAGCATATTTCTTATCACATAAATTTTCTCCCCCTAAAAAATGGCATATAAGTGTTATTTTTTAAGAAATGTTGAGAATAAATATGACCATTTTGAGTTTTGTGGGAAGATGAACACTATGAACAATTAGTGAACAAAGTTTTAAAGTCAAATACTCCCCCTCAACAAGTGATATAAATGGTTGAGGTTTTGAAAATCATAAGGGGAAGTACTTGTTCTTTTGAGCAAAACCTTGAAAAGTGAAAGGTTTGATAGGTTTTACTCAAAAGTAAGAAGCTTTCGCTCCTTTTATAAGGATTGTGGCACTAAAGCGTACCACAGGGTCCTTTATTTACAAGAGCGGGTTGTACACTGTAATGTGTGCACAAGCCATTGTCAAATAATCAAACAAACAAAATCACAATCAAGAGAGTACCCAATGATTACAGATGATCGGCTACTTTCTAGGGGACGTTGGAAAGTCAGAATCGGAAAGTTTGGTCATCCTCCCACATAGCTCTCCAACCGTTGCATCTGATCTCGATGAATCAAACATTCATCAATCCTAGTGATAAATCAACGAACATCCTTGCGATCCTTTGAATTCCATCTCTTCGTTTGAATTATGCCCAACTCAATGTCCTTCAATCGATATGCCAATCCATCTCGAACCATCTCCAGGGTGGCGTCATAGAACTTAGTGAATTTCATCGAAAGCCATGAAGCAAGTATGATGATTTTCACTTTGATAGACAAACCCAAACTTTTGTTTAAGAACGATTTTGTACTGAGGTTCTTGATTGATTCCGATGAAGTGTAGAATTTAGATAAGATTCGACCCCGAGGTGGAGAACTTCAATACGCTCTTTGATTTGAAGCGTATGAAAACAAGGAGTGCAGTAATGTACTTGATCTAAATTTCGGTTGAGGTTCTGGTTGGGGCTCAGGAATGTCGTGATCCTCACCACCAGTGTATGTAAAGTGATCAACGGTTTTCTGCATTGGTGGTGTGGTTTCTGAATCCCTTGGTTGATCAGATGGTGGTAGTTGTGTAGCTTGTTGTGTAGTGGTGATAACCTGCTTAACCATTTGTCGAATCATTGGATGGAGTTGCCTTCTTAACAGATTTTGTTGTTGACAGAGGTGTTTCTTATGTTGATGGAGGTGATGATTTGGGTTTGGTGGAAGTTTCAAGAGGTGTTTCAGAAGACTGTTGATTTTTTGTATTGGATTGTCAACTATGAAGTTGTGCGATTCCTTCTTTAACTTTTCCTCTTCACTCTAGCAGCTTCTTGATCTTTTGAATCATTTCCACTTTAGCCATCAAATTATCATCATGCTGACGCTTTCATCCTTATCATGATCGTAATCTCCTTCGTCAGATATTTCCACATCTTCACCATGCTTTTCTACTTGCGGTTGTTTTAGTTGTTGTTGTGGTTGCTTCATTTCAATAGTTGTAGAGACAAGTGACACCGATCCTTACGGGTTGATTAACCGGATCGGATGGGGTAAGAGATGTTTACAATGGATCTTCCATAAGTGGAGGACTACTGCTTGACCCTCCTGCCCAACCGGGTTGATTAACCGGAAAGGTTGAAGCATGGTATTCCATCCTTTTCTGCTTTAATGACTTACGAAATTGTATTTCCTCATTCATTGAATCTTACTCATCATCAGGATGACTTTGTGAGCATGAATTTAAATGGATGTAGCAGAAGGATGTCCCAGCAATTCACAAGATGATTATGAGCATATGAAGTTGTTGAAGATGACACGGAGATTGTTCATGCCAAATGTTTTGTCGTATCCAGCTGGAAATGTGTTTGCCATCGAGAGCTGAGCTGGGGCATTGATGTTTGCTTGAATTGCAGCCATTTTGTGATCTGAAAGACATTAGACAAAAAAACAGACATATGGAAACACAATGTGTTTGTTTTAGTCTGATTTATTATCTAATTCCTTATTTGACGGTAACATGTTTATGTTAGTTACAAGTCCTAAGTCACATTTTTCCAATTGATTGAAGTTGATGTGATAAGTTACGTGAACATGTTAATTTTGAAATTTCAAAGTCCAATTTTTCACTTAACACACAACATGTTAACTTTTGTGAGCTTATCTGAGAAACATCGGTATTTGTGACTTATGCGTAACATTTAACAAGTAACATATGCGTAATAGGCCAAAATGTAGTGAACAGTGGGTTATGAGTAACAAGGATCCTTATGCGTAAGAAAGGAGCTTATGCGTAGGAGTAAGCTAAAGCGTAAGACCAAGCTTATGCGTAAGAGTTTCTTACGCGTAAGACAAGTTCAAAGGCTTTAGACTTACACGTAGGAATAAGCAAAATGTTACGCGTAAAGTTTACTCGTAAGAGTAAAGCTTATGCGTAGCAAGCTTTGTTTACGAATATCTTTCCAAGATACGCGTACTCCACTGTAGACCTCTTATGCGTAACATGTTAAACATAAACATGAAAACTTGATTGCAGTTAATTCCAAACATCTTTTAGATCACAAAACAAGCATAAGAACATATCAGATACACACAGAAAGACTTAGGCGTAAAATTACTCAAACCCTAAACCCTTACTCTATGCGTAAGAGATATAGCCACACAAATCAAACAAGAATATTTATGGAGTGTCCTAGATGTCATATTAGTGCAATGGAATAAGATTTAACACATTTCCACCACAGAATCAGAAGATTCATGGGAGATGAACCCTAAAATCCTAAAACTTAAATTCATACAGTTTAGATGTTTCTGGGCTAATTTAAAGGTTCAAAGCATGCATATAAACTTATTCTAACACTTTCTTGACCACATAAAACATATCACAGAATAGAAAAATCCTAAATGAGCGCAAGAACCCTAGAATTCATATTAATGAAATTTTAGATTCTGGATGGTTTTGGACGATTGAAACAAGTTTAATAGACAACTCAGAAGGTTTTAACATAACTCATTTCAATCCAAACACTTTTATGCATAAACACCCAATTCGTTCGAGTGAACAATTTTCCAAAATCAGTTTTAAAGAGTTTTAACCGTTGGATTTGAAAGATTTTTGAAATCCTTGTTTAGAATCTTGATCAAAACAATTTAAAACTTACAGATTATGAACAGCTTGAACGGATTTAGAAGATTTGATTTGGGCCGTTTGATCTTGGTTAGACAAAACACTTGTAAGGCAATAAACTTAACGATACTCCCCCTCGACTTTTGAAGTAATGAATTTTGAAAAACATTTGAGTCCGAGGAGAGTATATGACAAGAAACGTATCCACCATTTTTTGAAGAAACAACATATTTTTGAAAACATAGAAGTATGATGAGTGTGTAAATACTCATCATTTTTGTACAATATAAACTGCAAAATCATCTGAAAACACTCAGAAACACATCAAAGTGATCAAAATATCACAAATCAGTGTTTTATGTGTTTTAAAAGCAAAAATATCAAAATCAGATGAAAACATATCAAATTTGCAAAAATTGCAGTTTTAGTCCCCCAAGTTTCAAAAGTTGTCAAAAACAGTCCCTGAGCACATAATTTCAAAAGTAAAGTCACCAAAGGTCCTTTTAAAATCAAAAGTTGTCAAATTTAGTCCTTTGGTGAAAAATATCAAAAGTTTGAGAAAATTACAAAAATGGTCCTCAAAGTTTGAAATTTGGCAGAAATGGCCCCTGGAAAATTGCAAAAAGGCAATTTTGGTCCTTATACTTTTTGAGAATGTCACTTATGGTCCCTTGAAACAAGTTTGATGAATTGGCAGCTTAGGCCCCTCAAGTTTCAGATTTTACAACAAAGGACCTTGGATTATTAAACCCTTTAACCTATTTTGGACCACTTGCCTATTCTGGACCCCTGTCAAACTGAATTGTGAACCCCCCTATTATTATTACCACTTGGGTCAAATCTGGTAAAACACCTCAACCCGCCAAAAAAGTCCACCATCTACCTGCTTTCTCTGCAACTCAGAACACCCATCCCCCCTCCTCAATCCCACTCTCCCATGTTCCCTCACCTCCAACTAGCTTCCAAGCTTCATTAATTGCTCCTAACCCTCACTCAACCCCCAATGGGCAGAAAAGAAAATGGCGTCAAAATCTGATTTGAATGGTTGGGATTATTTTCAAGCCATCCAATGGCTAGGATTGATGGGAAAGATTCAGAGGAGAGAGGCAAAGAGTTTGGGTTATAAAAAGAAGGCAAAAGGAAGCAAAAAGGAGTCTTGTAGTTTTTTATTTTTTCTTTCTTATGTCGTTTTTATGTCAAGTTATCATTTCAGTGTTAGAATTGTATTATTTTGTTAAAATGTATTAAACTCAAGTGTTCAAGTGTATTTCAATTAATCTCAAGCATCAGAATCAGTTTGTGATCACAATTCACCATTCATGTCCACTGTTGAAAGTTTCTATGTCAAAGTCTTATTTACAAGCTTTCATTAGCTAAATTTTAAGCTCAAACAGGTTCATGTGAGACTATTACAACTTTTGATAAGCTCACATTTAAGGTTTTAGCAAATTTGAATCTTAGTCAACAAAAGTCAACTGGGTGAGCATAAATGGCATGGACATGGTCAATGGTTGATGCAGGCTTGGAATGAGGTTGAAATGGAAGCTATGGGTTGGAATAAATAGATTAGTGGTTCTTGGTTCATTGGTTTTCAAGCTATAGTTGGTTTGGACATTTGTAAGTCCAATTCAAGTTCTTATACATATTATGCATTTGTAGTTTTTATCTGTTAATTCTTGTCCTATTAGATGTATCTAGGTCTGATAAACTAGGTTTGATCATAATATGGACTTGTCTTGTGTTTGGATTTGTTTTGATTGCATATCGGTGTTTTTAAGGGGTGTTTGGATTAAGCGATGCACTGTCTTAGAGTTACATTCAGTGGTTGATTTTTATTGTTTCATGTTTGTTTAAGTATAAGTATGCTCATTTGAATCTAGGTTTAGGTCTGCAAACACAGAAAG
This sequence comes from Chrysanthemum makinoi, assembly GCA_910596185.1. Classification (NCBI taxonomy): domain Eukaryota; kingdom Viridiplantae; phylum Streptophyta; class Magnoliopsida; order Asterales; family Asteraceae; genus Chrysanthemum; species Chrysanthemum makinoi. The sequence continues at coordinate 11,345,238 of OU343216.1, read as the reverse complement.
TCAAAATTGAACTAAATGCATCTTAGCGCTTCTTGTTGTGGAATTTGGATTTGAAATCTCTGAATTAGTGTTTAAAAGTGTTAAATATAGGTTGCTTTGTGCTTATTACACCTTATTACATCAACATCAATCTTAAAATTGGATCCAAATTCCAGATTAGTCAAAGTTCTTAAGATCTTCAAAAGTCAAAAAGTTAAAAAAGTGGTTTTGGGCTCAGTTAGAAGTATTTTTCATGAGCTCATTGTTTGGACTTATCAAGTGAAACTTGGCAATTTAAAAACTTCATCTGGTCTTGCTACTTATTAGCATTTTTGTAAAATTTTATAATTTTTCTATAAGCTCCAAATTAGCTTGTGAACTTGGACCATTCTCCCCTGCTCACTGTCTCAGCAGTCACTGAGATTTTTCTCAGTTTTTGTGCAAGGTGCACAGAGCTCATAAGAGCTCATCATAGCTTGATTTTTGGTACAAATACTCTCAACCAGGTCTATAACAGGTTCCAATTGGTATTTTTCAGTTTTAGCTTGTATTGAAGCTTGTGCATTAGCTCAAACTTGGTACCCCTTCTTGTTTTTAAGCAAAATCTCAAAACATCAAATCTTTGCAATTGGGAATTCAGAGGTTATAGCTAGTTGTTACTTGTTGCTTTTAAGTTCCTTTAGCATATCAAGCTTTAGTTTAAGTGTGGTGGTCATTAGGTAGCTTTTGGCTTATTGGAAGTGCTTATTTTAAGCTCATTCCACATCAGTTCTTAAATCCTCCAAACAAGCTCCTGTTTTTCCATTTTTCATAGCTTCCTAATATTATTTTAAGCATTTTCTGAAATTTTCAGATTTTTCCTAGCTTGTTTGGTATTTTTCTGCATTTTATCTAGTTTTTAAGCATATTTAAATAGCTTTTAATAGAAAAAATTCAGAAAAGGTCCAAAAAAATAACTTTTCATTTTTATTAAGTTTAGATAAATATAATTAGTGAAAAAAGTAATTTTCCAGATTTTTCATAGTTTATTTGTTAATTTTTAGTAATTTAATTAGTTTTTAATAGTTTAAAATTCATAAAAATAGAAAAATAATCAGAAAAATACAAAAATAGTTTTGAAAATTCTAGTTTGATATTTTAGATTTTTCTAAGTCTTAATTTTATTTTTCTAGCTTTATTTCCTAATTTCTTGTATTTTAGGTAATTATTTAATAGTTAAAAATAGTTTTTAATTAATAATAATTAGATAATTAGTTGTAAAATTAATTTTCTTTTTCTAATAATTTTTCTTTTATCATTAGGTTTATAAAAATATCATTTTCATATTTTTAGGGTTAATATTATGTAAGTTTCACGTTTTTGTTTTATGCGTCAGCGTAGTTTTAATTAAGTTTTATTAAAACAAAAAGAACAAAAACATCATTTTAATAATAGTGATAGCGTTTATTTAATAGATTTTATCTTTTTAGACTTTCTTTAATTTGCATTTAAGCCGTTGTTGTTTGTTGGCTATTTCTGTAGTTATAATCATAAATCAAATCTCTGTATCCATTCAAATCTTCTCGATCACTAAACGTTGGACTATTCTCGCTTGCGGCTCGTTGGGACTTAACGACCGGGAAACACTATACTCCCACGATCTTCATTGCATCGTTGCTTAAGCTGTTTTAAGTTTCTTACGTTGGCCATTCACAAGTGGAATTAGACTGCGTGAAAACTTGACTGGATGCAGCGCATCAAATTTTTGGCGCCGCTAGCGGTGTTGTGCTAATTGTCCTACGTTTAGCAGATTAGTTGTTTGAATCCTCACTCTTTGTTTATATCATCCATCATTCATATCTATATATATCCATATTTTTATTTAAAAAAATCATCAAAAACCAAAAACAAGCAAAAGCGTTATAAAACACAAAAATATTTTTCTTTTGTTTCTATATATGTATCAAATAATAAAAATACAAAAGATTCGTCGTTTTCTTTAATAATAACAACTTAAAAGATTACCACATGAAACCAAGGCATTGCACTACCTAGCGGGGGTGCGACCATAATAAGTTCTCGAACTAAAGATATAAAACTTGCCTTTGTGTCCTTGTGATTGGTGTACCTTTTTTAAAAAAGCCATTCATCTTGGATTATTGGTTAAGTTCACTGTTGTTTTGCCTCGATCTTGTGTTAATTGGTTTTGTTGTGATATCGGCGTTTGAACGAGAAAACCCATAAAGATTCTTCTCACCCAAGTTTTATAAAACGTCTTCATAATTCTCATTCTCATCTGAAAGATTTTCATAATTCCCATTTCTCTCCTTAACTCTGAGGTCTCTTAGAGTTACGTCTGTGTAATATCTTTTCCGCTCGCAAGCTCGTAGGCGTATTCTTAACAAGGAAAGCGTGCCGAGATACGTACGTTGAGCATCCCACCATGTCTGGAATCCAAGGGATGGACACGAAGTCCAACCCGAAAATCCGACTCGATCTCGAGCGATGGAGGAGCTTTGCCAACCCACGATGAATGGGGGGGCGGTCCAATTGCCCCGGTCAACATCGAAGCCCCGAATTTGGACTTAAACATCACATGATTCAACAAGTCCAAAGCTTTTGCCAATTTCGCGGATCACCGGGTGAAGATGCCAACAAGCATCTTGACAAATTTCTCACTGTCACCCAAAGTATGAAGCAAAATGGGGTCTCCGATGACGCCCTTCGCTTATACCTCTTTCCATATTCCTTGGCGCTTCATGCCACCGCATGGTTTGATCGTCTTCCCAAGAACTCAATCCATAGTTTCGATGAAATGATCTCCAAGTTCTTGGCGAAATATTTTCCACCGTCGATGGTTGCGAAACTAAGGAATGAAATCAGCAATTTTAGGCAACTTCCCGACGAGTCCTTATTCGAGGCATGGGAACGCTATAAGCTTTCAATTGACCGATGTCGAACCACAACATGTTGCTTGTCACCCAAATAGATACATTCTATAACGGGTTAACACTGAGACATCGTGACACAATCAATGCTGCTGCCGGTGGTACCTTTATGAAAAAGCGACCCGAAGAGTGCTATGATCTCATCGAAAACATGACTGCCCACCACAATTATTGGGATTCCTCTGCCGAGAGGAATGAGTCAACGAGATCTACCACCCTTCCATCTTCGGAATTCACCACTCTCAACAAAAAGTTGGAAGAAATATCTGCCGCCATGATTAAAATGAATCACACAAATGCTAATCAACAAGTTAATGCCGTGAACAAGAGTTGTGAGACTTGTGGTGGTCCACATCCTTATTTCGAGTGTCCAGCCTCCGGTGGCTTCACTCAATAAGAGGCGTATATCTGCTCAAGGTTCCTACAATTCGGGGGGTAACTCCTACCAACCTCAAGGGGACCGTAGCCTTCTAAGCTATCGTTCTAACAATTACCTTGGACCACATGGGTTTAATCAAAATCAGAACAATCAAAGCGAAATAATCAGTTTAATCAGAATCAGAATCGGAATTTTCAAAATCAAGGTTCTCAAAATCAAGGGAACTATAATCAAAACCGATTCCACGCTCCACAACAAACTGTTCAAGCTCCACCTCCTCAAGCTTCTATTGACATTGTTAGTTACATCAAAAACAATGAAGCTAAGATGGTGTCCATGCAAAATCAGATTACCTCTATGAGGAATGATTTTACATCTGAGATTAGAACAACTAGTAGCAAGATTGATCAGCAAAATAGCAAGATCGATAGCGTGCTTGCTCTTCTCATGAGTCAAAACAATCAAGCTTCAACTTCAGGATCTCTTCCAAGTAACACCATTCCCAACCCTAAGGGAGAGTTGAATGCTATTACCACTCGTAGTGGTAAGATGCACAATGGACCTATGACTCCAATGCCCCCTGTGGCAATGAGTCAAGTTACCAAGGATACAACGGACGAGGTGCATATCTCAAGCCCACAAAGTACCGCACAAGTCCAACCTTCGGTCGACTTACCTCCAATTCCGGAACCCGTTGTTCCGATGACCAATCCTAAGCCTTCACTTCCTTATCCATCAAGGCTTAATGATCAAAAGGCCCGCGACAAAACTAATCAACAAATGGAGAAGCTTATGCAAATCTTTCAAGATTTGCACTCCGAGATTAGTTTAGCGGACGCTCTTCTTCTTATGCCCAAATTCGGTCCGACAATCAAAAGCTTGTTGACTAACAAAGAAAAGATTTCCGAATTGGCTAAAACTTCTTTGAATGAGAATTGTTCGGCGGTTATCCTCAAAAAGCTTCCCGAAAAGCTAGGAGACCCCGGCAAATTCCTCATCCCATGTGATTTTCAAGGATTAGTTCAATGCTCCGCTTTGGCCGATCTTGGTGCGAGCATTAACTTAATGCCAAACTCCCTGTGGAAGAAGCTTTCATTACCTCCGCTTACACCTACGTGTATGGTCCTTGAGCTTGCCGACCGTACGAATTCTCATCCGTTAGGTATAGGCGAGGGCGTCTGTGTAAAGTTGGAGATTTCCATTTCCCGCCGACTTTGTTGTTGTTGAATTTGATGCGATCCCGAGTACCCCTCATCCTTGGGAGGTGCTTCTTGAAACGGGTCGTGCATTAATCGGCGTTGATAAGGGGAAATCACTTTGAGGTCAAACAAGGAAGCCGTTACCTTCAACCTCGATCAAGTTACGAGATATTCCCCTAGTTATGAAGACACTTCCGTCAACATGATTGATGTCATTGACATTGTGTCGGAGGAATATTCTCAAGGACTTCTTGGATTCTCAGTGGCAATCCCACCGGTTGATCCCATCGTTGCTCTCTCTTCCACATCCCTCACTCCGTTTGAGAGAAGTAACTCTATTTCGGAGGAGATTGAAGCATATTTGTCTAGTGATTTCATGGGAAATTGATCAGCGCCTATTGACATCGAGGAGATATTCTTCTCATCGAGAGTTGCTCAATGATGATCCCTCATCACTCCTCCTCAAGAACTTCATAAAGAGGAAATCAAAACGATTGAAAAATCTGATGATCCTCTCGAGGTCGAACTTAAGGACTTACCACCTCATCTCGAGTATGCATTTTTGGAGGCTGACAATAAATCACCCGTCATTATTGCTAAAGACTTGAGTGAGGATGAAAAAGCCGCTCTCATAAAGGTTTTGAAGTCACACAAGCGAGCCATCGCTTGGAAACTTTCCGACATCCAAGGGGTTGACCCGAAATTTTGTACTCACAAAATTCTCCTGGAAGATGACTCCAAACCAGCGGTTCAACACCAAAGAAGGGTGAATCCTAAAATTCATGAGGTCATCAAAGCGGAAGTCATAAAACTTCTCGATGCCGAATTGATTTACCCTATCTCGGATAGTCCTTGGGTGAGCCCCGTTCATTGTGTTCCCAAGAAGGTGGCATTACTGCGTTGAAAATGATGAAAACGAGTTGATTCCTACTCGATTGGTTACGGGATGGCGTGTTTGCATTGACTATCGAAAATTAAATGAAGCCACCCGTAAAGACCACTTTCCCTTACCTTTCATGGATCAAATGCTTGAGAGATTAGCGGGAAACGAATACTACTGTTTTCTCGATGGTTTCTCGGGTTACTTCCAGATACCCATTGACCCCCAAGATCAAGAAAAGACCACATTCACATGTCCTTATGGAACATTTGCTTACCGACGCATGCCTTTCGGCTTATGCAATGCTCCCGGTACGTTCCAAAGGTGTATGATGGCCATTTTCCATGATATGATCGAAAAGACTATGGAAGTCTTTATGGATGATTTTTTGGTCTTTGGGAATTCTTTCCAAACATGTCTCTCCCATTTGGACAAGATGCTTGAACGTTGTGAAAACACGAACCTTTGTCTAAATTGGGAGAAATGTCACTTTATGGTCAAAGAAGGCATTGTCCTTGGCCATAAGATCTCTAAGAAAGGGGTTGAGGTGGACAGAGCTAAAGTTGATGTTATTGCAAAGCTACCTCCTCCCACAACTGTTAAAGGAGTTAGAAGTTTCCTTGGTCATGCAGGTTTCTATCGTCGTTTCATTCAAGATTTCTCGAAAATATCGGCCTATGACCCGACTTCTTGAAAAAGACACTCCTTTCGTCTTCTCTAGTGAGTGCATTGAAGCTTTCCAAACTCTTAAGAGGAAGCTCACGGAAGCACCAATTCTAGTTGCCCCCGATTGGGACCTACCATTCGAGCTTATGTGCGACGCTAGTGATTTCGCCATAGGTGCGGTCTTGGGGCAGCGCAAGGCTAAACATTTCCAGCCTATACACTATGCTAGCAAAACTTTGAACGAAGCTCAAGCACATTACACCACTACGGAGAAAGAATTACTAGCGGTGGTGTATGCTTTCGAAGTTCGGCCATACTTGATCTTGTCCAAAAGCATAGTGTATACGGATCACTCGGCCCTCAAATATCTTCTTGCTAAGCAAGATGCAAAACCGAGATTGATCCGATGGGTTCTCCTCCTACAAGAATTTGATATCACCATACGTGATAAAAAAGGAGCGAGAACCTAGCGGTGACCATCTTTCCGTCTTGAAAATCCTCATCAAGGTGTGCTCGAGAAAAAGGAGATAAGCGAAACGTTTCCTCTCGAGACACTTAATGTGGTATCTCATCGTGGAGATTCTAGTACCCCATGGTTTGCCGACTTTGCAAACTATCATGCGGGTAACTTTGTTGTGAAAGGGATGTCGTCCCAACAGAAAAACAAATTCTTTAAGGATGTTAAGCATTACTTACGGGGCGACCCCTACTTGTTTAAGGTTTGTGCGGATCAAGTCATCCGACGGTGTGTTCACGGCCAAGAAGCCGATGAAATTCTCAAGGCTTGTCATCATGGACCCACGGGGGGACATAATGGCCCGAACTACATCGCCAAGAAGGTGTTTGATTCTGGTTTCTATTGGCCCACAATTTACAAAGATGCCCATGACCTCGTCAAATCTTGCGACTCTTGCCAACGTCATGGTAACATCTCTAAAAGAGATGAAATGCCTCAAAATGCCATTCAAGTGTGCGAGATCTTTGGCGTATGGGGCATTGACTTTATGGGGCCGTTCCCGTCTTCTCGAGGGAACAAGTATATACTCGTGGCGGTCGATTACTTGTCTAAATGGGTGGAAGCGAAAGCGCTACCTACCAACGCGCCGAGTAGTTGTGAAGTTTTTAAAGTCTCTCTTTGCCCGGTTTGGAACTCCTCGTGCTATCATTAGTGATCGCGGCACACACTTTTGCAATGACCAATTCGCAAAAGTGATGCTTAAGTACGGTGTCACCCACCGTCTCTCTACCGCGTATCACCCACAAACTAGTGGGCAAGTGGAAGTTTCGAACCGTGGTTTGAAAAGAATCTTGGAGAGGACCGTAGGCGAAAATCGTGCCTCTTGGTCGGACAAATTAGAAGATGCACTTTGGGCCTTCCGTACCGCTTATAAAACACCCATCGGGTGTACTCCTTACAAGCTCGTGTATGGAAAGGCGTGTCATCTTCCGATCGAGCTTGAGCACAAAGCCTATTGGGCCTTGAAGCATGCAAATTTCGACCTCAAGTCTTCGGGTGATCATCGGAAAGTTCAACTCAACGAATTAAATGAACTCCGTGATCAAGCCTACGAGAACTCTTTGATCTACAAAGAAAAGACAAAGAAGATCCATGACTCAAAGATTAAGAACCGCGTTTTCAACGTTGGTGACCGAGTCCTTCTTTTTAATTCTAGATTAAAGATCTTCTCGGGGAAACTTAAGACCCGTTGGACTGGTCCATTCACCATTACCAAAGTGTTTCCATATGGTACCGTCGAATTATCCCAAATAGACGGGCCAAACTTCAAAGTGAATGGACATAGATTGAAGCACTATTTTGGAGAGGACATTCCCCCTGTGGTTGTCCCGGATTTACAAACTTTCCCCATGAACCAATGAATGCGGGGATCGAGTCAAGCTAGCGACTCGGTAATCAAAAACAATAGCACACTATATGGGTTTTCACCTGTATTTCTGACTTCTTTCTATTTTCTACCACCCTAGTGTGGGGGGGTTGCCCACATGTTGTGTATAAAGTTCTAAAAAAAATCTTCTTTCTAAATAATGGCCGTAGTATTTCCCTTTTACGTTCTTTGTTTCGGCATAACCGCCGGTACTTTGAATATTGAGGGCAATATTCATTTCTAAGTGTGTGGGGGAATTCTCACGAATTTCATATACTATCTACCCATTCCCGTTTTTGGCCAAAATTTTTTTTGGAGTAAGTGTTTTACACTTTCTCATTTGGTTATCGGTCCGCCATGTCTGTAAGACAAAAGGATTGGCTAATCCAAGAGCAAACGGCTCTTGGTAAAGATATCTCAAATCCGTTTATATGGCTTGCAATTTGCCCAAAATTGTATGGTTCTCAACTCACCATATCCTAAAAGTGAAGAGTTGGCTAGCCCGCAAGATTATGGCTTGTGGTAAAGGCAGTGGAAAAACCATAATTGGTAAGCAGCTCACCAAAGATAATTCTGATAATTTATCTAAGAGTTGGCTAGTCCAGAAGGGTGCGGCTTACGGTAAAGACACATCAAATCCGTTATATGGTTTATGATTTGCCAATAAATCAGATGGTTATCCGTGTACCATGGTTCTTACTTGAACTGAAACATTTGGCTACTCCAGAAGTAATGGCTTTTGGTAAAGAGATCAAAACCATTAAGTTTTTCTCAAAAGATTGCTAGGGACTAGCAATAGTTTAGTGTGGGGATTGATGAGTGTGTAAATACTCATCATTTTTGTACAATATAAGCTGCAAAATCATCTGAAAACACTCAGAAACACATCAAAGTGATCAAAATATCACAAATCAGTGTTTTATGTGTTTTAAAAGCAAAAATATCAAAATCAGATGAAAACATATCAAATTTGCAAAATTGCGGTTTTAGTCCCCAAGTTTTAAAAGTTGTCAAAAACAGTCCCTGAGCACATAATTTCAAAAGTAAAGTCACCAAAGGTCCTTTTAAAATCAAAAGTTGTCAAATTTAGTCCTTTGGTGAAAAATATCAAAAGTTTGAGAAAATTACAAAAATGGTCCTCAAAGTTTGAAATTTGGCAGAAATGGCCCCTGGAAAATTGCAAAAAGGCAATTTTGGTCCTTATACTTTTTGAGAATGTCACTTATGGTCCCTTGAAACAAGTTTGATGAATTGGCAGCTTAGGCCCCTCAAGTTTCAGATTTTACAACAAAGGACCTTGGATTATTAAACCCTTTAACCTATTTTGGACCACTTGCCTATTCTGGACCCCTGTCAAACTGAATTGTGAACCCCCCTATTATTATTACCACTTGGGTCAAATCTGGTAAAACACCTCAACCCGCCAAAAAAGTCCACCATCTACCTGCTTTCTCTGCAACTCAGAACACCCATCCCCCCTCCTCAATCCCACTCTCCCATGTTCCCTCACCTCCAACTAGCTTCCAAGCTTCATTAATTGCTCCCCTAACCCCTCACTCAACCCCCAATGGGCAGAAAAGAAAATGGCGTCAAAATCTGATTTGAATGGTTGGGATTATTTCCAAGCCATCCAATGGCTAGGATTGATGGGAAAGATTCAGAGGAGAGAGGCAAAGAGTTTGGGTTATAAAAAGAAGGCAAAAGGAAGCAAAAAGGAGTCTTGTAGTTTTTTATTTTTTCTTTCTTATGTCGTTTTTATGTCAAGTTATCATTTCAGTGTTAGAATTGTATTATTTTGTTAAAATGTATTAAACTCAAGTGTTCAAGTGTATTTCAATTAATCTCAAGCATCAGAATCGGTTTGTGATCACATTCACCATTCATGTCCCTTTGTTGAAAGTTTCTATGTCAAAGTCTTATTTACAAGCTTTCATTAGCTAAATTTTAAGCTCAAACAGGTTCATGTGAGACTATTACAACTTTTGATAAGCTCACATTTAAGGTTTTAGCAAATTTGAATCTTAGTCAACAAAAGTCAACTGGGTGAGCATAAATGGCATGGACATGGTCAATGGTTGATGCAGGCTTGGAATGAGGTTGAAATGGAAGCTATGGGTTGGAATAAATAGATTAGTGGTTCTTGGTTCATTGGTTTTCAAGCTATAGTTGGTTTGGACATTTGTAAGTCCAATTCAAGTTCTTATACATATTATGCATTTGTAGTTTTTATCTGTTAATTCTTGTCCTATTAGATGTATCTAGGTCTGATAAACTAGGTTTGATCATAATATGGACTTGTACTGTGTTTGGATTTGTTTCAGTTGCATATCAGTGTTTTTAAGGGGTGTTTGGATTAAGCTGATCCTTTGTCTTAGAGTTACATTCAGTGGTTGATTTTTATTGTTTCATGTTTGTTTAAGTATAAGTATGCTCATTTGAATCTAGGTTTAGGTCTGCAAACATAGAAAGTCAAAATTGAACTAAATCTGTCTTAGCTGCTACTGTTGTGGAATTTGGATTTGAAATATCTGAATTAGTGTTTAAAAGTGTTAAATATAGGTTGCTTTGTGCTTATTACACCTTATTACATCAACATCAATCTTAAAATTGGATCCAAATTCCAGATTAGTCAAAGTTCTTAAGATCTTCAAAAGTCAAAAAAGTTAAAAAGTGGTTTTGGGCTCAGGTTAGAAGTATTTTCATGAGCTCATTGTTTGGACTTATCAAGTGAAACTTGGCAATTTAAAAACTTCATCTGGTCTTGCTACTTATTAGCATTTTTGTAAAATTTTATAATTTTTCTATAAGCTCCAAATTAGCTTGTGAACTTGGACCATTCTCCTGCTCCTTTGTCTCGTAGTCACTGAGATTTTCTCGGTTTTGTGCAAGGTGCACAGAGCTCATAAGAGCTCATCATAGCTTGATTTTTGGTACAAATACTCTCAACCAGGTCTATAACAGGTTCCAATTGGTATTTTTCAGTTTTAGCTTGTATTGAAGCTTGTGCATTAGCTCAAACTTGGTACCCCTTTACTGTTTTTAAGCAAAATCTCAAAACATCAAATCTTTGCAATTGGGAATTCAGAGGTTATAGCTAGTTGTTACTTGTTGCTTTTGAGTTCCTTTAGCATATCCAAGCTTACTTTTAAGTGTGGTGGTCATTAGGTAGCTTTTGGCTTATTGGAAGTGCTTATTTTAAGCTCATTCCACATCAGTTCTTAAATCCTCCAAACAAGCTCCTGTTTTTCCATTTTTCATAGCTTCCTAATATTATTTTAAGCATTTCCTGAATTTTTCAAATTTTTCCTAGCTTGTTTGGTATTTTTCTGCATTTTATCTAGTTTTTAAGCATATTTAAATATCTTTTAATAGAAAAAATTCAGAAAAGGTCCAAAAAAATAACTTTTCATTTTTATTAAGTTTAGATAAATATAATTAGTGAAAAAGTAATTTTCCAGATTTTTCATAGTTTATTTGTTAATTTTTAGTAATTTAATTAGTTTTTAATAGTTTAAAAATCATAAAAAATAGAAAAATAATCAGAAAAATACAAAAATAGTTTTGAAAATTCTATTTTGATATTTTAGATTTTTCTAAGTCTTAATTTTATTTTTCTAGCTTTATTTCCTAATTTCTTGTATTTTAGGTAATTATTTAATAGTTAAAAATAGTTTTTAATTAATAATAATTAGATAATTAGTTGTAAAATTAATTTTCTTTTTCTAATAATTTTCTTTTATCATTAGGTTTATAAAAATATCATTTTCATATTTTTAGGGTTAATATTGTGTAAGTTTCACGTTTTTGTTTGTACGTCACGTGGTTTTTAATTAAGTTTTATTAAAACAAAAAGAACATCATTTTAATAATAGTGATAGCGTTTATTTAATAGATTTTATCTTTTTAGATTTCCTTTAATTTGCATTTAAGCCGTTGTAATTTGTTGGCTATTTCTGTAGTTATAATCATAAATCAAATCTCTGTATCCATTCAAATCTTCTCGATCACTAAACGTTGGACTATTCTCGCACGGCTCGTTGGGACTTAACGACCCGGGGAAACACTATACTCCCCTGATCTTCATTGCATCTGTGCTTAAGCTGTTTTAAGTTTCTTACCGTTGGCCATTCACAAGTGGTCGACACTTGCGTGAGAAAACTTGACTGTTCTGGAGCGCATCAAAGTACAAGGTTTTATGAAACTGAAAAATATTTACTTTCTCCCCCTCAACACTTGCTCAGGAAAATAACGAAAGATTTGATAGAACACAGTATTGACTGAAGATTTGTACTTGCGATGTTTGAAAGAATTTAGATAGAAGAATATTTTTTGAGTTTTATCAGATTTTATAATTTTGTATTTTGTTTTTGAAAAATATTTACAAGAGAGATTTTGGTGTTTGACTGGTTTTTAAGAATGTTTTAAGAGTTCATCTAGTTCCTCTTGAGTCAAACACCGCATACCAATCCGGTGGATCAACTCATTAAACCTAGCAGGAGGCAAGGCTTTGGTGAGTAGATGCACGCCAATTGGTATTTTGTACCCACGAAGTATAATTCAAATGTACCCTATTCCACGTGGTCCTTGATGAAATGATATCGAAGATCGATGTTCTTTGATTTGAATGCTGAACGGAGTTACTTGCGAGATCGCAATAGCACTCCGTTGTCGCAGAGACATGGGGATTACATCAAATCGCACGTAACCATAGTATTTGAGTTGTGTTCTCATCCAAATGACTTAAGCACAACATGCCGACATGGCTACATATTACGCCGGTTGAGGACGGGATGTACAATCCACAGCTTCTTCGATTGCCATGACACCAGTTTATCACCAAGAAATTGTAGAGCTCCTGAAGTACTTTTACGTGAATATAAGCATCATGCGTGGTCGCGTCACGAAAAAGCTATTAGTTCAAAACCGAATCCGGATACCGATTCTCAAATTAATGGTTCCTTGATGTATCGGAGGATTCTTTTAGCCTCTGAGAGGTGGGTTTCAGTTGGTCGCGATTGATAACGGGAGCAAAGATAAACGGCAAAGACAATATCAGGTCTGCTAGCGGTTAGATACATGAGAGACCCAATAATACTACTGTATTTGGTGGGGTCAACCAATTTCCCATGCAAATCAGCGTCAAGCTTCTTGGTACGTGCCATTGGTGTGGCATAAGTATCACAAGTATTCATTCCGAATTTGTTCATAATTTCAAGGGCATATTTGGGTGACTCAAGAAAATACCACGGGTGATTGATGAACTTGCGGTTCTAGAAAGAGCGTAAGTTCACCCATCATGGATATTTCAAAATGTTTCTTCATTAGTTTTGCAAAAGCGATTGAGTACTTTTTATGAGTTGATCCAAAAATTATGTCATCCACATAAATTTGAACAATTAAAATATGTTCCCGTGATATTGTATGAAAAGAGTTGGGTCGACCGAACCTTTGGTAAAATTATTGGCAATGAGGAAAGATGATAGCTTATCATACCATGCCTGAGGGGCTTGTTTGAGACCATACTGAGCTTTGTTGGTTTGTAGACATGGTTCGGAAGCGGGATCAACGAATCCTTTTGGTGGTGACATAAGCTGTTTCTTCGAGTTGACCATTCGTAAAGCGCTTTGACATCCATCAATGACCGTGATGTTCATATGAGTGCGACGCTAGAAATATCCGAACGACCTCAAGACGAGCAACCGGAGCAAATGATTCTTCAAAGTCAATACCCTCTTCCTGTCTATAACCCTTAGCTACCCAGGCGTGACTTGTTTACGATGACATTCCCTTCAGCATCCAATTTGTTCTTCCAAATCCATTTTAGACCAATGACGTAGACTCCTGTTGGTCTTTCAACCGATTCCGTACTTCAAGACGCGTTTGAATTGGTTGAGTTCTTCTTGCATGGATTCAATCCGGTTATCTTTTGTCATTGCATCCTTGATGTTATTGGGTTCGCATTTAGCGAGACGGTGAGTGCATAAATGCAATGTTCACCGTCTGTGTGAAGACGTTGTCTCGTAACGATTGGTTGATTCGGGTTGCCAATAATATTTTCCGGAGGATGGTCTTTTGTCCATCTATGTGTAGAGGGTTGATGTTGGTATACATTATGCGGATTCGAGGATTCAAATGGCTTTTAGATAATTCCGCGACATCGTGTCGCAGCGGTTTCATTAGCAAACGGGTTAAAGAACGCATTTGGATCAAAATCTGCAGGTGAGGGTACTTCATTAAGAACATCATCAGCCGGTTCATCATTGTTGGAAGCGGTTTGTTCAACTGTTGTGTTGGAATCAACGGTGGTGCATCTTCAACATTGTTGTAGCGGTGTATCATGTATTAGAGTATTATCGGGTTGAGCAATGAAAAGCGGCGGATACACCTAAAAGCACGTTCATCAATATCACACCTTGAATAGAGGAGCAAATAGTCTTTCCATTTGTTGTGAGTAAGTGAGGGCTTGTATCAGGTGATGATGGGGTTTGGGGGAAGTTTAAGCGGTTGTGACCGGGTTCCAAGTCTGTTATACTCGAAGTCATAGTGAAGAAGTTTCAGAATCGCCTTCCCCTAAGCGGACAAGCTGTCATAAGCGATTTAAAACATTGATGAAGTCTACATTTCCTCTAACTTTTGAAGGTTTCAGATATCAGCCGAATTTGTAGATGAGCAGTAAACCACACAAAGAAAATCTGACTAATTGCGGAAGATCCGTTCGAGGGTAACACGCTAGAAATCAACAAGATCTTCTCACGTATGTAGACGCATCACACCAAACAAACCACGAAGACGAAATGAAACGACTTCCCACGGAATGTTGTGGTCTTTCGGAATACTAATCACTGTGAATATGCAATAACTCGATACCAAGACCGTGTGTGAGGCATCATAACATCATATTTGGGTAACTTCACACAAGATCACCTGTGAAATCGAGACGATAACTCCCGTGAAATTGAAGATATTCAAGAAGGCATTGGGTTTTCGCAAAGAAGCATGTAGAAGAACAAGGAAGCAATGACCACCTACACATTCTCTCCCCCTCGATGTTTTCAATGATTCAGAATCATACAACACGTATGTTGATGATGAATTGAAAGACAAACCATGTATGTCCAATTGATCGAACAAGTGTGAAGTACCAAAAAATATTTCGAGAGAGTCAATCTGCGATAAAACATCTCTGTTCATTATGTTGATCATCGTAGTTGTGTCATTGTTGTTGAAGCAGTTTGATCTTACTTTATAGAAGATTCGGTTGTTGTTGTAGATTCGGTGTATGAAATTAGGGTATTATCGGTTGTGCAGCGGAAACATTCGATACATCTGAAGCACGACTTTTGGCAGAATATTTAACCAGAGGAGCAAGCAATGTTTCCAATTCTTGACGATTAAGAACAATGGTGGAGCGGTGATGGATCATTAAATTTTAGGACGATGAGAAAGCGAGTCCTAATTTGTTTTCACAAGTAGGAGCCATAAGGCATGTTGTAACTGCATAGAAAAATAGAAGGGAGGCAAGAAAGAGAAAAACATGGATCCCCAAGTGTAACTGGGTTCCAGATGTTAGAAGCATAAAGATGTAGTGTTAATTATCTTCTTGACACCTGAACATGCTATTTTGATGATTTCCTTTTCTGCCTCAGGGATGGATGTTGTTGGTATCCCACTTGTTTTGGTGCAACTACTTAGTATCTTGCCTGTAGGAATCCACCTAAGACTAACAGTTTTGAAAATCCTTCCCGTTGGTATCCATCTAAGGTTAGATCTAGGGGATGTTGAAACTTCTTTTAGGAAGAGTCTACATCCTATATGGATCCACCTATTAGGTTTCGACAGCTACATTTAGATCAATGGGTTTATTTCTAAGCTGTTTGTTGAGTTAACTTAGGTTTTGGTTTGCTACTACAGGTAGTGTTTAGTAATACACTCGAAGGTGATACACTAGGTCGTGAACCTAAGATTCCATCCTTTTGAAGAAGTGCCCTTTTCCTAGCCTTTTCTAGATCATAGTTCTTGTATGCGTCATTTGAATCATATGAATGTTTAATTTTAATGCTCGGTTTTAGACACGATGTTCGAACTAATCCTAGATTTGCCAGGAGCGTACCACAAGTTGAGGTTTACAAAAGCTTGGTATAACGAGAAACATGTTTAATAGAAGCGAGAAGCATTATTCTTAGGCGGGAATGTGGGTGACTGGTTTTATCAAATGATTATTCTCAATAACTTGGGAGGGAAACCGTGGTTTTGAAGATTTTGACGCGTTGATTTAAATGCGGTTGGTTGTCTAACTACCGATTGTTTTTCAAAGGTTGTAGAGAGGATTTCCCAAGATTGTTGGTTTTGCAAAATTAGTATCCACACTCTTGTGGTGAATCTTCTCGGTTTGTTTACTAAAGCAACATGTGCAAGCCCCTTTTCTTGAAGTTGAGCCTTTAAATGCTCATTTTCTTTAACTAATGTATCCACACGATTACTTTGTTCATTCAAAGATTTACTTTTTGGCTCTGAGTTTAAAACATTGTTTTGTAGTTTAAGTTCAAGAGAGATGCAATGAGCCTCAAGTTTTGAAAAATCTTTTTGAAACTGAGAAATGGTCTTTTGAGGAGAATGATTTCAGATTCAAGAGTTTGATTTGGACGTTTCAGCTTGAATTGTTAACAAGTAAGGGATGGAACCGAGATAATATGTTCGGACATTGTGCAACACACTGGTCAACCTCTCCTTCATTACTAAATTCAGGTTGCTCAGTATGTTGTGTCGCATTTATAGTCGAGAATATGATCAACAGAGATTGTACCTCGACCATCCGTTCTGTCGTGTCATAGGTGGGTAAGATATCTTCCTCAACCATTTGTTCTTCGTCCGCAGTTAGGCTCGGTGTCATAGTTAAGTATGATATCTTCTCCAGATCTGTTGCTGTCATCCTGCTTTTCTAATGCTACAACCTCATTGTCTGCATTACCGATAGTTGCAGTAAACACAACATTCTCAACGTCCATTAGAGCATTCCTTCCATGTACATCAACTTTTTCACCTTGCACGACTGCAGGATTTCGGGAATTTGATGATGTCTGACGCTTGGAATTGTTAAACATTGAGTTCAACTTCTCATTCAGAACAATAAATCCTTCTTATCCAACATACTGTCCTGCATATTTCATCTGATTCCCCATTTGTATACCCGTAGAAAATTCATTCTGATTCCCAATAACATCAACCATGTGTCCTTCTTGACTCATATGCATACGTTGTTAGGTCACTAGTTTTACAACACAAGCTTCAATGAAAGAGATAGAGAGGCGATTGAACAAGATTCACACACACACACATGATATGAGTAGCACGGTTAGGCGTAGATGTATGTGAAAGAAAATAACTTGAACAACCAACCTTCAAATGAAGGTTTATAAGGGATATTTATAGGAGGGAAGCTAGGGCAACACTCCTAGTTCCCATCCTTATCCTTATTGGACATGGGCCTAAGCTTATGGGCCTTCTACATAAGCTAGACCTTAAACAAACATAAAGGCCATAATAAGCTACCTATTACATATGAGTAACTAACACTTGAATTAAGGTTTAGGAGTGATTCCAACAATCTCCCCCTCAAGTGTTGGTGATGAAAAACGGTGAAGGCGTTGATGTAATAGTGGCTTTGACGTCTTCTGACATTCTTATTTCTTGTGAGAACAATTTCCTTGATTCGAACAATCTCCCCAGTATAGAGAGATAGTTTTCTTTGAACAGTTATGCTTTGACGTCATCGTTAACTTTGTTCTTTAATCTTTGTTCTTTGTGATGAAAGTGATAGTATGTTGTTGTTGTCTGCATAAATTTTGCCTCAGGTCTGCTTCGCTGCTCCAGTGTCGCTACATCATTCTTCAACATGCTCACACGCTCTTTTGACGTTGGAAATCAGTACTGATGAAGTTCTTTATGTCTTTAACTTCGTAGATTCTTTGGTTTGGCGAAGAATCATTCTGACTGTTGTGTTGCTTTTGGATAGAACTTCCATTAGTGATGATGTTGGCATGAGCATGAGAAGAATGCGCCGCGATCATTCCGCTCGAGCTTCCATAAGAAGAAAACATAAAAACGGTTAGTAATAAGCAGATTCCGGCACTTACAAGTTTGAACTTCGAGAGCGTTAACAGCATAGTGTGAAAATACAACTCTAATTCTCACAAAGGCGTCCTCGAATCGGAGTCCCACAAGTGAGATAACACGATGTACCGAAGTACACCTACGATTTAGATGAGTCGCTGAGGTACACCTAAGCATCACCTCACGACTGTAGACCGTTTGAGACCACTAAGCATAATCCACGGGGAGTTGCGAAGCGACTGCTCGGCTGTTTGATGTTGACCCTGGCAGGAGTTTCCATTCAATCACTGAGGATCACAAATGTGAACCTCTCATAAATGTTCTCGACAGATTGCTAAGATCTGTGAAGGACTCGATAATGTACCACTAAAATTCTTATTGTTGAATGTCAAGTGATGAAATATCAAGTGTACCTAAGAGATCTTTTGATGAATCTCGTGGCTCTAGACTCAATAGTGCGTTTTGGTTTTCCTGAGCGGAGACTAGGGAGAGGGTCTCCTTCTTCAATACCAGCAATCTCTAAGAGAAAGCCGATAGTTTACGTAGGGTTCCCTATGAGAATGAAACAAGCTTCTGTTGAGAGAAGCTTGAGTGGTTAAGAAGGTTTAGTGCATGCGTCACTGGGTCCATGACGACTTTTAATCTTCAATACCGGTGTCATCTAGTGACAACCAGTAGCATATGAATTGAACCCGGTGTCTACCCTAAGTTGAATAATCTGGAGGGCTATTTCTTTTCACCCTTTTCTTTGCATTTCTTTTTAATTCTTCAACTCCTTCTTTCTCCGATTCTCAATTCTCCTTTTTATAATCATACCTAAGGACTTCTAAATTCTAATTATTGGTAGTGTCCTTGGGTAGATCCCTCTGGCTCAGGCGGATCATAGGACGGTTATTCCTAACCTTAGTCACCTTATAACTCCATGACTAACCTATGTTGCCAAAAAACCATTTACTTGAAAAAATCTCGCTCAGTGTTTATGAATGAAAACATTTTTGAACCACTGTTGAGATGAGATTTTGCATAAATACTCCCCCTCCACATGTGCTTAAGAGTTTTAACGGTTAAATGCACAGTGAGGAAAGAGCGCGCACATTTTTGAATTGATCAACTAAAGATAGACATTCCCCCGCGAGACACGGTTATGTGGCATAGTTAAAGAGTTGGATTGTCAGCTTTTAGGTGACAGCTAGCTCTAATAACTATCTTGAAGGTGTGGACAACCCCGAAAGGTTGTCAAACCCGTCAAGGTTCCTGTCTACCAAGAGTTTCTCGAATGGTACATTCTACTCGGACAAGTCCTTTGCGAGACACGTTTACATCACTAGTGAACTAGTTTGAAATTATTACCCGTCTCGGACAAGTCTTTTCGAGTTACTGACAGTTAAGATCTCGTCAATTCTTGGGTTAAAGTCTTTTTACACGAGAGTTCATATAGCAAAACACAACATATTTCTTATCACGTATTTTCTCCCCCTCAAAAATGGCATATAAAATGTTATTTTTTAAGAGTTGAGAATAAATATGACCATTTCGAGTGTTGCGGGAAGAATGACCACTGTGAACAATTTGTGAACAAAGTTTTAAGTCAAGTACTCCCTCTCAACGAGTGATATAAACGGTTGAGGTTTTGAAAATCATAAGGGAAAGTACTTGTTCTTTTGAGCAAAACCTTGAAAAGTGAAAGGTTTGATAGGTTTTACTCAAAAGTAAGAAGCTTTCGCTCCTTTTATAAGGATTGTGACACTGAAGCGTACCACAGGGTCCTTTATTTACAAGTACGGGTTGTACACTGTAATATGTGCACAAGCCATTGACATAATAAATCATACATCCAAAATTATAATGAAAGAAGCGAGTTCAAGGGGTACCGGTAGTCCAGAGATGTCGCCAGAGTGTGAATCGGCGTTGAAAACCGATGATGTTTCTCCTGGGTCGACCACCAACATAGCTTTCCAATCTTCTGAATTGATCCCTTTTATACAACCGTTCATCAATCATCGTGATGATCCTCTTCACATCCCTTCGATCCTGAGAATTCCATCGCTTAGGAGACCCAATCTTCGGATGTATATCCTTCAACCGATAAGCCAATCCATCCCTAACCAACTTCAAAGTGTGATCTCCAAACTTGTGAAGATCTCTGCACGCCATCAAGCAATTTCTTTGAAGTTCACTGCGGTAAACGACGCCGAATGGTTTACTGATGAGTGTAAGTTGTGAGAGCTGGTTGATGTCGGGAAGATCAAGCTGTGGTAGAGTGAAGTTTACACTGGTCGATAAGATTCAAGCTGCCCATTGGAGATCTTCTACGTTCTTTGATAACTATGCGTCTGATGAAGATGAGCACTGAATTGATGAATTCACATTGTACTTCAGTGGAGAATTGTCTCATACGACCCTGTACTTTGGCAAGGTACATGTCTTCGATGTCATTGATAGACAAATTCTCAAAGTCAGCTTCAGAGAATGCATAATCCCTTTCGTCTTGTCTCTTGACAACAATATTCTTTAGATACGTGTAGTCCCATTTAGACGAAAGATCAACGTGTTTGATGGCAACGATGTTTTTAGTACTGAACACTGCATGTTGAGACTTCTGTACCTGGCAGCTTCTGTAGTAGATTCTTCGGCGTTCTGGCCAATGATGAATCCCATACATTGCATCTCGGTCGTATGCTTCCACTTTGTTGGAGAACAAGTGATTAGCTCTTTCCTCGATAGCTATGCAGTTTGAGTATTCGGCTGCTGGGAATGGAAGTGTCAAGGATGTAGCGTATTTCCTAGAACCATCACCACCGTGAAGAAGAAATTCCAAGTCTTTGTTGAAGAAATATCTAAATGGGATCCTAGGCGATCCTGGTTGGCCGATCGTTGGTAGTGGTTTAGACCAGTCGGTGTAATATGGAGGATTGTCCCGCTTCGTAAAGTCGATGTTTGCTTCTGGGTTGAGCCAATCCATGTTATTAGACATAGCTCGAGCAATGTTGTCAAGGTGATATTCGACCTCGATGGCACTTTCTGAGCTATCTTTCCACAGTTGAAAAGCTTCATTCTTGATTCGTCGCAACTCAGATTTCGTCATCTTCTTTACTCGGAATTTTTCTTGCAGTATCTTTGCATGCTCCAATGTATTACCGTCTACCAGATCTTGACCTTCTTCAGGGTAGGGAGTGGAATTAACAAGAGTAGAGAACCATTCAAATTCCTCTGTGTTATCTTCATCTAGCCAGGATAGAACGTCGGCCTTGGGCGCCTTCTTCTTCTGTTTCTTAGGCCTAGATGAGGGTTCAGGTTTCTGTACTTTGTCGGGAGAGGGGGGTTGTTGTTGGGGCTCATGGTATTCTTCATCGTCACCACCCGTATACTCAAAGTGGTCACCGGTTTTCTGAGTTTGGGGTGGTGTCTCGAATCCACGAGGTTTATCTGCTGAGAAGCGAGGAAGAGAACCGTGTTGAGTGGAGTCCTTTGGGGTGGAGGTGGCATATGAGTAATCTTGAATGGATGATGAATCATCAGACTTCTTCGTGGTTTAGGCTCGTTATCTTTATCCGATCTTTGTCATCATCGTCTCTTGAACGTTTGGGCCTTAGCTTCTTCTCGAATGCACTGAGTTGGTATTCCGTAGAGCTTCAAACAGCTTTAGCTTCGTGTGAAAAGCGTTGCGATCGTTTCGACATTTGCGCTACTAGCCGATTCACCAATTCATTATCTGAGAAGATTGTAGTTTCAACTGGATTGATGCTCAAATTCATCGGAGTTGATTTCATTGCTTGCTTGGCTAGATGCAAGAGATTTGGATAAAGTTATCTGGTATACATTTCCTTTGTCAGTTTTGGAACGACCTCCATTAAGAACTTGTGAGAGTATCCTTCGATCATATTGTTCAATTCCCCTTGCAGATCTTGTTTCAGCTGTTGTATGTACTCCCTTTCGCTATTCTCTTGTCATTCTCGTCATGAAGGTACGTTAACGGTCAGACAATAAAATTTAGCTTATTGTAAAGCATGTCTTTCTTTCTAACATGTTTGACCGCATTCACAATTCTTTTATGAGTATGAGAAATCCAAGATCGAGGTGGCTTCTTTATTGATTTGGATGTTGATTTGGTTGATCTTTTTGATGGTGGTGGTGAAGAATGAGAAGACGAATCTGATGATGAAGACACATGAGGAGACTCTGGATCCTTTGGAGGTGCAGAGGTTTTCTCCTCTGAGCGAGAGGGACTGTTCTAGCAGAAACTTATCATAATCGTATCATCTCCAGACTTTTCTTTCTCTTGATCTTTTCTGTCTTAGTCTTTTCTTTGTCACCCCCATCTTTCTCGGACTTTTCTTTAACAGGTTCCTCAAATTCATGCTCAATAGTTTCTTCCACGGGCTTTTGTTTTTGTTCCAAAGTGGTGGCACAGGATCCTTATCGGGTTGATTAACCGCATCGAGGATCCGTGAAGGTTGAGCTGCACCACTTGACCCTCCGGGGCCACCCATTTGATCTTTTGCAAATTCTTTTGCCACGTGTTGGAGTCTAAGGAATTTGAACTTCTTCCTGTATGAAATATCCAGTTGCTCTTCTTCTTCATCTGAGCTTTCTTCATAAGGCACAAGTACAAGAGTCTTCCCTTTTCCTATGTCAGCTGGTGGACTTGGAGGTTTAGCTGCTGAAGGAGGTTCTTCGGTTGCAGATTCAGAGTAGAAGATCTCTTCTTCTGATTGTGTATCTTGAGCTTTAGTCCACAAGCTTTCTTTGCGGTTCAGGCTCAGATTCAGGAATGGGAGTAGGAGTAGCTTCCTTAGAGGTAACAGTCCTTTTTCGTGGAGGATTCCTCTTGGGATTATCCTCGACTTTCAAGATTGCAGCACTTCCTGACACCTGCCTCTTCGGTTCTCCGTATAGGTGTTCCAGAAGACTTCTCATCGAGATGACCAACTTTGCCTTCTCTTACTGCTACCAGATACCTTTTGTATGTTTCAAGGTTTTTGATTTCATTGGTCGAAGGTGATCGGTAACACAAAGACCTGTTTCTTTGTTGACGATTCCTTGATTTCGACTGATAGGATGGGTTCAGTCAACATGTCGTGATTTTCAGGGTCATTGACCCTCTTGGGAATATCAGGATGAAGTCCAAGTGCTCTCTGGATCAACAGCTTTGTGTATCTGATATAGGGAATCTTCGAGCCAAGTTTCTTGTGAAATGACATCATGTCTTCCCATAATAGTGCTTCAATTTCAATGTCCTTCTTGTTGATTAATGACCAAAATATTTGCAGCTCCATGAGCTTGGGATGCTCATAGCCACTGTCACGACCAGAGACCGACTTGGTGATGATGATGTAGAGGGTTCTCCATGGTTGAGGAATGTTCTTAAGCTCCACATGAGAATGCTTAGTGATAATTCCTGAAGCTTCATCATATCTAATATCCATCAGGAATTGCGAAGCTGTCTCTTTAGTAGGTGTGGCATAGAAGTCGGTTGGCTCGATGTCAGGAATAAGAAGAACAGCCCGTAAGTCCGCATGTGTGATGGTGATTTGTTTGTGATTTAACGTCACGGTCACCGCACTTTGACCTTTGATCCTTTGCATTGAATTCCAGAATTTTTGAATGTAGATCTCCGGATCTTTAGCGAGTGTGAGAGCATGTTCTCGGTACGGATGATTCCTAAGAATATCCACAGAAATCAAGCAAAGAAGATTCGAGCATGTGAGGGTTTCAAAGTCAACTCTGAGATTGTTCTTTACAATCTTTCTTGGATAGCCATTAGGGAAGATATCAGCAATAGTGAGAACTTCTGGTGCATTCACATTCATTTGAGCGTACCATGTCGTGATCGAAATAACATTAGCCAAAAGAACCAACATATCGAAAGACATAATGTTAGTCAACAGAAGGTTTTATTGTCTAATTATTGAATGTACAATGTTAATGATTGTTACGAGTCCAAAGTCACTTGTTTGTTCAATAGTCCAATGACGTCGTGATAAGTTTCGTGAGTTAGTTAACTTTAAGTTTTAAAGTTTATGTTATCACTTATTTAACACAACATATTAAACGTTTAAGTTTATTAGAAACATTATTGGTGTCGTGATGTTATGATTTGTTTATTTACAAGTTTTCCCGCGTAACAATTCATAATTAAGGTCAATCAAGGCTTAGGCGTAAAAGTGGAAAAGTTATGCGTAAACAGGAGTGTTATACGCGTAGACAAAAGCTTATGCGTAGCATCCTAACTTACGCGTAAGAGATATTACGCGTAGGAATAGGGGACCTTATGCGTGAGAGCTTACGCGTGGCGTATTAAAACCTTATGCGTAAGGCTTACTCGTAAGAGTAGGCCTTATGCGTAGGGGTCACTGTTTACGCATATCCTTCACAGGATACGCGTAGTCCCATTGTAGAACCTTATGCGTAGACGCTACGCGTAAGATTACTCTTACGCATAACATGTTACGCGTAAGGTGATCCTTATGCGTAGTTTGCTTAGAACCTTGATTCTGAATTCTCACTTGTAACAGACCTGAAATAAATTCATCATATCATCAATATTAACCCATACATTCATCTTATAACAGATCATGGCATGAAAGCATATCAAACAGTTTAAGCGTAGAAAGTCTTACGCGTAAGACAAAAACCCTAATAGTTTAAGAATTACGCATATGAATTTTAGCCATAGGATTAGCATCAAAGTTTTTCTGGTAAGTCAAAGATGTCTATTGAGTTGTCTTAGCCAAGTTTTAACATCAAATGTGTTAAGAATCAAAAGTACCTAAACCGTATGAACATAAACCCTAATTTCCATTTTATGAATCATTAGTGTTTCTGGGTGTATTTTGGGCCTAGATATGATTAATTCAACTTGACTACAACCTTCTACAACAATCTTTTTCACCAAAAACGTTCTCATTTGAAAATACCCAAATCAACGCATAAACCCTAATTTCAAAACTCATTCAATTCGTGTTTCTGGGTGCGTTTTGATGATAGAAATAGTTTTAGTATGATTAATTGAACGTTTTGACACAATCACATTAACCACAAAACACACGAATGAGTGATTTGTGTTCATAGCTTACGCGTAGAACACGAATCACACTCAATCTCATCTTTTGACCGTTGGATTTTAGTGAAAATCAAAACCCTTGTTTAAAAGCTTGTAAAGATTATTAAACCACTTACAAAATAATGATTCAATACACGGATATGAAGATCAATTTTTGAGCGTAGGATGATTTAGGTGATGATAATAAATGTGAAGTGAAAGTTAGGTGGAAGGGAGTTATATTAAAGAAAATTTGAGCTTTTGGCAGTTTTAGTCCCTCCACCTTTTCCTTTTTCATCCAAAGCCATTTAACTTTCATTTTGGTTACCAATCAAAAGATTTTAAGAAAGAAACTTGACGACACTCCCCCTCGACTTAAGAAAATAATGAAAGGTTATAATTTTTAGTCCGAGGAGTGTCAGCTTAACCAGAAAATTTTACCACCATTGATACAAGAAACAACGAATAGAGTAACATGCAAGTACACGGATGTTTTTGAAACAGTTAAGTATTTATTTTTCTCCCCCTCAACACTTGATCGGAAAAATACTGAATTTTGAAAGATTAGAGTGTTGACGGTTGAAATGTACTTGCCATGTTGAAAGAAAAAATTGATAGAAGAATATTTTTGTTGTTTTGTCAGGTTTTATATTTTTGTATTTTGTTTTTGAAAAATTTATTTACAAAAGAGAGTTTGGTGTTTGACAGGTTTTTAAGACTGTTTTAGGAGGTCATCCAATTCCTCTTGTGTCAAACACCGCATACCAATCCGGTGGACCAACTCATTAAACCTAGCGGGAGGCAAGGCTTTGGTGAGCAGATCTGCCAATTGGTATTCAGTACCCACGAAGTATAATTCAATTGTACCATGTTCCACGTGGTCCTTGATGAAATGATAGCGAAGATCGATGTGCTTTGATTTGAATCTTTGGAATCGAGTGCACGAGATCGCAATGGCACTTCGATTGTCGCAGTACATCGGGATTCTGTCAAACACGTAACCATAGTCTTTGAGTTGTGTTCGCATCCAGATGACTTGAGCACAACACGCCGACATGGCTACATATTCTGCTTCGGTTGATGACAGCGATGTACAATCCTGCTTCTTCGATTGCCATGACACTAGTTTATCACCACGAAATTGTAAAGCTCCGAAGTGCTTTTCGTGAATCTAAGCATCATGCGTGGTCAGCGTCTGAAAAAGCGATTAGTTTAAAACCAGAATCCTTTGGATACCAGATTCCCAAATTAATGGTTCCCTTGATGTATCGGAGGATTCTTTTAGCCTCAGAGAGGTGGGTTTCAGTTGGTCGCGACTGATAACTAGAGCAAAGATATACGGCAAAGACAATATCATGCCTGCTAGCTGTTAGATACATGAGAGACCCAATAATACTACGGTATTTTGTTGGGTCCACCAATTTCCCATGTAAATCAGCGTCTAGCTTCTTAGTATGAGCCATTGGTGTGGCATAAGTGTCACAGGTATTCATTCCAAACTTGTTTAACAATTCAAGGGCATATTTGGACTGACTCAAGAAAATATCACAGGGTGATTGATGAACTTGTAGTCCTAGAAAGAACGTAAGTTCACCCATCATTGACATTTCAAAATTTTTCTTCATTAGTTTTGCAAAAGCGATTGAGTACTTTTTATGTGTAGACCCAAAAATGATGTCATCCACACAAATTTGAACAATTAAGATATGTACCCCGTGATATTGTATGAAAATAGTAGGGTCAACCGAACCTTTGGTGAAATTATTGGCAATTAGGAAAGATGATAGCTTATCGTACCATGCCCGAGGAGCTTGTTTGAGACCATACAGAGCTTTGTTCAGTTTGTAGACATGGTTCGGGAACGCGGGATCAATGAATCCTTCTGGTTGGCTGACATAAACCGTTTCTTTTAGTTGTCCATTTAGAAACGTAGTTTTGACATCCATCCGAAGATCGTCATATTCATATGAGCCGAACGCGAAATATCCGAACGACCTCAAGACGAGAAACCGAGCAAAAGATTCTTCAAAGTCAATACCCTTCTCGTCTATAACCCTTAGCCACCACGACGTGACTTGTTTCTAATAACGTTTCCTTGACATCCAATTTGTTTTCCAAATCCATTTAAGACCAATGATGAAGACCCATGTCGGTCTTTCAACCAGTTCCCATACTTCAAGACGTTTAAATTGGTTTAGTTCTTCCTGCTTGGATTCAATCCAGTTGTCCTTTTTCATTGCGTCTTTGATGTTTTTAGGTTCAGATTGGCAGACAGTGAGTACATAAATGCAATGTTCACCATCTGATTGAAGACGTTGTCTCGTAACGACTGGTTGATTCGGGTTGCCAATAATATTTTCCAGAGGATGGTCTTTTGTCCATCTATGTGTGGAGGGTTGATGTTGATATACATTGTGCAGATTTTGAGGATTCAAATGGCTTGTTGAAGATTCTGCGACATCAGGTGCAGGAGTCTCATTAGCAAACGGGTTAAAGAACGCATTTGGATCAAAATCTGCAGGTGGGGGTACTTCATTCAGAACATCATCAGCCGATTCATCATTGTTGGAAGCGGTTTGTTCAACTGTTGTTGTGGAGTCAACTGGTGGTGCTTCTTCAACAGTAGTTGATGTAGCAGGTGTATCAGGTATAGGAGTATTATCAGGGTTGAGCAGCGGAAACAGCGGATACACCTGGAGCACGTTCATCAATATCATCAGCGACAGAGGAGCAAATAGTCTTTCCATTTGTTGACGAGTGAGCTAGGGGCTTTGTTGGTGATGATGAGGTTTGGGGAAGTTTAAGCGGTTGTGACCGGGTTCCAAGCTGTTATACTCAGAAGCCATTTCCGTGAGTTCATCAAAATGAGCATGAATCATTTCCATAACCTCCTTTGTTCGACGATTCCAGATTCGGAAACCTTTAGAATTATCACAATATCTGTAAAGCCCCTTTTATCACTTATACCTTATCTTTATCACAAGTACCACATGAACCAAACACAAATACGTTATGCGTATGAATAAGAAGAAAGGAAAGAACTTGGTGACTTGAATGATAGAATTCGTATGTATGTTTAGAGAGATAGAGAGAAGAAAGATGAAAACAATAAGTTGTATATTGCTTCAAGGAAAAACACACACACACACACTCAAGCACACCCCTCAAATGACATACTTGAGGGGTATTTATAGTAAGAGAGATGATGCCCTAAGGCTTGGCCATGGGCCGTGAGATTGGCTTGGACATGGATTGGGTTACATGAACTTATACAAGGCTAACTTAACTAAACGTCTAACCATTTAGCTTAGCCCAATCCATGAGCCCTTTGACTATTCTAGCACGATATCTAACACACGTTACAACGTTCCTAAATGTGAATGACCATCACTTCTAATAAAAACTATTAAGGCTAACAATCTCCCCCTAAGGGGTGGTCATTCAAATGATGCTCCACTTGATAAGATCTTTACTTTCCTTGAGCTTGAACTTTGCGTGTAGATATAGAATAGTCTTGATTCTTTGTTCCTTCATGCTTTGTGATCAGATAATGTGGTTGTCTGCCGTTGTCAACTTCGTTGGTTAGGTGTCTCCACGTCTTTCTCCACCATGCTCACACTTCTATTTGACTTTGAATTACCAATGATGAAGTTCTCGAGTCTTTAAACTTTGTAGATTCTTTGACATTGACGAAGAATCAATTTTAACTTTGTGTTTTCATTGATTTTGCTGAGAACTTTCATGTGTTGTTGGTATGAGCATGTAGAGAATCTGCACGATCCACCCGCTCCAGAGCTTCCATAAGAAGAAAACATAAAACATGTTAGTAATAAGCGGATTCCGGCACTTACAAGTTTGAATTTCGAGGGTGTTAACAGCATAGTGTGAAAACACGTCTCTAATTCTCACAAGGGCCGTTCCTGAACTGGAGTCCCACAAGTGAGATAACGCGATATACCGAAGTACTTCTACAGTTCAGATGAGTCGCTGAGGTACACCGAAGCATCACCCCACGACTGTAGACCGTTTGAGACACACTAAGCGTAATCCATGGAGAATTACCGAAGTGACCTGCTGTCAGGGGCTGCTTGATGTTGACCCTGGTAGGAGTTTCCATTCAATCACTGAAGATCACAGATGTGAAACTTCTCATAAATGTTCGGGCAGATTGCTAAGATCTGCGTAGGAATCTGGAATATATCACTTGTGTCCTTATTGATGAACAACAAGCGATGAAATGTCATGTGTTCCTATGAGATCTTTTGATGAATCTCATGGCTCTAGACTCAATTAGTGCATTTTGGTTTTCTTGAGCGGAGACTAGGGAGAGGGTCTCCTTCTTCAATATCAACGATCTCTAAGAGAAAGTCGATAGATTATGCAGGGTTCCCAGTGAGAATGAAACAAATACCTTTTAAGAGGAATTGAGTGGCTAGAAGGTTAGGTGCAGTGCGTCACTGGGTCCATGACGTCTTTGTCTTCAATACTAGCGTCATCTAACTGACAACCAGTAGCAGATGAATTGAACCCGGTTTCTTCCCTAAGGTTGAATATGGAGGGCTATTTCTTTTCACCCTTTACATTGCTTTTCTTTTTAATTCTTCAACCCCTTCTTTCTCCTTTCTCACATTACTCCTTTTTTCAATCATACCTAAGGACTTCTAGTTCTAAACTATTGGTGATGTCCTTGGGTAGATCCCTCCAGCTCTGGCGGATCATAGGACGGATTTCCTATCCTTAGTCACCTTATAACTCCATGACTGTCCTATTGTTGCCATAAAACCATTTTTCTTGAAAATCTCTCAGAGTGTTTATGATTGAAAACATGTTTGGAACACTCTGAGAGTTTTATATTTTCAGAATCACTCCCCCTTCACATGTGCTTATAAGTTTTAACAGAAATCTGCACATCGAGGGTAGAGTTTGCACTTTTGAATTGATCGGCTCATGATAGACAATTCCCCACGAGACACGGTTACGTTGCCTAGTTAAAGAGTTCCATTGTCAGTTTTAGGTGACAACTAGCTCTAATAACTAACTTGAAGATGTAAACACTCCCGAAAGGAGGTTAGACCCATGAAAGTGCATGTCTATCACGAGTTTCTCGAAATGGTACATATACTGACATTGATTCCTCGTCAATTCAATGGTTTCAACTGAGTCGAGCTCTTTTGAGATTCAAACACCGATCATTAAACATTTTGATCACATTTTAATCACGTTTCTCCCCCTCAAAAATAGCATATCCATGATGTTTTTGAAACACAATTGATTAAAAGATATGTTTTTCGAAAAACATTTGGAGAGAAACTGATTTAGCATGAATTTTGGAACAATTTTGGTTTAATACTCCCCCTTAACGAAAGCATATTTTTCATACAGAAAATTTAGAATCAATTAAGGGTTTAGAGGGAATTATCTTGGTACCAAATGTGAGAGATTTTGAAAAATCTTTTTGAAAAATTTCGAATCAATGGTACGCAAGATGTGGATTTTGAAAATATTTTGAAGATATTTAGAGAAAAAATATCTTCATTTGTTTTAGGATAAGTGCTCGATATTTAGGAAAATCGATTTTGCGTAGCACTTTCCTTTCTTTAAAGATCGGGTTGCAAGCTGAAATACTTACAAGCCATTATGTTTTTAGGAATAGTGCTTGAAAAATATTTAAAAACCTTTGATTTTGATAAGCACTTTCCTTTCTTTGAAGCGCGGGTCCTGAACTGATGTGTTCAGAAGCCATTATGTTGAAGTCCGGGTTTCGTACTGAAGTATACGAAAGCCATTGTTTTTAAGAAATTTTTAAGAAACGAAATGTTTTAGAAAATTTTTAAAGAACTCTCGCTCAAGCATCTGTACATGCCCGTATCATTGTTGAATGACATTTCTAGAAACGTACAGAATATCGATTATACGAGAGACATGTCGTGAGAAGAATATTTTTGGATTTTTGATTTTATATTGTTTTTGTATTTTTTGAAAGTTTTATATTTTTATATTTTTCTTTTGTTGGTTTTTCAAATTTTGTATTTTGTTTTTCAAAAATATTTACAAAGAAGATTTGAAGAAAGAGAAATTAAGTTGGGACAAGTAAAAGTGGAGTTAAGAGTGGAACTAGAAAAGGATTTCCATATGCGAAATTGGCATAAAGTTCTTCTTTACCACCTGGGGTATATGAACCTTCAACACTTTTACAAGTACCTGCATCCACAGAAGAAGAATTTTCACAAATAACAGTGTTAGAAGTATATGTTTCCTCACGGCGAGGGAGATCACTATCAACGGTTGTAGTGGATTCGACTTCCTTAACATGATGAGTTTCACTATTATCTGTGTTGGTGCAAGTATCAAAAATCTTTCCTGTGGGAATCCATCTAAGACCTATTTTGTTGAAAACTTTGCCCGTGGGTATCCACCTAAGGTAAGATCTAGGAGTTGTTTTCTTATCAGATGCAGCGGAAGACTCTTTTTTAGAAAAACTATGTCCTGAAGAGATCCACCTATTAGGTTTCCTTTTGATGTTCATCTTGTCACCGGGTTTGTTTCTATTTGGTGTCTTAGTGGATTGTGCCTCGGCACGAGAATTATCTTTCTTGAGATATTGTAAGGCACATGCATCATGATTAGCTGAAAAGACACATTTTTTACATGTAGTACAGACAAATTCAATATTCTTGTTTAAAACAGCAGCTTTAACTTTGTCACTACAGTCTTTTGGAAGTTGATTCTTGTTCAAAAAAGACTTAGAATTCTAGTGTTGTTTTCTAAGGGCATAGCATTTTCTTTTGCGCAACTACTCTTAGATGCAAGACAATCCCTAGTCTTTGTAGAGTGTTCCTAGGTAATGGTTTACTACTACTAGCAGTGCCTTGGAATCTTGTAGAATTCATCACCCTAGATGTTGCACCTAAAATTCCGTCTTTTCGGTCTGTGCTTTTTCCTAGCTTCTTGTAGATAGTGATTGTTGACCATGTTGTTAGAACCGACAGATTCTTTAACTGGATTTTTGGTCACATTCCGTGTACTAATCCTAGAGATGCCAGGTGTAAGCACTTTTGGTTTTTCAAAAACCGCTTTTTCTTTTTCAAAAACTTTTAAAATTCTCTTTTTAAAGGGCAGGGACTGTGGAGTGACTGTTTTTGACAAATCATTTTTCTCATTGACTATTGGAGGAGGCTGAGAAATAGACATTTTTTGTTTGAAAACCGATTTGGGAACATTTGTTTTCTCCTCAGTCAATGGTTTTGCAAACTTAGTATCCACAGCCTTTCCTTTTAGACTTCCCAGTTGAGCACTCAAAAGATCATTTTGCTCTTTCATGTCCTTGTAAGCACGCTCATACGACAGTTTGTCATACTTGCATTCCTCAGAGTTTCGATCAAGTTGTTTAAAATAGGACACGTTTTCTTTTTCAAGTTTTGCAAGAGCATTTTCATATTTTGAAACAATTGCGGAGGTCTCAGACTGGAGTCTTTCATGATCTTCAACAGAATATGTTTGTAAGATAATGGACATGATATCGGTAGTCATAACATCTTCGAAGAGAGAATCATTGAGTTTTTCCAAAACTTTGATGTGTTCAATACTTTCATTAGCTTGCTTTAACAGGGATTTATGGTCCTTGACAAAGTCACTCGTTTCTTTCAAAAGTGCTTGTTCAGCATGAATTACCCTCGCGATGGCGCTTAACGGAGGGGCAATTTGGGTTTTAAAAAACTCTTTTGTTTCGTCATCATGACGAGTAAACCAGATGTTAGTTGTAATATTGGTTTTAGACTTGACAGTCTCTTGAAGATACCCAATTCTAGTTTTAATATCATCTAAAATGCTTCTAGTATCACTTGTGTTAAAAGGATTGTTTGAAGACATTTGTTCGATTTTCGAAAGATATTTGGAAACTAAAACCGGTTTGAAACCGGTTTTGAAAGGTGTTGACACTTTGTTTGAAACAATTGGTGTGGTGGAAAACGTTGATTGTTCTTTTTGATTAACAAAAGTAATTCCATTAATTTTGTTCCATTTGTTATCATCAATCGGTTTGAGATCTCGGATTCTTTTGTTTCATTTTTGATCTACTCTCCTCAGATAGTTCCAACGTTTCAAGAGAATCACGAACAATTATGGGTTCATGCAAAGGTTTTCCATTGTTCAACACATTCTGAGATTTCTGAGCTTTCTTGAGGAAACCAGGAGGTGAGTTACCAAGAGCCATTTTATTTGTAGTATGAAAAATCGGATTTACTTGATTAGAAAGCATCTTGATTGTCTTAGCGGAATGACCCGTTGTAAGAAGCAAATTATCCAATTTCTTTATTGTTTCATTTTTGTCCAGAATTTCATCTAGAAGAGAATATTCTCGTTTTGAAAAATCAGCAATCAATTGTTTCTTCTCTTTTTCAAGATCAGAAGACAGTGCTTTTTGTTTAGAAAGTTGGTCATTTAGTTCAGAAATTTCCTTGTTTAAAGATTTTATTTTCAAATTCAGATTCACATCAAGTGTGTCATATTTGAGTTGCAAATCTTTTTCTCTTAAAACAGAATCTCGATAACCAATTTCTAACTCTGAAATTTTGTTTGTATGAAATTCATAGGTTCTGGCGTGCTCCTTGTAACTCTCAAGCTCAGCGGTCAATTTAGCATTCGCGGCCTTAACTTCGCGATTGACCGTTCTAACTTTCTCAACTTCAATGCCACATTGATTGATTAATGATTCAACATAAGAACGTGTTTCCTCATCATCCAGATTTTGTGCCACACAGCCTCCACTAGGATCCACATATGGAGTTTTGGAGTTTGTATTGCTACAACTCGGATTGTCCAGGTATGTATCATAAGTGGGTGATGGCGTCACGAATTCTGCTTGTCATGAGTAAACACATCAGATATGACATTGTTATAACATGAATCAATGATTGGTACCTTAGATCTGCATTTGGCGTCATAGACAGGAGGTGCGTCGAGTCAGTGTCGTACTTAGTCTCCTGAAGATTTGCCATGAATATGCAGTTCACATTGAGTTCCTCGAGGTCTTCCAAATCATCCACAATAGCAAAAAAAATCATTTTCCTCAAGACACTCAAAGTATCCCCGCTTGCTTCTGTGCTAACAGATAGCTTTCCGGAGAAACTCAAGCATTCTTCTTGTGCGGCTTAGTGGGACAGTTTTGCCATGTGACCCATTCCTTGACAGCTTATAACACTTAACCCGATTATCTTGATTCACATTTCCATAATTCCCAACGACCTGGAGCTGCAACATTCCCATTCGATTACCCATCTGCTCTATTCCCAACATTCTGTCCCATCGATTTCCAACATTCCCAACCGATTATCCTGATACGGAACCGCCTGATTACCCATGTGAAATCCAGTAGCATATTCCTGCTGATTCCCAATAACTCCAACCATTTGACCTTGATTACCCATATTCACACCCGGTACGCGTAATTTGCCTGCGAGTGTTTGATGAAATCCGTTGGTTGTTGTTAGTTGGTGTGGAATAGCGACTTTTGAGTGCGTTACCCAATAAAGAGTATATCTGTTGTAAGGTCGCTTCTGGGTCGGGGCTTTCAGGATCGGTGATTCCTAGTTCTGGTATTGTTGATCTGGATAGAATTGTTGTTGTGGTTGTGGAATGTATTGCTGCAAGTTGTTGTTGTTGGAAGATGATGAAGCTTGTTGTTGTGTATTCCCTGAAGGTTGAGTCTTTGCAATAAGTGCCAATGGATCATGATTCTTTGCCAATCTTTCTTTCCCGACTTCATTGACTTCAGCTTGGTTTTGTTTCAGAAAATCATTCAGTTGATCAAAGTTCACCTGATGAAGGTCTTTTGTTTGGTTGACAATAGTTACATATCGTCCCCATTCTTCCGGAAGATTATTCAGAACTTGATGTTTTGAACGATTGTTCGGGTGCCAACTTGTTTCCGATAAGCTCATTCATCAAAGTGCAAAACCTTCCATAGTAGGATTCAATGGATTCTGTAGATGTAAACTTTTCCCATTCAGTTAGCGCCTTGTTCTCCATGTCTTGTTTACCAATTTCGTTCCATAACATAGTCGTCTAACACGTTCCCACATATCGAGCAGTTTCACAACCGCTCTCACAGCAGAAAATGTCTATTGGTAAACCCAGGTTAGATAATATGAATTGCCATGTCATCTCGCACGACTTGTTCTCGATCCTCTGCAGTGTATTGATTCGTCTTGAAGACGAGAAGATGGTGGGACGGGAGGTGTTGCATCTG
Source organism: Chrysanthemum makinoi (assembly GCA_910596185.1). Taxonomy (NCBI): domain Eukaryota; kingdom Viridiplantae; phylum Streptophyta; class Magnoliopsida; order Asterales; family Asteraceae; genus Chrysanthemum; species Chrysanthemum makinoi. The sequence continues at coordinate 11,309,927 of OU343216.1, read as the reverse complement.
CATTTCCAAGTACATGAACTTGTCGAGGCTTGAAGGGTCCATCCTGAATGGATTTAATCATGAGTTTTCCATTAGGTTTGGTCTTGATGTAACGAAGCATACGACTTGTCCATTGAAGATAATCACCTTTTGCCAAGATAGGAGGTCGGTTTTCAGCACCGGCTGCATGAATGTCTTGTTGAGTTGCCATAGATGAAGGTATGATCTGATAAAGTTGATGTAGGATCGATTCAACGATAAAGGAGTTGTGGTTGATGACGATTAAGCTTGGTTGAGGTGATTCTGAAAGTCGTACTCGTAAACTCGGTTCTTATAAAATTTTCGCCCAAAATTTGAATTTCACTATAAAAATCAATTCTAAGGTCGTATGAAAAAATTGAGTTATGACAATTTTGACGCCAAATTTGACCCGAAAAATTTGAATTTAGGCCCAAAAATTTGAATTTTAGACCAAAATTTTCACAGCTAAAACCAAATTTTTTTAAACCTTTATGCGAGAAAGAGCTTAGGTAGGGGAAAGAAATTTAGTTACGAGAAGGAAATGGTTACGAGTAGGATCTTAAGCGTAGGAAGAAGAAGAACGAGAAACGTAAGGTTACGAGTAGAGTTGGTGCTTAGGCGAGAGATCTTATGCGCGGATCTTGCGCGTAGGATCTTAGGCGTAGAGAAAGTATCTTACGCGAACCTTAGGCTTATGCAGACAAAAAACTTAGTTGTAAAACCTTACGCGTAAGTGTGATCTTATGCGTAGAGTTCTACTCGTAAGAGTTTATGCTTATGCGTAAACTTAGGTTAAAATCCAAAAATCCTTTACACCGCCACAACGTAAGGGATATCCATAATCATAATTGTCAAGTGTTCCACACACTTATCCAAGTGAGGGAAGCATCGAGTAACCTTTGAAGCTCAAGATTCTTCACCAAAAGTTATGAGTAGAAAACTAGGGTTTTGACTTTTTGACTTCTACTCGTAAGAAATTTCCAATGATTCAAACGATGTCTCTTGCACAGATATCCTTAAAAACACTTGAATAACCCAAAAATGTTGACCTTTTTCACCCAAAGTGCTTATAAAATTTACGAGTAGAAATGACCAAAGAACCAAAAACAAGCTTAAAAATGAAGAAAAACACGTAAAGCTTGGAACTTTTTGCAAAAAACTGAAACTTTAGCACCAAATAAACCTTAAACCACAAGAATCTTGAATTTTTAAGTGCAAAACTTAAAGCTTTGCGCGACAATGTTTATAACAAAGTTACGCGTATAGTACCAACCTTCAAAACAAACACAAACACTCCTAAACCATTGTTAGGCGATTGATACCAATTGTAAAGCCCCTTTTATCACTTATACCTTATCTTTATCACAAGTACCACCACATACTAACCAAACACAAATACGTTATGCGTATGAATAAGAAGAAAGGAAAGAACTTGGTGACTTGAATGATAGAATTCGTATGTATGTTTAGAGAGATAGAGAGAAGAAAGATGAAAACAATAAATTGTTAGCCTTAATAGTTTTTATTAGAAGTGATGGTCATTCACATTTAGGAATGTTGTAACGTGTGTTAGATATCGTGCTAGAATAGTCAAAGGGCTCATGGATTGGGCTAAGCTAAATGGTTAGACGCTTAGTTAGGGTGTAGCCTTATATAAGTTCATGTAACCCATCCATGTCCAAGCCCATCTCACGCCCATGGCCAAGCCTTAGGCATCATCTCTCTTATATAAATACCCTCAAGTATGTCATTCGAGGGTGTGCTTGAGTGTGTGTGTGTGTGTTTTCCTTGAAGCAATATACAACTTATTGTTTCATCTTTCTTCTCTCTATCTCTCTAAACATACATACGAATTCTATCATTCAAGTCACCAAGTTCTTTCCTTTCTTCTCTAAACATACATACGAATTCTATCATTCAAGTCACCAAGTTCTTTCCTTTCTTCTTATTCATACGCATAACGTATTTGTGTTTGGTTCGTGTGGTACTTGTGATAAAGATAAGGTATAAGTGATAAAAGGGGCTTTACAATTGGTATAACGAGCCAGGTTGTTGTTTTTATCGATTTGTGTGGTTTCGAATGTTTGTTTAAACTGTTTTTCAATCGCTTTTATGTCTCGAAATTTTTTCCACCTTTTGTTGTTAATAAGCTTTTACATATGTTTGTATCTATATTGGTCAAAAAGTCAACACCTTTACGGCGCTTTAAGCTTCGTCCAAGATTCGGCTTGTTAACATTATTTTTTGACTGCTTTTGTACCAATCTCGTGGAAAACTTGTGGTCAAAACCGCCGCTTCGGGTCAAACAAGGTTAAAAGAAGCGCTTTTTATGCTTTTTCTCGGGTATATATGAAGTCGATCGAAAACATGGTCGAAAACCTCACCTGAAAAGTCAAAGGGTCAAAACCCTTTACGCCAGTAAAGGGAATCTACAGTTGAGATATGCCAAGTGAGTCGAAGTTACGATAGGAAAACTACGCTGCATGCGAACGCCTGTCCTGGCTTACGCAAAGCCAGCTTACGCATAACTTGCTTTACGCGTAAGGCTACGATAAACGTTATTGCCACGCTAGCAGATGCCTACGCATAAGCAAGTAGTTACGCGTAGAAATTCTTGAGTAGAAATGAAAAAGAGTTACGCGTAAAGTAGACCATGACCACAAACGACACATACCTATACCATTTACAACTCGACTTCAGTAACCATCGTCCGAAAAATTCATATCAAGAACCAAAAAAAAAAAACTAACCTACATCTAGACTCAACCCAAGACCCTCACAATCACTCTTCAACTCTCATTCTATCAACAAAATAACTCGAATTATATTAACAACTATCTCAGAAACGGTTCAAGATTTCATCTTTTTCAGATTCTTTCTTGGAACCTTATCATCATAGATCATGTTCGAAGTCCAAGCTTCAATGATATTCGACTCAACAAGAAATAAATAATAACAAGCATGTTATTTTTATCTCTTTCGCTCGTTTCTAATTTAAAGGAAACCATATACCTACCTTAGACCCAATGGATCTTGAAGAACTTCTTGATTCGAATGAAGTTATAAACGAAAATCAAAGTAAAGGGGTACTAGTGTATTGTTTGTGATTCGACAAGGGATTTGTGTTGTGAAATGAGATGTGTTTTGATATTGATTTGGGTTTGATTTGAGGATGGAGATGAAATGATGAAATGTTTCTTTTTCCCAGATCTGCTTTGGGAGAGAATAGGATAAGAGTGGTAGGCGTTTATTTTTTGAGATTGAGATTAGGTTTGGCTAAAGTGATTTTAGGTTAGTAATATAACCGGATATCACTTATGTTCTTTGGATCGGGTTTTTGACTTGGACTGGGCCCGGATAATATATGTTATGGATACTATATGTTATGGATCGTGACTTGGACAGGGCCTACACGAATTATGGTTTTAACCACGTGAATGTTGCAATTTGCAATTTGCAATGGTTTTGACTATTTTTGGTCGTATAAAAGAAACTTGTGTCATCCGAATTTTCTTTGGCTAAACATTTCTGGATACAATTTTATTATTTGATATACAAGAAGTGGTATTTTTGGTATGGTATATTTTTCACGAGGATACTACGTTCACGGCTAAAGTTTTCGATGAATTTTAACGTGACCACGAAGATGACTCTTTATTAATTATTTGGGTGTGAAGTGAAGTTTGACGGGCGTGTTTACTTATTTCATCTTCTTTCTTTCTTTCCTTCCGCGAAGATGACTTGTCTGGACTAATATATTGAGTGTGATGAAGACTTGCTATCTAGTTACTTTTGTGATTCTTTCTCTCATAACCCACAAAGTAGCTATCACTTTCGTGTCTCAACGTAGTTGAGGATACGCCAAGAGGTTTTATACATTGGGTACACCGTTCTTTTTCACAAGGATAGTACAAGCTTAAGTAACCAACCCGGGAGATTTTACTTTCTCAAGTTCGTCATATTGTTATCTTCACATGTGGTTACTACGCAGCCGTTGAATTTTGATATAGGTTGAGATGAGTTAGACAATTTCAAATGGTATTGTTCATCTACATCTTCTCACGGCTGATTTGATTTATGATAGAATGCTTCCAAGCATGCTTCGTGTACACAATTATGCCGATTTCGATAAATCGTGAACCTTCAGGGAGAGAAATGTGTACATTATGGGCTGATTTGATATATGCAAGATAACTGGAATGCATTTGGTGAGATGAAGATGTTGATATATTATTCCCCTGAATGGCCAATCTTGAAGAAGGTGAGTCGCAAGACGTAGTTCTACATTTCCTCACATTGCGTGCATTAGAAGACTAAAAGACGAAAGACTTCTTCAATTCGTGAAATTCATCGTAAAGGTTGTCGGGCTTGGGGAGAGCATCACTAAGGTGGGAGAGCAAAAAGGTCGATTTAATCCCTAATTAGATTTGCTCGATTGTTCTTCAAGAAGCAAAGAGATGGGTAGAAGATTCATGAAGTTTGATGACTGAAGACATTTGGAGTCTAATTGAGCCGCTCGCCTATCTGTTGTATTTAATTTTGCTGTAGGGGAACATTGTAGCAACTCCCCATGACATCACTTGGGAGAGATTGTTAGCCTCGCTAAAGTGAAGTCATTACGGAAATTGCATTAGTTTCTTCTTTTACTCATTCACAAGTGACTAGTTTATCAATAGTGCTAAGTTAGGCTTGTTGAAGTATAAATACCCTCCTAGTCCCAACTAGGAGGGTAGGAAGTTCACATTTTGTAAAGAAGTGTGTGTGGCTTCTTCTTCTTCTCTCTAGAAACCCACACATCTTCCCCTTTTCTATCTAATACAATAACCATGTCTTTCTCATTCTTTGAGCTTCCCCGACCCCCCGAACCACATAAATCTTAAGCTTTTCGATCCTACAATATCCAATAAAGACTCCAATGTTAGCTTTGGCTTTGAGCTTTCCAAAGTCATCACGATCATTATTCGGATAGCAAAGAGATCCAAATACATGATAGTGTTTGAGATTCGGGTCTTCTCATATGGACAAGCTCGAAGGTGTTTTGTTGAAGCGCTTTTGTAATCATTGACCGTTTTGAGTATAGCATGCAGAGATACAGCCTTTTGCCCATAAGTAATCCTGAAGTTTGGCATTGATTAACATTGTTCTTGCGACTTCCACTAACGTTCGGTTTCATCTTCAACAACTCCGCTTTGTTCCGTGTACGCAGCAATAGATGTTTGATGTCAATTCCCACTTTCTCATAAAATTCACTAAGATTTTGGTTAACAAATTCGTGCCTCTGTCTGTTCTGATTTGTCGGACGGTTCGGGACAAGTTTCAAGCTGAACTCAGATTTTTGTGAGAAAGGTGATGATCATTTGTGGAGCTTGGTCTTTGCTTCAAAGAATGTAGACCCAAGTCCATATGTGAATAGTCATCAACAATTACTAAGATGTAGCGCTTCCATTAATTGTTTGCACGCCGATCGGGCCATACAAATCCATGTGAAGAAGATGAAGCACATGCCGAGAGTCGTTCCACCTTTGAAGGAAAATGAGCACGCAGTGCTTTTGCCTTGTTCACAAGCCGAAAGCAAAGGTGATCTTTTGAATACCAAACGATGGGAGTCCTTCAACTAGTTTGTGTCGAGCAAGGTTGGTGATGGTTTGAAAGTTTAGATGTGAGAGACGACGTGCCATAGCGTGGATTTTGTTGATGTTGCCTTTGAAAGTAAGCAAATGGGAGATGAAGCAACCATGTCTTGTATAGAGATAGTGTAAAGACTTGAATTACGTGAGCCGGCTATTACTAAGGTCGTTTCCTTGTAGACTTAATGAAACAAGATTTCTCCCTGAAAGCAACCTCCAAATCTCCATCACAAATCTGACCTACTGAAAACAGATTGTGACCGAGGCCTTCCACATAATAAACCCGCTAATTTGATGTTCCCATTGATATAGTCTCCGTAGCCCATGATAGCTGCGAAGTGATCATTCCCTAACCCGACAAAGGCTAATGAACTTTGCAATAAAGTTTGATAACAGTTTAAGGTTACTGTCAGGTGTGTAGAACATCCGCTATCAACAATCCAAGAATGATCTCAGACGCTTACATTACACACACGCACACATGTGATGGAATAGAAGTAGATGTGGAACCCGAAATGTTAGAGGGTTCCTGAGCAGTTATAGTAGACATACACACATCAATAGCTTTAGGTATCCACTTAAATCCTAGTGTGTTATATATCCATTCTGCCATCTCCAACTAGTATTTGCTTTAGTCTTAGTGAATGCACTAGGTGGTACTATATTCTTAGGAGGTGAACCAGAGCTACTGAGGTGGCAGCAAGCACGTGACTTAGACAAGATTAGTGGGCCTAGAGGTATTCCGTTCTAGGATTCCTTAAACGAGAGATGATAGCTTTAGCAACACATTTATCATGACAATCGAATTCATACTTTATGACAAATAACACAAGGTGCATCGATCAATATCAAAAGTGCTTAATAGTTTAGCATTCATTACATCACTATTTCTATTACATTTGCTGACGCAATATCTATAGTTGAAGCAACGTGAGTCTTATTCATAGTCCTAGGGTGTTCTTCTACTTTAGCATTCTTTATTGATCTTTTCTTAGGTCGCAACTTCCTATTCGTCGATGTAGTGCTCCTAGGCTGTGAAGTGCGGATGTTTGGAAAAGACGCAACTATTCCTTGCTTCAAGAGAAGGAAGCACGTTAGTAACTTGTGATTTGGCAAGAGTGATTCTAGGTTCATGATTACTAAGTGTTACTCGGGCTATTCTCTTAATCACGGTAGGCGGAAGTTGTTCATACTTTCCTAACATTTCTCTTAACTTGAGGATAGTGTGAATCGATCTTGATTTTCGAGCCGAATATTTCCAAAGAAAATGCATAACTTCTTTAGTGTGTGCAAGATAATGATCAAGTTCATTTGATGCTTCATCACGAGTCTTTTGAGTAAATCAAATATGACACCATATTCCTTTTTAACTTTTACAAGTTCTTGTTCATATTTTGAGATTTGACACTTAAAAGACATGTTTTTATCATCCAGTTGCTCAATTTTTGGATCGAAGTTTTGTCAATAACTGGGCGATTTTGTGTTGAAAAGCAAGTTGTTGATCGTGAATATCTTTTGACACCAATTAAGACGACGTATTGCATTTGAAAGTTCGTTTGACAATCGTTTATTTTCAACTTTTAAGGACTCGATCTAAGCACATTATCGTTCTCAACATTTACCACGAATCAATAAAGATCGCAGAGATATAATCAAATGCATATGACAAAGAATTCAATAGCACAACATTATGGACATCAGCACGGATGACATCTTCCAAGATTCGATCAACATCTTTTCTCAACGCTTTTTACGCTTAGTATTAGAAATAGATGTTTCGCTTTCTCAAAACGACCTTCATCATTCCAAGTTCCTTATGAAAGTCCTTTTCAAATTTTTAACATTTGGTAAAAAGATTTTTCTCAAAAAATGTCTCTTTGTTCTCGGCAGAGGCGATTGAAAATGTTGAACTTTGATTTTCGAATGATATTCTATCTCATGTTGTAAAGTTTTGAGGTCAGCCATGAAAAGGTCAAAATATCGAAGAATTTTGCATTTTCGTGTTTTGAGTTTACTTCACTGATGGAAGGTAAAGGACCATAAGTTTGTGCATAATCTGGTTGGGATTAACATTAGAAGACTCAGACGTTTTATGATAATCCTTGGTGTGTTAGAAGAATCCGTTGGTGTGACCAAAGTGACCGCTTTTTTATAATTAAAAGGTTTGTTGTAAACAACATTTCTAATTTTGATCGACTCGCCTTCTCGTGATCTAATTCCTCTTGACGATGATATTCAACAACACTCATAGCAGTAATTATCAATTTTATATTCTACCGAAACTTCGTGATTTGGTTTGAATGCTTTGCTGAAAGCTTAGGTTGGTAATCGCAAGATTCGGTCCATATCCATTTGGATTAGGTTTTAAAGTAAACTTTTCAATAGCTGTGACCGACTCACCATGTTTGTAAACAACACTTTTAAACTCTTTAAGTTTGTTTTGCAAGCCGATGATTTCTTCAAGATGATCATCTATTCGCTTTGTTGAATGCTTTTTGTATGCAGAGAACTGCTTTTGACAAGTTAACAACTCAACCTTAGCTTTTTGATTTTCCAAGGTGAGAGCGTTAATTTGCTTTTTATGTTCATGTTTCAGTTGTTCTATTTCGGACAACAAAGCATTCTTCGCTGCTAGATCACGATCTCTCTCTAAATATTTTTCGCTGATGAGATTTTGCAAAGGTCGCTTCAAAACCTTTTTCACCTTTTTCTTGAGTTTTGAAAAAGTTGAGTTGCTTTTGTAAACATTCAAAATCCTTGGTTAACAGTGCATTTTTCTTTTCAAGTCCTCGATTAATGCGACATTCTTCCACTATGGTTTGTTGGTCTTGTATTAGACGAGCAAAATGCTGATGAGGCAAAAGTTCGCGTGTTCAACGTGAGTCACAACATGATCATTACGGAGATCCTAAGTATAACCACGAGTCAATTTGATTATCAAGATAAACCGCTTGGTCATCTTGATCCAAATATAACTACGGGTCTAGTTGAAAATCGTCGAATGAGATGTGGACGACTATTTTGAACATTCGAGCCTTGCCGGATTCGTATGTTGGCGGAGATAGTAGATCGAGATGAATATGGTTTGTTCGTACCTGAGACAAGCCATCGTCATACACCCGGCCCGTGGTCACTCATGTGTAACTCATGCATATTAGCCATCAACATAACAAATGCATTGGCCTGCAAATCCTCCATATCATCATCTGAAGTGCATTTTTTCCATAAAGCTCGTTTTTGTCCGTGAGAGTTCCACCACCTTCATCCTAAGAGCCAAAGAAGAGCCTCTTTTGATAAGCACCGCCTTGTCCTCTGGCTTTTGGGCATGCATCCATGTCCCTTCTCATTGCGCTTGTAGCATCGAAGACCATTTAAACCGGCTTGCCATTGAGCATTGCTCCACCACTTGAGCTCTATTGTTATTTCTACCCACAAGATTAAACCTCTTGACCATCCATCGACACCATAACCACGATCTCGAACTTCAACTCGCCCATTGTTCACAACAGCCTTGATTCCGTGTTATATGAGAGAACCATACGGTTGTTGGATTTGTTGGTATAACGGCTAAAGGCATTAGCTATCATAGCAAATCCTTGTTGCAATGCTTCAACGGATGCATTCCTTATTAGCTTCATCGAAGTGCTAGAGCATTGTTGTTGTTGTATGGAACCAATTGAGTTTGTTGAGATTGAGGCCGTGAAGGATCATGTGGTGTGATTGTAGCAAATGGTTGAGTTGCCGGGTTTAGAGAATAAATCTGTTTGGAGCATATAAGGCAAGTTGCTGATTTTTCGGATGTGTCGGTGGAGCAATTTGAGCATTTGAGAATCCTTTCCCTATCAACTTCCTTTCATGAGGCTTCAAGTAATCGTACAACAATCCATATGTAGAATGATGCATATTTCTTCACTCGAGAAAAATGACATACTTCTCCCATTCAGACCAAGCTACTCAGAACTTAGTATTCACCTGCAATTTTGGCATGATGATGTTGTGTTTATCCAAATCATTGATGATTTCACGAAAAATGATGATGATAAGACTCTAGTGTCTCCGTGTTCAATCATGAAGTGTCTATAAGCCAAGTAAATTTTGATTCCAAATCCTCTGATTGAGTTACGATCCTTCCATAAGAAGATGAATATGATCCCACATTTCCTTTGCAGTCTTTTGAGCATCAACACTTTGAAGAATTGGGTTAGGTAATCCTAGGAGGATATATTGCATCGCAAGTTCATGCCTTCATAGTGTAGAAGTTCCTCGCATTCGTGTCACAATAGTAGCAATGTTGATTGTTCATCTCTTGGTGGATTAGCATTTGGATCGGCGGGTACAATGACAATAGGCATCTAAAATGGACCTTCCAAGATAACCTTCTTTAAGAACTTTCCATGTGGCTTCTTCCGATCACAAAACCTAAAGAACCTTATCACCCATTGATTGTAGTTTCCTGGAGTGAGCATTGGAGGTCTATCAAGTGATCCAGCCTCATGAATTGATTGTTGGTCGCTTAAAGATTCACACATCTTTGCAAACCAAGTGGGTTCCTTCATAGTGTTCCTTGATGGATGTTGATTGAATTAGTTTGTGTAGGGTTGAACAGGACTTGGTGGTGGTTGAATGTGACAACCGGTACTTTGGTCATTTCTGGAGTACAATTCATGTCTCATTATTTCAACATTTATTGTAAACTTGGTTTTACTTGTTTCAAATTCAGCGTAACCTTGGAGGTTTTAGCGAATTCATGATCATGACATCACATACATTTCATATGGACTATGATTAGTCTACATTTCATTGACATCATTTACACTCTTCATTAATTCATTCACGACATTTCATTTCATATTCAGCGTAATTTTATATTTAATAATCTTTATCGCTTTGAGTTATTATTATTAATATTTAATCCGATTACTTTCAAAAATGATCCGACATATTTAAACTTACATTTAGTTTATATAAAACTATATTTTAGTTTTCCTAGTTTTTCAAATTTATTTGGTATATTCGTTAAAAAAGTAAATTATTACGTCGTTTTCTTAAAATTATCACGTAATTATTTTATCACTCAAATTTCACAAGGAGTATTTTACAATTTTTATTATCTCAATACAATCTATTTTGACTTATTAAAAACTTACTTGTACCAAAAATTCTCATTTTACCTTTAATTGTACATTTCTACACCTTTTTACTTATACCTTTTTATCAAATTATACAAGAATTTACAATTTACATAAAAAAAAAAATATATATATAAAAATCTTACCTTATGGCGACCAAGGGAAGGAAGTAATTAAATAGTAAGGTTCATTAAATTCATGTTTCCTACTATTACTTAAAGTCTACTTCTACTACAATTATTCATTCACTTCTCATTTCTCAAGTGTTAAGAGAAAATTTAGTTCTCTCCTCTCTTTTGGCTTCTTAAGAACGGCCACATCAAAGACTCCAAGGGATCAAAGTTTTGCTAAATCAAGTGTTATTTCAACCTAGTTTATATCCTTTATATGGTTTTGAAATAAAAACCAAGGATATTTAAGTTAATCCTTGTTACTTTCACCTCATCACTATTACTAGTAAGCATATTTTTATCATTTTCAAGTTTCCTTTTCTTTTTCATATGTTTCTTTTCATTTTTGGAGCTTATATGCATGATATGTGATTTATACCATTTATTTCATGATTTTAGAGTTATCTATATATATATGGTCATCCTATAATTATCCCCTTGGTATTGGTTGGTCTTGATGGTGATTAGGAACCCATGACACCCTAAGAAGGTGTATGGTAGGATTAGATTAGTTTTGGAGTTGATTTGAAGGGATTAGAATAGGTTTTGTCCGAGAAAAACTATTTTCGATAACTATATTTTGTGTTCTGTCCTTGTTTTGCTTTTCTGGAAAATCCGACAGTAGGCACGACTTTTGGCCATGATATTTAGAAAATATACTTTAAAACGAATCCGTGGCGGCGAGCGGATAAAACGGACTTATAACGAAGAAGTGGTGAATTTTAAAGTTTGACGACGAAAAATATTATTTTCAGAAAATTCAGCAACTGTTTTTACTTTGTTGGTCAAAAAAGGCCTTAAGCTTCACAAATTATTTCGACTTGTCAAAAATATATTAGTTTACTTCAATACGAAGCTAAGGACATATTAAGCGTAGAAAGCAGTTTGAAGCGACAAAGATATGCACTTTTCATAAACTTGCCGTAACTAATTTTTGCACTACAATTAGCCAAAAACCACCATCTTTAACCCCTATTATCTTTATGTTCGAGACCTTTTGGATGAAAACTCCTGAACTGAAACTTCTAGATATCGATACAAACTTTCCAAAACCGTCGAGTTAGTTCTCTAACGATCGACGTACACTGTTTTACGACTAGTTTTCCGGAGCATTTTGTTAATTTCATGATTTTCCGGCGACATTGTTTTGCGGCGAAAAGTGGAAATTTCTCTAAAATCATTATAAAAACCATTGTAGGATGACATTTTGGCGTAAAACTTGTAAAGTGATTTTTGATTGGTCAAGACGTCAAAAGAGTATTTTTAAACGTCGAGTAATATTTTCAAAACTAGTAAATGGTATAAATAACATATCAAGTGCATGCATAACATTACATTGCAACTCATGACATATCATGTCATTGATAATAGGTCGGTTAGCAGCATCACATTAAACCTCGGTGTACTCACTTTTGCCATTATTCGGTTTATCAAGTGAGTTTCATAGCCCCGTTTTTACATGCTTTCAATTATTTCAAACCCACGGGGGAGAATACATTGCACTACATTTTTCTTTGTGCGATACCAAGTATGTTAAATTCATTACATTGCTTAAGTTACCGCATTTGCCAATTTGAAAGTCCCCATTACTTGAACAGGAACCGTTAATCTTTAGGCGGATGAGTGGATAGATCTATCGAGTGGCGCCTCCATCCGGGTTGGTGAATCCCAACCGAGGAAAAGCGGATGCATTTCATTTGATCACATTACGGAGTTGCCGGCAAACACTCTGCGAGGGGCATACATGATTGAACAGTCTAGTTTCGGGGTCATGGGCTTAGAGCAATTGTAACATTATTTTTTGTGTGATGGTCATGCATGATAGATACTTGTGTAGTCGTATAAAACATTTACATAAACCTATGATTTCTCACCAACATTATTGTTGACCGTTTATAGCAATGTATTTTCAATGGCGAGGCATTATCATCATGACATGGTTTAGGGACCTACATTTTGAGTGTCGACTTACATTATGTACATTATGGCACTTTATTTCAAAACATCGTTTGGATTTGTATTATATTTGTATTTCCGTAAACTTTGTAAACCTTTTGGGACCGATGTTGTACTCTGAATGTTTTTATTATAATATCCATCGATGTGTTTTTAAAGCGGCACTTTAGGTGGATTCAATATTGTGATGTGTGTGGTGCTATGACAGTCAATCCCGAAGGAATTCCATTCATTTGCAAAACAATAAATTGGGGGTGTGACAGTTGGTACGAGCTACTGATTATAGAGAACTAGGTTGCATCATTGACCCTAGACTATAGCTACATTATCATAGCATCTCATCATTTCATCATAGTACATATTCATGTTTATCATGCGGATTCACTTACACTTTATTCGAGGTTATTTACTTTTATTTCACATCGGTTGTCACAGACATGTCTTGATTCATCCCATCACCATATCATGGACTCTAGCTCGGATGATGTCCAGTAACCCCATCATGGATGATGTTGCATCACATTCGAGATCGTATCTTCCATTGGATCTACTCCGACCTTCCACCTTGATCATGACCAGGCAGGGCCGAACCCAGCCGAGGAGGGCGAGGTTGCACCACTCCTCACGTTAGCCCAGCTCACGTCCACCGGCACCCTACTAGCACCATCCCACCATCATCACCATCTCCATCATATTTTATTAGAGATCCTACCTACGACAGACTTGCGCCCAAAAGCGTGCTGCGTTTTGATATCCCTACACGGCATCACCGAGCGACCGCAGCTAGATTTGAGTTAGGCGAGAGTTCTAAAGGCTGCGGCTTTCGACGACCTTCTCTGAGGCGTTAGGAGCCCGTATTGATAGTCGGCGGATCCGATAGATAGTTTGTCGCGGCGGTTGGAGGCTGTCGGTGGAAGATAGGATTGAGCCCATTGCGGGAGAGGTCGAGGGGCCTAGTGTTAAGCTGGGTTTCTATTGATTTGTCTCATCGAGTATTCGGCATAGGCGGTTAGAGGGCGGGGAGTATTGCTTCTTTGCTTGTACAGGTTGATGAGTTGAGGAGTTTGGTGGATAGTTTGTCGACTTCGGGTTAAGATCTTGAGGATAGGAGCACCATGAGGTGCCTTATGTAGACTTTTGTCATGTATAGTTTTGACCATTATTATCCTAGTCACGGGGTGTGTGGCGTAGTTTAAAGGCTTGTTGTATTTTGGTTGTTGTACAAACAAATGTATCAAGTATTGACTCTACTATGTAGGAATGGTTATTATTATCTATGATATCGGTCCATGTAGGCGAAATTTTCATGTATATTATCCGTGTGTTGTGATTATATATTTGTTATGATGGTTGTTTTCCATGATCTACGAGTTCTCATGATTGTTTCATCTTGTGATTTTGAAGTTATGGCCTAAGAAAATTTACAGGAAGCCCAAAGCAGGCGAAATTCAAAAGTTGGTGAATGATAGCATTGCTAATGCTCTAAGAGTCGAAAGGGAAGCTTGATGGTACTTCTCAGCGAAGCACGCTAGGCTATCACGCCTCTGGTATCTTGGGAGGATCTGGGGTTAAGAAATGTTCGTACAAAGATTTCAAGAGTGGTGAACCCACTAAGTTTTGAGGTACCGAGGGAGCTACTGCAATGGTACGATGGTTTGAAAAATTGGAATCAGTATTTTTGCTTTGTAACGTCGGATGACGATGGAGTCAAATTTACTCTGAGCACTTACTCGATGGAGCATTGTCTTGGTGGAATTCATATGCTCAACCGATTGGAATGGAGAATGCTTTTAAGCTTACTTGGGAGGAATTCAAGGGCTTGGTGACAAAGAAGTTTTGTCCTCGAGCGGAATGAAAAAGTTGGAGGCGGAGTTCTATGAATTGGTCACTATTGGTTATGATATTGACACTACATTCGAGATTCGAGGAATTAGCAGCGTTATGCCCGTCGATGGTATCGGATAATGAAAAGTTGCTAGAAGCTTTTATGGGGGACTTCAGGGTTCAAGGAGATGTGACATCGTTTGATCCACAAACAATTGAGGAAGCTATTCGAGTGACTCAGAAGTTGATGGCACAAGTGGTGATGCGAGGTAAGTACACACCACCGAAACAACAACAACCCCAACAACCGTTTCAGCAACAATAACAGAGCAACTACAACAACAATAAGCAGCAACAACAAACGCCAGTGGGACAACAACTAGGGGTAGGAATGCTGCTCAACAACCACCCAAAGGCAGAGGTTGCTAAGGCTTATGTGCTGGGTCAGAAGGAAGGAAAAGGATATCTGGGTTTTTGCGAGATGTAATAAGTGTTTGAGTCATCCAATCGGGTCGATGTCTGATCCGTGTGAATTGCAAGAAAGTTGGTCAGGTACTAGGGATTGCAAGTGGCCACAAGTTACATGTTTTGGTTGGGGGGAAACTGGACACTACAAGAGGGATTGTAAGAAAGGAAAGAATCAAGCAAATCTGAATCAAGAAGGTTTGGCACGAGGAAGGGTTTCGTCATTGGGCGGAGAAGATAGGAGGACCGAATGTCATAGCAGGTACGTTTCTTCTCAATAATCGTTGCTTCAGTTTTATTTGATTCGGTGCGATAAAGTTTTGTGTCCAATGCATTTGCACCTTTGCTCAACATTAAGCCAACCACCTTAGACACATCATACAACGTCGAATTAGCTAATGGTAGCGTAGTTAACACCAACACCATTGTCAGCGGTTGCACATTCAATTTTCTTAATCATCCCTTCAACATAGACCTCATGCCCGTAGAGCTTGGTAGTTTTGACGTCGTCATTGGCATGAATCGGTTATCTAAGCATAAGATCATTTGTGATGAGAAAGTTGTTCATCTTCCCTATAACTTGGTGAAACTTTGATTATTAGTGGGGAGCGAAGTGGAACCAGAATTAGATATCTGATAATCAAAGCGGAGAGTACATTAAGAAAGGTTGTCTTGCTTTCTTAGCTCATGTAGCAGAAAAGTGGAGGAAAGCGACTTGAAGATGTTCCTATTGTCGGTGAATTTTAAAGAAGTTTTCAGGATTTCGGGACTTCCACGGCCGTCAAGTAAATTTCATATTGACTTAGTGCGGGAGCTGCATTCTTGCGAGAGCACCGTTACCGTTTAGCACCATCGAAATGCAAGAGTTGTCTAATCAATTGCAAGAGCTTGAGACAAAGGATTCATTAGGCCGATTTCGCCTTAGGGAGCACCGGTCTTGTTTGTGAAGAAGGATGGATCCTTCGAATGTGCATAGATTATCGAGTTGAACAAGTTAGCGGTGAAGAATCGTTACCCACTCCCGAAATTGATGACTTGTTCGATCGGTTACAAGGTTCTAGTATCTATTCAAAGATTGATCTTCGATGGGGTTATCATCAACCCCGAGTTGGAAGAGGATATTCGAAAACAGCGTTTAGAACGTTACGGTCATTCTGAGTTTCAAGTGATGCCGTTTGGATTGACTAATGCACCGGCGGTATTCATGGATCTCATGAATAGAGTTTGTAAGCCGTATTTGGACAAGTTTGTTATAGTGTTCATCGACGACATATTGATCTACTCCAAGAGCAAAGAGCAGAAGAGCATTTAAGGGCGATTTTAAGGACTACTCAAGAATGAGAAGTTGTATGCAAATTTTAGTGTGATTTTTGGAATCACAAGGGTGCAATTTCTTGGTCATGTCATTGATAGTCAAGGACTACAAGTTGATCCGCAAAAGATTGAAGGCTGTGAAAGATTGGGCTACTCAGCGAATCCTACAGTGGAATGACAATTTCTAGGACTAGCAGGATATTAGAAGGTTCATGAAGGTTTTAGAAGATAGCGAAGACCTTTGACCAAGTTGACACGAGAAAAACAAAATGCGAGTGGGGAAAGAAACAAGAAGTTTCGCTTCGATTGTTGAAGCAAAAGCTTTGTAGTCGCCAATTTTGGCACTACGAAGGCATTGAGAACTTTTTGTATATTGTGGCAGCTTAAAGGACTTGGGGCTGTTTTAATTCAAAACGAGAAGGTGATAGCGTATGCTTCTCGACAACTTAAGGTTCTGAAAGAACTACACAACTCATGATCTGAGTTAGGGCGTAGTTTTGCACTCAAGATTTGGAGACACTACCTCACGGTACAAAGTGCGGTGTTTACCGACCACAAGAGTTTGCAATATATTCTTGATCAAAGGAGCTTAATATGAGAACGCGTCGTTGGTTGGAGATTACTCGGCGACTATGATTGTGAAATCAAGTATCACCGGGAAAACCAATGTTGTGGCTGATGCTCTTAGTCGGAAAAGAGAGGCCAAACCTTTAAGAGTTAGATTCATTGGGAATGGCGATTATTTCTCCTTTACCATCGAAAATCCACGAAGCACAAGTCGAGGCACTTAAGGAGGAAAATCGACCAAGTGAAAAACTTTATGGTATGCGGGCGAAATGGTTTTGTGAAAAGAGCGAGATGGAGTATTATGTTTCCAGGATAGAATGTGGGTTTCCATTGTATGGCGGAGGAATCACGAAATTGATTATGCATGAGTCGCATAAGTCAAAGTATTCTATTCATCGAGGATCGGATAAGATGTATCAAGATCTTAAGAAGCTTTATTGGTGGCCGAACATGAAAGCGGAGATTGCCGCGTCACGTTAGCAAATGCCTTACACGCTCTAAGGTAAAAGTCGAATATCGGAAGCCTTCAGTTTACTCCAAACAGAGAAATTCCTCAATGGAAATGGGAGCGCTTATTAGAATGATGGACTTTGTTCTGAAACTTCCTAAGACATCGGGAGGTTCACGGCGCTATTTGGGTAATTGTTGATCGCCTTACCATCGCCCATTTCATACCGATTAGAGAGACTTATTCAATGGAGCAACTCACTAGACTTTATGTAAAGGAAATAGTCTCGAAGCCGCAGACACCAATTTCTATAATTTCAGAACGAGGATAGTCGATTCACTTCAAACTTTGGAATTCATTGCGAATTCATTGGAACCAGATTAGAGATGAAACTGACATATCACCCACTTAAACCGGCGGTCAAAGTGAAAGGACCATTCAAACGTTAGAAGACATGCTTAGGGCATGTGTGATTGATTTTGGAAATGGTTGGGCTAACCATTTGCCATTGATTGAATTCTTGCAACAATAGTTATCACACCGTATCAAGATGGCACCATTTGAGGCACTCTATTAGTAAGTGCCGATCACACTATTTGTTGGGCGGGTAGGAGGCGCACAACTTCTGGTCAGAAGTGCAGGGAAACCCGCACGGAAAAGATTGTTCAAATCGTGATAGACTGAAGCTGCAAGAGTCAGTACAGAAAAGTTATCGGGATGTTAGGCGCAAGGATTTGGAAATTTCAAGTAGGTGACAAAGTTATGTTGAAAGTATCGCCTTGGAAGGGCGTGGTGCGATTTGGAAGCGCGGGAAGTTAAACCGAGATACATTGGACCATTCAAGATTTTGAGCAGAGTTGGTCCGGTAGCTTATCGACTCGATCTTCCATCAGCACTTAGCCATGTGCACAACACGTTTCACGTTTCAAACTTGAAGAAGTGTCTTTCGGACGAATCGCTCGTTATTCCATTGGATGATATTCAGCTTGACGACAAACAGCACGTGGAAGAACCTGTAGAAATCATGGACCGCGAGGTCAAGCAGTTGAAACAGAGTCGTATTCCTATAGTGAAAGTTCGTTGGAATTCTCGACGAGGTCCCGGTTTGACTGGGAACGGGAAGACCAGATTGCGACGCAAGTATCCTCATCTTTTCGCCGACACACGTTCACTAACAGCGTTGAATTCAGGGGACTGAATTCCTTTTGGATGGGCGAATGT